>CM027124.1:40135171-40883740 GCA_015476505.1 Urochloa ruziziensis
CCATGAAAAAGAGGTATAAATCGTGTTTATGTGTAATTTATCAGCAGGAGCATTTCTAGCAGAAGCAAAGCTAGCTCCTAACTGTACCTCCTTTCCATTTGCTTGAACTAAATGCCAACCAAGGATGGCTTAATAATGTGCTGATAACCATGTTTAGTTTTCATCACCTTTTTGCCCAGCATTAATCTATACTATAAAGCACGACGAAATTTTCGTTTCGTCTGTCATCTTTCGTTTCATCCGTCGTCATCTATATCCCACACCGTTGGATTTTATGATGATCCAACGCTCTAAATTAATCTAAAGAGTCCATATTGACTACATCTCACCTTTGAGCCTACACCGTCGGATTTTATGATGATCGAACACTCTAAATTAATCTTAAGAGTCCATGTAGATTACACATCTAAATTAGTATATTTTTTTTCCTAAACACGTGCCTGCGGCACGTGATAAGTAATTCAATTAAGGAATAATAAGCATATGTGGGCATACATATTGATTTCCGATACTATTCAGTCAAATACCTTCACTGTATAATCAAATCCCTAATTGGGAGATAAAATTGCAATTCAGTCAAATACCTTCACTATTTTGTATTAAACTCATCAACCACTGTTTTGTATTTTGACACTAACCATGCTCAAACCCAATTCCTACAGTTCAGAAAAGGAATGGTACAAAAACCAAACCATACCTTATTCATGTAATGTGCTTCAGCTATAGCCGACCGGCCTCCTGTTTAAGCTACTGTTGTAGACACCACAACTATTTCCACCCCACATGGGAGAGTTCCTTTGTACAGTGCAAACCCAGGTAGTGTGTCAACTATGTTGCTGAAACCTTCATAAGCACTTTCAAGCTCGGACCATCTGAATATAGTTATGCCTGCATAACCAGTGGCTACAATTTAGTTCTAGGTTCTGTTTGTATATGAAGTAAGGAATAGTGCGGACCCTGAAACTACAGAAATACAAAACACTACAGCAGAGTGCAAATTTAACAAAACTGCATGGCAAAACATTAGCACATCAACCAACCTTCCATGCCAGTGGTCTGTAATTGCCTGCTTGAAGTGGTTGCAGACAAGGGTACCACAGTGCTAGTCTTCCTGCGGCAGTAGTAAAAGAAGCATACAGCTGATAAGCCTACCACCAGAAAACCAATAGCTGCTCCAATCGATGCATAAGAATTGTTCCTCTTGTTCTCTTGATTTGTATAGTTGGCTCTATGGCAGGTGATGCAGAAGGGGATGGAATGGTTTCAGAAGGAGATGGTGCCAGTGGAGAACTTAGCGGTGGGAACACCCAGGGAGGGGTACTACTGATTCTGATATTAGCAAACCTTGCAGCAGGTATCCTGTTTGACCAATTTATGTCTTGATTTCAGATTCACGTATCCTAGTAAGCTCATGTAAACCAACTAATAAACCCCCAGAAAGTGTGTCGCCTTTAAGAATCTGCACCTCGAATAATGAAATCAATGTCAGGTAGTGAAGTTAATATAAGACAAACACCTGTCACATGAAAGTTCTCACTCACAGGAATTCCAGGAATAAAATGGTTTGAAGCTCTGATGGAATTGGGCCACTGAAATTATTATATCCCAGATCCAACATATTTAGATCCTGTAGATATCCTATTTCTGTAGGTATGATACCATAGAACAAGTTGTTGCGAAGAATGCTGTATGGAAAAACAAAACAAAATCAGGATAACAAGGAGTACTGATTCTATGTGGTTGCAGAAATCAATAATGACAGAGATCTAACCTTTCTACATTGATGATTCTGTGTGGTTGCAGAATGGATGGCCTTTCTATATTGCATTGGTTCGTTGGTGGTGGAAAACCAAACAGCAGATGAAGAATTGGAGGAGACCTCAGCGCTGGGTTGGAGACTTGGAGGAGATCGACGAGCCGTGAGTCGATGGCGGCGCCGGGTTGGGACCCCGGTTAGAGTCAACGGCGGTGCCGTGATCAGACCGCGGCTGGAGTCAATGGTGGCACCGAGATCGGAACTGGCGGCGCCGGGTTGGGACCCGGGTTGGAGTTGATGGCGGTGCCGTGATAAGACTGAGGCTGGAGTCGATGGTGGCGCCGAGATCGGAACTGGCGGCGCCGGGTTGGGACCCGGGTTGGAGTTGATGGCGGTGTCGTGATCAGACTGCGGCTGGAGTCGATGGTGGCGCCGAGATCGGAACTGGCGGCGCTGGTCGGAGGCGGAGGCGGCGCGAGGTGGAGGGACGGAGGGATACTGTAACACCCCGGATTTATCCCAAACCCGGAGGCTACCAAAAGCACTGTAAATAGGACATACTGAACAAGCAAGAACATAGCAAAAACAGGCTGATATCATTTAACAAGTAAATAAGCATCACATCCCTTCCCAAAAGTCAATGAGAATAACCCGTTCAACCACGATAATGCCTCAAGCCAGATATAAACTAAAAGAACCAAACTTAACTAGTTACAGTTTAAAAGAACGAATGAATTAAGCTATGTAGGTGTGAAAATGAAACGAGTGTGTGTTCTTCAGGAATGATCTACTCCCAACTCGCATGCATGTCGCAGTCATTTGGTACCTAAAACCAGATAAACACAAGGGTGAGTAAAAACACTCAGCAAGTACAATTAGAACATGAAAAATCACATAGAAACCATGGTCCATGAATAACGAGCGAGAAACACCATGAAACAGTAGTTTCCGTCTGAAACGGACGGTACCAGAATAACTCCTTTGCATTTACCGGTAAAGCCGAGCAAGTGGGGCCAGCACTTACTCACAGGAACCTGAATAAAGAACCAGATTGCACTCCGGATCCACCGGTACTTGAATTGAATTAAATGTAAACGAATTGCTTGAAACTTGAATAACATAACTAGAACTTGAATATCATGAAAGCAAAGATGGAACAACGCAAAGACAGCTCAAGAAAATAATTATCAGGCAAATATTTTATCACACAAGTCCATCATGCACTTGCCTTAACTCTGACGAGATCCCGCCGTACCGCCCTCGGCTCTAGGATTACCCAAACCTGTGGATTAAAGCTTTACTTAAGAACCAGCCCACACTAACCACAAGGTGGTAAAGACAATACTCAAACAAATCCACACTCGCTGACACATTTTTCTGAAAATTCGACTAAATCCTGAGTTGCCCGTTGTTTAGACCATAACTTTTGATTCTCTTAACGAAATATAGCAAGTGAATACATCTTGGACATCTACACAAAATTTTCTACAACTTTTGTTTAACCAGCCAGATCGAAATCTGGCTCCAACTTAGTTAAAAAATACTCGAACAGATTCCTACACACAGTGTTCCTAACTAAGACAGCAACACTATTTTGGGCATAACTACTAAACCACTTATCCGATTCGAGTGAAACCAACGCCAATTGAAAGATATGAAAGAGAACGAAAACTTTTGCATCTATGGAATAATTCAATTTTGTATGGTTCAATACCAGATTTCGAATTAACCTCAGCTGCCCCTGATCTGAACTAAGGTGACCAAAAGCGCCGGCAGTTTCCTCAATCCAAACTGAACCACAGCCATCTAAGGGAAAACTGGAGGTTACCTTATGCAGCAAGGATCAATAACCTAAGGAGAATAGATCAGTTTTTGTTGGGAAGACTTTTGACGGGAAGACACAACTTAATTTCTCCTCTGTCCTTTCTCTTCCCTCACGGCTGCACAGCAGACTAGCACTTCCAGCAGATCACCACGCCCAGCAAAGCTTCACGCCCAGAAGGAGTGCACCCGAATACCAACCTGCTGCACACCCTGCAAGATCATACGGCAACGAAGGCACACCACAATCTGAGCCAAGCAGGGAACACAGGAAGGCATAGAGCGACAGGGACCATGGGTACTGCTCGTACCTATCGCCAATGGACTCCACCGCCGGCGGCGGCTTGCTGGATGACGAAGCTGGGCAAGGCGACGAGAAGGACTGGAGGTGGCGGCGGTAGAACAGGAAGGTAAAAGGATCGAGCTGTGTAGGTTGGAAAAGAAATAGGAAACCTAATTTACATCCGACGGCCTAAATTAATTTGGCTTGTCATGACTTCAACCAATATCCAAATATGACATGTGAATAGTCAAACGGATTTGCTTCGACGAGACGAACGCATCCGTGGTCTCTGATCGACTGTACGAGCAATGGTTCAAAAAGTCAATTTTTGCCGCTCTTGGTCAACATTCTAAATTTTATTTAATTTTGGGATGTTACAGATACGATGTACTGTTTTTTTTCGGACCCTGCTAAACGGAGGCCGGCCTCCGTTTTGCTTAACGCGAGGCCCCCTCCCCGACGCGCCTCTTCTCCCTCCTTCCGCCCGCGCGCCTCCTCTTCCTCCTCCAGCGCGCGCCTCCTCCTCCAGCTCGCGCCGCCGTCGCGCCTCCACTTCCTCCTCCAGCGCCGCCCCCGCGAACCTCCCCTCCCCGGCGTCGCCGGCTCACGCCGCCTCCGCCACCGCCGGCGGCCGCGACCAACCCTAACCCAACGCCGCCCACGCCCCCGCGAGCCTCCCCTCCCCGGCGTCGGCGGCTCCCGCCGCCTCCGCCGCCGCCGGCCAACGCGGCCACCGCGAACCTAACCCTAGATCCGCCGGCGAGCTCGTCTTCTTCATCTCTGGCGTCGACACCCCCGCCTCCTCCACCGCCTAACCGGGGATCCCTCGCCGCCCGGCTGCGGCGGCGCTCCCGCGCCGCCTACGCTCCGCCGCCGTCTCACCCGCCACCATCGCCGGGCCGACCGCCGCCCCCGACCCCTCCTCTAGATCCGGCGATGGTGGAACCCTCCCCCTCCCCCGGCAACCCCGGGCCCTAAAGCCCCCTCCTCCACCGCCTCCCCCGCGGCCGGCGGCTACCGCCGCCGCCCACAACCCCCCCGGGGTCACCTCCGACCCGAGGAGGAAGAAGGGGAGGGGGGCCTCCACGTACGCCAAACGGGAGGCCCTCCTCCGATTAGATTTTGCGTTTTTTTTTTTTTGCCTCTTTTTGCTTTTAATACTCCCGGGCGGACGGGCGGACACAAGGAAACTAAGCAGAGGACGCACGTGATTCCGGGGCGGGGTTGACCGGCGGGTACGCCGGCAGGTACGCGCGCCGCTGGCGAAACTATTTTCTAAACGTCAAAAAACCGCCCCCCCCCCCCCCCTTCGTCGAACAATTAGCGCCTGCAGGTGGGGTCGCCCTGCCACGTCGGCACCGCTGTGAGGGGTATGGGGTATGAATCTAGGTAAAACGGTTTACAAAAGAACTCGTTCTTTATAGTATAGATTAAAGTGGGGCGAGGTTCGGACTGTGTACTAATAAACTACTAATCTTTAACTTATAGCCCTCTGCATCTACGGCGAAAAAGACTAAGCGAGGGCGTACAATGTGCATCACCGGTCCAGTGATGTATCGTATCACTGAAGTGTCAGAGCTCGGCCAGCCACTTGCTCCAAAGGAAAATTGCGAACAAGTACGTGCCTCAATGCGGAGCTATTGTAAGGGACCTAGTTCCCATCTCGGTTAGAGAATGGAAGGGAAAATTAAAAGAAACTAATCCACACGTGCTTCAAGACACGCAAAAAGATTTGTTGTGGGCAGATGTTAAGAAACACTTCACCCTTCCTGAAGACGTCGAAGAGGACCTTGTGAAGGGTTGGACTCTCTCGAAGATGGCAACACAATTTCAGAACTTTAAGAAGCAGCTTAATAGAAATTTTATCCAGAAGGGCCTAACTCCAAAATGGGATGACTGGCCAAAGCTAGAAGCTCACTGGAAGTCGTTTGAGGAATACAAGACTAGTGAGGCGCATGCCAAGAAAAGTGCTAGTAAAAAGTCTAACTACAACCATCGTCTTGGTCGAGGTGGTTACAAGGAAGCATTTCCAAAGTGGAGGAAGATGGAAGAAGACCTAATCGCCAAAGGTATCGTTCCGGCGGTTCTAGACTGGCCCGAACGATCCAAGTACTGGCTTTATGCTCGTGGAGGCACCCTGAACCCTGATGATGGTACCCTTATCATCCCACCAACAGTACCTGAGAAGGCGGTGGAGATTATGAAGAACATTGCTGATGTCCAAGCGGGTAAATTGTTGGTTGACAAAGAGATGGATGAGCTCACTTTGGCGCTCGGGAATCCAGAGCATCCAGGACGTTGCAGAGGCTACGGTGTCGTACCGTGGAAGTTTGCTTTCAAGCGAAACATCGACGCGTATAGAAGCCGCAAGAGAAGAAAGGAGCGTGAAGAAAAGCAGTGGCGCGATGAGATGGAACAAAGAATCAAGCAACAGGAACAAATGATGCGGGCTGAGGTTGACCGGCAAGTGAGCGCCAGGATAAATGAGATGGCCCAAACAGGAGCACTACCGGCATTAGATGCCGTCATTAGCCCTTCTCAGCGCAAAAGCAGTTGTGCTTCCACAGAGGGCCCTTGCGAGAACATGGATATGGTACAAGTACCGCAAGTGGACGACAACCAACAGTACCCTGTGGATTCCCTCTGTCAGCGCACCTCATGTGAGCTCCACAAGCCATTTGGCAACATCACAATGAAGGTATCAATATGAATAATACATGCAATTAACTCAAATATTGATGCATGTCTTAGAAATTTAATATCATTCATTATTTATCTACTTATATAGGTGGCATACGGAAGTGCTTTTGCACATCTGCCCGGACAAACAAGCCATGGTATGCGGATTCCACCAGGCTACGCCTCAGTTGGTGTGGAGGAGATTTGTAACCCCAATTTTGAAGCCCTGAAAGGACACTGAAAGATGCACTTCACGGTATCATATTATGGCCCAAGAGATACATTATAATCCCCAAGAGATACATTACGGTATCAAGACAACCCCCGGAGCGGCCGCAAGCATCTGCAGAGCGGCCGCAAGCATCTCCAGAGCGGCCGCAAGGATCTTCACAAGCATCAGTACCGGGACCGTCGTCGCACAATGCTCGCTCACCGTCTCCGCAACCATTCAATTCGGGAGGTGTCGGCGATGACTGATGATGACATCCCTTCCCAATCACCGCCAAAGCAACCGCCTGCAAAGGAGGTGCCTGCAAAAAAGGCGGCAAAGAGGTCCCAAGCACAAGCTTCCAAGCAAATGCAACAACCAAAGGAGAAACAACCAAGGAAGAAGCCTGAGCCCCATAAAAGGAAGCTAGCGTACGACTGTACGGAAGAAGAAACTGATGCGATTTGCGAACAAGAACTTAAGGCCTTTTTCTCGAGTGTGCGTCAAAAAAGCAGACAAAAGGAGCTCGAAAAGAAAGACATAGTAGATCCAAAGAAACTCAAATTCTTCATTCAAATGAAAGAAGATACCAAGAAGCAAGTGCCAGAATTGAAATCAAACTATGAGCGTTCGCTGACGAAGTCTTTGCAAAAGAAGAGACGAGGAGGGTCGCCGTCGAGTTACATGGCCTCTGACGCTTCAAAGAAGAAACAATCAAAGAATAAGCAAAAAGATGCGCCACCGCCGCCGCAGCCGACTTATGTTGCCTCCGGCCTTGATGCAAATGAGCGAGCTCTTGCAGTTATGCCTACAGAACAAATAGCAAATATCATTGAATTTGTGGAAGGAGCCGGTGTTTCTCTAAGTTGTGCTCTTGGTCATGATGAACCACCATCTCCAGATAGAAATTTGGTACCTAAATGGACTTTTGAGCTAGGAAAGTCTTTGGTCCGGCCAGAAAATATAACCAAGCTGCCAACTAAGATGTACGCATTCCATGAGTGGTACATGCATAAGTCAGCGAATGAACAAGAGATGTTTGGTATGATTGCTAAACCGGAAGATTTTTCCACCGAAGGCGAGAAGTTGATCTGGTTCAGATTCGAAGATATTTTTGATGTGTACCAACTAGACACCTTGAATACCGATCTGATCGTTGCTTGGTGTCTGTAAGTGTTCAACTAACAAATGTTTAGTAATTATTTTTTATCATCTACTAATTAACTTTAATTGTCTTGATTTTTTTAGCATGTCAATTACAACGATGCGCAAGAAGGGTTTGGAAAAAGTGGGTTTCATGGACCCAACAACAATTAACCAAGACCAAGTACAGAAGCAACCAGATACTGCAATGAACTCCATCTACAGGTCCTTGTCTATGCGGCATTACAGGGGTTGCTTACTACTACCTTACAACTTTAAGTAAGTGCGATTACCATCTAATAAATTTTTTGCTAGTAAATGTTATTTAGTTCTAATTTTATGAGTATATGCTGTATGCAGCTTCCACTGGATTCTTCTTGTAGTTGTAATCGATAAGAGCCTCGTCATTGTCTTTGATTCGTTGAGAAAAGACCCCAAAGACTACGCTCATCTCAAAGATCTGTTTCAAATGTAATAATTCTAAGACTTTTTTCTTTTATGCAACCTATGCAATTGTTTGTGTTGATGACGTTTTTTGACACGTGTTGAGCCGACGCCTGGAGAATTGAGCCAGAGTTAAAAACGGAGTTTGAGTTGGAAACGGTTCGAAAACAAGATCGGAATCGGACTCAAGGCTTCAGAATCGGATTCGGAGGACCGATCAAGGGCGTCGTGAGCTTTGGGCTAAATTGGGCCATTGATGGGCCAGATCGTCTAGAATCTTAGGTTAAAGAGTTTCTTTCTTTTGCGTCAAGTTTGTTTGAGTCGTGATCGACTTGGAATCTGTAAATCCCAGGGTATAAATATAAACCCTGAGGGTCGTGAGAAGGCTAGATACACATCAATACAAAATTTTTACTACCTTGCATTTACTACTCGCAATTTATTTACAAGTTGGCGACTTCGCCAACCTTTTTCTCTTTCACGAGTTCTCCTGGGCTAGTTGAGCCGATCCAGATCTCCAAGGCTTGCTCGTGAGTTCCGCTTCTACTGAGTAATATCTAAGCTTTAGCATCGGGTGCATCGCTGTTGCTCCGTTTAGATTTATTTGACAGTTATCGGTATCTGCTAGATCTGCAAGTCTTTTCTTGTTGTTTTAGCCTTTACCACCATCTATCCAGCTTAGAGTTTTTATCTAATCAGCTCCGTCAAAGGCGTAATCTTAAGATTTGTCTGAATAGCTGATTAACATTGCTCTAAGTGTTGTTTGCTAAGCTCTATCGGATCGCTTCACAGTTGTCTTTTATTGCTTAGCTATCAATCGGCTACTTGCTGTTTGATCTACGGAAATCGGCTCCCTGTGCTATTTTCAATACATATCGGATCGGTCCTTCATCGTTCAACCTACTAACAAGAGAATCGGCTCTTTGGCTGTTTCTTAACGTCCGATTTTATCCTTGTCAATCAACAGGTCAGATTGACTGGCACGCCCCGGTTTTCAAGGCCGCGCCTTTGCTCGTGTGTTAGTACGCATCTGTCTCCGTCTGATTTTTGCGTCAACACACTTTTGGCACGCTCGGTGGGACCACGGAAATTCAAGACCCATGGATTCACGTCAGATGTTACCATATCCGATTCAAGCATCTGTGTATCATCCTATCTTTCCCCAGCCGATGTACCAATATCAAGGGAATTACCAAGTACAATGTCCTCCTCAAGCGTTTTGGCCAACGAGTTTCCAAGTCCAACCATCATATTGGCCACATCACATGGAGAACTATCAGCTGCAACATGCTCCTCTGGAGAAGTGTTTGGAAAATTATCAGCAATATGTTCCTCATCAGGTTATACAACCGATGGCTCCGATTGCTCAGATATCAGTTCAGAGCTCAAAAGTAGAAGATTGTCAGCCGCAACATGCTCTAGCATCGGTTCAAGATCAATCGGAACTAACAGAAGATAACCTTAGACAAGATGAGAAAGAAGTCTTAAAGAAGGCCATCGAGGAATATAGATCGGCATGCCTCAAAACATTCAGAATTAATAAAGAGGGAGGTGTGACCCAAATCTGTAATTTTCTGAAACCAGAAAAATTCATAACTAAAGGTCAAAATGAAAAAATGGCTAACGACCTGGTCTCTAATGACAATCATAATTGGGATGTTGCTCCAGCGGTTGATATTTTTACAGCATCTATTTTTCCAAAAGAATTTATGGCGTCGGATGATACAGTTGAATCGAATATCAAAGAAGAAACTACTCAATTGAATCCGGAGTTAGCACTTGAGAAGCCAGAACATGATGGAAAATTGGGTTATGGATTTACGTCGGCTGATAAATTGAAGAAGTAGATTTGGGTGATGGTAGTAAACCTAGGCCGACGTATGTAAGTTCTAAGTTAGATCCTGAGTTTAAAACCAAGTTGATAGCTCTGTTACGAGAATATAAGGATTGTTTTGCTTGGGATTATTCTGAGATGCCTGGTCTAGACCGATCGGTTGTTGAACATCGGTTGCCAATTAGAAAGGGGTTTCGGCCATATCAGCAGCCGTCTCGCCGTTCTGATCCAAAAATATTAGATGATATCAAAGCTGAAATTACTCGGTTGATAGACGCTAAATTTATTAGACAATGTCGATATGCAGAATGGATTTCAAACATTGTCCCTGTGTACAAGAAAAATGGAAAACTTTGGGTTTGCATAGATTTCAGAGATCTTAATAAAGCAACTCCGATGGATGGGTATCCGATGCCTGTGGCCGATGTACAAGTTGATGCAGCAGCAGGACACAAAGTCATTAGTTTTATGGACGGGAATGCTGGATATAATCAGATCTTGATGGCAGTCGAAGATATTCATAAGACTGCGTTCTGATGTCCTGCTCATCTTGGATTGTATGAGTGGGTTGTAATGACTTTTGGGCTTAAAAATGCTGGTGCTACATATCAGAGGGCTATGAATTATATTTTTCATGAGATCATTGGAAAGATTGTTGAAATATACATCGATGATGTTGTGGTTAAATCGGAGAGTTATGATGGTCACTTGTCTGATTTACGTCGCACATTAGAGTGCACAAGGAAACATGGTCTCAAGATGAATCCACTCAAATGTGCCTTTGGAGTATCAGCTGGTCAATTTTTGGGATTTATGGTTCATGAGAGAAGAATTGAAATCAGCCAGAAAAGCATTAGTTCGATCAATAAAGTTGTTGCTCCAGAGAATAAGAAAGAACTCCAATCTTTGATCGGGAAGATAAATTTTATCAGAAGATTCATATCCAATTTGCCTGGTAAGATTAAACCGTTTACTCTATTATTAAAGCTCAAAGCCGGTCAAGAGTTCGTTTGGGGAAAGGAACAACAAGAAGCTTCAGACAGAATCAAGGAATACTTAACTTCCCCTCCAATTTTGGTTCCTCCACAGAAAGGTAAGCCGTTTAAATTATATTTATCGGCTAATGAATGTGCAATCGGATCTGCCTTGGTTCAAGAGTTTGAGGGAAAAGAGCGGGTTGTTTATTTTGTTAGTAGAAGATTATTGGATGCTGAAACAAGATATTCTCCCGTCGAAAAGTTGTGCTTATGCCTATATTTCTCTTGTACTAAGTTAAGGCATTATTTATTATCGGCTGAGTGCATTGTTGTTAGCAAAGATGATGTGGTCCGATATATGTTGTCATTACTGATTTTATATGGGAGAATTGGTAAATGGATATTGGCTCTTTCAGAGTTTGATTTGCGATATGAATCGGCTAAAGCCATTAAGGGACAAGTATTGGCTAATTTTGTTGCCCAGCATTGTGGATCGGATGTGTCTATGGTGGAGCTAGTTTCTTGGTCCTTATTCTTCGATGTATCGGCTTGTGGAGTTGGGTCTGGAATCGGCGTTGTTCTCATCTCGCCTCAGGGGCAAGTTTCGATTTTGCAATACCGATTGAAAAGACTGCTACTAACAATCAAGCTGAATATCGAGCTGTTCTCAAGGGTTTACAACTGTTGAGGGAAATTAAAGCCGATACTGTCGAAATATTTGGAGATTCAATGTTAGTTGTAAAACAATAGTCTAAGGAATATGAATGCAATGATGATATTCTCTTAGGATACCGAGATGAATGCTTCCAATTGTTGAAGGAATTTAAGATGGTGACAATTGAACATATACCAAAATTCCACAATCATGAGGCTAATCGATTGGCTCAGAGTGCTTCAGGGTACCGACCAATTCAAGACATATTAGAATCGGATATTGCTGATGATGATTGGAGAAAAGAAATATTCGAGTATTTGAAAGATCCATCTAAAAGAACCGATAGGCGAGTAAGATTGCAGGCAACCAAGTATGTTTTAATGGAAGATAGGTTATACTATTGAACCCTTGATGGAGTGTTACTTAGATGTATCGGTTCTGAGGAAGCTAAAGTGCTGATGGGCGAAATTCATGAAGGCGTCTGCGGGGCACATCAGTCGGCTTTTAAAATGAAATGGATGATCAGACAAAACGGATATTTCTGGCCGACTATTCTTGAGGATTGCTTCAAGTATTATAAAGGCTGCCAAGATTGTCAGAAGTTTGGTAATGTTCAAAGAGCTCCAGCTTCGGCTATGAATCCGATTATCAAACCATGGCCATTCAGAGGGTGGGGAATCGATTTGATCGGACAGATTAATCCACCATCCAGTAAGAATCACAAGTTTATAGTGGTGGCAACCGATTATTTTACCAAATGGGTTGAAGCTATTCCTTTAAAGAATGTGACATCATTTGATATGATTGAATTTGTGAAAGAGCATATTATCTACCGATTTGGAATTCATCAAACTATTACAACCGATCAAGGAACTATGTTTATTTCTGGTGAATTCGAAGAGTTTGCATCAAACATGGGGATCAAATTATTAAATTCTTCTCCCTATTATGCTCAAGCCAATGGTCAAGCCAAATCTTCGAATAAAGGGATAATCAAATTGATTTAAAGGAAAATTGAAGAAAATCCGAGGAAGTGGCATGACTTGTTAAGCGAATCTTTGTGGGCATATCGGATGGCTTGTCGTGGTGCTACTAAATTATCTCCTTACCAGTTGGTTTACGGACATGATGCCGTTTTAGCTTGGGAAGTTAAGACAGGATCTCGGCGTATTGACTTACAGGATGATTTGACGGTTGAAAATTATGATATCCTGATGAAAGAGGAATTGGAGGATTTGGCTGGGCATCGGTTAAGGGCTTTGAGTAATATAGAAAAAGATAAAACACGTGTGGCTCGATGGTATGATAAGAAAGTAAAAGTGAAAAGTTTTGTTGAAGGAGATCTCGTTTGGAAACTAGTGTTGCCAATCGGATCGAAGGATTCCAAATTCGGGAAATGGTCTCCGACTTGGGAAGGGCCATATCGTATTCATCGATGCGCATCAGGCAATGCATATTTCTTAGAGACACTTGAAGAAGAGGTATTTACAAGAGCTCTGAATGGAAAATACTTGAAGTAGTACTACCCTAGCATTTGGGTCGGTTCATGAACCAAGTGCTTATCGGAGAAACAAAGAACAACATACGAGGATTAACGAATCGGATACGTGTCCGTTTCAAAAAATTCCTGATCCGATTTAGGTATAAATCGGATAATGGATGGCTGATATGACATACATCGCCCTTGCTGCAAAAAATAAAAAGAAATAAAACCACACGAGGATTAAAGTGGAAGACAGGGATCGAATCTATAAGAAATGATGTTCATAACAAGTGCAACAGCTGAATTACAATTCGTTACAGCAGAGATCAGATCATATTTAATGCTCACAGGCTTATCTGGTCTACGTCTTCAATGACCCGCTGATAAACTTCAATCGGACCTTCTTGCGCTGGAATGCTTCTATGGAGTTTAAGCGCATCGGATGCTTGAACTTTGAGGGTTTTTGTGAGTTCTTCAATTGTGGCCGGAAGCTGCTGCAGCTTCTTTTCCTCTTCTTCGAGCTGTTGGCTGACTGATCGGAGTTCATTTGCTAATTCTATTTTACGAACCTTTAACTCATCGATTTTGGCCACCAAGGAAGGGCGATCGGCTTCAAGGAATTTGATCCTATCCCTGATAGCATTAGCTGCGTTCCTCTTTTCCTCCGATTCCTTGATCAATAATTCTCGATTCTGTTGATCGGATATTTTCTGAGGGCTTCGATGAATTCAATCTGACGACCCTTGATGTAAGCTGCGGGGATGATGGCCGCTTGAGCTTCACGATTGAGATGAGGCCGCAACTGATGGAGAATTGATCGGATCGGCCCAGCATCTTGAACTAACACAAAAGTATCTTGCTCGAGCAGAACTAGGAGGTCCGATAGTTTGTTCTTGATGTCTTCCGAGAGAGACGGAACGTTGATTTCAGGTGGATGGGTGGCCGTATCCGATGAAATCCCTTTGCCAGCCGATTGTACTTCATCATCATCCAAGAGGCCTCCGATTGGAAAATCAAAGAAGCTATTATCAATTGAATCTTGAGCCTGAAAGAAAAAGGTTTGATTAGATCAGAAAAGAAAGAAAATCGATAATCAACATAGGAGGATAAGTAAATGAACCTGCTTCAGATTTATTTCATCAAATCGAGTAGGTTGCATTGAAGGAGTTGGAATCGGCTCTGCAAAGGGTTCAGGGATTTCAGCCGATTTATCTTGAGGGTGCTCCATTGGTTTGTCTAAACAGAAAATCGGTTATGATGCTGAGAATAAAGATTTCTCGATAAACAATGAAAGTTGAGTTTTGATGTTACCGATCGAATCGGGTACAGATGCCAACACAACGGGGGAGTTTGGACGAGAAACATGAGGGGAATTCAGTCTTGCATTATCTTCAATAACTTGCTCTGCAGGATATGCCAAGGTCAAGTAAACACAAGTAAAGATGAAAAGAATCAGAATTAAAAAGTTGACACCTGTTTATGGTTGGGACTCCGGTATTGTCTTTTGGATCACCTTAGCTAGCATTGCGGCTGCTGTTGGAGCATCAATCGGTGTCATTTTAGGTTTCTTCGAAGACCTTTTCAGAGTGGGACCGATTGCACGTTTTGCCGATTTCCCTTTGGTAATATCTTTTATTGATGGTGCGTCACCACCAATATAGGGATCCTCTGATGGAGGAGCGTATTCGATCGGCTTATTGCTCTTGCTTTTGGTCGGAGGTGCCAGATCCTCATCCTGTCAGGGTAAAGGACCAGGATTATAACCGATTACAGAACAGAGGCAGAGATAAGATTAATACCTGAGGATCGATGACGAAATCTGGGTCGAAGATACGACAGTAATAATTTGCCGATTTACAGAAGAGGTGCTTGGACCATTGTTTCCACCATGACTTGAATGATGGAGACACTGCTGGAGCCGGTTTCCATGTCTTGAAATCGGCTATGTTTACATTGGGAATCCGATTTAACAGTCGGTCGAAGTCTGAATCAGATTCGATTGTCTCTCGAGGTCTGAATTGGTCGGCAAAGTGTAATTTGGGGACTGCTTGACCAAATCCCAATTGCCTTGCTATTATAGAAAGATAGTAGAATTCATAAGAGAACGTGTTGCGAGACAAGGTGGGAAGGATATTTGGAAGAATCATTTCTTTGAGGGTTGATTCTGAATCATCGGAGGTGGCTAGATCAAATCGGAAGTTAGTTGGTTTTTCAAAGTGATGATCGGGATCATTGTATGGAAACCAGATCAAGATGTCATCGTTGAAGCCATGATAGAAACATTTGAAGTATAGCACTATTCGACTAGGGGTGGCTTTATCTCCGCCGATTGAGGAAGCAGCTTCGCCGAAAGACAGACATTGGCGAAAGACGATTTCTTCTTCATTCGTCTGATCCGATGGGAATTGACTGCCGAAAATATCGGCTTGAAATGTGTTTTGCATATAAAGATTTAGCCACAGATTTAGAAACCACCAAGGTCCTCCAAGAGAAGTAATCGGTTCGTCATTCCTTAAGCGAACAAATACCTCATGCATGAGATTATATGTTGCCCCAAGGAGAAGCTTGCCTAGAGAAAAATGGCCAAATATTCTGCTAACCGATTGAATTTGGAAGAAGGGCCGATTGTCTTTCCACCGAAAATATATTTCTCTAGCCACATCATGAGGAAAGCGGTGTGTTCTTTTTCATCTATAGCCTCGAAAGACTCAAAAAAAGTCGTGATGGACTCTTTCCAGCCTTTGATTTTGGATGTGTGAATCTTATGAGTGACTTTCGGAAGGATATCCAAAACAATCGGAGAAGTGATATCGAGACCGGTTAACATGACCACATCGGCTAAAGATGGAGACATCGGACCATGACCGAATAAGAAGGCGTTTAGGGCATCGGACCAAAAGTATGAAGCAGATATTAGGAGAGGATCGTTCCGTTTCAGGTCTGCTAAAGAGAGGGTGATGCATTGTCCGATGTTCTGAGAATCCCAGCTAGAGCGTTTGCTGCTGTTCATTCTCATGTACCAGTTCTTCCACCCGGGGACTAAGGTGGGCCAGGATCTGAAAGGGTTTTGCCAATCGGGAGAATTTTCCTATAAAGATTTGAAGGGAATGCGATGTGTTTCTAGGTTAATGAAGTTAAGAGGATCTTTATCTCCTATAGGCCCTAAAAAAAAGAATCCTGGAGAAACTTTTGAAGGGATGATAATATCAGTCTGGTTCGCCTAAAAAGGGAAGGAGAAAAAATCTGAGAAACTTGAATCTAGGAATAAATGATTGACAGAAATGGACTTGAGGATTGCTCTTACCTGGGGGCAGATGAACTAGAAGCCATTTTCAGCCTGTGCAGAGAAGATTTGAAGGCCGACTGAATATACGCCGTCGGAGAGAGTTCGCCGAAGAGAGCTCGTCTAAGAAGACTGCGATGGAGGATGGCAAGCGGCGGGAGAAGATGGAGGTTGAGAGAGGCCTTTTATTTATAGTCTTACCCTGAGAGGGTAAAGGTGGAATTTCACGTGGTCAAGTAGAAAATCAGAGTTCCATGCGAAACGGTAACAAATCGAAAGGGTCCGAGAATTTCGGGACAATATGGACATCTTATCCTGAAACTGGGGGGCATGTGTTGATGACGTTTTTTGACACGTGTTTGAGCTGACGCCTGGAGAATTGAGCCAGAGTTAAAAGCGGAGTTTGAGTTGGAAACGGTTCGAAAACAAGATCGGAATCGGACTCAAGGATTCAGAATCAGATTCGGAGGACCGATCAAGGGCGTCGTGAGCTTTGGGCTAAATTGGGCCACTGATGGGCCAGAGTTTCTTTTTTTGCGTCAAGTTTGTTTGAGTCATGATCGACTTGGAATCTGTAAATCCCAGGGTATAAATATAAACCCTGAGGGTCGTGAGAAGGCTAGATACACATCAATACAAAACTTTTACTACCTTGCATTTACTACTCGCAATTTATTTACAAGTCGGCGACTTCGCCAAGCTTTTTCTATTTCACGAGTTCTCCTGGGTTAGTCGAGGTGATCCAGATCTCCAAGGCTTGCTCGTGAGTTCCGCTTCTACTGAGTAATATCTAAGCTTTAGCATCGGGCGCATCGCTGTTGCTCCGTTTTGATTTATTCGACAGTTATCGGTATCTGCTAGATCTGCAAGTCTTTTCTTGTTGTTTTAGCCTTTACCACCATCTATCCAGCTTAGAGTTTTTATCTAATCGGCTCCGTCAAAGGCGTAATCTTAAGATTTATCTGAATAGCTGATTAATATTGCTCTAAGTGTTGTTTTGCTAAGCTCTATCGGATCGCTTCACAGTTGTCTTTTATTGCTTAGCTATCAATCGGCTACTTGCTGTTTGATCTACGGAAATCGGCTCCCTGTGCTGTTTTCAATACATATCGGATCGGTCCTTCATCGTTCAACCTACTAACAAGAGAATCGGCTCTTTGGCTGTTTCTTAACGTCCGATTTTATCCTTGTCAATCAACAGGTCAGATTGACTGGCACGTCCCGGTTCTCAAGGCCACGCCTTTGCTCGTGTGTTAGTACGCATCTGTCTCCACCTGATTTTTGCGTCAACAGTTTGTTTCTATTAACACTGTATCTTTCATTACTTTTATCCGCAGAGTTTGGAGCCATTTCATTAAGGAGAACCGCGGTGAGTTCAAAGAAACTCTGCAATGGAAAACAGATTTCCCGGTACGTAGACTCACCAAATAACAACTTCAACTTGAGAGAATTTATTTCTTTACGTAAATTGTACAAAACTAATATTTCATAATTTATTTCTCCACTTTAGTGTTTGAGACAGGAAAAAGGAAATAATTTATGTGGATATTACATTTGTGAGCACATCCACATGTTTGCAAATACAGACCCTACTGATGATCGTGTAAGTACAAAAAATCAATTAATAATTCTTTATTTACTAACTACTGATATATTTAAATATTTGGTGTATTATATTAACATATTTTCACATTACAGTTGGAAAACATTAAGGACGTGCTCATTGAGGAAGATCGTCTGTCCTATTGGCAGTTCAAGAAGGACTCATTGGGTTTCTAATGGACGAGATCATTAATCCACAGGGAAGACATTATTATGATGGACATAAAGTAGACTCACCTAGCACCTCCACGCTGTAATTAATTTAGGGACTTATTTTGTCTCTCAGCCTTATCACCTAAGCAAACTGTCCCGGAGTTCCTGGGTTCTATATGAAGAACTTGAGACATCTCGCTCTATCTTGGATACCTTTCTTTCGTACAGTGCCCCCTCAGCTTGATAATCTTTCAAACTTGAGACATCTTGACATCGGTTCCATGCATAATGCATACTCAACAGATATCTCATGGTTAACTCGTCTGCTGTTTCTGGAGCATGTTGACATAGGCTTTAGCAATTTTACTATTATTATTTGGAGGTTCTTTTTGAAGCTTCCACATGAAGCCACCTAGGAATCCTATGTTGACGCTTAAAAAAAGGGAAAACTCAAATAAGCCTCCATATGAAGCCACCTAGGAATTCTAGGTGGCCACTATCTTACTATTACTAATTGGAGGTTCCTTTTGAAGCCTCCACGTGAAGCCACATAGGAATCCTAGATGGACGCTTAAAAAAAGAGTAAACTCATAGAAGTCTTCACGTGAAGCCACCTATGAATCCTAGGTGGATACTCTAAAAAAATTGAGAGTGATTTTAATAGCCATTGGATTTACTTTTTTTTCTAAAATTACCTACCCATGCCATTATAATTGATTAAAAAAAATCTTTTTAAGTCAAATAAAAAAAATCTAACTATCCCGATGCACCTCATCCCAACGTACCAATGTTTGCCATTATCATTACTGTATTAAAATTACCCACATGTAATTAACCCCCAATAGTACCCCTGTGCCATACTAAAATAATCCAAGCGCATATTCCAATCACGTGATCTCAACGGAATCTGAAAGACAAAAAAATCTTTTTTTCTTATCCTTATGAACCTAAGGCCATTATATCTACAACCAAATCTTTTCCACGCACGAGCAACAATATCTTTTCCACGATCTATAAATATGTACGTCCATTATATTTACAAAACAGATTTTATAATAAAAACTAGATTTATTTGATTTTCTCTTCCAATACGTCTTGCCGTCTCTCCGTGGAAAGTAGGTCCTCATCCCAAGGTACCAATATCTTTCTAAATCTACTCATTATCATAGTGTGTGTACAATAATATTTGCATATGAATGTTATGCCAAATCTACCACACAAGGAGGCACCTAAGAATCCAATATGGTCGCTCTAAAAAAGAAGCCTCCAGGTGAAGACACATACTTATGAATCCTATGTGGACACTCTAAAAGAAAAGGAGTGATTTTAATATATGTTGGTGGTCTTTGTTTCTAAAATTACCCACCCATACTATTATAAATGATTAAGAAAAATAAAATCTCTTTACTTCAAATAAAAAATTTTCTAACTATCCCGACGGACCTGTCACATGTTGCTACAAATAAAAAAATGTAATTTAAATCATAAAAAAATATATCCTAAAAGAATCTTTAGCTAATACAACTAACATACTAGATCCGAACATGCAATATCTCTTGCCTTAAATCTCTCTCCCATATTTAAATAAAAATATCTATCCTAAAGGGTTGTACGTGCATATATATAAAATCTGTCCTAAAGGGTTGTACGTGCATATATATAAAAGGGAGATGTCATATTTCAACATCTATTGTGTACTGCTTCCATCAACTAGGGCATGCTGCTACTTTGATCATCAAAACAAGACCCGACTACTATTTAACAAAAAGGTACGATCAACTTGCCGAACAGAAAGCACCCTGGTGAAATAAATAACACAAGAGATGGCCAGGTTGGAACTACCAAGATGTTACAATGACATGTATTGAGCAATATAGGAACAACCAGAACAGAAAGCATCCCCATGAAATGAACAACACAAGAGCTGGCTAGGTTGGAACTACCAAGATGTTATGATGACATGTCATTTGGTTGCAACGTCATTGAGGAAGCAGAAGATCAGAAAGCATCACCGGAGATACTTTCCATCAAGTGTACCATGGTTAAAGAAAAAATAAAGCAAATCATAAGACACATAAAACAAACAATACATTATGATGGAGCCTTTACACGTAATAATCTGAAAAAACTCTCAGTTAATAATTATTCATTATTAACATATAATCTTTACCTAATATTAGCAAATGTGCCCGTGCGTTGCAACGGGAGAAACAAAACTCCTCACACGTCTATAGCCCAATATACATGTATCAAAACTCCTATTATAACTTTAGTATTAGTCAACATCAATAATTTCAAAATGGGCATTAAATTTATATGCAAACAATTTCAGAAAAATGATCATCAAAATAAAAAAATAGTAGTAAATCATGCCTTTGATCCTATCCTTTTCTAAATTAACAAATACGTGGACATTAGACATATTGCTCATATACAAATTGGACTTCGAATATACCCTCACTCTTTTATCAATTATTATCATCCATATCTTTTTCCGCATATCAAATCCCAAATATGAGCTTCAAATCTAGATCCATTATTTCATCCATATCTTTTTCCAATCCTTTTTATTTTATCAAAAAGGACGTCACATGGTTTATGTTGTTAGTTTCCTGTTCATTCCAATGAATTCATCTTATTGCCTATAATTTGATCCGGGATCAACACATACTGATCCTGGTCCATAACCTGACTATCTAAATTTTATCAATTGAACCCTAACCCTAACTCCTACGCACCTAGTACTATAGATTACCAACGTATATATGGAGAGATATCTAGATAATTTTATGCTAACATAAAGACACAAGATGTGAAACTGGTTTAACATTCTCCCTAATGTGAGCATTTAGATTGGATGGACATCAAACCGATCCATGCATTTGGCTTTCTAATTATGCTTGGCAGCTGGCCGGATGGCGCGAGGCCGTGTTTTGATGAAAAGTTTTTTTAAAAGATTTCGAGTATTGATTTTACCAATTTAGGATTAGTAAATGTGGACGAAAAAGGTGGAAAGTTATATGGATACGTTGGAAATCTCGAGACGAATCTAACAATGGTAATTAGAGGGTAATTAATCCATAATTAGTGGATGGTTACTGTAACATTACTATTGCAAATCATGGATTAAGTAATCTCATTAGATTCGTCTCGCGATTTACAGCCAATCCAAATAACTTTTCACCTTTTTCGTCTACATTTAATACTTCATGCGTCTAAGATTCTTCTTTGATGTGATTGGTGAAAAGATTTCAGATGGGAACTAAACAAGGGCTAAACTGCTTTTGCCTGTGTGCGCCTGCCTAGATGGATGGACGGATGTTTTTGCAGGCATGCATGTGAACGCCCCTGTTTGTTTTGCTGCCTACACCACGCACGGATAGAGCGTGGATGCGAAGCCGGCCCACGAGGGGAGTACGTGCGCGGCCCGTGACGTTTTTCTTCTGCGGGATGGTTCCTCTGCCCGGTTCGCACGTAGGCCGACTGGTTTTTTCCGGTTTTGCATGTGTGGTATGTATTCTACACGGTTTTGATTTTGAGCGACCGTTTTTTCAGCGGATGTGATGGATTACGTGTTTGACGTACCAATTTTACGGGGCAGAAGCAATCCGTGCTTTACTACTGACTAGAAAAATATGCCCGTGCGTTGCAACGGGACAAAAACTAATTTTCACACATCCCTAGATCAATATAAACAGGTCAAAACTCTTGTGATATCTGAGTATATGATTCATATTATTCGTGAATGTATTTCACAACTTTGGACTCATATATACTATAAAGGACGACAAAATTTTTGTTTGATCAATTGTCCTTCGTCAAAATTAGCCTACACGTCGGATTTTATGATGATCGAATGCTCTATATTAATTTTAAGAGTCCATATTGACTACATCTCACCTTCGAGCCTACATCGTCGGATTTTACGATGACCGAACGCTCTAGATTAATCTAAAGAGTCCATGTAGACTACATCTCTAAATTAGTAATTTTTTAAAACACATGCCGTGTCCTTCTGCTAGTTTTTACAAATAATCATCAAAATGGTAAGATATTACTTGCCGACCAACAAACTTTGTCAAGCCATAAGTTTATAGTCAATAATTATTTTGCTCGGCTCAAATAATGCCAAAACTTCTCAAATAAGGATTGACCCGTACGTAGGAAGGGAGCTTCTTGACAAATTTGTTGGTCACAATTGGAAGAATGAATTCATCAAATTGCGAAGATAACATGCCACTTGCACCTCGAAGTATCTGCTGTGTTTTAAAAATATTTGGTACATTCAAGAAGAAAGTACTTTAATGGGAAATATGTTTAGGAAAATGTCTATTTTTGACCATTGAACTATGCCCTCGGTTTGGTTTTGGCCATCGAACCGCAAAACCAGAAATCTTTGGCCATCCAACTCTCAATACCGTTCAGATTTGGCCATTAGACGGTTTTGGTGAACGGTTTTGCTTACATGGACGCCACGTGGCGGTAGGGTCCACTTGTCAGCCCTCCTCCCTCTCCTTCCTCTCTTATCTCATCTCTCTTTCTTCTCTCCGGCGCTGCTCCTCCCGTTGCCGTGACAGTCAGGTTGTTGGAGCCGCTGCCCCTGCCAGCCTTCCCATCGGCGCGAGGCACAGGACGCCGCTGATTTCCATTAGCGCAGGGGCCAGCAGCGAGGTACCCATCCCCTGAGACGGGGACCGGCGCCTGCGGCATGAGGAGCAGCATGAGAGAGATGAGAAGCACCGATGCAAGCACCAATTTTACATCCAGCGACGGGGGCAACTCGAAACGGCGCCGGCGGAGATTGATTCAATGACAATCGAGATTGATTTGGTGGCCGTAGATCTTAATTTGACATCCACGTTTGATTCAACAGCAATGGAAATCGATTATGCGGTACTTGTGGACTTTGATTTGGAAGAACAACATCTCGATTTGGAAGAACAGCAGCTCGGCTCGCTCGCTCGCCTGCCGGCTGCGGCAGCCTCGGCGACGGGGAATAGGTAGGGGCAGCGAGCCAGTGATTGACGCGGGGGAGATGGGACGATGGCTGTCGCCGCCCGTAGACCGAGCAGTCAACGCATCCGCTGCCTGTCGGCCCCTGCTCCGGCCTCCCACCCCGCCCCCCTCGCTCGCCAGCCGGCCGGCCACCGGCCGCCTGCCCCTGCTCTCGCCCACCGCCGGCCGTCTGTAGGGAGGAGAGAGAGGGAGAGATGAGAGAGGAGAGAGAAAGGGCGATAGAGAAAAGAGAGAGACGGGGTAACACTGACAAAGTGGGCGTCGCTGCCACGAGGAGTCCATCTCAGCAAAACCGCTCGCAAAAGCTGCTCGATGGCCAAATCTAAACGGTATTGAGAATTGAATGGCCAAAGATTTCTGGTTTTGCGGTCTGATGGTCAAAACTAAACCGAGGACATAGTTCGATGGTCAAAAATAGACTTTTTCCATATGTTTATGAATCACTAATATAATGTAATCCAAGCGGCGATATTGGCTCCTCATGAGTACTACGTCATGTGCTCGATCTCCAATCCCACCACAAGATGTTGGCATTGTTTTTTATTTTTATTCTGGAACTGTTCACGTTTTTTTCTGCAGGAGGGGTTCGGTTTTTCCACCTTTTTTTTCTGCCGGTCGGCTCAGGGAGAGTTCGGGTTTTTCTTTTGATCGGCCGGTTCATCGAGAGGCACGCGGTTTTCCATGGGTATTCGTTTCTGGTCACGCCGTTTTCGAGTCGGAGATGATGACAGACCAGATTGGTGGCAGAGACGTTTCTTGCTTTACTATTTACTATTAGGTAATACTCCCTCCGTTCCAAAATAGATGACGTTATGGGATGCGTGCCGGTCAAACTTTCTCAACTTTGACTAGACTTGTAGAAAAACCGTGCAACATTTTCATCTCCAAATAAATTTGTTAAAAAACTAGACTTAAAGATCTTTCCAATAATACTAATTACTTAGCATAAATATTTATATATTTTAATATATAATTGCCGGTATTTTGAAAATGTTGACTTCTCGGGAAGCGAGAATGACATCTATTTTGGAACGGAGGGAGAAGGTAAAGATTAGGTAAAAGGGTGACGGTTTCTGTCGTCCGTCGCGGCACTTTTGCAAAAAAGCCCCTCACGTTATCCTTAATCAACCCGCAGTCCTATCAGTTCTTGACGATTTGCAAAAACGCCCCCCTTCCCTCTCTCTCGACGCGTAGCCGCGTAGGGACTAGGGACCAGGAAGCGGCGAGCAGCCGAGCAGGGGCGGCCGGCGCCTCCCTCTCCGGTCGGCCGGCACCTCCTCTCCGGCGGAACCCCTTCCCCTCGCACCTCCGCCTCGCCCCGCTGCCCAGCTCGCAAGTGCGGCGGCGGAGGAGCTGCAGCCGCGGGATCTCGGCGAGGCAGCAGGCAGAGGAGAGTGAGCAAAGGCAGCGGCGGGATGTCGCGGCCGGCGGAGCTCGCGGTGGCTATCTAGCGGAATCCTCCTCCCCGTTCGGCTCCGCCGCAATCCTCCTCCCAGGCCGGCTCCTCCGTACTCCCCCTCGCACGCCGGCCCTCCTCCCGCGCCGTCGCGGAGCTCCGCCCTCTGCGTCTCTGCTCACGGCACCGGCCGGCGCGAGGTGGACAACGCGGCGCCTCGGGTCCTTCTCCGCCCCCTCTGCTGCTCCCTCTGTGGACGACCTCGGCCTCAGCGAGATGCGCCTGTCGCCCGGCAGGGGCCCCTCCTCGACGGTGCTGCGGGAGCTCCTCACCGCCGAACCTGCCGTGCTCCCCTGCCTCTCCACCTGATGAAGAAATCGGTTGCCTCCTGCCCTCCTCCATTCTCTGTTCCACTGGAGAGAGGAGACGGAGGTGGAGAGCGAGGCGCGCCGGCCGCAGGGGAGCACCGGATCCGCTCGTCGCCGGGGGAGGAGGCAGGGGCTCCGACGAGCTGGCCGGGTCCGCGCTGCCGCATCCGGCTTGCCCCTGCCTCGCCTCGCTGGGGATGGAGAGACCAGACGGGGAGCTGGACGCGCTGGCGAGGGAGGGAGGACCGGTTCGATATATGCGATGCGATGGGTGCTTCAGTTACTGATTCACTGACAGTTTAACACTTCTTTCATTTGCTTGATTGCATAGCTCGTAAGTCATAACTGTGCCCCCTGTTTTGTTCTACTAGAGCGTTTCAGTTATTGTGGCAAAGTTTCACATTAATCTGCTTACCGTCAAGTTATGCCTCATACACAAATACTTTTTTCTCGAATAGTGAAGCAAAGTTTGCATAGTTGGTTGTCTCTTTTTTTTCCCCATAGGTCTCCTCCATGTGTTGTAACCGCAATGGTCAAACTGATCATAATTCCACTCTCGCTAGAAGTTTAGGTATTTTTGCTACTACAAAGACCATTTACACCAAAACATGCATCAATTTTACTTCAGCAAATTTGGTGGCTGCCTCTGCTTCTTTTGTGGCAGGAGAAGATACATGCTGCTGTCCTTGTGTCGAAATCCACACTGCAGAGTGAACACGGTAATTGCATGATTGTTCATTTGCTTCATCATATAATTTGGACTCTAAGATTCACATTTTCTGACTTCAATCCTGTCTCCAATGCTGCTGTGTATCTAAGCGTGTTGCCAAAAACACATATACTCAGGTGTTTCACTTCAGAGTCAGTATGTTGGTGCTGAAGGTGTCAAAGCGGCTGGGTTTCATATTTCTGCTGACGAACTGTCATCGATTGTTGAAAGTCGTGACACTGAAAAGTTGGCCGCGCATCGTCAATTCACTACAACACAGCATTTATTCCGTGACGGAATCATTCTGTCGCGGATTGTCGAATTTCTGTTGCAAATTAATTTCCGTGACGGTTTCGGATTCTGTTATTGATTGAGCGTCATTGATTAAATCGGCCGACGGTTCTTAAAAAACCGTCGCGGATTGAGCAATCCGTGACGGTTTTTGACCGTCGCAGATCAGCCCAAAGCCCACTCAGTCTAGCCCAAAGCCCAGATTTAGCGACGAAAATAACCGTCACGGATTGCTGCTGACATGGATAGTGACGTGTCTGCCTACGTGGACGCTGACGTGTCTGCCTATGTGGACGCTGATGTGTCTGCTGACGTGGATGTTGACTTTTCATTCACAGGCCGATTATATGGGCCACTTTTTGGCCCATTAATATTTCAGCCCAAAACAACTTCAGTGAATAAACATTTCAGCCCACCAAAATGGCCCATCAAAATTCAACCCACAAAATCAATCAGCCAATAATCCGAACGGTCGTTTCAGCCCAAAATACTATCAGGACAGCAAAAAAAACATATCCGGAACCAGGTACAGAACACAATGTACATTGGCAGTGAACATAAGTTACACATCAACAAATCAGATACAGATCCAGCAGGTTCCTCCATGTCCTTACAACTTCTTGTAACTGGATGCAACTGATCCCCATCCAATCGCTTCTAAAGGCTTACTCCTTGCGGCATCTGACCTAAAAGAGCACATTGTCAAAAACTTGTCAGAGGACAATATTTGAGATAGAAATTATTAAAATGCTATGCATATAGGTATCAAGATGGCCGAAGAAGCACAATGGTAGAACAAAATGATCTACTCAACTAGATACAGTGTTGAAGGAAATGCAATCAGAAGTATAACAAAATAATGCACATGGTCCATCTCAGATTCTTTTGATGTTCATGGCAGTTACCCAATGAATAGCACAATTTAAGAAAACAGTTCACTTAACTGCAGACCAAAAGGAGGTTATAGTAAGATCAATGTGGCCCATATGTGACCATGAGTGAGAAAACAGTTCACCTATTTTCTTTGTTGTCAAGTAGCATCGGTGCACGCAAATGAGTGTACACTAAGAAGCAAATATACTAAAAAGGTTATATTGATGTCCTCTAAATTTCTAGCACCAATTAAACAAATCTATACTAGGTACATTTGAGCACATACACTAAAGTAACATAAGAACTACATGCTGTTCTGGAAGTGACAAAAGTTAGCTGTCTTAGTAGCTAACATTGTTGTGTTTTACTTATTTAAACTCCATACAGAAGAGAGGAAAGCATGCATTGCATTGAACAAGTCAGGTTTAGTGATTCTCAATCAGAGTGTTCATGTCACTGTTAGTTACAGCACAGAGTTTGCAATACAAGTTCAGACCAAAGACTTTCAGAGCATGGCACCAGCAGTCTAGCAGGAAAAAATATTCCCAACACAAGCCTATGCACGAGTGCGCATCATACCTTTCTGCCCTTTAGTCGAACAGGTTGCTTGCGTCGTGAATGGTCTTTTTGCCGCTGGAGCCAGGGACTGCAATGGCCACCAATGTTGGAGGACAGGTAGATAGCTGTTGCATACAAGCGATATATAAATTAGATACAGGCAGGATATTGAGTCTGGTGTTACAACATCTAAACTTAAAATGGTACTGTAGACAGTGGAGGACATCTCTGAATTAACTTTATTCAGTATTGATGTAACAAAGGTACTGGGATGAACAGAGTTGCATGAAGCAAAATGAACAGAGGTGCAGTTGCTACAATGCAAATGGATCAGTTATGCGCTCATGCCATAGTGCCTTTATAGCATTGTGTTAAATATACTGCACTCTATGACATCATTGACGATAAAGTGACTCTTTTTTATTATTCAACCTCAGTGAAGAAGATAAGCAACATAAATCTATCAAAGTGACTAGCAGCAAGAATAAACAATAGTAGTTGGCCATACCTTGCAGAAAACAAAATATGGCACCGCTGTAACTCCACATGCCTTTGATATTTTAGGTTGTTCTTCAGCTTCATCCTGGCAAAAGTTAGCAGCGAATAAGTGAAATTTTTTTCAGATGTTTTCATGCTGGACTGTCAAGGAACCATAATTACTGAAAGCACAGTCTGATGATTTACTAATTCAGTGGAACTGCTAAATGAAGGACCAAACAGGATCCTAATGGTATCAAATGTGTTGTTCTTAAAATAAGTCTTCGGTTACATGTATCACAAGCTAGTGTGTCATTCAACAATCAACAGGGAGCACATATCAACAATTCAACAATCAATAGTAAGCAGTTTAGGTCATGTATTCAACTAGATGTAATGCTACTAACATATCAACGATGAATTAGCACACATTAACTGAACCACACGGGCAAGGCAAGGGATGTAGTCGTATAAGAGTTTGGGGATTTGGGAGGGGAGCACTTATCTGGGAGCATGTCCAGAGATCGCTGGTGAAGCAAGCTGGCAGCCCCATAGCAACTCCTTGGCACAAACCCTAGGTCTGAAACCAAATCGATTTTGGGGGACATCAGTGAACAAACCGGAGAGATATGGGGAAAAGCAAGAGAGAGATTTACCTCCAGCTTTCAGCACACCACTACCTGCACCACTGCGGCGACCCTGCAGCGGCCACGACCGCCAGCTCCTCGGCCTCCGCCTCCGCCTCCGCCTTGCACATGAGCTTCTCCTCCTCGTCCGGGTCTGAGAGGAGAGAGCGGCGCCCGGAGTGGAGAGGAAGTAGGGCGATCCACGTATCCGGCCCCATGGATGGGGAGCGGTGGAGGGAGAGAGGAGGAGCCTTCCCGGGGAGGAGCCGTTCCGGGCGCCGTGCCTCGGGTCGCTGGGAGGGGAGGAGATCCGCCGTCGCCGGATCTGCAGGGGGAGGGGGAGTGGTGGCGGCGGATCTGGAGTCGAGGAGAAGGAGCGGTGAGTGGGGGAGGGGGGGGGGGGGGGAGCGGTTTCGGAGGAAGGAGCGGCACGAAGGTTTCTGGCGAGCTGACGGGTGGGGGGCGGGGGAGGGAGTCGGAAAGGAACCTAGGGTTTCCATCGAGCTGATTATATACTATAGCAAAGTGTTCTACACCGTCAGATCAGATGGACGGCTATAAAATGTTGGGCCATGTGGGCTAAATGGGCCTTTTGTCATTTTTTCTCTGTTTAACGTGTTTCTTTTTCTTTTTTTCATTTTTTGCACATTGTGAAGTAATTACAATTTGAATTGTAAGTATATCAAATAATACTTGAAAAAATTTGCAAAAATATATTTTAAGTATATAGGTTCTATTATATTTCATATACAGAAAATTAATGCAAAGTTTAAATGTTTGCTAACCAGAATTCAACCTTCTACTAGCAATTTATTATAAAATAATGATAATGATACCTAAAATTTCTCCAAACATACTATAAATTTGTATAGAATCATTTTATGAATGTATAATACTGACATAAAAAAATTAGAGGGTTTGGACGAAATGAGACTATACATTGTTCACAAATAGCTACATCTCTCATATAGTTTCATATAACTAATGTCAAGCTTTGAGATTTGAATACATCATACCATTTTTGAACTCATGTGAGTCTCATATTTGGACATAAACTCATGTTTAGTATAACATTAGAAAATATAAAGTTAGATTACAAATTGTTTTTTAAAAACATGTGTTTCTATTATGTATTAAAGCGCAAGAAAATAAGCCATTTGAAACCAATCCTAGAAATAGCAATTAACATAAAAACAAATGCCATGAAATGAAAGATATTGATTTTAGAAAATTTTTGCAAAAAAAATCATCAAATTTGGAGTCTGTATGATGTAGAAATACTAGTTACAATTTTTAATTCCTGATTAAAAACAGAAAACTAACACTTTGTGTGTTCTTCATTTAGATCGTAACGTGGCCCAACTCGATTGGCTGGGGTCACAAGTCCACGTACTGAATAAATAGAGATAATTCAGTTACGCTTCAGGATCAACCTATTGTTCTGGTGGTAAGTTAGTCCCTTTTGGTGGGCGAGGTCACAGGTTCGAATCCATCTGACACCGCCCTGCTTTTTAAGACATTTAAAAATACGAGCTTTCTAAAATTTTTTCTCTAATTAAACCTAATCTCTCTCCTAACAATGCTCAAAATATATTCTCTAAATTAAACCGTGCATTGAATCAAACATGTGTGTTGCATTTGAATGCTTAGAACCTCTCCCATTCTCTCTAAATATAAGTTCCTTCAAATCCCCTTTCCAATATTTTGAATTTAATATTTAAATCCAATTTAAATATTAAGTCCCATTTCGAATCCCACCAAAAATATCCCAAAATAATATCCATCACAAGCCTCGCCCCAAAACTCTACTCAAATTTGAATCCCCATTCAAATTTGAGTTCCAAATCACATTCAAATAATTAGAAAAGCTATTTAAGCATTAATGGGCCGAAGCCTCGCTTTCAGCCCAGCCAAACCACCGCCCAAAGTCTAGGTTTGCCCCTCCCACTCTCGTCCTCGTCCGCCCCGCTCCCTCGCCCTCTCCCTCTGCTGGCCCAGCGGCCAGCCGCGGCCCACCTCCCACCTCCCCTTTGTTCCTTCTCCAGTCGTGCGCCGCCGCCGCCGCTCAGCGTCACCGCCGCCGGCGTCACACCGCCGCGCGTCAGCGCTCCGCTCGCAGCGCCTCCTCGCCATTGGATGCGCGAGCATCCAAGCGCGGGCGCGCCACGCGCGAGCCATGGCCGCGTGACCTCACTCCCCAGCCCAACGCTCCTCTTCCTCCACCATTTATTGCGCCGCCGCAATCCGTCACCGCCGCCCGATGGCCGGCCGTTGGCCGGGATCGACCGAAGGAGGGCTTGTGTGGGGACTCCTTATCAGGAGGTCCCTTGATTATCTATATCAGGTCCTGGATCGGCCGCTGATACAGATTTTGTCACAGATTTGTATCAGAAGCGGTAAATAACGGATAGCTAAACAAATTAATCACCGTTTAAGCTAGCGGAGAGCGGGTAGGCACTTCATTCCTCCACCGGAATGGGCAGTAGCACCTTCTCGCCCTGGAGTCCTATACCTGTATGACAATGGAAGCAAGAGTGAGTATTCAGAAATGAATACCCAACAAATCCCACAAATTCAATAATATAATATATTAAATTATATTAATTATAAAGGTTGGTCCTGGAGGGGCACTTCCTCCCTGCCAGTCCCGTTGTGCTATCCCGAACCTGGCAATGGTACCTTCGCCATCTCAAGTTCCCCATACAGAAACAGTAAAGACTAATCAATGGGGGCTTTGACTAAGTGGACTCATTTCGGAGTCACGGCTATCAAGATAGATTCTACACTCTGTAGAGGTCGTACTTATCTACCCCGCATTCGGTCAGTCCCTACCTTCGTCAAGGCAGGTACTGCCCTACGAGACTCATACCCACCGGTGACCATCGCTGGTCAGCATTCCCTAGGTCCAGCCACAGGTAATACTGGGGGCTAAGCAGGGGCCACTAATCATCCGCCTCGCGGATGTCGACCCGGGTCTGTGAGCTCATTAATTAGGGCCCTCGGCCCTCAGGGTCTCTGACCCTGTTTCCTAGTCGACCCGTGCCGCCCAGTCCTAGTCCTCTGCCTGGGGCTATCTCCAGCATACCCGTTCCCGACTTGGCGCGTGCCCGACTCGGCACCAGGCGCTACCCAGTTCGCCGGTCGGCACAATGCACCAATCATGCGGCTCCTTGGGATGGATTACTAGGTTCAGCTGGTGGGGTGTGAATCAAGGCCTCACATAAATAGGCACTCCCGTAGGCTGTGCCTTTTTGGCATGCGGGGTTGTACTAGGCACTAGAAAGACTCTCCCATGAACCGGTTCTTAGCTGGGATCAGAGTGGCTCTTAGGATCCTCATAACGAGGCCATCCTTCCACTCCCAATCTTAAAGCATCCTATACTACAGCGGAGCCAGGCATCTACCCACGTGATGCCTCCTTATAGCTTATGCTGCAAGAATGGTAAACTTTAGTGTAGGGGGGGGGGGGGGGGGGAGGGGAGGGGGTGATATTATTGGTGAGACTTGCCTTCACTGTCGGTCCTTAGACGTTCCTTACGCGGGCGTGTTCTGTAGGTTGACCGGGCTGGGCTTCGGGCCTTCTGGAGCTTCGGCGTCTCGTCGGCCCCGGTCATGCTATCGATAAAACACATAAAATAACAATTAGTATAACAGTACACCAATCAATTCGTAAAAGAAAAAGAAGAATGGAAAGGGAGGCAGGGATTCGAAGGATTTGCCTAAGGGTGGATGACTAGAGATTGGATTAATAACCCATTAATTATATGAAATAATTAATGGATTAAAGGATAGGGATTTTGAAAAGAATTATTAAATAATTCCCTGGAAGATGGCCAGAACGGTGATTATCGGTATCTCGGGATTTATATAGATTTCTAAGGAATAAATCCCGAAGGACCGATATGGATTTCTAGAGAATCCTTATATGTTCCTTGGGCAGCATAACGACTAGGGTTTTATGGATATCTAGGGGTTTACGAACAGACGGTACGACGACGGGGGTTTCGACGGGGTTTAGGGTTTATACGGGCGGTGTACCGACGGGGTTTCGGGTGGTCTAATGGCTGGGCTAGGCTTAGGATATAAATATTAGGGAACTGAGCATATGGAAATGATTAGTATAATCCCTAGTATTTATGAGAATTTCATGTGGATTTATGGGGCTAAGACAGGAAAAGGGAAAAATCCTGGGTACACTAATGGCGGCCTTCTATTGGCTAGAACTTAGCCTAATTGGATTTAGGCTCTAATGATGTGCTAAAAAGGATTGGATGACACTAATAGGCTTAGAAATATTTCTAGTATTTATAGGTATTTCTGGGGAATTTTTGGAAGTGAAGAAGGGCTCTAAATAAACTTGCGTGTGCACTTACCCGGGTGCGCGTAGCATTTTCGGGCTGGCTGACGCAGGGGCTGGGGTCCGACCGGGCACTGTTTGGTGGGCCGGCTTTGTGGACCTTCGTGGACCGAGGCTGCTGCCTCACGGCCCATGTGCGCCGGGTGTACCCGGGGTCCGGCCGGCGGAAAGTCGTGAGCCGGCCATGGACCGGGGGCGCGGGCGGTCTCCGGTCCCTGTGGACCGGGACCACGCAGCCGGGTAAAGGGCCGGGCCTGCTTGTCAGCGGCGCGGGACAGGGGAAGGGAGCGGGCAGAGGGGGTCTTCTTCCTCCTCTTGCCAGCCCGCCATGGGAGAGGGTGGCGGAGCTCGGGACTCCCCCCCCCCCCCCCCCCCCCGATCTTGGGGCTCCGGCCGCCGCGGCCTGTGGGGAGGGCACGGGCGCGGAGAGGACGATGGGGGCAACTCATTCCGGCACTAATTTAGGAGAAGAGGCGAGCGGGGGAGGGGCGGCCATGGAAGAGGTCCTGGAGCTCGGCTTGGCTCGAGTGTGCGAAGGAGGGGAGGGGTGTGGCCTCTATTTATAGGCGGGGAGAGCGGTGGGGAGCACGCCACGTTGCGGCGGAGGATGAGGCCCGCGGGGGTGCTTGCCCGGGGCGGCGGCGCCGCACTCTCCTTGCGGCGGCGGCCGGTGATGCTGACACGCGGCAACCTTGCGCTCCAGGGTCCGATCCTGGCCGCACGGTTGCCATCGGGTGGCGGTGGTGAGCCGGTAGGAGGCAAAACCTACGGAACCGTAGGGCCACCGCGAGGAGCGGCAGTATGGGCGCCGGCATGGGCACTTCGGACGCCATTAATGGCGCTTCGGTCCCTCGTGGCAGCATGGGATAGGAGGAATGGGAGGGGACACGTGGCACTTGGTCGAGGGGGGTGTGACTGGCGCTTGCACGGGGCGGTTGGGCAGCGCCAGCGTGCAGCGAAGCTCGGCCGACGACGGCCAAGAGCAGCGGCGGCGCTAGCAGGCGGCGGCGGCGGCGGCGGCGGTGGCGGTGGCGTGCGCGTCTGGAGGAGGAAGAAGGGGAAAGGGAAGGCGGGCTGCGTGGGCCGTGTGGGCTGGAGGTGGAGAGGGGATGGAGCTGGGCCGCGGGGTGCTAGCGGGCCGAGCGAAGGGGAAACGAGCCGGGCCGTGGCAGGCCGTGGGCCGGCGGGAGAGGGGGAGGTGGAGCGAGCGAAAGGGAAAGGTCTAGGGGGTGATTTTGGACTTTGAGGGTTGGGCTGGAAGTAAGTTTTGGCCCGATTAACGTTTAAATGATTTTCCATTTATTTGAGTGGGTTTTTAAAAGGAGTTTGAATTCAATTTCAAACCAAAGCTTTTCTAGTTTTATCCTAGGGTTTTAGGGACTTATTTTAGCACTTAAGTTGTGGAGCATCCCTTTTATTTCCCCATAATTATTTATGGTTTATTTTCTATATTTATTTCTTTTCACTTCTATAATTATCCTATTAAACCTAATGATTAACTAAATAATTCCTAAATTAATTCTACTTAATTTTGAGGCTTTTACAGATCTACCCCACTTAAGGAAATCTCGTCCCGAGATTTAAGGCTTGAAAGAAGGTCTAGGATTTTCTCCTAACATCTTTGTAATTTACGGCGCCGATCAGGGTTTCCATTATTTATTAAAAGGAATTTCTTCTCCCTTTTAAATTCTTAAATTCTTTCTTCTCGTAACTATTTGTTTCTCAATTTTATAGATGCGAATGTTATTACTGACATTGGTTTCCATTATTCCCAAATATATATCCAATTAATTTCCGTCGTACTTAGGGTGACTCGATGGAGTACTTTTCCCCGAGTTGTTTTAATCCTCAAGTTCTTGAGGTTAAATACCTTTTCTTCACCTGGGTTACTACCCCAGTTAAAAAGGATCAACTCGGGATTTCCTTGATCTTAATCCGAGATTTTTCCTTCCAAGCGGATTTCTCGGATTCCTATATCCTTTTGATCAGGAGTCCTGGATTTCCATATCTTCTTGGGGTTCCTGCCTAGACTTCTTATCCAGGTTTTCCTTTACTTGGGTATGTCCATGTTTGGTCTTATTACTCCTTCAAATGTCCTAGTCTTGATTACCAGGGTTAGCTCTATCGTAACCTTCTTCTTTTCAACTCCTGGATTTCCTCGAGAGTATTACTTCTTTATCCAAGTTTTTCTTTTAATCAACTCTCAAGTTTTCCTTGTCCATGGAAGTATTAGTCTCTAACCCAAGTTTTCCTTTAATTTTTGGAGCATGTGCTACCTCTGGGAAAGATAATTCCCAGAGTGCCATCTTTGCTCAGTCCTTTCTTTGATACTTTTATCCTCTGGCTCAGGAAAGATTTTAACTGTCGTTGGAGTCATGGCTGTCTTGGTCTTTCCTGCAGAGAGTTTTAGCAAAACTCCGGGTTGCCAGATGGAGGAAAGGAATCCAAGGCAAGAAACTTGGGTGACCACTTCTCACCAGAAAATTTGTTATGGTGATTTTTTTCTGGGTACGTTGAGAAGTGTCGCCTTCTGGGGTGCAGGATTCTTGGTCGACAACCTGCTGGTTATTCTGATGGAGCTAAGTTGCTGCTTGACGGTCGATCATATCTCTGGATCATAGTTACTTATCCCGTGTTGTCATTGATCACGGGTTCCTGAATCTTTGTGTGGTGAGTCTTCTGCTAAATCACCAAGTTGTTACAATCTTGTACCATGATCCATCCTTGCGTTACTCCTGTTCCTTATATCCTCCATTTCTCGGATTGCTAGGCTTGGATTCTTGTAGGAGGGTGGCGGGAGTTGGGCGATCTCTTCGCAGGTCGGGAGAATGGTTATGGGTAATTCTTAAGATTTGGGAGTCTTCTTCTCGGGTATCCGATCAGAGTGAATGCTCCAAGAAGACAGGCCTGGTCTAACCATTTCCTCTGGTAGGATGTGATGGGATGGTTTTACTGAGTATCTGAAACACGTTCTCTTCCGGAGTAAGATGACGGTCATGGCTGAGCTCAGAGCTGCGAGTGGTTTGCTCGGGCATGACTTCGGGTAGCTCACTCCTAGGTGGCAAGGAATAGATGGTCGGATGGTGACGGTTGTCGAGAAGTTGTGAGGGGTGATATCCCTGGGACGGTTGTGAGGTTTCTGTGGTTGGATGACGATTGAGGGGCAGGCTTAAAAGCTTGCATGCCTCAATGATCTTCCAGGAAGCAGGATGATTTCTGGCTAAGGAAGAGCTTTGAGATTCGTGTGGTGGTCAGGGTACTTTGATGGAGTACTAGTTTGGTTGTGAGTGAGGGAAGGCAGGTTTTTCCTCGGAATGCCGTGGGATGGAATATACGGCGAAAGGTGATATCGAGGTGGTGAGTATACATGGTCCCCTCTGGATTTCAGAGGTTTATGGAAAGTCGGGGATCCAGGTGGGTTTATCTGGGGAAGAGGTTTATTTGGGAATGGTGTACGGGATTCTTTCGGGTGTCGTAGATGACTAAGCCTTGCTGGACAATGCATCGACTTGTCTGCGGGTTGGCATGCTTTGTGAATTGGGGTTTGATTATCTCGGTAGGATCGAATCGAGGCGAATCTTCCAAAGGAATTGAAAATGATCTTGCTCGGGGATGATGACGACAGAGAAGCTAGTTTCATGAAGAAACTTGTATGTCCATGAATGTGAAACTTTGGCTATCTTTTCAGCTTTGTTTCTTCATGAGAACGGTTTGGGGATTTCAAGGATTTGTGTTTAGGGATGGGATATTCTAGAAGGTTGTGGGTGTAGATGGTCACAGGGACGGATAGGGGTCTTGAATGTTTAAGGATATAGCCAGTACTATTTCGAGGAAATTGTTGGCTAGTTTGGGAAATGCTTATGGTGGGTAAGGTCGGCTTTGGTAGAGAAAGGATAGGTTTTCTTGATTGGTGGGTGGTTTATAGGTTTCAGAATTTATGGTTAAGCTGTCTAAGGGAAATCCTTATATCTTCCTAGTTCGTTTCCTCAGCTTTCACAGGTTCCAGTTCCAAGACTCATTCAGGAATTCAAATCTTATCACATTCATAGTATAAACTTTCCTTATACTATTCATGTGATTAATCCGTATTTCCCTGGGATCTGTGATGTATGAGTTCTCCTTGATTGATCTCTAAAGTTTTCCGAGTTAAATGTCTTAATCACTTCAGAATCTACCCCACTTAAAAGGATTAGATTCCGTATTCCGTATTGACATTTAAAAGTATTTTTCAAAAATTTCCTTCATTTCTGAACCTCTACTTTAACCGACAGCGTTAGAGGGACAAGACCTATAGATAATCCTTTGGTTTTGAGGAAAGAGTGGTTCTATCCACGCATTTCTACAATCAACTACCAAACAAATCCATATCTATTATATGGAAAGGGGGAAACTATTATCCGGGGCTTAATCAAACATTATTCAATCAAAAGTACGTAACTATAAGGTCATAGGCTTATTTCCTATAGAAGATTCTACAACTAGATCTCTAGTTACTCCGGCAGCATTTGCTCATCGGCAAACCTTCATCTTATAATTTCCATATTCCGGATCATCTTCCAAACTTCATTCTCATGATCTATACCTGTTAGAGTAACATTTGGAGTTAAGAATGAGATAAGGGGAATTCAGGGCACGAAATGAGGATTTTTCGAGAAATCTCGAAAAATATGAGCAGGACAGAGGGGTTAGGGCTTCTTAATATGTATGGGCTATGTTATATGGTGTTAAGAATTTATTTACGGCTCTGATACCACCCTGTGGGGACCCCTTATCAGGAGGTCCCTTGATTATCTGTATCAGGTCCTGGATCGGCCGCTGACACAGATTTTGTCACAGATTTGTATCAGAAGCGATAAATAATGGATAGCTAAACAAATTAATCACCGTTTAAGCTAGCGGAGAGCGGGTAGGCACTTAATTCCTCCACCGGAATGGGCAGTAGCACCTTCTCGCCCTGGAGTCCTATACCTGTATGACAATGGAAGCAAGAGTGAGTATTCAGAAATAAATACCCAGCAAATCCCACAGATTCAATAATATAATATATTAAATTATATTAATTATAAAGGTTGGTCCTGGAGGGGCACTTCCTCCCTGCCAGTCCCGTTGTGCTATCCCGAACCTAGCCAACGGTACCTTCGCCGTCTCTGGTTCCCCATACAGAAACAGTAAAGACTAATCAATGGGGGCTTTGACTAAGTGGACTCATTCCGGAGTCACGGCTATCAAGATAGATTCTACACTCTGCAGAGGTCGTACTTATCTACCCCGCATTCGGTCAGTCCCTACCTTCGTCAAGGCAGGTACTGCCCTACGAGACTCATACCCACCGGTGACCATCGCTGGTCAGCATTCCCTAGGTCCAGCCACAGGTAATACTGGGGGCTAAGCAGGGGCCACTAATCATCCGCCTCGCGGATGTCGACCCGGGTCTGTGAGCTCATTAATTAGGGCCCTCGGCCCTCAGGGTCTCTGACCCTGTTTCCTAGTCGACCCGTGCCACCCAGTCCCAGTCCTCTGCCTGGGGCTGTCTCCAGCATACCCGTTCTCGACTTGGCGCGTGCCCGACTCGACACCAGGCGCAACCCAGTTCGCCGGCCGGCACTCTGCACCAATCATGCGGCTCCTTGGGATGGATTACTAGGTTCAGCTGGTGGGGTGTGAATCAAGGCCTCACATAAATAGGCACTCCCGTAGGCTGTGCCTTTTTGGCATGCGGGGTTGTACTAGGCACTAGAAAGACTCTCCCATGAACCGGTCCTTAGCTAGGATCAGAGTGGCTCTTAGGATCCTCCTAACGAGGCCATCCTTCCACTCCCAATCTTAAAGCATCCTATTCTACAGCGGAGCCAGGCATCTACCCACGTGATGCCTCCTTATAGCTTATGCTGCAAGAATGGTAAACTTTAGTGAGGGGGGGGGGGGGGGGGTTGATATTATTGGTGAGACTTGCCTTCACTGTCGGTCCTTAGACGTTCCTTACGCGGGCGTGTTCCGTAGGTTGACCGGGCTGGGCTTCGGGCCTTCTGGAGCTTCGGCGTCTCGTCGGCCCCGGTCATGCTATCGATAAAACACATAAAATAACAATCAGTATAACAGTACACCAATCAATTCGTAAAAAGGAAAAGAAGAATGGAAACGGAGGCAGGGATTCGAAGGATTTGCCTAAGGGTGGATGACTAGAGATTGGATTAATAACCCATTAATTATATGAAATAATTAATGGATTAAAGGATAGGTATTTTGAAGAGAATTATTAAATAATTCCCTGGAAGATGGCCAGAACGGTGATTATCGGTATCTCGGGATTTATATAGAGTTCTAAGGAATAAATCCCGAAGGACCGATATGGATTTCTAGAGAATCCTTATATGTTCCTTGGGCAGCATGACGACTAGGGTTTTATGGATATCTAGGGGTTTACGAACAGACGGTATGACGACGGGGGTTTCGACGGGGTTTAGGGTTTATACGGGCGGTGTACCGACGGGGTTTCGGGTGGTCTAATGGCTGGGCTAGGCTTAGGATATAAATATTAGGGAACTAAGCATATGGAAATGCTTAGTATAATTCCTAGTGTTTATGAGAATTTCCTGTGGATTTATGGGGCTAAGACAGGAAAAGGGGAAAATCCTGGGTACACTAATGGCGGCCTTCTATTGGCTAGAACTTAGCCTAATTGGATTTAGGCTCTAATGATGTGCTAAATAGGATTGGATGACACTAATAGGCTTAGAAATATTCCTAGTATTTATGGGTATTTCTGGGGAACTTTTGGAAGTGAAGAAGGGCTCTAAATAAACTTGCGTGTGCACTTACCCGGGTGCGCGTAGCATTTTTGGGCTGGCTGACGCAGGGGCTGGGGTCCGGCCGGGCACTGTTTGGTGGGCCGGCTTTGTGGACCTTCGTGGACCGTGGCTGCTGCCTCACGGCCCATGTGCGCCGAGTGTACCCGGGGTCCGGCCGGCGGAAAGCCGTGAGCCGGCCATGGATCGGGGGCGCGGGCGGTCTCCGATCCCTGTGGACCGGGACCACGCAGCCGGGGAAAGGGCCGGGCCCGCTTGTCAGCGGCGCGGGACAGGGGAAGGGAGCACGTAGAGGAGGTCTTCTTCCTCCTCTTGCCCGCCCGCCATGGGAGACGGTGGCGGAGCTCGGGACTCCCCCCCCTCCCCCCGGATCTTGGGGCTCCGGCCGCCGCGGCCTGTGGGGAGGGCACGGGCGCGGAGAGGACGACGGGGGCAACTCATTCCAGCACTAATTTAGGAGAAGAGGTGAGCGGGGGAGGGACGGCCATGGAAGAGGTGCCGGAGCTCGGCTTGGCTCGAGTGTGCGAAGGAGGGGAGGGGTGTGGCCTCTATTTATAGGCGGGAGGAGCGGCGGGGAACACGCCACGTTGCGGCAGAGGATGAGGCCGGCGGGGGGTGCTTGCCCGGGGCGGCGGCGCCGCACTCTCCTTGCGGCGGCGGCCGGTGATGCCGACACGCGGCAACCTTGCGCTCCAGGGTCCGATCCTGGCCGCACGGTTGCCATCGGGTGGCGGTGGTGAGCCGGTAGGGGGCAAGACCTACGGAACCGTAGAGCCACCGCGAGGAGCGGCAGCATGGGCGCCGGCATGGGCACTTCGGAGTGCCATGGCACTCCGGTCCCTTGTGGCAGCAGGGGATAGGAGGAATGGGAGGGGGCGCGTGGCACTTGGTCGAGGGGGGTGTGACTGGCGCTTGCACGGGGCGGTTGGGCAGCGCCAGCGTGCAGCGGAGCTCGGCCGACGACGGCCAAGAGCAGCGGCGGCGCTAGCAGGCGGCGGCGGCGGCGGCGGTGGCGGCGGCGTGCGCGTCTAGAGGAGGAAGAAGGGGAAAGGGAAGGCGGGCTGCGTGGGCCGTGTGGGCTGGAGGTGGAGAGGGGATGGAGCTGGGCCGCGGGGTGCTAGCGGGCCGAGCGGAGGGGAAACGAGCCGGGCCGTGGCAGGCCGCGGGCCGGCGGGAGAGGGGGAGGTGGAGCGGGCGAAAGGGAAAGGTCTAGGGGGTGATTTCGGACTTTGAGGGTTGGGCTGGAAGTAAGTTTTGGCCCGATTAACGTTTAAATGATTTTCCATTTATTTGAGTGGGTTTTTAAAAGGAGTTTGAATTCAATTTCAAACCAAAGCTTTTCTAGTTTTATCCTAGGGTTTTAGGGACTTATTTTAGCACTTAAGTTGTGGAGCATCCCTTTTATTTCCCCATAATTATTTATGGTTTATTTTCTATATTTATTTCTTTTCACTTCTATAATTATCCTAATAAACCTAATGATTAACTAAATAATTTCTAAATTAATTCTACTTAATTTTGAGGGTGTTACAGCTTGCGCGACACGTGCCGGCACCATGGACCTCCACCGCATCCGGGGTGCGGCACCGACCCCCTCTACGCCGGCCGGAACCGAGCTCGCCGCCGCCATTCCCTGGCGCCACGCTCCGAGCTATGCTCGGCCCTCCTCCTTCTCACCCGCGACGTGGCCATCATCGCCGCGCCCACCTTCGCCTATAAATAGAGGCACTGAGCCACCCCGGAGCACGCCCCACACCCGCCGAGCTCCGGCTCCCTTCCCTCCTCCACCACCAGGGCCGTGCCGCTCGTGCCGTTGCAGGCCACCGCCGCCGTGCGCGCTCCTCACCACCGCGCTACGCGCGCTGCCGCCGGCCGCGCCCCGTCGCCCCGCAGCGGCACCGCCGCTAGCGCCGGTGCCACGCGGAGCCGCCTCCGGCGCCGTGCGCCCTGCGCCACCGTCGGCGCCACCGCTGCCCCGCGCAGCATACGCGCCGCCACCACGCACCACCGCCAGCGACACCGCAACCGTGCGCCGCACCGCCGCGGCGAACCCTCGTCGTCGTGTCGTGCCCCGCCGTGCCACGCCCGCGCCTCGCCTGGCCGTGCCGCTCGCCCCGCGCCACCGTGCGTGCGGCGCCTGAGCCCCACACCGCCACCAGCGCCGCCGGCCGCTCCCCACCGCGCCACTGCGCGCCGCCGTCGACACAACCTCGCAGCGCGTGCGCCACTGCAACACCACCGCACGCCGCCGGCGCCAACGCCGTGTGCACCGCGCACCTTGCGCCGCCGCTGGGACCGCTGTCTGCGCCGCGCCTCGCACCACCGCGGCCCACACCACTCCACCTCCCTGCCTCCTCCCCGCTTGCCCTCGCCGGGAGCTCGGCGAACTTCTCCACCATCCTACCCTCTTCGACTCAACCACGGCAGCCTGCTACCTCCCGCCGACGAAAACACCGTCGCCGGCACTGCTCGCCGGCCAGTAGGGTCACGGGAGGAAGCAGGGACAGGGCGCCGTTCGCCCGTCGTGATGCCGTCCCCCACCCTCTCCTACAAGCACGAGGTGGGGTCCACACACCGAGAGACGGCGTCACCCTCACGCCGACACTCGACGTCATCCCTGCCACCTCTCGCTGACAAGTGGGCCCAGGACGGACGGCGTCAGCCCCCCGTCATGTGCGCCTCCCCCTACGCGCGTGAACCTAGTCCACGTGGACCAGCGACGTGCGGTTAGCACGGTCCACCGGTCCGTGGGCGCGGTGCACAGCACAGTGCACCGGCCGGGCCCCGCCGCTGACGTCAGCCCGTCTGGAAATTGCTAGGTACACCCCTGAATTCACACACAAATATTTATTTCAAGCCCTTCCTCCACTCCAAAAATTTCCCAAATTTCTCCAAAAATATTAGGAATATTTCTAAACCTATTAGAGCCATCTAAACCTTTTTAGGATATTTCTTGACCCCAAATCTCAAAAGAGCCACTCTCATCCAATAGAAAAGCCCCATTAGTGTACCCCAAATCTTGCCAATCCAATTCCAAAGCTCCATAAAATCCCCAAGTTTTTCCATAAATACTAGAGAATATTCTAAACATTTCCATTTGCTTAGTGCCCTAGGAATTATGTCCTAGCTCCAAATCCCAGTCGCGCTTCTCCGAGACCCCGCCGAAACCCCGTCTAAAGCCCCGCGGGCGTCGTTTCGCCGTCCGATCAAAACACTGGGTTTTGGTAAAACCCTAGCCGTTGTCTGTCCAAACCCATTCCATGCCATTAATTATTTAGAAACTTATTTCTAAATAATTAATATAATCATCCATTGATTATTCTGGGATTATTGTTTAGCTGTCCGATCATCCCCCAAACCCGCTATTCCAGACCCTTCGTCAAAACCACCACCGTCCGGGGATTATCTCTAGAAATCCATATAATTCCCCGACCGTTCAATAATCTCCGGGGAAATTACTTATCGATTTCCTGGGAATTCCATTCCCTCAAGTCCATTAATTATTTACTATAATTAATGGATTATACCTTAACAACCCTAGTCTCCCCATTTTATCCTTTATTTCCATTCTATAGGAATTGCTTGATGTATTGTTTTACTGAATGTTATTTTCCATATTTTATTGATCGATAGGTCGATGGCATGACCAGGCCCCAACCACGATGCCGAAGCTCCGGAAGATCCAGAAGCCACGCCTGGTCAGCATCGAGCATGCGTACGCGTTAGCGGACGTCCAAGTACCGTTCATGAAGGCAAGTCCTGGCAACCAACTCCTTGGTCATGCCAGTCCCAGTTCCTGCATAATAAAATCAACCAAGTTAATAACATGGAATGCATATTTTATTAAAACCTAAGGGAAACCCTCTATATTCCACCTCCTCCTTGATTTAGAGCCATTTCCAGCCCAATAACCCATTAATAACCCCGGTCACGACTCGTCGATGACCGAGTGTTATTTAGAAGTAGATTTCTTATAAATTTCTGAACCTTTTGTATTCAGAAGAGATTCTGGGAGATGAGAGTGAATGTTGGATTTAATATAAAATGAACCAACTAAGAATAGAACCCCTAAGGACAGACTTGCGAGTAAGGGAGGCAGCCTCGGCGGAGGATCCTATCTCAAAGGCTTACTCTGGTCACATAAGGACCGGTTCACGGGAGAGACTTTCTAATGCCAGTACCGCCATACGGACCAAAAAGGACATAGCCTTCGGGAATGACCTGTAATGTGAGGCCTTGACCCACACCCCGCCAGTAGATCCTAGTCAATCCATCCCAAGGAGCCGTAGGATTGGTGCAGAGTGCCGATCGGCGAACCAGGTAGCGCCTGGTGCCTAGTCATGCATGCACCAAGTCGGGAACAGCCCCAGACAGAGGGTCGGAGACCCTGAGGGCCGAGGGCCCTAATATATATGAGCTCAGAAGACCCGGGTCGATATCCGCGAGGCGGATGATTAGTAGCCCCTGTTTAGCCCCCAGTATTACCTGTGGCTGGACCTAGGAAATGCAGTCTGGAGACAGACACCGGCGGGTACGGGTCTTGTAGGTCGGTACCGCCCTCCGCGGGGGTATAGGCTGACCGACCGTATGGCATAGGGTGCAACCTCTGCAGAGTAACCAATCTATCGGATAGCCGTGGCTCTCGGTCATGAGCCCATATAGCCAAAGCCCCCGTTGATTAGAAATCACCAGTAGTAATAAAGTATGAGATGATGAGATGGGCGGAGACCCGGATGAGTGAGGCATAAGCCGGCCTAGAAGTACCCTGACGGTCTCTGGGAGAGAAACATAAAATATGGGAACTGGCAGGGATGAGAATATCCCTCCAGGGCCAAACAACATATTAATTCCTCTTTCCCACCCCTGTTTATAAACATAACCTTACTTTATATTTCCACTACATATAACCCTTACACCTCACCCTCCCTGCATGCATTATAATTCTTGTTCCAGGCTTGCTGAGTACCAATCATAGATGTACTCAGCCTTGCTTTCAATTGTTACAGGTACATGGACATGTAGGGCATCCCGACCCATCCCCTCCTCGAATGGGTCATAATGCCACTCTCCGTTAAGGCGAAGATAGATATTCTTCATTTGCTGCGCTTTTATTGCTTCAGATTCTAATCCTGTGAATAATCTGTATCAGCGCACTTATCCAGGGACTGATACAAGTAATTCAGGGACGTCCAAAGGATGGTCCCCACACTTTTCTATAGTTTTAGCTTTTTCACATTTTAGAAGCATAACTTCGTAGTTCAAACACAACAGCACTACCAGTACAGTGGTAGCGCGCCCAGTTCCCATCCCTCAGGTCGCGAGTTCGATCCTCTGGTGCCGCCCCCTTTTTTTTGGCGCGCTTAAACTCTAAGCGACGGGGCGCCAGGGGTCCGGGTGAGCTGGCGAGCGGCTGGGTGACGTGGCCGGGGGTTCTGGGTGACTGGGCGCTCCCAGCCGGGGGCCCGGTTCCCATCCCTCAGGTCGTGAGTTCGATCCTCTGGTGCCGCCCCCTTTTTTTTGGCGCGCTTAAACTCTAAGCGACGGGGCGCCAGGGGTCCGGGTGAGCTGGCGAGCGGCTGGGTGACGTGGCCGGGGGTTCTGGGTGACTGGGCGCTCCCAGCCGGGGGTTCTGGGTGACTGGGCGCTAGGGGTCTGGGTGCGCGACTCGCGAGGGGTCTCCGAGGTGGCCGGGTGACATGGCCCGTGGGGGCAGTTGACTGGGCGCGAGGGGTCGTGTTTTTTTGCACTAAATAATTGTGCTAAAATAATATTTCGTTCCATTCAATATCATATCTTAACACTTGGTGTAGTGGTAGAGTCCTTGTTTGGTGGATCTATAGACCTGGGTTCAAATCTTCTTGTGTGCAATATTTTGTTTTAATTTTTTCTTCATATGAAACATGACAATTTTCTATTTAATGTTCATCATAGATTTTATATTTTTTCATATGGAAACTTAGACAAATTTTAATTCAATATTCGCGATGGATTTGTTTAACCGTCGTAGTGTTCGGGCCGAACCGTGACGGAATTGATAAACCGTTACAATTTTGTGGGCTTATCTGGGCTTGGAGCAAAATGCTAACATTTCTGAAACCGTCGCCAGGATTCCGTCACGGTTTTCTGGGCTTATCTGGGCTCAGAGTAAAATGCTAACGTTTTCTGAAACCATCGCCAGAATTCCGTCATGGATTAAATAGCATGTTGTAGTGATTGGATGGAGTTGCAGAAAAGTTGGCAACATCTTTGACTGATGGGATTAATACAGCTGAGTACAACCTAAATCAAAGGCAGGACATATATGGAGTGGACAAGTTTACAGAGAGTGAAGCCCGCAGCTCATGGGAGTTTGTGTGGGAAGCACTGCAATATACCACTCTTGTAATTCTTATAGCATGTGCCCTCGTATGTTTTGTTGTTGGCATTGCTACAGAAGGATGGCCAAAAGGTGCGCATGATGGCATTGGAATTTTTACAAGTATCCTCCTGGTTGTTTCTGTTACTGCAACAAGTAACTATCAGCAGTCTTTGCAATTCAGGGATCTGGACAAAGAGAAAAGGAAATTTTTTATTCAAGTTACAAGAAACAGCCTCAGACAAAGGATGTTGATAGATGATCTTCTTCCTGGTGATGTTGTCCACTGGAAATTAGGTTCCTGCAGATGGCCTCTTTATATCTGGCTATTCAGTATTGATCAATGAGTCCAGCCTAACTGGGGAGAGTTAACCTGTTTTCTTAAATGAAGATAACCCTTTTCTTCTGTCAGGGACCAAAGTTCTAAACGGTTCATGCAAAATGTTGGTTACTGCAGTAGGGAACTAGGGATGCGAACACAGTGGTGTAAACTAATGGCTGCCATGACTGAAAGTGGGGATGATGAAACTCCACTACAGGTCAAACTAAATCTTTTTCGAAACAATAAAAAGGAAAAGAAAGAGAAAACAGAAATCATGATCCACGCCCGTAGTAGGGATTGCAATTTTATTTTATTAGAAATATTGGTCTATTTTTTGCCCTCTTGACTTTTGTTCTCTCACAATTATTTCTTTTTTTAATGTCACCACTCGGATGATGTGGAACTTTGAACTCTACCACATGTATTGCAGTCGTGCATGAGTCTGGTTTGCACACAAATTAAAGAAATTTTAGAATAATTGATGTTTCTTATAAATCAAATTCATCTAAGTTTGTGTCAGAATTAGTTGTGTAGTATTTTTTTCTCCTCCCGTGCAACGCACGGGCATATTTGCTAGTAAGCTAACATGAGCCATTTTAAATGCAAATATTTACTCAAATTGTCTTGATCACTGCTACATTGCGATGCAAACTATAACGAGAAGAAGACAACAAACACCAAGATTTGCTTCTTTGTGATGGATCTTTCAATAAAAATAATAGTTAATTATATTTATTATTTTCCAGTATAGTATACAATACAATCTTAAAATTATATTGATCTCTCACCCCAATTGTGCTAACTAAATGTTAATTAATATATTACATTTACAGTCCACGTGGCAATTAAAATAGTATGAACCTTATTATGATGCTATTAAAAAACTAAACAACAACTTCTAACAATAAAAAATTCTAGCCCGTGCAGAGGCACGGGTTGATAGACTAGTTAAAAAAAGAGTGTGACTTTAATAGCCGTTGAATGTACTTTATTTCTAAAATTGCACACTGCGGACGACATTTGACGGCAAATCAACGGAAGGCCATCATCTCCAAATAGCTGGACGGCAACAACATCTTCATCTCACAGACCTACAGAGCTACAACAATGTTGAAGAGATCAACTAGGTAAGCTACTAATCACTCTACGACCCTTTTCTACAAGCTCTAAATATTATGTGCATTAGTTATAGGTTTATATATAGGACCCGACCAACTTTGATTAATATGAAAATACTCCAATATTAAATGACAGTAAAAAATCATCTATACTATTGTATTTGATAGGATTAGCACAAAACTACTATAGGAGGTATGCTGTTTTTCAGAATCTATATCTACTATACCTATATAGGAGATCCCCACTAGCATATTTCTCTCAAACCTCACGATGCCACCTCAGCACGTCCCCTCTCTTTACTCATAACCTCTTCTTTTTTACTAACCGATAGATCAAAAGTCCAGCACTGAAGAGTCCGGCAGATCAAGAGTCCAACACTAAAGAGCCTCATCATAAAATTCGGGTCACTAATACCATGACTCAGTGCACAAGCAATGCCACGCCCACATCAATGGCTCTCAATTGCAGAAACTGCAGCTGCTACCCCATCAATGGCCCATCCACAACCAGCCGCCACACATCACCTTGGCTCTCAAGAGTCATCTTAAATTTTTATTGGTGTGTTGCCCTTCCAATTCCTCTCCAACACAGTATATGTGCAACTCGCCCCAGTACTGGATTGCATCGCCCTGCCGTTTTCTCAGTTGTTGTTAGCAATGGCTGATTAGCCATTCGGCTACTGCCTCTACAGGTTATACTTACACTTGCTGATCTGTCGCCTCTGCAGGTTCTATTTGAGAGGTCTCCAGCATGAGAATCTCCATGGGGCTTCACAATTTCTCATATTCTGTAACGACCGCCGCGCCACACAAAGGCTGAAACCTCTAAGTAGTATGTATCGACATTTTTTTGGAAGAGTTTAAACTGTGATTTGGAGAGTCCAAAGACCAATGTCTTCTTTCGTTATCCTTTTTTTTTTGTCAAACATGCATGTCAAGAAATCAACAATAAATCAGGTTATTCCTCTGACATCCTCTTACCCACTTTCAGATTAGTTGTATCTTTCTTATGAGTTTTAGTGTAACCATTATGTTTAAAGAAAACCTCACTGTCTATTTCATACTATATGTTTAGAGATGCTATGGTAATCACTGGCTTTGAGAATTTAAAATGTTGCCTTTCAGGTAACAATTGTTAATCACATTATGTAAATGATTTTGCAGTTGTATTAAGATGGATTAGCAGCCTCCACCCATCCCTGTAGTTCATGTCGTCAGGTAGTTGCTGGTGTTGTCTCCTTATTTGTTTCTGTACAATATCAATTTGGCCTATGAAGATCGTCTGCACGCAAATAGATAGGCATTTGATACAATACAAACATGCCTTGAAATTTACTAAACCTCTAGATTTCTTAGGTAGCGGCAAAATTATAACATGGGTAAACTAATTAGCCGTTCCGGAGCTAAGTTATTGGTTCTCCCCTCAGCTATAACTTTTGCTTTTCAGTACCCAAGTCACTGATGTTTAATCCCTCATATTCTGTATAGAGGCTGCAGTCTTATTACAGCTCAATATTTCGTAACTCCGAACTGTATCTACCATAGACAAAGGCTATGTTCTGACCGATTTCTATATTATTAAGGAGTAAACATCATGTCTTTCTAAAGTTCCCGCAGCAACGCGCGGGGTATTCAACTAGTAACCTATATAGGAGATCCCCACTACAATATTTCTCTCAATCCTCAAGAGGCCACGTCAGCGCCCATGCATGAAACGTTTGTGACAATTAAGTGTGCATGACTGCAACATGGTGTTTTAGTTTAGTGCCTAATAAAAAAGTATCATTTAGCCTAAAAAGAATGCCACCTCACGGTGGAATAGGAAGCACCATGTGTCAGCACTTGGTATTCTAATTAATTGGCTCGGTGGGAGCTTAAGCTCTGTACACAAGCCTATAAATAGAAAGCTCCATCCACAATGGACATGACAATTATCCAACAAAAGAAACACACATCATGGTTATTATTTCTCTAATAATCGAGAGAACAAGTAAGGCACACTACTAGAGAAACGACCTTTGGTCCCTGGTACGTTAGTACCGGTTGTGTTATAACCGGTACTAAATGCTGAATTTAGTACCGGTTTGTAAGCACAGTACTTCGTGGAGCACATTAGTACCGGTTGGTAACGTGCGCCTCGGGGGTCGGGCCGCAACGGCTAGAGGCACGTTAGTACCGGCTGGTGTTACCAGCCGGTACTAACGTGCCTCGACTTGGGGGACCCGCAAGCCGCTGCACGTTAGTACCGGTTGGTACTAACTGCCTACGTTTAGTACCGGCTGGTGTTACCAGCCGGTACTAACGTGCTGGGTATAATACCGCGGCAGGCTTCTTCCTCCCCGAGCCCGAGCTCATTTCTGCAGAGAGCTTGGTCTCTCACTCATGGCGCCATAGAGGGGGGAGTTTTTGCCCAAGTTTTCCATAATTTGTGGATTTCTCCTATATAAGTGCGCCAAAAGGTTAGCAACTTCATTCTCTGTTAATTGACGGTACTTGTGCTTATTTTTATGCTCTATCTTAGAGAAATTTGAAAAATTGTGAATGAGAAGGATTTTGGTATTTGTAGAATGATTTGAGCTAAATAGAATCATGACCTTAATTAGATGGTAGCTTTTAGTAGTGAGTTCATACCCTAGATACCTAGATAATGAGCATGTTTTTTGTGACAATATTCCGTATCTTTTTAACTATATTTAATGTTATGTAATGGATTTTTTTAAAAATTTGATTATATATATGTAATGTTGTTTAATAGATTTTTCCAACTTTTTAATTATTACTAATACCTTTTTAACTAATAATTAATGAAATGTTGCAATATTAGTAATGTTGTTAGGTATTTTCTCAATGTTACTAATAATTAATAAAATGTTGCAATTAATGGATACATTTATTTTATAAATATTTTTTATGGTAGGATTCAAAATGGACCGTCAATGGATGTACGGCGGTAGGAACACCATGGCCTGGATTGTTGGCCTAGACGTTTTTCTCAATGTGGCTGAAGCAACCAGGTCCACGAATGGTCTCATGTGTTGTCCATGCCGTATTTGCCGCAATGTGAAACAGGTCATGAAAAGGGATACTCTACACATTCACCTAACTGAAAACGGTTTCATGGATAGCTATAATGTTTGGACGAAGCATGGTGAACTTGGTGTTTTGATGGGAGACGATGAAGAAGACGACGATAACAACATCCCAGACTTTGCATACTTACATGAAGCCGGTGCCTTTGACGACGACGATGACCCAATGGAAGGGGTTGATGCAAATGTCGTAGAGGAGGAGGAGGCACCCGATGAGTTTGGTCAGGTCTTGCTTGATGCACAGAAAGACAGTGAAACTGCGAGAGAGTCAAAAAAGTTCGAAAAGATGTTGGAGGATCACAAAACAAAACTATACCCAGGGTGCAAGCCGGAACTGAAAAAATTGGGTAGCACGCTGGATATGCTAAAATGGAAAGCAACCAATGGTGTCAGCGACAAAGGATTCGGTGAGCTACTACAAATCGTAAAAAACATGCTTCCTGAGGCTAATGTGCTGCCGTCGACCACGTACCAAGCCAAAAAGATTGTGTGCCCTCTTGGATTGGAGGTACAGAAGATACACGCATGTCCTAATGATTGTATCCTGTATCGCGGCGCTGAATATGAGAATTTACAAGCTTGTCCTGTTTGTGGTGCGTTGCGGTACAAGATCAGGCGAGACGATCCTGGTGAAGTTGACGGGCAGCCAGCAAAGAAGAAAATTCCTGCAAAGGTGATGTGGTATTTTCCTGTGATTTCACGATTGAAGCGTTTGTTCAGAAGTAAGGAGAATGCAAAGTTGATGCGGTGGCACAAAGAAGATCGTAAGCGAGATGAGATGATGAGACATCTTGCAGATGGGTCCCAGTGGAGGAACATTGAGAGAGAATTTCCACAATTTGATCAAGATGTAAGGAACATACGGTTTGGTTTAAGTACAGACGGAATGAATCCATTCGGCGATATGAGTAGCAGTCATAGTACTTGGCCAGTTACCCTATGTATATTTAATCTTCCTCCTTGGTTGTGCATGAAGCGAAAGTTCATCATGATGCCGGCTCTCATCGCAGGTCCAAAACAACCTGGAAACGACATCGACGTGTTCCTAAGACCTTTGATCGATGAGCTTTTACTGTTGTGGAAGGACGAAGGTGTAAGTGTGTGGGATGAGTACAAACAGGAAACATTCATCCTCCGAGCATTACTTTTTGTGACCATCAATGATTGGCCTGCACTTGGAAACCTTTCAGGACAGTCAAACAAGGGATACTTGGCCTGCACCCACTGTTATGATGAAACAGACTGCATTTATTTGAAGCACTGTCGAAAGTGCGTGTATATGGGCCATCGTCGGTTTTTACCACCGAAGCACCCTTTAAGACATGAAGGAAAACATTTTAGAGGCGAGTCTGATAATCGATCTAAGCCTTTGTTCCGCAACGGAAAGCGTGTGTTTTCGATGGTAAAAGATGTGCAGGTAGTATTTGGAAAGGGCCCTGGTAGCCAAGCCGTTCCAAATGATGAGGACGGACATGCACCCATGTGGAAGAAAAAGAGTATATTATGGGAGCTACCTTATTGGGAAATGGTTGAGGTCCGCAATGCAATTGATGTGATGCACCTGATGAAGAATCTTTGTGTGAACTTGCTAGGATTCATGGGTATTTATGGAAAAGGGAAAGATACAGTGGAAGCAAGACGTGACCTTAAAGCGTTGGAACAACGAAAAGACCTACATCCTAAAAAGAAGGGAAAAGACCAGCGATACTTAAGGCCTGCCAGCTACACTCTCAGCAAACAGGAGAAGGAAAGCATGTTTGATTGCCTGAACAGTATCAAGGTGCCCACTGGATATTCCTCAAATATAAAAGGAATAATAAAAATGAAGGAAAAGAAATTCACGAACTTGAAGTCTCATGACTGCCATGTCCTGATGACACAATTACTTCCAGTTATCTTGAGGGGTATTCTACCAGAGAATGTAAGGTTGGCAATCGTGAAGCTGTGTGCGTTTCTCAATGAAATTTCACAAAAGGTGATTAATCCAAGTCATTTAATAAGGCTACAGCAAGACGTGGTCCAATGCCTTGTAAGCTTCGAGATGATATTCCCACCTTCATTCTTTAATATTATGACACATATCCTGGTTCACCTAGTTAAAGAGATAACTATTCTGGGGCCAGTATTCCTACACAATATGTTCCCTTTCGAGAGGTACATGGCAGTCCTAAAGAAGTATGTTCGCAACCGTTCTCGACCAGAAGGATGCATCGCTAAAGGCTATGGAACGGAGGAGGTCATTGAATTTTGTGTAGACTTTATTGAGGATCTTGATCCGGTTGGACTCCCCGTGTCACACCATGAGGGACGACTCTGCGGAAAGGGAACACTTGGGAGAAAAGCTATAATGGACCTCTCTCAAATTGAAATTTGCCAAGCAAACTACACGGTTCTACAAAGTTCGAGCTTGGTGGCTCCATATATAGAGGAGCATAAGGATATTATACGATCCGAAAACCCAAACAAGAGTGAAAAATGGATTACCCGTCATCACATAGTGACTTTCAGAGATTGGTTGAGACGAAAATTCATCGGTGATGGCACGATTGATCAAGAACTTCAATGGCTGGCTAGGGGACCATCAATCACAATCTTGCAATACCAAGGCTACGAGATAAATGGGTATACATTCTACACAAGATCTCAAGACCAGAAGAGCACTAACCAAAATAGTGGTGTCCGTATAGATGCAATAGGAAATGATGGTATAAAGGACATCTACTATGGCGTCATAGAGGAGATATGGGAACTTGACTATGGACCTATAAAAGTTGCCCTGTTCTGCTGCCAATGGGTGAGCCGCGCCGGTGTAACGATAGACAGATATGGGATGACAACGGTGGACCTAAAAAAGGTTTGATATAAGGAGGAACCATTTGTCCTAGCCAAAGATGTGACCCAAGTGTTCTACGTGAAAGACATGGCAAGCAAGCCCAAGAAGAAAAAAATTAAACCCAAGAAGAGAAACAAAAGAAGCAGATGGAAGAGGAGCAGACAGAAAAGGAGCAGACGGTAAAGAAGCCAGAAGATAATGAGCCTAAACGTCACATAGTTCTTCCAGGAAAAAGAAAAATAGTTGGAGTTGAAGACATTACGGACAAATCAGAAGATTATGATCAGTTAGATGACCGTCCTCCATTCTCAGTTGATGTTGATCCCAGCATTCTGTTATCCAAAGAAGACGCTCCGTACTTACGGCGCGATCACAACCAGGGGACATTCGTCAGAAGGAAGATTAATTTTGTTTCAGCGGAAGATGATGAAGATGAAGATTAATTTCGTTTGCATTGTGCAATTTGACGTAATTATCTCAATGTGTGTTCTGTCGATATAATTAACTCAATATGTGTGTGACATTACTATGGACTTATGTAATTTAATTTTCTTTTTTCTTTTTTTTATGAAAAGTGTTGATTATTGAAATTTGACGTTAATTAAATAATTAATTTTTGATTTGAAGAAACAGTTATATGAGATTTGGAAGTTATTATTTATAAATATTTTTGCATGCAAAAAATAATTACCTCTTCGTATTTTACAGATTTACTATATGTATGTGAGATATTTAATGAGATATTTTATAAATTACAATAAGTGTGTATTTTCAAATTTGAAATTAAACATGTAATCATCAATGTGATACTACATAATAAGTAATTTGAAAGTGTACGTAGTGCCTTTACGATTTATAATAAGTGTTAAACGAGAATAAAAGTAATATATACAAACAGAAAAGAAAAATAAGATAAAAACTATACCATTTACAGGGGAGGCAGGTTAGTACCGGTTTGTAACACGGCCCGGTACTAACCTGCCTCACGTTTTCGCTTCCCGCCGGCTGTGGCACGTTAGTACCGGGCCGTATTGCAAACCGGTACTAACGTGCCTCACGTTTTCGCTTCCCGCCAGCTGTGGCACGTTAGTACCGGGCCGTATTACAAACCGGTACTAACGTGCCTGGGGTGGCAGGTTAGTACCGGTTTGTAACACGACCCGGTACTAACCTGCCTGGGGTATAAAACCCCACTCTTCTTCCTCCTCCGGACTTAGCCGTTTTTACCTCTCCAATTCCGCCGCGCCGCCGTCGTCCGCGCCTCCCCGTCGTCTCGCCGCCGCGCCGCCGTCGTCCGCGCGCGCCGCCGCCGTCCCGCGCCTCTCCGGGACCGCCTGGCCGGCCTTCTCCGCGGGCCGCCGCCGCAATCCCCCGGCCCCGCGCGCCGGCCGCGCCGCCATCCCCCGCCGCCGCCATCCCCCGCGCGCCGCCGTCGACCTCGAACCACGCCGGCGCCACCCTCGTCGTCTGCACTCCGTCCGGCGCCCGTTCCTCTCCTCCTCCGGCCAGCGCCGGCGACTCCTCGCCGTACGTGCCGGCGGCCGGCCCCGCCTCTCCTCTCCGGCGCCGGCTACATCGCGCCGGCGGCCCGCCTCCACCCCGGCTTCGTTGCGCCTGCGTCGCGCCCCCACCGCCGCCCGCCCGCACCGCTGCCCCGACGCTGCCGCCGCCACCTCGCCCACGACGCCGCCGCCTCGCCCCCGACGCCGCCGCCCCTGCCGTGTGTACGTGATGTGCTGACGTCAGCACCCTGGGTGCTGACGTCAGCACATTTTTTTTTGTTTAAATAGATTTAGAAACATATCATATTTGTTAGAAAAATTTTAGATGTGTTAGAAAAATTTCATATGTATTACAAAATTTTCATATGTGTTAGAAAAAATTCATATGTGCTAGAAAAATTGTAGATGTGTTAGAAAAATTTCATATGTATTAGAAAATTTTCATATGTGTTAAAAAAAATTCATATGTATTACAAAAATTTCATATGTGTTAGAAAAAATTCATATGTGTTAGAAAAAAATCATATTTGTTAGAAAAATTTCATATGTGTTAGAAATATTGTAGATGTGTTAGAAAAATTTCATATGTATTACAAAATTTTCATATGTGTTAGAAAAAAATTCATATGTGTTACAAAAATTTCATAACTTACTCCTATCATATACTAGGATAAATGACGAGACGTAGCGAGGATGAGGAGTTGCTTCATAATATGATTCGAGACGGTACAGACCCTGTAGAGTTTGACGGCAGTCAATTTCTTGATTTATCTGGACAAGGAGGGGATGGAGGGAATGGAGATGATGAGGAAGATGATGATGGAGACGACCAAGAACAAGAAACTGGTCTTGACGAACATAATGAGACCGAGGTATACATAAGGATTTTGATCGGGCATCTGGATTAATTTTGTATTAATTATTTTTGTATTAAATAATAGTTTAATTATTTTCAGGCATCTGGATCGAAGCCTCCAAAACGGAAGCGAGGCTGCAAGAGAAAGATGACCGGGCATACCCTGGTCACAGCAGTTACAGATGATGGTGAACCAACGGAACCGCCTGGGATTAAGACTTCTTATGTGAATCAATGTGGATATCTTGTTAGGGAAAACATCCCCATCAAGTACGAGCTTTGGAGGATATCGAAAAACAGCGATCCAAATGTTCAAGTTCGACAAATAGTCCCGGAGTCAGAGAAGGAAATGTTATGGAAACAGGTGACTACACACTTCACATTTCCGGCAGACAAATTAGACAAAGTCAAGAATTGGACGATGAGTAAGATGGCTAACCAGTTTCAGTCATTTAAGAAGAAGTTGAAAGCCAATTTCGTCAAGAAGAATCTCACACCAGATTTTGAGAAGGTGTACCAGAACCAAAGGCCGTTTTGGGATGAATTCTTAGAGAATCAGTTGTCGGCCGACTACCTGAAGCGAGTTAAAACTAACACAGAAAATGCCTCGAAGAAAAGTCAGTTCCACCATCTAGGACCAGGAGGTTATGAGAAGGCGATTCCGAAATGGAAGAAGATGGAAGATGAATTGATACAACGAGGAATCGTACCGCAGACACTCTCGTGGCCGTTACGAGTGAGGTGGTACTTCTATGCTCATGGAGGCAGACTAAACATGGAAAATGGTGCGTTTATCACTAGCGATGCCATAGCCGAAGCGATCGACAGGCTAGACGAAGCAATGAAGAAAAAGGAAGATGGATCTTTCAAGCCTGATCGAGAGAAGGACGAGCTGACTTAGAAAAATTTCATATGTATTACAAAATTTTCATATGTGTTAGAAAAAATTCATATGTGCTAGAAAAATTGTAGATGTGTTAGAAAAATTTCATATGTATTAGAAAATTTTCATATGTGTTAAAAAAAATTCATATGTATTACAAAAATTTCATATGTGTTAGAAAAAATTCATATGTGTTAGAAAAAAATCATATTTGTTAGAAAAATTTCATATGTGTTAGAAATATTGTAGATGTGTTAGAAAAATTTCATATGTATTACAAAATTTTCATATGTGTTAGAAAAAAATTCATATGTGTTACAAAAATTTCATAACTTACTCCTATCATATACTAGGATAAATGACGAGACGTAGCGAGGATGAGGAGTTGCTTCATAATATGATTCGAGACGGTACAGACCCTGTAGAGTTTGACGGCAGTCAATTTCTTGATTTATCTGGACAAGGAGGGGATGGAGGGAATGGAGATGATGAGGAAGATGATGATGGAGACGACCAAGAACAAGAAACTGGTCTTGACGAACACAATGAGACCGAGGTATACATAAGGATTTTGATCGGGCATCTGGATTAATTTTGTATTAATTATTTTTGTATTAAATAATAGTTTAATTATTTTCAGGCATCTGGATCGAAGCCTCCAAAACGGAAGCGAGGCTGCAAGAGAAAGATGACCGGGCATACCCTGGTCACAGCAGTTACAGATGATGGTGAACCAACGGAACCGCCTGGGATTAAGACTTCTTATGTGAATCAATGTGGATATCTTGCTAGGGAAAACATCCCCATCAAGTACGAGCTTTGGAGGATATCGAAAAACAGCGATCCAAATGTTCAAGTTCGACAAATAGTCCCGGAGTCAGAGAAGGAAATGTTATGGAAACAGGTGACTACACACTTCACATTTCCGGCAGACAAATTAGACAAAGTCAAGAATTGGACGATGAGTAAGATGGCTAACCAGTTTCAGTCATTTAAGAAGAAGTTGAAAGACAATTTCGTCAAGAAGAATCTCACACCAGATTTTGAGAAGGTGTACCAGAACCAAAGGCCGTTTTGGGATGAATTCTTAGAGAATCAGTTGTCGGCCGACTACCTGAAGCGAGTTAAAACTAACACAGAAAATGCCTCGAAGAAAAGTCAGTTCCACCATCTAGGACCAGGAGGTTATGAGAAGGCGATTCCGAAATGGAAGAAGATGGAAGATGAATTGATACAACGAGGAATCGTACCGCAGACACTCTCGTGGCCGTTACGAGTGAGGTGGTACTTCTATGCTCATGGAGGCAGACTAAACATGGAAAATGGTGCGTTTATCACTAGCGATGCCATAGCCGAAGCGATCGACAGGCTAGACGAAGCAATGAAGAAAAAGGAAGATGGATCTTTCAAGCCTGATCGAGAGAAGGACGAGCTGACTTACGCTCTTGGCAATCCGGAACACACTGGTCGGACTCGAGGCATGGGCGTCGTACCATGGAAACGTGGCTTCAGTCAGGATATACAGACGTACCGAAGCCGTTCCAGAAGCAAGAAAGCCATCCAAGAAGAATTGCGTGAGCTCCATGACAGGCTGGCTCAGGTTGAAACTAGAACAGCCCAAGAAATAAATGAACGAGTAGATCAGCGCCTGGCAGAAGTCCTTAGCCAACACCAGGGACAACCTAGTGCTCCTGCAGGCGGCGAGAATTTGGAGATCAGCCCCGCATCTCAGCGTCGTAGCAGCATTGCTTCCACCAAGGCCGCTGAAAGATATCCCGTAGATGACATCACTACGAGGACGGACTGTGAGCTTCTTTATCTTGTCGGGAAGAAGATGAAGGTATGTGCTGAAGGTGTTGCTGAAGTACCGGTCCCGGGCGAGAAACTTCACAACGTGCCTATTCCCGAAGGGTACGCTAGAGTTTTGGTTGACCGAGTGGCTGGTGTTTGGGCTGAAGACCTTGCGATCCCGATCCCTACAGGTGACGGTGGAGAGGAACTGCGAGATGGGTTGCATACATGGATTGCTTGGCCTAAGGAAGACATCAGATTGAAGCCAGGAACAACAGATTCAGCTGCAGCATCGGCTACGAGGGACCCCAGCATGGATCCACCATCTCCACATGGTCCCGACAACGACATGGACCCGCCCTCACCAATTGGTATAAGGGGCCCCAGCATGAGTCCACCTCAGCCGAAGAAGAGGTACGCCAAGGCTCCAATGCCGCCGGCTCCTAAGCGGCAGAAGAAGAAGAAAGAGAATCCTCCGCCTCCGCCTCCTAAGCTCGCGTACGAGAAAACAGATGAGGAAACCGATGCGACCGTCAGCCAAGAGGTTGCGGATTTTTTTCAGAAGGTTAAGGACAAGAGAAAGCCAAAGCCGAAGGAACCGGTTGACCCGACAGCCGTAAGACACTTTATTAAACAGGCCAGACCCGCGGTGAAAGAGACGGTATCGGACTACGACCGCACAATCATGAAGTCGTACAAGAAAGTCGAAAATAGAAAAAGTGCATCGTCGTCGAAAAGCTCTCAGTCCAAAGGCATTGCACAGCTGGGACAACAATCGAAGCAATCGATTCCTCCGCTTGTTGTGCTATCAGAGGAAGAACAACAATTGGTTGAGATTATGAAGCAAACCAACCTCACAAAAGCTCAACTGCGAGGTGAAGATGATATTCCAATACACGAGGGAGGCAAGCAAAAACCGTTCGAATTGGGGCAATCACTGGTATGGCCTGAGCTGCTAGCACACCTAGGGACCAGAATGTATGAGTTCCACAATTGGTACATGCGAGAATCTGGAAATGGATTGACCATGTTCGCAGCACGGATCAGAAATTCACCCTATCGGCCGCCATGTGATATGTGGATTGATTTCGGAGATATCCATTTTTTATACCATCAAGATGCCCTTTCCAAGTCTCTCATGAGTGCATGGATTCTGTAAGTATTTAATAAAATGTTTATATTGTACCTCTAGTTGTCAATCCTATCTAACTATATGTTATTGTGTATCATGTAGGATGGAGTATCAACATTGCCGGAAGAAGGGATACTATGGCATTGGCTTCTTGGATCCGGATATCTTACACATGGAGAATATTGCAAATTATCCCAATCGAACGACAACAAATATTTTCAATGCCTTGATGGCACAACATACATGTTCATTGATACTTTTTCCGTACCTCTTCGGGTTAGTCGTAGAACATATTTTACTATTTCTATATTCATTCATGTTACGGTTCTAAATGACATCTTTATATGTACAGGTTTCACTGGATCCTCCTTGTACTCGAGATTAATCGAGGCCGGATTACGGTGTTCGACTCATTGAGAAAGCCGATGAAAGAGTATCAAAGCCTAGTTGATACTCTTAACAAAGCGTGGAAACGCTTTGTTAAACACCAAGTTGGAGTATCAGATACGGACGAGCTTGTATGGAGGCTTGACTTTCCGGTACGTTCAAAATTTCATATTAGTCTTATTTCATTTAGTCAAACATCGAGAGTGTATTACATAACCGATTGTTCATATACGTGTATATATAGTATATGAGACAGGAACAGGGAAATAACCTGTGTGGGTACTACGTATGCGAATTCATCCACGGATTTGTAGGCCCGAAGATGATGACGGAAAAAGAATTTGACGTACGTAAACTTCCTACCATTTTATTAAATTTTTATTATGCAAATCTGTTTATTAAGACTAACGAAGATTTTTCTTGGCAGGTTATGGTAATGTCAGAAGACCTCATTGAACCGGAACGAGTCAAGGCAGTTCAAGAACAACTAATGGGATTTCTGCTCGATGAGGTCGTGAATCCGAACGGTGAATTTTATACGGATCATAGAATAAGCATTGGTTTAATGGATCCTGATCGAGGAAAGGACGAGGAGGAAGAGGAGTTCCAAAAGAAGAAGAAGAAAGATTAGCTTAATTGGTTTTTCTTTAATCGAAACACTTGAAAAGTTGTATATATGTAATACTTTTTAGAAAGCTAACTAAGTACATGTAGATTATATATTATTGTAACGTAATATTACTTTATACGCAAGCGCATTAGAACGGATACGATACGAATACGCATTGTAACGGAAACGATACGAATACGCATTATACGGATACGATACGAATACGCATTAGAACGGATACGATACGAATACGCATTAGAACGGATACGATACGGAATACGCATTAGAAATAAAATAAAATAAAAGAGAAAAAACAGTTTAGTACCGGTTGGTATTACTAACCGGTACTAAACTGCCTCCCCGGGGTGGCGGGCAGCGCACGCAGTTTAGTACCGGTTGGTAACACCAACCGGTACTAACGTGCGCGTTTTAGTACCGGTTCTGGAACCGGTACTAAAAGACTGCCACTTTAGTCTCGAAACGTTAGTACCGGTTCCAGAACCGGTACTAACGAGACCTTCTTGACCGGTACTGATAGTCGTTTTTCCCGTAGTGGCAAGACCGATTAGAGGAGAGAAATCTCCAAGATACGAGGAGCCATCATGCCGAAAGGTGGGTTTGTGCATATTACATATGATCGGCTGGATTGTGCAATGCACATATGAATGTTCTGTTTTGATTAAATCAATTTGTGCTAATTAGACATTATTAAGCTTGGCACACTTGCGCCGAACCTGCTGCCGAACACGAAGGCATTGACAGGTAAATAGCAAATAGGAAACCATACGATCATTGTTCAATACATACAAAAGAGAACCATACATGCAAGCTATTTTCAGTGAAGAGAAGTCCAAGAATAAAAATAAAAAACTATTGTATGTTATTATATTTTATCAAAAAATTGCATATGTATCATAAAAAATAACGCAAAAATATCCCGTGGCAACGCACGGGGAATTCACCTAGTTCAGATATATGCAAGATTATCTAGATACTTTTTCCTTTTACTATTACGCCATAAATTCTTCATATAACTTCTTTCCGTATTGCATCGATTTTAAATCAATTCCATTTGACATGTATTGAGTAATATAGGAACAACCAAGACAGAAAGCATCCTGGTGAAATGAGTGACACGTGAGCTAGCCAGGTTGGAAACAGGATAATATTACCATATTCTTTTCAAGGACGCACAAATTATAAGGAAAAAACTAACAAGATGCTATGATGACATATCATTTGGTTGGATACCCTAACCTATTTGTGTCATTTATGTGCAATGGCATTAAGGGAGAAGAAGATCAGAAAGCATCACCGAAGATTCTGTCATGAACCGTAGCATAGTTCAAGCACAAAATGAAGCAAATCACGAGACATATAAAACAAAGAATACACTTTCGTGAAGCCATTGCAGGTATAGTTAATAATTATTCATTATTAACATTTGATAAACTAAGAGATGTTGTTTTAAATGCAAATACTCAAATTATTTTGATCACTACTACATTGGGATGCAAACTATGACAAGAAGACAACAAACACCAAGATTTTTCTTATTGTGGTCTATCTTTCAATATAAACAAAATTAATTGTACTTATCATTTTTCATGTATAGTATAAAATGCAAACTTAAAGTTATACTAATCTCTCTCCCAATTATGCTGACCATATGCAAATTAATATAATGCATTTACATCAACGTGGCAAAATATTATGAACCTTATTATGATGCTATTAATAAAATTAAACAATTTCTAATAATAAAAGATGGTAGCCCGTGCAGAGGCACGGGTTGATGGACTAGTCACAGCTCAATAGTTGACTGGCCTCTTGTGGTGAACAAGATTCCAACTCTGGAGCACATCATTCTTAACCGTTGGTCACTTCCAAGTGCAAACCAATCGCTGACACACTTAAACCTTACCAAACTTGAGGAGCTCGACCTCACATGGAACCACTTTGGCCATCCAGTAGCATCTAGCTGGTTTTGGAAAGTAGAAACCACGAAGTCCCTCCGCCTTATTGCCACCTATCTTGATGGTCCATTCCCTGTTGCACTTGGAGAAATGTTGTCCCTCAAAGAACTAGAGTTTAGCAATAATGGAGAACTTGCACCGCCCGTCGGCCGAGCAGAGCGCCACCGGCCATTGTAGTTTTGTCATGCTGGAGCACTACCGGACGAAGACATTAACGTCAGAAAGCAAGTGAATCCTCCTGTTGTCGTCACAGACTCACAATTTAGGTAAAAATGTTTTGCCTTTAGGCCCTCGAGGAATCCCCAAACCGCAAAGATAGTAGGATAACCCCCTGCAAAGATTCCACCTTTACACATAAATCTCATTGATGTAAGATGTAAGATTTGTTGATCACCAATTCTTTAGCTCTTTTAATAGTAGGATATGATTATTTACTGTGACAAATGCGGGCAATTTAGGTTCTTATTTAATAAGTAATTTTAGGATTATTATTTATAATGGCATATGGGTGTAGCGGTGGAAACTAATTTAATCATTAGATTTAATGGCTATCGTTGCCAACGGTACACTACAAGAATACGGGTAACTTATTACAAAATCAATTCATCGTAGATCGCTGAAAAATCGTCATAAAGTTGTGCCTGCGACGATTTTGATTGGATCGATGGTCATAGATTAAGGTTCGCGACATTTCAGTTGAAATCGTCACAGATCAATGCTGTATGTGGCGTTCCTACATCGTCATAGAATAGCTTTAGGCCAATTAACTCAAACCAAAGCCCAACTTTTATGACGAAACTGAACGTCATGGATTATCATATCGTTTGACGCAGCATGCCCTAAGGGAGTATTACTCGGCAGACTACTAGTGACCTCATCATTATACGTATAATGATGAGGTCACTAGTAGTCCGCCGAGTAATACTCCCTCCAGTACCGGCTAGTGGTGGATGAATATTAGTACCGGGTGTTAATACACCCGGTACTGAAGTCTACATTAGTACCGGGTAAACTACCCGGTACAAATGCTCCCCCCACATTAGTACTAAACGTCATTTCTCTCGTAGTGGCCTCAAACTCAAGCTAGCCTTTGTTCATCCTTCATCGTGTCGTCTCTCGGCATGAATACTCACTTGACTTTCACCAGGCCACTTACTGTCGACCACTGTATTGCATCAGATATATATCAACACATCGTAAAACAAGAAGCACAGCAAATTACTTAAATTGTCAATCGCTCATCACAAAACAGAGTAAACCTCCATTGATTTCTCGAAAGTATCGACCGATGCTCGTCGTGAGTGCCGGCACGATGGCACAGTCGGCCCGTCGGGCTGTGGCCGGCCCGTCTCCTGCCCTGCCGGGGTGGCGGCCAGCCGGGCGGCGGCCGTGACAGAGCCTGGCGGAGCCCACCGGCGCGCAGACCTCGGCGGAGGAGGGCGGCGGACTGAAGAGAGGGAGGGAGATCCCGGCGGAGGAGGAGGCCGGCGGCGCGGTTGGGGGAGGGAGATCCCGGCCGAGGAGGAGGCCGGCGGTGGCGACGCAGCTCCCGGCCGGCGCGCCGAAGGAGGGAGAGAGGGCGGCCGGTCCTCGGTTGAGAAAGAGGGTGGGGTCGGTGTGAGGGAGGGGGCGGCAGGAGCGTCGGAGCGAGAGCGGGGCGAGGGAGGGGGCGCACAGGGAGTGAGCGGCGGGAGGAGGGGTGGAGCCGTGGAGGGAGGGGGCGCTAGGGTTTGAGGGGATTTTGAGGGGTGTTGGGCTGTTAACAGGCCGGGGGTGGAGAGGTGTTGGGCTGAGTTGCTGACAGGCCGGGCCTCTTTCGTGCCTGAGGACGGGCCGCTATCGGGCTGGCTCAATCGTGCCGTGCCTCGGGCCGACACTATGGGCTGAAGTGGCGGCCCAGTCATCGGACCGGGCCGACACTAGGCACTATTAATCGTGCCTAGGGCCGGGCTAGTGCCGTGCTTTCTAAGGCCGTGCCTCGTGCCGCCAATCGTGTCCGACCCATTTAGAATTCTATAGTGAGTGCTAACAACTAGTCTATTACTATAGTCTAGAGGAACTAGTTTAGAAGTTAGACCAACTCACATCAAGCAACAAGACAATATTCATCAACCTACTGCATCATTTAAAGTGTTCAAGAAACTGGAACAAAACAACAAGGAACTGAAATATTCAAAGCAAGGATTCAACAACCATTACTACGTGCTCCAGACTTCAGAGCTTACTGCAGTCGGTGGGCACGAACGAAACTACCCTTACGGTGATGTCAAACAGTATCTGTATATTCTGCTGCTGGAAATTCCCCAGCACGGAAGTCGGCGCCGGCCCAGGACTCCCAGTAAAGGTCAAGCAGAACACCCCCTCCTCCTTGTCGAAGTACATGTAGTTGCTCCTGTGCAGCGTCGTATTCGCGCCGCCGGCGAAGTGCAGCACCATGTCCGGCATGTCCGGGAGCTCCAACGCGCCGGCCGGAGCCGCGAAACATGGGCTGTCGAGGCTGGAGGCGTTCACCACCGGCTGGCCGAGCACGTCGCCGACGCTGTCCACGACCATCCAGAAAGCACTCTCGACGAGGGAGGTGAAGATGGTGCCGGAGTCCACGAGCATGCCCCCAGTGCCGTCGGCGCGGAGGTCGAAGGTGCCGTTCGGGATCGGCAGGCGAGCGCCGCCGAGCGATATGCCTTCGAGAGAGACGTAGTACCAGTAAGGGTGCTGCGGGTTCTGCACGAGCGGCATGGACTGCACGGCGGCGCCGCCGGAGCCGTTGCTGGGGTCGTAGCCGGCGGCCAGCTCAGCGAGGGAGCCGAACAGGACCGGGCTGCCCAGGCTACTGTTGAAGAAGTCGGTGAGGCAGTAGGAGAGCTTCCCGACGCCGAGCTGCGCCACGAAGGACAAGCGCCCGCGGCCTAGACCGACGGTGCCGGGTGGAGTTGTAGGAGAGGCCGCCATTGTCGACGCCGCAGCCGAAGGCGATGCCGCCGACGGAGACGGCCGGTGCGTCGCCGTAGCCGGAGCCGAAGGTGAGCGTCTCGGTGCCCATGACGCCGGCTGAGTAGGCGCCGTCGCCGTAGCCGTAGCGGTACCTGCAGTGCGCGGTGGCGTTGCAGCTGCTTCTCCACAGGTGCAGGCACGCGTCGCTGGAGCAGGGCACCGAGGGAAAGCTCGTCGAGGCGTTGCGGTCGTAGATGTAAGGTTGAAAACGAAAACGGACAATCCCGTACCGTCCCGATCTTTTTTCTACATTCATCCCGACCGTTTTCGTATTTTCGGACAAAAACGAAAACGGTACGAAATTCGGGATAGCAAATACGAAAACGGGTCGAACTCGGTTTGGGATGTATCCCGATCGTTTTCGTATTTTCCGTATTATAACAGGATATCCCGTATTTACTAATACAAAATATACCGTATTTAACCACCAAACAAAGTAGCCTAGCCCAACAATCAGCCTTATTCAATCCAGCGCAGGCCTCCCGGCCCAACTTCCCCTCCCACGCTCGACTCCCTCGGTCCCTCGTTCGGCGCCGCCCCCCGCTGCTGCTCAGGCGCCGCCGCCACATCTCCTCTGCGCCGCTGCCCGCCGCCACATCTCCTCCCGCCGTCTTCGCCCCGAGCAGGCAAGTGCGGCTCCCGGCCACCCCCATCGCCTGACCCCGACGTCCCTCGCAGCTTCAGCTCGCACGACGCCGTCCCGTCGCCCCCACACCACGGCGCCGGGCTGGAGTCCAGGTCTCCAGGAAGGCAGGAAAGCTGGCGGCCCCCTGGAGCGGGCGTTCCTTCCACGCATCGGGGAGACGGGGACCTGATGAGCCCCTGCTCCATGCACAAGGGCACTGGACATTGGGCATTGGGGGACTCCGAGCTGCTGCCTGCTATGCTTGCCTGCTTGCCACTTGGGGAAAAGAAGAGAGATGCTCGACGGCGGATGAGGATGAGATGCACTTGTGCTTGTGCGGATAAGAAGAGATGCTTGTCTGGTTGTTGTTTTAATTAGTGGGTCCCACGTAATAACCTGTATCCCAATCCAGATGCATCCGAACGTGGTAACGGGAGAAAAGTTTATATCCCTAACCCAAACCCAGCCAATTTATTTCCATCTCATTTCCCTATCCCTAACCCAAGTCTATCCAAAGGCCACCTCAGCAATTATGTATATGTATAACTAGTTATGTTACCATGTATGACTAGTTATATGGTTGTGCATTGTTGGAGTGTTATTGTACTTGATTAGGTTCTATGGGTCGTTATTTCCGTTTTTATTTTCGTATCCCGACCGTTATCGACGTGTTTCCGTTCGAACTAGTTCGTTTTCGATATCCCGTATTTTCGTATTCGTTTTCGATTCCGACATTGCCGCTTTCGATTTCGTATCCGTATTCAAATGTAAATGTAGAAAACAATATTGGGGTTTTCCGATCGTTTTCGACCGTCCAGAAAGCACTCTCGACGAGGGAGGTGAAGATGGTGCCGGAGTCCACGAGCATGCCCCCAGTGCCGTCGGCGCGGAGGTCGAAGGTGCCGTTCGGGATCGGCAGGCGAGCGCCGCCGAGCGATATGCCTTCGAGAGAGACGTAGTACCAGTAAGGGTGCTGCGGGTTCTGCACGAGCGGCATGGACTGCACGGCGGCGCCGCCGGAGCCGTTGCTGGGGTCGTAGCCGGCGGCCAGCTCAGCGAGGGAGCCGAACAGGACCGGGCTGCCCAGGCTACTGTTGAAGAAGTCGGTGAGGCAGTAGGAGAGCTTCCCGACGCCGAGCTGCGCCACGAAGGACAAGCGCCCGCGGCCTAGACCGACGGTGCCGGGTGGAGTTGTAGGAGAGGCCGCCATTGTCGACGCCGCAGCCGAAGGCGATGCCGCCGACGGAGACGGCCGGTGCGTCGCCGTAGCCGGAGCCGAAGGTGAGCGTCTCGGTGCCCATGACGCCGGCTGAGTAGGCGCCGTCGCCGTAGCCGTAGCGGTACCTGCAGTGCGCGGTGGCGTTGCAGCTGCTTCTCCACAGGTGCAGGCACGCGTCGCTGGAGCAGGGCACCGAGGGAAAGCTCGTCGAGGCGTTGCGGTCGTAGATGTAAGGTTGAAAACGAAAACGGACAATCCCGTACCGTCCCGATCTTTTTTCTACATTCATCCCGACCGTTTTCGTATTTTCGGACAAAAACGAAAACGGTACGAAATTCGGGATAGCAAATACGAAAACGGGTCGAACTCGGTTTGGGATGTATCCCGATCGTTTTCGTATTTTCCGTATTATAACAGGATATCCCGTATTTACTAATACAAAATATACCGTATTTAACCACCAAACAAAGTAGCCTAGCCCAACAATCAGCCTTATTCAATCCAGCGCAGGCCTCCCGGCCCAACTTCCCCTCCCACGCTCGACTCCCTCGGTCCCTCGTTCGGCGCCGCCCCCCGCTGCTGCTCAGGCGCCGCCGCCACATCTCCTCTGCGCCGCTGCCCGCCGCCACATCTCCTCCCGCCGTCTTCGCCCCGAGCAGGCAAGTGCGGCTCCCGGCCACCCCCATCGCCTGACCCCGACGTCCCTCGCAGCTTCAGCTCGCACGACGCCGTCCCGTCGCCCCCACACCACGGCGCCGGGCTGGAGTCCAGGTCTCCAGGAAGGCAGGAAAGCTGGCGGCCCCCTGGAGCGGGCGTTCCTTCCACGCATCGGGGAGACGGGGACCTGATGAGCCCCTGCTCCATGCACAAGGGCACTGGACATTGGGCATTGGGGGACTCCGAGCTGCTGCCTGCTATGCTTGCCTGCTTGCCACTTGGGGAAAAGAAGAGAGATGCTCGACGGCGGATGAGGATGAGATGCACTTGTGCTTGTGCGGATAAGAAGAGATGCTTGTCTGGTTGTTGTTTTAATTAGTGGGTCCCACGTAATAACCTGTATCCCAATCCAGATGCATCCGAACGTGGTAACGGGAGAAAAGTTTATATCCCTAACCCAAACCCAGCCAATTTATTTCCATCTCATTTCCCTATCCCTAACCCAAGTCTATCCAAAGGCCACCTCAGCAATTATGTATATGTATAACTAGTTATGTTACCATGTATGACTAGTTATATGGTTGTGCATTGTTGGAGTGTTATTGTACTTGATTAGGTTCTATGGGTCGTTATTTCCGTTTTTATTTTCGTATCCCGACCGTTATCGACGTGTTTCCGTTCGAACTAGTTCGTTTTCGATATCCCGTATTTTCGTATTCGTTTTCGATTCCGACATTGCCGCTTTCGATTTCGTATCCGTATTCAAATGTAAATGTAGAAAACAATATTGGGGTTTTCCGATCGTTTTCGACCGTCCAGAAAGCACTCTCGACGAGGGAGGTGAAGATGGTGCCGGAGTCCACGAGCATGCCCCCAGTGCCGTCGGCGCGGAGGTCGAAGGTGCCGTTCGGGATCGGCAGGCGAGCGCCGCCGAGCGATATGCCTTCGAGAGAGACGTAGTACCAGTAAGGGTGCTGCGGGTTCTGCACGAGCGGCATGGACTGCACGGCGGCGCCGCCGGAGCCGTTGCTGGGGTCGTAGCCGGCGGCCAGCTCAGCGAGGGAGCCGAACAGGACCGGGCTGCCCAGGCTACTGTTGAAGAAGTCGGTGAGGCAGTAGGAGAGCTTCCCGACGCCGAGCTGCGCCACGAAGGACAAGCGCCCGCGGCCTAGACCGACGGTGCCGGGTGGAGTTGTAGGAGAGGCCGCCATTGTCGACGCCGCAGCCGAAGGCGATGCCGCCGACGGAGACGGCCGGTGCGTCGCCGTAGCCGGAGCCGAAGGTGAGCGTCTCGGTGCCCATGACGCCGGCTGAGTAGGCGCCGTCGCCGTAGCCGTAGCGGTACCTGCAGTGCGCGGTGGCGTTGCAGCTGCTTCTCCACAGGTGCAGGCACGCGTCGCTGGAGCAGGGCACCGAGGGAAAGCTCGTCGAGGCGTTGCGGTCGTAGATGTAAGGTTGAAAACGAAAACGGACAATCCCGTACCGTCCCGATCTTTTTTCTACATTCATCCCGACCGTTTTCGTATTTTCGGACAAAAACGAAAACGGTACGAAATTCGGGATAGCAAATACGAAAACGGGTCGAACTCGGTTTGGGATGTATCCCGATCGTTTTCGTATTTTCCGTATTATAACAGGATATCCCGTATTTACTAATACAAAATATACCGTATTTAACCACCAAACAAAGTAGCCTAGCCCAACAATCAGCCTTATTCAATCCAGCGCAGGCCTCCCGGCCCAACTTCCCCTCCCACGCTCGACTCCCTCGGTCCCTCGTTCGGCGCCGCCCCCCGCTGCTGCTCAGGCGCCGCCGCCACATCTCCTCTGCGCCGCTGCCCGCCGCCACATCTCCTCCCGCCGTCTTCGCCCCGAGCAGGCAAGTGCGGCTCCCGGCCACCCCCATCGCCTGACCCCGACGTCCCTCGCAGCTTCAGCTCGCACGACGCCGTCCCGTCGCCCCCACACCACGGCGCCGGGCTGGAGTCCAGGTCTCCAGGAAGGCAGGAAAGCTGGCGGCCCCCTGGAGCGGGCGTTCCTTCCACGCATCGGGGAGACGGGGACCTGATGAGCCCCTGCTCCATGCACAAGGGCACTGGACATTGGGCATTGGGGGACTCCGAGCTGCTGCCTGCTATGCTTGCCTGCTTGCCACTTGGGGAAAAGAAGAGAGATGCTCGACGGCGGATGAGGATGAGATGCACTTGTGCTTGTGCGGATAAGAAGAGATGCTTGTCTGGTTGTTGTTTTAATTAGTGGGTCCCACGTAATAACCTGTATCCCAATCCAGATGCATCCGAACGTGGTAACGGGAGAAAAGTTTATATCCCTAACCCAAACCCAGCCAATTTATTTCCATCTCATTTCCCTATCCCTAACCCAAGTCTATCCAAAGGCCACCTCAGCAATTATGTATATGTATAACTAGTTATGTTACCATGTATGACTAGTTATATGGTTGTGCATTGTTGGAGTGTTATTGTACTTGATTAGGTTCTATGGGTCGTTATTTCCGTTTTTATTTTCGTATCCCGACCGTTATCGACGTGTTTCCGTTCGAACTAGTTCGTTTTCGATATCCCGTATTTTCGTATTCGTTTTCGATTCCGACATTGCCGCTTTCGATTTCGTATCCGTATTCAAATGTAAATGTAGAAAACAATATTGGGGTTTTCCGATCGTTTTCGACCGTCCAGAAAGCACTCTCGACGAGGGAGGTGAAGATGGTGCCGGAGTCCACGAGCATGCCCCCAGTGCCGTCGGCGCGGAGGTCGAAGGTGCCGTTCGGGATCGGCAGGCGAGCGCCGCCGAGCGATATGCCTTCGAGAGAGACGTAGTACCAGTAAGGGTGCTGCGGGTTCTGCACGAGCGGCATGGACTGCACGGCGGCGCCGCCGGAGCCGTTGCTGGGGTCGTAGCCGGCGGCCAGCTCAGCGAGGGAGCCGAACAGGACCGGGCTGCCCAGGCTACTGTTGAAGAAGTCGGTGAGGCAGTAGGAGAGCTTCCCGACGCCGAGCTGCGCCACGAAGGACAAGCGCCCGCGGCCTAGACCGACGGTGCCGGGTGGAGTTGTAGGAGAGGCCGCCATTGTCGACGCCGCAGCCGAAGGCGATGCCGCCGACGGAGACGGCCGGTGCGTCGCCGTAGCCGGAGCCGAAGGTGAGCGTCTCGGTGCCCATGACGCCGGCTGAGTAGGCGCCGTCGCCGTAGCCGTAGCGGTACCTGCAGTGCGCGGTGGCGTTGCAGCTGCTTCTCCACAGGTGCAGGCACGCGTCGCTGGAGCAGGGCACCGAGGGAAAGCTCGTCGAGGCGTTGCGGTCGTAGATGTAAGGTTGAAAACGAAAACGGACAATCCCGTACCGTCCCGATCTTTTTTCTACATTCATCCCGACCGTTTTCGTATTTTCGGACAAAAACGAAAACGGTACGAAATTCGGGATAGCAAATACGAAAACGGGTCGAACTCGGTTTGGGATGTATCCCGATCGTTTTCGTATTTTCCGTATTATAACAGGATATCCCGTATTTACTAATACAAAATATACCGTATTTAACCACCAAACAAAGTAGCCTAGCCCAACAATCAGCCTTATTCAATCCAGCGCAGGCCTCCCGGCCCAACTTCCCCTCCCACGCTCGACTCCCTCGGTCCCTCGTTCGGCGCCGCCCCCCGCTGCTGCTCAGGCGCCGCCGCCACATCTCCTCTGCGCCGCTGCCCGCCGCCACATCTCCTCCCGCCGTCTTCGCCCCGAGCAGGCAAGTGCGGCTCCCGGCCACCCCCATCGCCTGACCCCGACGTCCCTCGCAGCTTCAGCTCGCACGACGCCGTCCCGTCGCCCCCACACCACGGCGCCGGGCTGGAGTCCAGGTCTCCAGGAAGGCAGGAAAGCTGGCGGCCCCCTGGAGCGGGCGTTCCTTCCACGCATCGGGGAGACGGGGACCTGATGAGCCCCTGCTCCATGCACAAGGGCACTGGACATTGGGCATTGGGGGACTCCGAGCTGCTGCCTGCTATGCTTGCCTGCTTGCCACTTGGGGAAAAGAAGAGAGATGCTCGACGGCGGATGAGGATGAGATGCACTTGTGCTTGTGCGGATAAGAAGAGATGCTTGTCTGGTTGTTGTTTTAATTAGTGGGTCCCACGTAATAACCTGTATCCCAATCCAGATGCATCCGAACGTGGTAACGGGAGAAAAGTTTATATCCCTAACCCAAACCCAGCCAATTTATTTCCATCTCATTTCCCTATCCCTAACCCAAGTCTATCCAAAGGCCACCTCAGCAATTATGTATATGTATAACTAGTTATGTTACCATGTATGACTAGTTATATGGTTGTGCATTGTTGGAGTGTTATTGTACTTGATTAGGTTCTATGGGTCGTTATTTCCGTTTTTATTTTCGTATCCCGACCGTTATCGACGTGTTTCCGTTCGAACTAGTTCGTTTTCGATATCCCGTATTTTCGTATTCGTTTTCGATTCCGACATTGCCGCTTTCGATTTCGTATCCGTATTCAAATGTAAATGTAGAAAACAATATTGGGGTTTTCCGATCGTTTTCGACCGTCCAGAAAGCACTCTCGACGAGGGAGGTGAAGATGGTGCCGGAGTCCACGAGCATGCCCCCAGTGCCGTCGGCGCGGAGGTCGAAGGTGCCGTTCGGGATCGGCAGGCGAGCGCCGCCGAGCGATATGCCTTCGAGAGAGACGTATACAGTTGTCCCACCAAAACATATCATGTCTAAGTCATTCTCCCAGGATTTGCAATATATGCAGGCTTACAGCGAGCAGAGCTTGTGCAGGGAGAGTTGGACGGGCGGCGAGCGGAAGACGGCGGCGACGGCAGCGCGAGAGGCAAAGATGCAGACGCGGCTGCGCGGCGCAGGAGGCGGCGCTGCGGAGGAGGACGCGGTGTCGGCGGCGGGGTTGTGTTAGCGGCGGCGGCACGGGAGCGCGGAGAGGAGGACGCGCGGGAGTGTGTCCGGAGGGCGGCGATGGAGAGGAGAGTGGAGAGGGAGAGAAAGCTCGCGCTGGGACTGGGAGAGAGAAAATTGCGAATACATTCACTCAAAAACAACAATACCCAGCTGAATACGAAGAGAGAGGGGGCCGGCTCGGATCTCAAAGCGCCTGCTGGACGGTGGGAGATAGAACAAGCTGAGCATATACATGCTGCTCTGCATTTTCGATTATAGCTCAGGCAGAAGAACGCGGCACCAGGCAGCCGATTTTGGTGGCCTGGCGGAGGAGGCAGCTGCCTGCTCCAGGCTAATATCCAGGACTGCAACCAAATACATGCCAGGCAGAACCCAGGCAGCTGTCCGCTCAGGCAAAATTGCTCCATGGCTCCAACCAAACATGAGCGCACCCCGCGCTATGGCCCCGTGCCCCCACGCCTTAAAGTCCCCTTGGGAGCCACTAGCTGATGTGGGGACCGAAGACTCCTGCGGTCCTGCCCACCTCGCCTCGTAGCGTTGCCTGCCCAACAAGCTTCTCTCTCTCATTCTTGTTGTCCTGCTGCTCAGTTCTCTTGCCTCGCTTGCTCGCCCCTCGCGCTTCTTCCTCCCCCTCTCTCTCCCGCCCTACCTTATATAGCGCGCGGCTGCCTATGAGTCGTAGTGGTGCAGTTGCCGATGACCCATCACAAAATGATTGATATGTTCTTCGAAGTAAGTAAAAAAATTACAAACTTCTCCAGGTATCATATGGATCTGTAACTTCTGTTAGCATGCAGCATTACAAAATTATTCCATGGAGCTGTAAGTTTGTAGGTCATCGGGGAAGGCTTGGCTACCATGCTTACAAGCAATTTTTAATTAATATGTACAAGATTTTGAACCAACCAAAACTAATTTGAACAAGTGTTGCATATGAAATTGCAGTTTATAATTCAGTATACACGGAGTTTGAAATTGCAGTCTGAACCACAACTTTTGTTCGAAATTAGAATCCTTCAGTGTTCAATCCTCTTCTCCCTACCTCTTTTCATCTTCTTGCTCTGCAAAAGTTGTCAAGAACCTCCTGCACAAGATCGGAGTCTTTGCATTCAAAGGGATTATTTTTCGGATCTGCTCCGACAGTGTGAAAGCATCCAGTGTGAAAGCTTTGACTGAAGCTCAATTTTTCAAACAATCTCGCGCTGATAGGAGTTCAGATTTGGGGTGCCCAATTTCCAGCCCATGCAAAGTTGAAGTTGCTCTTGGGCCCAATTTTTCGGACGCCTGCATGGCCCGACAGCTGCCCTCCACTGGCAAGTCGACTGCGTGTCACGTAACAGGAGTTCCGACGATCTCACCAAGATGGATATAGTTATAGAATTCCATACGGGCCGGGCACGATCTGTGGCACGAGGCACGACCCGAAAAAGCACGGCACTAGCACGGCCTGAGACCCGATCGATAGTGCCTAGTGCTGGCCCGGCTCGATGTCCCTTTAGTGCCTGGGCCGCCACCCCGGCACGCAGGCCCGGCCCGAGGCACGGCCCGAAATGACAGGCCCGATGGCCGGCCCGATGCTTCTAAAGGCCCAGCAGCCCACCTTCCCCCTCTCATATATAAACTCATGATGAAACCCTAATTCCTACTCTCCCTCTTTTTTTTCCTACCCCAGCCGCTCCTCCCTCTCCTGTCTGACCCTCACTCGCCCGTCTCCCTCACGGCCTCACCCCGTCCCCGCCTCCTCCCTCTGCCGGCGGCTCCCCCACCCCAACGGCCAATGCCGGTCGGCGCCTGCCCCACTCCGCCTTCTCCTCTTCGGCTCCGGTGTACCGCGGCGGCGGCGCACGTCCCTGACTCCGCAGCGACGGCGGCCCCGGCCCTCCCTCTTCCCCTCCTCCCACATCTTCGCCGGCCGCGCCAGCTGCTGCGCCAGGCCGTCGCCCTGGCGGGGATCTGCGCCGCGCCCGCGCCGGTGCTTTCGGTCGCAGGAAGTCGCCGCCTCCGGCCGAAAGCGGCGCCGGCCGCCGATCTGCGCCGCGCCGCCGCCCCCGCCCGCCGATCTGTGCCGCGCCGCGCCCCTCCATCCCTCCCTCCACCGCTGGCCGCCCCCGCCGGGATCTAGCCGCCGCCGGCCGCCGCTTGACCGGGCGTGGCAGGGGCAGGCGTCGGGCTGGCTTCGGGCCGGGCCCAGAAGCAGCCCGATGGGCCAGCCGTGCCGCCATGCCGGCCCGACCCAAAGATGAGGCCGTCGTGTCGGGCCTGGGCCGCCAGGTTGGCACGGTAGCCCGGCCCGACCCGGCACGAAGAGGCCATCGGGCCTGATAGGGTCGGGCCGGGCCGCGTCGCGTCGGCCCTAGCCTGGGTTAGTGCCGGGCGGCCCGTTTGAAATTCTATAGATATAGTCAAATGGACAGGGCCTGTTCACACCCTTAATTCAACCGCCTTCTGCAACTCCACTTTTCCAGCTACCTCTGAGCAACCCCTATACACGTCTAAATACAGTATCCTGACGGGTGATGGTGGCAAGCCTGATTACTCACCTCGCATTACCTCGGCCGCGACTACAGCTGAATGCCAACGCAACGTCGAACAGCCCAACTCCTTGACACGTATCCACTTCACCGGTGGCAACCCCGGCGCCGCCCCTCACCACGGGAAACTTGTTATTTGCCGAGTGCCAATGTTTGCCGAGTGCAAAATTTCGGACACTCGGCAAACAAGCCCTTTGCCGAGTGCCATAGACACGGCGCTCAGCAAACATAAAATGCTCGGCAAACATAGAATTTGCTGAGTGTCTGGTGACACTCGGCAAACAAGCCCTTTGCCGAGTGCCATAGACACGGCGCTCAGCAAACATAAAATGCTCGGCAAACATAGAATTTGCCGAGTGTCACCACCAGACACTCAGCAAACAGCTTCCACCGGACGGAAAGGGGACGGCGCGGACGGCGCACTGACGTCGGTCAAGTTCTTTGCCGAGTGTCACGACCGACACTCGGCAAAATGTAGCTCTTTGCCGAGTGTCGCCACGCGACACTCGGCGAAGCGGCTGACGTGTGACGGAGGCCGGCCAGGTGGATTGTTTGCCGAGTGTCTGGACCTGACACTCGGCAAACTAAAAAAAAAAACGCTAACTGTAGGCTCTTTGCCGAGTGTCTGGCCCTGACACTCGACAAAATAAAAAAAAGTTTCTCCAGACCATTCTAACTTTTTCTTCTCTCCATACACACATCTTAGTACTTCACATTAAAATTTGGTATACTTTTCGGACCATTAGCTATTTTTAATTAGTTTATTTTATTTCTTGGTATTTTTTCAAATAAGTCAAATTTGAATGACAATTTAGTTAAATAATGAAATAAAGTGAGTTGAAAAATCATATTCATGCTACTTAGTCAATTGTGAGTCCTTATCTATGAAAAACTATGGAATTTTAAATATTTCATTACCGATACATGACCATTAACGTGTGACCATATAGTTTAAAAATTATATAAAATGCAAAAAGTGTCTGAACAACATGAGATTAGTCTGGATGTCATGTTATCATCTGTGAAGGTTGTGGTAAATAGCAGAGAAGGTTTCGAACAATATTTCACGTATGACCCTTACAAACCGAAACATGTCCCGAGAAGATTCGTACAGCTGAGAAGGATTCGGCTACATCTGGAGTCAAAGTGCAAGTTGACCTAGAATTTACTTTCATAACCTTTTGTATAGGCAATAGATAACATAAATTGGTTAATCTTAAATTGTTTACATTTTTTGGAATAGTTTGATATTTTTATCTATTAATTGCAATTAAAGAATTTTTAGTTATATAAATTGAATTCGAGGTATGAGTTAATGAAATAATGGAAATATTCGTACAAGAAGTGAATCAGCATTATTGGGTAAATTTGCAAACTTGTTTTGAATACTAATTTGGATAACATTTTTGAATTTGAAACATAGGGGCAGCATGAAATAATAGAGCACATATGGTCTTTGCCGAGTGTCGGAGGTGACACTCGGCAAAGATAGGGCTTTGCCGAGTGCCAGATCGCAGACACTCGGCAAACCCTATCTTTGCCGAGTGTCAGATCGCGGACACTCGGCAACCAAAGGAGATAAGCCACTGTCCCACTTCTCTTACCCACACACACACCACTCGCACACACGCGCCGCCGCTCCACGCTGCGCCGCCGGCGGCTCCACCGCGCTGCGCCGCCGGCTCCACCGCTCCCGCCTCGCCGCCGCTCCCCCACGCCCTCTGCGCCACCACCGCTCCCCCATGTCCTCCGCACCGCGCCGCCGCCCCACGCCGCAACGCTCCCTCCACGCCGTGCCGCACCCTCCGCCCCGCGCCGCTCCCTCCGCGCCGGCCGCGCCGCCCGGCGCCGTCCCGCGCAGGGGCCGCCCCGTCCCGCGCCATCCGTGCCCGAGCTTCGGCCGCCCGAGCCTCGGCCGCCCGAGCCACGCCCCCTCTCCTGAGCCTCTGCAAAGGTAATTTTTTTACTTTAGTTAGTGATGAGTTAGGATTTAGTAGTTAGTGATTAGTGATTTAGAATTGTTGTTAGTGATTAGTTAGGATTTCAAAGTTAGTGACCTAGAATTGATGTCATGAGTTAGAATTTGATAGTTAGGTATGTTGTAATCATGAGTTAGGATTTAAATTAAGATGAAATTGAGTTGAATTTGTTAATTGAAATTGAGTTTAATTTGTTAATTTAAATGGCACTCGGCAACGTTGGTGTTTGTTGATATGTATGTTGTTGTCGGCCATCGTGCCGTTTATTGCAGGTTTTGAAAACCTTCCCGTGCAGGGGAGGTGCTGCCGAAATTTCTAACTTTTATAATTTTTTTTTTTTTGGCAGGAGCGGTTTCTAATACATGATAGTGATGATGAGATAGAAGAAGTAGCTAATCCCGATGCTGATGATTATTTCTAATACATGTATGACCCTAGCTATTACATTACTAATTCGTTTATTTTGCATCTCTTTCTAATTATGTTTCGTTTATTTTGCATCTCTTTCTAATTATATTTCGTTTATTGTGCATCTCTTTCTAATTATGTTTTCTTTGTCTTTTTAACTGCAGGTGAGTGAGCCGAGATGGTGGGCGGTATGAGGAACGTGAACTCGCTTTACCAGAGGCTGAGGGTGGGTCCGATGCACCTGAGGAGTCCAGCAAGGGTGGAGGCAAGGGGCGAGGTAGCGGTGGAGGCACGAGGCGAGGTAGCGGTGGAGGCAAGGGGCGAGCGAGCGGTGGAGGCAAGGGACGAGGGAAGGGCAGGGCACAAACCCCTGTACCTTCGTCGTCATCTTCCTCTGAGGAGGAGGTTCTTGCTGCGGAGGTGGAGGAGGAGGAGGTGGAGGGGGGGGGGGGGGGGGGGGAGGAGGAGGAGGAGCAAGCGACAGGGGGATCCTCTTCCTCTAGTGCGACGAAAATATGGCAGCGAGGTCCCTCGACTCTTCCGAAGCGACCGATTAAGATCCGACCGAAACGAAAAAGGTCAGTAAATTTATATGTTATTTTTTGATTTCATCACATATGTTGAAAATCACAATAGAAACTAACAATGTATGTAATTACTTTGCAGAGGTTGGATAGGTAGAACTGGTTTCTTCTCACAAGCGCAAGGTCAACGGCATCCTGGGTTTTCTGTGCAGAAAACACTTCCCAGGCATAGTTACCCATCACGGAATCGAGGAGCCGGCCTGGACGTTTGAGCACTACTACTCCCCCACGGCTGACATCCGTGATCGGGAGTGCAGACACTTCCCCAACAAGGCGCAGCGGGTGCTTGCGGAGCTGTGGGTAAGTCATTATCGCTAGCACAACATTCATTTCACATTCTTGAAATAATGACCGCATACATTGCGTATGTCTGCAGGATTTCTACAGATGCATTGAGGGAGAGCAAGAGAGGGCCGATGAGCTGGCAAAGATGACCTGTCAGAAACTCGTGAAGGACATGCACTACGAGACGCGCGTCCAGGCCATCATTGATTATTGGGCTGACAAAGGAATGAAGTACGGTAAATTGGTGGCAAGGACCATGTACCTGACTCGAGAACAATACATTGAGGTAAATGTAGAACTTTAATTACGATGGTTTATGAGATTAAGTACGTGAAATCTGATCTTATACTTGATCCCCGTGCAGGCGATTCCATGGTGGTGCGCCCCGCATCCCGATGCCTGGGAGAAGATGGTGGACGTGTGGTGCTCTCGCGAATGGATAGAGGAACACCTCGCTGCTCGAGGACGCCGTTTGGAGATGCTAGGTGCATCACACCATCAGGGCAGCCTTAACCTCGAGTAATTTTCGGAAAGATGGGTACGTGAAATCATTTTTTTATTCTAACGCTCAATTCTGCATAATTTCTAACCATATTGTTTTTTATGTTTTGTAGTCGGCGTCACATGATGGCAAGACAATCTCAGAGTTTCAGGCTATTGCTTTGTCCCACATGGGCAAGGTGACGTCCGATGTCCGGTACAATCCGGAGGCTGGGCTCGAGGCGTACAGCAATCCCATGGCACACACCCGCCTCGCTACATACACGGAGATGGAAAAGCAAAAGTATGGGCCTGACTGGGATCTGAGCGGCCAGCCGCTTGATGGAGAAATTGTCACGAGGATGGGAGGAGGCAAGAAGCATGGGAGGTACGCCCTCGGCGACAACACACTCGACACAGCCACTACTCCCACTCTGTCCCAGATTCAAGCAGGCAGCGCTAACCTGGACATACGCCAACGGCCGACCGCTGCACACGTCGCAGTGCAGACACTCCAGGTTATTTATGTTTTATTCGTCGTCGTTCATTTTTATATACCTTTGCTTTGCATTCTAACATTGTGATGACATATTGCAGGCGCAGCTGGAAGAAGAGAGAAGGAGAAGGGAGGAGATGGAGGCGCGGTGGCAGGCTGAGCGGGAGCAGTTGCAGCTGGCCGAGCAGCAGAGGCAGCAGCAGGCCGAGGAGGCCGAGCGGGTGAGGCAGCAGCAGATGGCAGATGGTACAAGTGGTTCAGTGGTATGGCAGAGCAGATGGGGCAAACTCTGCCACCGTTCACACTGAACCCTCCAATGATGCCACCACCTCCTGCATCATATTCTCCAGTGAGTTACTTTGCAATTTTATAGTTTTATTTCAACCTTAGAAAACTTAGTGGTTACTAGGGACAACCTTAGGAAACTTAGTTGACAAACTTAGACGATCATAACACTTCTACTTTGTTTCTGTCCTATCACGTGTTTCACACATGCAACCTGCTCTATTTTGAGTAGAATTTTGCTGGATCCGCGGCGGCGTCGAACGATAGGCCTCAAGACGAAGATCTGTCAGGACGGATAGGTCGCGCCCTGTTCGGACCCACCCCACCACCTCCTCAATAATCGAAGCTACTTGCTTGTATTTACCATGAACTTGTGTTGTAAACGAACCTAGTTTGGTTGTGAACGAATGAACTTGTGTTGTCGAACTACCTGTGACGTTATTATGGATTTTATCTATATGAACTGCATGTAATGCTTATTATCAATTATATGAACTGCCTGTAATGTATGTTGAGCGGAGGTACGTTATACGCGATCCGAGCAGAAAAACAGGGAGCGGAAGGCAACTTTGCCGAGTGTACACTCGGCAAAGAGGGGCTTTGCCGAGTGTATTTGTCAAAACACTTGGCAAAGGTGCCATTTCTGGTACATTCTGGCAGTTTTGCCAAGTGTATTTCCATGACACTCGACAAAGTTGCCATTTCTGGTACTTTATGGTAACTTTGTCGAGTGTCATGGTAAATACACTCGGCAAAGCCTTGGTGTTTGCCGAGTGTATTTGCACAGACACTTGGCAAACACCAAGGCTTTGCCGAGTGTTTGACAACGACACTCGGCAAAGGGCCGTGTCCACGTGGCGTATGGGACAGGTTTGCCGAGTGTCTGGATCCGACACTCGGCAAAGGGGCAAGCTTTGCCGAGTGTCGCGATCTGACACTCGGCAAACAGCTCCGTCACCAACGGCACCATGTCATCACACGGCGACGGCGCACCGTCAGGCCGTTAGTACACTTTTTTTTTTGCTGAGTGTCAGCCCTGGCACTCGGCAAAGGCTTTGCCAAGTGCCCGAAATATGACACTCGGCAAAGGTGCTCTTCGCCGAGTCTTCAGTTACGTTGCCGAGTGTTCGGGACACTCGGCAAACCCATGGTTTCCCGTAGTGCCTGTGCCCTCTACCACCCTGATCACCTCTAGTCAGAGAGGCTCCACTAAGCGGAAGCATCCTTCTAAGAGGTGTTTTTAGGTGTCTTGCCACGGATCACCTTGTCTCTGCTTGCCGTGACCCTATAAAATGATCTCGGTGCCTTCGTTCTGGGCATAGGAGCCATCAGTTGCAAAACCTTCCTTCTCCGGAAAATGGCTACTCCCACTCCTACATCGCCTAACACCTCTGCTATGCTCAATGCTACCCTCCCACCTTCTCCACGCTCATTTTGCTAGCTCAGTTCATGCTAATGCCCCTGACCCTTCGGCCACCATCGCTGAGGGCATTCCTCCGGCTCCTCCTCCTTCGCCTGGTTCTGAGTCCTTCACTCTGCCCGCGAGGCGGGACATGGTTGAGGCACACGTGAGCAACGGGAACTACGAGGAGTCCAAGGTCTTCGCTTACGTGTACCTGGAGAATGCTGTTCATTCTCCCCACCTCTTCGTCAGGCAGGCCATGGAGCGCGTCTGCGATGCTCCCGTTCTTCCGCCTCGCCGCGTCCTGCACGTGGTGTGGGCGTCATGGCGGTGTTCGAGGACCACGCAACCCGGGAGCGTGTCGTGGCGAGGTCCCCCATCACCTTCGATGGGAACCGCGTCCATGGTTGAAAGGCATGAAGAAGCCGACAACCGCTTCTATGCGTTCTATAACATGTATGCTGAGATCGTGGTGATCAACTTTCCTCTTGAGCACTGGCAGGAGGGCTTTGCCAGGGAGGCCCTTGGTTCCATTGGTAATGTGTGCAGGAGGACTTTACCTCGCCCTGTGACTACTCCTCCCTGCGTGCTGTCATTTGCATTGATCATGACCGTGAGATCCCTGAACAGCTCCTTGTGCGCAATCATAGTGGGCCTGCCACCATTGCTAAGATTACGCTATCCGCACCTGGCTTGATGCTAACCGGTTCAGACCTTAGTAATACTCCTATGCTCCCACTCCTGGAATCCACACCCACCCAGCTACCCTACCACCCTACGGGCAACCCTCCCACTCAGCTCACTGCTTCATCCTGAAAACCTTGTTGCTTCTGTCCTGGAATGGGAAGTCTCAACTGCTACTCCTCCGCTGCGTCCTATTCGCGGCAGGCAGGCCACTCCTTTCCCTGCTGCTGCTGCTGCTGCTCGCAATGCTCTCACTCTTGCTCTGCCATGGTATGGCATTGGAGGTGTGCTCCTCTCACTGATGGCAAGAGCAGATGGCCCCCTGCTGCGGTAGAGGAGGTCCTATGGCATCTAAATGTCGCAAAAGAGGCGTGCACGGCGCAAGCGGGCCAATGACCGTGCCAGCAAAGTGCCTCGGAGCCTAAGGCTGAAGGAGAAAGAAAAGCCTAACTTCGAGCTCCCTGAGGACACAAGGTCGCCCGTGTCAGCAGAAGAAGTTTGATTTCAGTGGTGAGTCCCGTCGCTTGCGTAACGCTCTCTCTCACTCCTACCTTATCCTCTTCCTCTCTGATCATTCTTATCCCTTAGATGATGACCATTCCTTCTCTGATATTGCTGCAGCTTGTGGTGCTAGTGAGGAGGAGATATCAACTTTGGATGGTGAGACGGCTCAGCCGTCTACTAGTCAGGGATGAGTTCGTGCAGCCAGTGATGGAGGTTACAGCCGGCGCCGTGGGGAGTTGGAGACCCCAGATTTGGCAGCTGGATTGGCGATGGGCTGATCACCACCCTTTTATGCCTTCTAGTTTTCCCTTTGAACCTTTTGATGCTACCTACGTTCCCAGGTGTAATCTAAATAATGTAAATAGCAGCATTGATGGCCGAGTGAGCCCCCCTCTGTATGGTGTGGAACTTGTTCTAAAATGAATAGAAGCATCACTGCCTGTTGTTGGAATGTTAGAGGCCTTGGTGACAATATTAAGTGTGGTGATGTGCTTGTGGAACTTTTGGCTACTAATCCCGACTTAGTGTTCCTTCAAGAAACTAAGGTTTCTTATTTCTATCCTTGCAAGCTCCTCTCCTTCCTCCCCCGTCGTCTTAATCGTGCTTGCTGGAATAATTTCTGTGGTGCTTCGGGTGGTGTTCTAACTGCTTGGTCTGACGCTCTTTTCACTTGCCTTGCCACTCACTCTACTCCTAACACACTATCTGTTCATCTCATGTCTACCTTGACTAATCTCTCCATAGATATTACTAATGTTTATGCCCAGGCAACTCCTGATCGCTGTCCCGCTTTTTGGATGGACTTTGAATCTAAGCACTCCGGTGGATACTCCTTGGATGATTTGTGGAGATTTTACATGATTAGGTACCCCCATGAGAAAAACAACTCTAACTTCAGGAACTATGAAGCTGACGCTTCAATGACTGTATTAACCACCTTAGCCTGATGGAAGTCCCTCTTCGGGACAGATGTTTACATGGACTAATAAGAGAGAGGTTCCTACCCTTGAGCGTCTGGATAGGGGTCCTCATCAATTTGACTTGGGATCTAAATTTCCAAATACCATTCTGTCCTCTTTAACTAGGTCTACTTCTAACCACGTTCCCCAGAAGCTAGTGTTCGCTACTTCCATCCCCAGATCAAGATTTTTAGATTCGATATAACTCTGGGTTAAAGAAAGAGGCTTCTTTGAAACTGTAAACTCCACCTGGCATTGCCGGATTTCGAACAATGACCCTACCGTTTGTCTTGTGAAAAAGCTAAAAAACAGTCGGTCTGAATTGAAAGCTTGGAGAAAGAACAGGCCAAACCTCTCTGCTCAAGAAAATGACTGCCGGATTGTAATCAAGCTGATGGATCATATAGAAGAGAAGCGGTCACCTCTTTCCTAAAGAGCGTAATCTCGGTCACTTGTCGCTGCTATCCTAAGCCGGGTATCTCGTGCAAAGTTAGAACTATGGAAGCAAAGAAGCAAAGTCAGAATGGCCATTGAATGGTGATGAAAATACAAGTATATTCCATGCATGTGCCAACCAACGCCATCGAAACAACAAGATTCTAGTTATTGAACCATGATGCAGCTGTGAGTAGTTACACAATCATGATCAAAAGGCAATCTGTCCTCCACTCCTTCTATCTTGACCTATCTGGCAATGTTCGTCCTACCATTGGGATTTCCCCATCCAAGATACTTATCACGAGGGTGGGTTCGACCCTCCACAACCCTAAGACTACTCCTTTCTCCCCCCTCCAAAATTTGGACATGCCTAACCATCATTATGCATATCAACGCCAGTCCTGGGCCTTGACGTGTTTTTGGCCCCCCCTTTGCTATAAAGCAAACTAGTCTATCATTTTCCTGGAGGTCTTCTTCGGTGCTCCATACTACCCTATGGTAGTATGGAGTATGGAGGGATGGACAATTTTGTAATTAGACTGTAATTAATTTTTTTATTGGAGCTCCTAACCTAAATGAACATATGTGTAAAAGAATAATATATCGGACCAATGAGTATAAAATAAAAATAATTTTTCTCATAATACCCTATACCACTATATTACTCGATCTATACCACATTATATCACATGTTAAAAATAATTTTCCCATAATACACCTATACTACTATACTACTCGACCTATACTACCTTATACTACAGGTGAAGGTCTAGTAGTATACAACTAATTTGGACCGTCAGATCCTTTTATAACTGGTCCTTTTGAACACCAGTATAAGGTAGTATGGCAGCACACGAACGAAACCTTTCGCGTGACATTTTTTTCCTTTTTCTCTGCTTTCCATTCTCGTAATAGTAATCTTGAACCTGTCAACCGTTCCTACCTTGTTCTTCTCCCAAAAAAGGATACTGCTCGAGAACCCCAAGACTTTAGACCAATTGCCCTTCAAAACTCCACTGTTAAAGGAATTTCCAAAGTGCTCACCTCCCGGCTCCAGCCTTTCATTCCTCTTCTTATTGGTTCTGATCAGTGTGGGTTTGTGCTTGGACGCTGTATTGCCAACAGTTTTGCTCATGCCGCAGATCTCCTTCACTGCTGCTACCGCAGGAAGACTCTACTATCCTCCTCAAACTTGATTTTCACAAGGCATTTGACTGTGTTAGCTGGACAGTCTCGACTATATTCTCCGGCATCGAGGTTTCCCCAACCTTTGGTGTGGATTAGTGATCTTCTCAAAACTGGCAAGACAGCTGTGCTGCTGAATGGTACTCTGGGCAGATGGATTAACTGCCGAAACGGTCTTAGGCAAGGAGATCCCCCTTTACCCTTACCTTTTCATTATAGTTGCTGATGTTCTTCGCAGGCTCCTTCAGCACCCCATTCTCGCCTCTAATATAAAGCACCCTATTATTCATGATAGACCTTGCCCTGTCCTCCAATACGCTGATGACACTCTCATCTAGGCCTAACGTTTCTGTGCAGGTAATTTTCCAAAACGGTTTTGATCTGTGTCTGCATCCACGACAATGTATGAAGCTGCCAGGCAGCTCGACGCTCTCCTCTCTGACTTGCAGGGTTTCAGCCCAAGTAATGGGGATGATGTACGAACGTTGAAATGCTCAGGAAAACGCTTCACCACTAGAGGTGCTTACGCTGCGCTTGCTCCAACACAGGACTGCATGGATCAGCACGGGAGCAATATATGGGGGTGCCGGTACCAAACAGGTGAAGATCTTCTCGTGGGTTGTTTTGCACAGGACCGGCTAAGTACACGTGCAAACCTGTATGCAAAAATATTCTTGATGAAGACCTATGTCAGTGGTGCGTGCATTCAATCGAAGACCGCCAACGCACCTTCTTCACTTGCCATTGGAGCTCCAATTTCTGGCGAACTATTGGATTTCAGCACATTACACTCCTTGATACCGATGACATCTGGAACCTCGCTGCTCCGCACCGCTTGGATGAAAGACTAGTGGTTGTTTGTTCTAACTTACTTCTCTCTGGAGGCTTTGGGATGCAAGGAACGGCAGGGGTCTTCAGACAAGACTATCTCTAATCGTCTTCTTATTGCTCGCATTTGTGACGACCTTCTTACTTGGCGAAAACGTCTGGTCCATCCAGACCTTGTAACCAGCCTAGATGGCTGGAGGCACTATTTTCTCTCTTGTATCACTGCATCTTGTACCAGCTAGCTGGACTCCTTGCAGTTTTTGAATGAAATGAAATCTAGGTGGGGAAGCCTCTCCACGTTTAAGTTCAAAAAAAAAAATCAGTATACATATTTATTTAGAATTAGTTTTCCCCTGAACTACAAACGATATTAGTCCAAACAAATCATATATACTTTTCCAGTATTTCATTGAAAGCAAACTACTGATATACACTTATTAGATAGGTAGCCCGTCAAACCTGTTGCCAACCAAAAATATAATAACATTTAAGAGAGACAAGATGCACCAACAAGATGCAGAAACAACATGGCTAAATATCATCACCATCAGTTCAGTGATAGGAGTTACGATCCATTTGTCATACATTATTAGAAGCAACCGTGCTTGGCCCGTCATCGATGGAGGCTGCCGCTCTTAATGCTGCATAATATTAAATACACAAATTATGTATATATAAACATATTGGTTATCGAACAAATCGCGCACGGACGAACAATTAAAACTGAGCACAGGGACCAACAAAATTGCTTTAAAAAACAAAGCAGGCCCTAATATATGTAACTCCAGCATTTAACCAACCACATGCAAGTTCTTGGAAGATTAAACCAATTTTACGAATGACCATAAAAGGCACAACTTTATGTTATATATATTGCAGTACTCTACTCTCAAAATCTCATTATTATTCTTGATCTAAAATATCATTGTCCATACTTATTATATGCATGCTAATATTCAGATGAACCAGGACCCATGAGGCAATTACCTGGAGTGCAGAAACTCATGAAGGGAATAATCTTTACAGTGTGTGCATCAGCATCAGATACCTTCCACGCTCTGCCAGACTTGAGATCAATGGCACGAACTCTAGCATTACCAGCCCATATGACAAAAACACCAACAGCCTCCGCAGCAGCAACGATGTAAGGTGAGGATGAGAGTGCAGAAACAGGGAGAAAGCCCTTGAGGTCAACAACTTTAAGCTGCGTCTCCACACGCAAACCATCCACTCAGAGTCAGAGCAGACTTTCTCTACCATTATGCAGAGAGAAGAAATCATCACGCACCATGCAAATCCCAACCCTTTATCCTCCACCGACCTGAGCGCAACGGGGAAAGGGGATCTCCTTGCCTAAGATATACTATAAAGGATGGGCAAATGAGATCAATTTCTACCCAACTGAACACCAACCCACCCCCTCACATAACCTATGTTTAGGCCCACGCGCAGAGTAAAGTATCGACCGCTAGGGAGGGGGGGGAGGGGGGGGGACGAAAACGCGTGGATTTGTGAGGAATCCCTCCACCGATGGTTTTTTTGCTACTTCGGTGAGTACCCATACCTACGGGCCCACTGTCCAGCTACCCGACCGATGCTTCTCGATTTTCTGTCCCGTCAATCAAGCCGCCTCCCTGTCTCTTTCCTTCTCTGCCATCTCTCTCCCCTCCATAATCCGCATCCACGCCGCCCCTCCTCCCTCTCAGTGCATCTAGGCGACAGCGGCGAGGAGGAGATCGCCTCGGGCGGGAGGAGGACGTTGAGGAGGTTGAGGATGCTGATCCCGCCGGAGATCCTGGTGTTGGGCAACCTCGCCAGCGTGGTGGTGCCGGTGTCGTACGGGGTGGACCACGGATACCGGTCATGGGGTCCCGTGCTCGGGAAGCTAGCGTTCGCCGGGTGGGTGGTGACTCCTTCCCTTCCCCTCCAGCCACGTCGCATACCACCACCATGATGGATCTGCGCCGGGTACGGCATCGTCCCTGCTCCCGCCACGATGGACATGGTGGTGCCGCCGCCTCGTCGTCGTTTCGCGCCGCCGCCTCGCGCTTCCCGCTCGCCGGTGAGCCTCCATCTCCTTCGTCACGAATGGAGTGGGTTTCCCGCGTGGTGGTGACTGGTGTGCGATCTTTTTTTTTCTTTTTCTCCTTTTTCTCCCGTAGGCGCAGATGTGCATGAACTCCGCCTATGTTGACTGGAAGACTTTCTTGAGTCGTCTCAACATAGCCGGTCCCAAGTAATCTTGCCGGTGGATATCTACCCGTTCTCCATATCCACACCCGCGACTAATGGGTAGGGTCCGGGCGTACCCATCTATAGCGGGTAGGGTATGAATATCCCCACATGTATACAGGGTATGGGGAGGGTAAACAACGGATTTGCCCATTACCCAGATCCAGAGCAAGGCCACCGCCGCCGCGGCGACGGGCTCCTTCGGCGAGGGGGCCAACGCCGCCTCTGTCTTGCAGTCTGCCCTCCTCCTCCACGCCATCTCTCTCCTTCTTCTACGGCGCGAGAGGTAATGTCTGCTTGCTCTGCTCGTCCTCCGCCTGCATGATCTGCTGGTCCGCAGTCGCGGGTGCCCACGCCGCCGCTGGTGGGAAGGCGATTCGATTGCTGCGTCCTCAGCTTCCCCGGCAGCCATCGCTTGCTCTTTGATTTCTGTGTGGAAACCGATTCGTTTGTTGGAAGGAGTTGGGTGGACTCTAGGATTCGTTTGTTATGTGGTGGTTCTTGTGTTCTACTCTTCGGGGTGTTGAAGTTTTAGTCCGTCTGCTGTAATATCTAGTTGTTGTTATCAATGGAAACCCTAGCCTCAGTTGAGCCTTAATTTTGGTTTGCGTTCTGGTTTGAGATCCTTCGCATGAGTCTGAAACCGATATAGTGGCTCAGGATCCTTTGTCTGTTTGAGTCTACCTTGTTATATCTTTTGAGAAGCCGTCAGAACTAATCAACCTGCAATCTGAAGAACTGAAAGAATCACATGCGCGTGTTGTGTACTGAAAGAATCAGTTGGGTCTCCTTGGTTTGATCTGCAAAGGTTCATTCCTGGCTGAGGGATGCTTGTTTCAGGTTCAGAACTTCAGTCCTTTAAATCGAACATCATATACACTCTGCTCAATACAATGTGTAATACTTGTCTCCACACAATCACATATGCTTTTGCTTAAAAGAGAAAATATAACGTGTAAGCTCAACTTATCACTGATGGTATTTTTTTTATTTTAACAGTGGTACATAGTCAATCATGCAACCGGTCATACTTCTGCTACAATAGGAGGCTGTAACAATGGGCTGGGTTCTCATGGGATAGTTGGAAGCTCTGATGGATTATATACATTTAACTTTCCGTAACATAGCTTTATCTAACTGGACTTGAAAGTGCAGAACTGAATGTCGTTCACTCTTTTTGTGCATAACAGAACTGTAGTGCTTGAAAAAAAATTCAGTTGTTCATATCTTTATGTTTTGGTAACTCTTGTTCTTATGTATTTCAGCCACTGAAGAGATTTGAAGAAATAAAATGGTGATGCAAACTTGTCGATGAAGAATACTGTGATTGATCCTAGATTGTGCTCCCTTTTATCATTTGCATCTGAAGGAAAACTTGTCTGAATGAAGGGTGGCGATATCTGTAGATTGATTTCATTAAGTTTGCTAATTTATTTATGAAGGGTGACATATGCATTACTTTTGTTTTGGACTCATTATGTTACAGCTCCCAGTGCTCTAGCGGTCTGTAGATTTTTTTGTGCATGTGTTTTCGCATGTGCTCTAGCAACTGAATCTGAATGAGATGCGTGTGTTTTTTTCATCTGAAGAAAAACTTGTCTGAATGAGATATGCATGTGCACGGTTGCACAGATGCTGCATCTGAATACCCTGCCGTGGCTAGCAGGTGAAGTAGCTGGTGCTGATCTCATCAAGTGGCGATGAACAAGCCACCAGAAGCGGAACGCTCCCTCGCTAATTACCCATATCCACTTACTTTTATCCGTTACCCAGTGGGTATGGACAAATCATAATGGCCTGGGTACGGGGAGGGTAATGATTGGGTAATAAGCTATGGATGTGGGTAGGGGAATGAGCGGGCACATCCAAAGCTTGCCCACCGGCAAGATTAGTCCCAAGCCCGGATAAAGGAGGAGGGGGTGTGTTAGGTTTGGCGAACCAGCACCTATAACAGCCGCTCTGATGGATATGAAACCCATAAGAAACTCGTTGGGGCGTAACCCTCTTAGCGACGCGCTACATCGGAACCCGGGTGTAGTGATAAGTGGGCAAGGGCCGGGTCGGCACCCCCTTGGTGACGCGCCGTGTCGTGATCTGGGCACGGTGTCAAGTGAGCAAGGATCGGGTCGTCATTTCCTTAGTGGTGCGCTACATCGGCGCCCGGGTGTAGTGAAAAATGAGCAAGGGTCTTCGCACTCCCCTCGACGGGTGCGAAGGGTAAGGAAGCTAGCCGAGCCAACTAGGATTCGTCTAGGTAGCCGGAACGTAGGGTCCTTAACGGGTAAGTTACGAGAGTTAGTCGATGTAGCAATTAGGAGGCGTGTAAATATTTTGTGCGTTCAAGAGACTAAATGGAAGGGCCAGAAGGCGAAGGAGGTGGAGGGTACTGGTTTCAAGATTTGATACACGGGATAACATCGGGTACGAACGGTGTAGGCATCTTGATCGATAGGAGCTTAACGATGGAGTTGTAGAGGTTAGGAGGCAAGGCGACCAGGATTATCCTAGTTCGGTTGGTAGTCGGAAATTCTACTCTGAATGTGATCAGTGCCTATGCCCCTCAGGTAGGTCTTAGTGAGAGCACCAAGAGGCAGTTTTGGGAAGATCTGGATAGCATGGTTAGTACCGTGCCTATCAGCGAGAAACTCTTCATAGGAGGAGACCTCAACGGCCATGTGGGTGCAAGTAAGGTAGGGTTCGAGCGAGTGCACGGGGGGTTCGGTTATGGCAGTAGGAATCAAGAGGGGGAGGAGGTTTTGAACTTTGCGTCAGCATACGACTTGTTGCTAGCGAATACCCTCTTTAGAAAGAGGGAATCACATCTAGTGACCTTTCATAGTGGACAACACTCGAGCCAGATCGACTTTATCCTTGCAAGGAGGGAGGATAGACGTGATTGCTTAGATTGTAAGGTGATACCTGGGGAGTGTGTTGTACCTCAACACAAGCTTGTGGTGGCGGACTTTCGATTTCGGGTACGTGTCCACCGGACAACCGTGCCAAGACTGGCAAGAACGAAGTGGTGGAAGCTTAGAGGGGAAGCGGTGCACATGTTTAAGGAGAGGATGCCTAGGCGAGGGGCCTTGGGAAGAAGGAGAAGATGCAAACGCATGTGGCTAAAGATGGCAACATCTGTTCGGAAGGGTGCTTCAGAAGTGTTTGGCGTGAGTAGGGGAGGCAAACAGGAGGTGAAGGACACCTGGTGGTGGAATAATGAGGTGAAAATGGCTATTAAGGAGAAAAAGGAGCGTTTCAAGCACCTACACCTTGACAAGAGTGCAGCCAACATCGAGAGCTATAAAATAGTGAAGAGAGCTGCAAAGCGAGCTGTGAGTGTAGCAAAGGGTCAAGCGTATGACAACCTTTATCAGCGGCTAGGCATGAAGGAAGGGGAGAAGGACATTTATAGATGCTAGGATCCGTGAGAGGAAGACAAGGGACATCACCCAATCAAATGCATCAAGGATGGGACAGATCGACTCCTGGTGAAGGACGAGTAGATCAAGGATAGATGGCAGGAGTACTTCGACAAGTTGTTTAATGGGGAGAAATGAGGGTCCTACCCTTGGGTTGGACGATTCATCTGAGGATACCAGTAGATGCTTTGTGCGGAGAATTCAGGAGGCGGAGTTCGAGGAGGCGTTGAGGAGGATGAAGGGAGGTAAAGCGATGGGCCCTGATGGTATCCCCATTGAGGTATGGAGGTTCCTAGGTGCTAGAGCGGTAGCATGGCTAACTAAGCTTTTTAACCTCATTTTTGGGCAAACAAGATGCCTGAAGAATGGAGAATAAGTATATTAGTACCGATCTTCAAGAACAAGGGAGATGTTCAAAGTTATACTAATTATCGTGGGATAAAGCTGATGAGTCATACGATGAAGCTCTGGGAGAGGGTTATAGAGCATCGCCTACGAAGAGTGACAAGCGTGACCCAAAACCAGTTTGGGTTTATGCCTGGTAGGTCGACCATGGAGGCAATTTTTCTAATACGACAGTTGATGGAGAGATACAGGGAGCAGAAGAAGGACTTGCACATGGTTTTCATTGACCTCGAGAAGGCGTATGACAAAGTACCAAGAAATGTCATGTGGTGGGCCTTGGAAAAGCACAAAGTCCCCACTAAGTACATTACTCTCATCAAGGATATGTACAAGGATGCGATGACATCTGTCCGGACATGTGATGGCGACACCATTGACTTTCCAATTAAAATAGGACTACACCAGGGGTCAGCATTGAGCCCTTATTTATTCGCTTTAGTGATGGATGATGTCACAAGGGACATACAAGGTGATATCTCTTGGTGTATGCTCTTTGCGGATGATGTGGTGCTAGTTGATGAGAGTAGGGCGGGGGTTAATAGGAAGTTAGAGCTATGGAGGCACACGTTGGAGTCGAAAGGTTTTAGACTTAGTAGGACGAAGACAAAGTACATGATGTGCGACTTCAGCGCGATTGGACATGAGGATGGAGACGTTAGCCTTGATGGGCAAGTGGTGGCCAAGAAGGATACTTTTCGATATTTAGGATCGATACTCCAGAAGGATGGAGATATTGATGAAGATGTTAGGCATAGAATTTCAGCCGGTTGGCTAAAATGGCGTCAAGCTTCTGGCGTCCTCTGTGACAAGAGGATGCCACAAAAGCTAAAAGGTAAGTTCTATAGGACGGCGATTCGCCCGGCGATGCTATACGGTGCGGAATGTTGGCCTACAAAAAGGCGACATGTCCAACAATTGAGTGTAGCAGAGATGCGTATGTTACGCTGGTCTTGTGGGCACACAAGAAGGGATACAGTACGGAACGAAGATATTCGGGATAGGGTCGGCGTAGCACCAATCGAGGAGAAACTGACGCAACATCGGTTGAGATGGTTTGGACATGTCCAACGGAGGCCTCTTGAGGCGCCAGTGCGTAGGGGGTTCTAGAAAGGGTAGATAATGTAAAGAGAGGTAGAGGTCGACCTAAACTGACTTGGGACGAGTCGGTCAAGAGGGATCTTAGAGAGTGGAATATCTTCAAGGAATTAGCTATAGATAGATGCGCTTGGAGACTTGCAATTAACGTGCCTGAACCGTGATCTTTTGTTTCTTCTCTTATTTACCCCTAACCTTATCTTTGGTCTTGTGCCGTTTTATGTCTTTCTTATCCCTGTTTTTTTGGGTTTCATCTCTAGCCTACCCCAACTTGCTTGGGACAAAAGGCTATGTTGTTGTTGTAGGCGCAGATGTGCATGCTCTGGGGTGAGCAACTGCGCTTGCTGGATGGGGGCAAGCGGACCGGCGGGTCCGCGCCGCGGGGCGCGGTGTGGTCACCGAAGGCGCCCGCGCCGGAGGCTAAGCTCGCGGCGGGAGGCACGGGACTGCAGGATGAAGATATTCTCCAGCACGGCCAACCTCGCGCTCTCCCAGGTGGGTTCCCCCTGCTCTGTTGCTCCGCTTTGGTAGGAATTGTTTTTTTTTCATTTTTGTTTTTCAGATCTATTTGTTCCAGCATCATTGGTGCGCCTGTGATCTGCACACTACCACTTGTTTTTTCTAGCAGTGGTAGAGCTTCACCACCTGTGACCGGAAGGTCCAGGGTTCAAGTCCTAGCCTCTGCACATTTATGTGCGGGAAAGGCTGTGTGCTAAACAACCTGCCCCCAGACCCCGCATAGTGCGGGAGCCTACGGCACTGGGTACACCCTTTTTTATATGCATATGGCATTTTTTGGTTTGGTATGATTTGAGAAAAAAACAATTCACAGGCAATTGGAGGAGCTATCCCTGTCCATGGCTTGTTTCAGTTTTGATCACCCGAAGTTTACACACAACTGGAAATGCTATTTGGGCTGGCATTCTAATAAATTAACCTTTGTTTGTTTTATTTGATTTTTCTGATGCCTTTAGTGGTATAAATATTAAAGCCATGGATTCTCTATGATATTGTTTGAGGTGCAAAATCAGTAATACTAGACATGAGAGAGACAGGTTAACTACTGCCCTATTTGTATGGAAGAGGTCATGTAGAAAGGTCTATACACTTATTTGGTTAACCTGTATGATTCTTTATAGCTGTGACAGGCTAAGCACTTAGCTTTGATATATTGTTTCATTAAGAATTTGTATGAGGTGTCAAGGCCAAAGGACCTTTATCGCTTTAATCATGTCTCCCAAATGAGCCTGCTTAGAGCACTAATCAGTCGCTTGACGCAGCACATATGACACATCTGACAACGACTTTTTTTGAAAAAATATCTGACAACGACATATCAGTAGGTGATTTTCTATCTATATACTATAATGATCCAAAACTTGTTACAAGCTCTGAAGCTCAGTTTTTTTTTTTTTTTTTTTTTTTGTGGTGGATGTAAGAGATATATCTTGCATCAATTCATATATATCTTACAAATTCAGTTGATTGTTCCAGATATCAAGTAGAAATCAAATCATTTTGGCTGTTAGTGAAGGCTCCCAACTCTGCCAAGGTAATCATTTCACTGAAAGGATCTATTTACCCTTTTGTCATTAGGCTATCTGGACCATGGTAAATATTTCTTATTAGGAAAGACTCATGCTAAATGGGTAGTTGAATGTTTGTACGATACACGTCTGAATACTCGTGGATTTTTTGTTGTATGTCTTAATGCATCTCTTTCTTCTTGCTCCAATGGCCCTTGAACATATCGAGATTGATGCCAAATAATTTATGTTGTAGTAGCTTTGATAATTAGTGGTACTTGCATGAGTTTTATTTCATAAATTGTGGTGTTGAGTTCTGAATTTGTGGCTGTTCATGAAGCAAAGTTTAAACTTCCAGGATCACTAATTTGCACAGTTTTCTGAAATTTAATGAAATCAATAATATTTGTGCAGGTTAACCCTGGAGAGAATGTACTCATTATTCAGTCACCCCATTCTATTGCCGCTTCTTGATCATGCCATAAGTCGAGGTAATTTGTCCTGCCTTATTATTTTCTTTATTTTCTTTCTTTAAAATCTGTCTGCATGCATGGCCAGCGAATGTTCATCAACTGTATGGTGTAGTGTAACTGCAATTTTTTTGCTCCAATAATAAACATGCCATCAACAGTTTTAACAACATGCTTAGGTATCATGGTTAAGCTTAGGTAAATGTTATTTGCTAGATAATTAGTGCTTACCAAATGTTTTCTTTGATCCCAAGGGAGATATCGGTGTTCAATGACCTTGCATTGGAAATCCCTGTTGACTTTGCAGTCTTGCATACAAGCAACAAAAACTTGAAAATCATCATCTCTGTCTCTCTTTTTTCCTTACTGTTTACTGTTTTCCTGTTTTAATAGTCAATGATTTCTCCAGATGTCGATGCTCCTTCAGTTTCTGAACCTTTGGAAATAAGGCATAATAAGAAAGTAATCACAATACTGTATTCTTAGCAAGGTCTGGATGTCTCATTGAAAAAATATAATTACTTTTTATTCATTGAACCATTTTTGAGTCAACTGATGATAGTGCATAGTAGAAGACATTAGTGTCTGATCCACCATCCACGTAGGGATTGTGGCTTTAGTTCAAGTAGCTTGAGTTTGAGTTCTGTCAATAGTAAATAAAGTTTTCTTCATGGAAAGCGTGTAGCCCAGGTGTACAAATTCCTATGAGCTTTCTTCTGCAAATTTGAAGTACTGTGTGCCTCTTTGTTTATTTAATCCTCGAGAAGCTAAATCAAAGGCGCCCTAAGCTCTAGGAGTTAGTTGTGTTACCGCTGTTTATGCCTTGTCAAAAAACAATCTGGTTATAAATTTTGCTCTGTTAATCCAGCAAATTGAATAAATCATTTTGTCCAGTCCAAATTTGGCATATGATAGTTTTAGATAATGCATCTATTTAGGATATGATCGAGCTATTCTGTTGGTATTTTTGTATTTTAAACTATGATTTGGTATATGCTTTGAGAACTGTAGTAATCTTAGATTACCTTGTTGACTTCATCATGGCATTGGCTTAAATACTCAAGGGGTACTTAACAACTAATACTTAGCCAATTCCACTCCGCGTGGGAGTCTCCGCGTGGGGTACTTAGCCAATTCCACTCCGCGTGGGAGTCTCCCTAGCCATGGCCTCGCACCGCCGGTGACCACCCGGTCCCGGCGTCCACCCTTCCTCCCCCGTCGGTGATCACCCGGTCCCGGCGTCCACCTCCCCTTCGCCTACCGGCGGCCTTTCGTATCTGGTGATAGCTTCATCACCGGAATCCTCGTCAACGTCAACCAAAGTCCTCTGGGAGAACAAAGTATGGATCCTTCCCTTCTCGATCGACGCCCTGGTCATGAGTTTTCTGCCAAGGTACGATCCCGCTTTGGCCTTGATGTGGTCTCTCCGTCGCCGGATGATGCTTCCAGTTTTTGGATGATTGCTTCCTTTAGCCGATCTCGCTTGCGTCTGGATCCCTCTTCAGTGAGTTTGATTCTTGAATCTGTTTTGGGGGGGAAAGCTGAACTCTTCTCTGTAGTAGAGGTGGAAGATCGTGTTTTCAAGTTTACTGTGCTTAATCGACAAGTTGGCCTCGCCATCTATGATCCTCCGTTCTTTTGACTGCCCTGTCTTCCGGGTCTTCTTTCATCTGTGGAATGAACTTGGCCTTGCCAATGCCAAAGAGTCAGTTCTACTAGATCAAGGACCTCGTTATGACTGGACTGTTGCAAGCTCTAGGAAAAGCAAACGCGTCTCAGCTGCAGTTGCTTCAGCTTCGCGCACGATCCCCGTTCGTCAAGCTTTCCAGAGAATCAAGACTGCCCTTCCACCGAATAGCTTGCATAAACCGTCGGTTTTTTCACGTTTGGATTTCCGATCAATCCCTGATCAACAGCTTGCCAAGAACACACGTTCAAATACTCAAGAAGCGCGGAACACGGGGAAACAGGTCTGGCGCCTGAAATCAAGCGCCCGGCATCAAAGTCCAGTAACGGCCTGGCATTCAAGTGGCGCTTTCAAGCCCAGCTGTCTTACAGGAGCAAATGCCGTGCCTTTAAATACAAATGCTCCTATACCCATTTTGGCCCAGCCCACAGAGGAGCCGCGTAGAAGCCCATGCTCCAGATGCCTCTCCAACTACCATCAGAGGCCGGCCTGCCGTCAGAAAGTCCGTTGTCTTTCTTGTTTCAGGTTGGGACACATAGCAATTTCCTGCTCCTTCCCGCCTCGGTTCCCGGGACTCTCTGGCTGCCAAATCTTCTCTTCCCAAATCGATTGCAAAGATTTGGACTGGTCGACCTGGTTCAAGTCAACCCAGAGGCAGACAGATGGGACCGAAGGCAGTGGCCCCGTAACCTTCCAGTCCTTTGGACATATGGTAGCGGTAAAAAAGGGCTTAAGGCAGGTTCCACCTACGATATCAATTCCTTGGCAAATCCGGGACACTGTGCAACCTTCCCACTTTCGGCCGGCGGCGCTTCCTATCTCCGTGCCACCAGAGTACCAGAGCGAAGAAACTGGAATCTTGAGTGAGCCTGATCTTCACCTCTCGCTCGCCTTGCCTGCCATTGCAGCGGATTCCGCTCGATCCACACCTGCTAGCGAGGCACACCCATCTCTCCGTCTTGATCTTCAGAAAACCCCAGTAGCCACTGTTGATCCTGCATTTCAAGAGCCACCCACCTCGCTAGATCCAGAAATGGCATTTCGATTTGTTGATCCTACGCCATTCATCCCTCCGGGATTCACTCGGGTGATGGTGCCGGGACGCAAGCCATACACTAGGGTGATTCTTGGCCGACCTCATCGTCGCAACTACGAAGTGGCCATTGCAACTATCACGCCCCTTCCGCACCAGCAGGTACCTTTCAATGAAATCAGAGCCATTTTACAAGATTTTCTTGTGGGAGAAAGGAACATTGGGGTCAAGGATATTCAGGAATGCCCGTATGGTCAGGCTTTTGTTAAATTCAGATACTTTCATGATAGGGATCAGCTAATTCATAACAGTCCACATGCTTTCGGGCAGTTCAATATCTCTTTTGTTGAACATGATAGAGCTTGGAACCATAGAGCGGTCTCCCTTAACTATGAGGTTTGGCTCATGCTGTTGGGTCATAACATTGATTATTGGACGGATCATCATGTCAATAAGGTGATTGGGGATCACGGTCATGTGATTGCATGGGAAGAGGATGAAAACCACTTGGCTCGTGTTCTGGTGAAAGCCAGAGTGGTAAACCTGGAGGACATCCCTGGTTTGTAGTTGAAACAGAGGGTCCAGGTTTCGAGGGAGAATCTTGGACCATACAGACTGAGATCATTCAGAGCAGAATGTTAGGAGGTCAAGCTGGGGATGAAGATTTTCCACCAAATGATCCAGATGATGTAAACCCTGAAGTGTTCGACTTTTTTGGTTTTGGGCAGCCCTAATTTGGGTCATCAACCCATCCCTGAACCAGAGCAGCACAATGATCAGGATGCAGGGGGCTGGGGGCTTTGGCCTCAGGAGCCAAATCCACAGCAGCAGCAGCAAGATGACCAAGAGGTCAATCAAAACATGAACCAACAACCCATGGAAATCATGCAAGGGTTTGATCTTAACCTGCCAGCTGAGGGTGCAGGAGAGGAGGATCTGGGAGACATTGATGATCTGTTGATGGGTGCTGAACAATTGTTTGGTGAAGAAGTCCAAGACAATGCAGAGATAGACCATCAGAATGCTAACATCATCATGGTTGATGCATCAGATGAATCTGACAACAATGAGGTCCAGGCAATTCCCAATGTTCTCCCTGATCTCAATGCAGTAGTAGATATTTTTATTCCAATGGATGGAGAGGTACCATTACAGGTTAACCCTGATGAGGTGCCAGAGGATGCTCTCATGGAAGGAAATGCTGAGGATGTACAGGCTGATCTTGAAGACAATTTGCAGGAAGAGGATGAACAGGATATCAATGTCTTCCTTCAACAAGAGAACAACTTGGCAGGAGAAAATGACATGCACCTGGGCTTTGTTCAGTTTGTACAGCCTGAGGTAGACCCTGCCTTTCAGCAATACACCCTGTCTGAAAACTTCAGGCAGAATCCTGAGGCTGTGAGAATGTGGGCTAAATGGCTGACTCCTAAGGTGGGTGATCCATATGTACAGGTACCCAAAGTATGGGCTGATTTCTTCACATCCATGCTCTTGAACCCATCAAGCTCTAAGTGGGCTAAAGATTTCATGTCATCAACAGCTTGGCAGTACTTCGGGGATAACAAAACTCCATCAATCCCCTTCAGCCTTGTGCCACCACAGTTACCATCTACAGCTTTCAAGTGCCCTCAGCAAGCCTCTCTCTCTCCCCAATCGGTTGACAGTAGCCTGGGTCAGCTAGGCACACCAGAGGCCCAGTCACAGCATCAGTCATCTTCTGCAAATGACCACAGTGCACTCTCACCTGTCACACCTCTAGACAAACTCAGTTGCAAGATTTCAACAACTACAGGTCCCTGGTCTTTGGCACTTTTGGAAAAGGTGGCCAATAACATTCCAGTTGTTGGGGTGACTGATGACTCGGTTAGGAGAAGCAGGCGCCAACAGGCCAAGGCTAAAGGGTTCAAAAAAACAATTTGTGTGGACAAAAGTTGTCTGGGCTGTAACTTAGCACCACCCAATCTATCTCCAAACCTGATAAAGAACCTGGGAGAAGATTTCTGCAAAGTGGCACCAGAGAAACTAACTAAAGAGGCCCTGACAAAAAAGAAACAGAAGACAAACAATATTGGGAAAACAGCACCAGTGCCAGTCAAATCTGGAAAGGCAATACCTGTGGCAGTCCCTGCTGGGCAGAAGCAGATCAAGAAGAAAGCTAAAAAAGACATCAATGAAGACAATGATGATAAGCAAAATCAGAAGAAACCAAGGAAGTAGGGACAAGATCAGGGGCTTTTGGAAGTGGCCTTGGAAGGGTCCAGGATGCAACAGTTCTTTTGTCTTAGCTTTTGTTTTCAACTTAAACTCTGGGTCTGTAATATATTTATGTCCTTGGACTACCACTTCAGAACTCATTTGTGAGCTTTACTGGTCTTTTATAAGCATGTTAGGCATGACTTATGGCTCTTCAAACTCTTGGTTTTTTAATGGATATTAGCTCAAGAAATAGACTTTGGTCGGTGCTTTGCTGGAATATCAGAGGGATCAATAGCGACAAAAAATGGGATGCTATTCGAGATAGAATTAAAGATAGCAATTGTGATATAATTTGCTTACAAGAAACTAAAAGGGAGTCTTTTGACATACAATATATAAAGAAGTTCTGTCCACCATCCTTTGACAGATTTGAATATTTGCCATCTGTGGGGGCTTCAGGAGGCATCATAACCATATGGAAATCAGTCATTTTTAATGGCAGCCTGGCTTACATGAATGATTTTGCGGTTTCTGTTGAGTTTGACTCACGGCTGGATGGTAGCCATTGGGTGCTAACCAATGTATATGGCCCTTGTACATCTGAAGGAAAACGGGATTTCACTCAATGGATTTCTAATATTCAAATGCCTGAAGAAGTTGACTGGCTGGTAGTGGGAGACTTCAATCTCATGCGGTCATGTGAGAACAGAAATAGACCTGGGGGTGATGTTCAGGAAATGCATCTTTTCAACATGGCTATTAGTGCACAAAGTTGGGTAGAAATTCCACTCCAAAATAAAAAATACACTTGGAGCAACAAACAGGTACCACCTTTACTTGAGAGGCTGGACTGGTTCTTTACATCAAATTCTTGGACCCTGAACTACCCAGACACAAAAGCTTGGCCACTTGTGATGGAGCCCTCTGATCACACTCCCTCTGTTATCAAAATAGGCACCAAAGTGCCAAAAGGTAATATCTTCAGGTTTGAGAATTACTGGATGGAACATGAACACTTTATGCAAGTGGTGCAACATGGATGGGCAGTGCCAACAGGCTTGACTGATCCAGCAAAGGTAATAACAGCAAAATTCAAAAACCTCAGAAGAGTTCTAAGAGCTTGGCAGTCTACTTTGTCCAATTTGAAGACCAATATCTCCAATGTCAAGCTAGTTTTGTTCTTTTTGGAAATAATAGAGCAATGTAGAGACTTAACCATGATGGAATGGAACTTCAAGGACATCCTTCAGGACAAACTAACAGCCCTACTAAACCAGCAAACCATCTACTGGAAGCAAAGAGGTACTATTAAGTGGGTCAAATTTGGGGATGAAGGAACCAAATTTTTCCATGCAAATGCAACTATTAAGCACAGAAAAAACTACATTACCTCTTTACTAGATGAAAGTGGGCAATCACATTCAGATCATGCATCCAAAGCAAATCTTCTATGGGAAGCCTTTAAAGAGAGACTGGGACACACAGAGGAGGGTGTTATGCAGTTTAACCTGGATGAGCTTCTACAGAAATCAGACCACTTGGGCACCCTGGATGAGCCATTTACAGCTGAAGAAATTGACCAAGTGGTTCTACAGCTACCCTCAGACAAATCACCTGGGCCTGATGGTTTAACACAGATTTCATCAAAAAGTGCTGGTCAATTATAAAGCATGATTTCTATTCTCTTTGTATAGCTTTTCAGGAAGGGGATATATGTTTACAAAGCATCAATGGTTCTTACATAACCCTGATCCCAAAGGTGGATGGTCCAACAAGAATTGCTGATTTCAGACCTATTTCACTGCTTAACATCTCAGTTAAAATCATCACAAAGCTTCTAGCCAACAGACTGCAGTCACAAATTTTGAGTTTGATACACCAAAATCAGTATGGTTTCATTCACACAAGGAATATTCATGACTGTTTAGCTTGGGCAACTGAATACTTGCACCTTTGCAGAAGATCAAAGAAAGCAACTATCATCCTTAAGCTGGATTTCGAAAAGGCCTTTGACAAAATTGAACATTCAGCAATGCTACACATCATGAGACATAAGGGTTTTAGTGAAAAGTGGCTACATTGGATGCAGAAGATTTTCGCTTCAGGAACATCTTCTGTGCTACTAAATGGGGTACCAGGAAAGACTTTCCATTGCAGAAGGGGGGTCAGACAAGGAGACCCTCTGTCACCATTATTGTTTGTTTTGGCAGCAGATCTTCTCCAATCTTTGCTTAATAAGGCTGCTGATATGAACCTCATTCGTACACCTGTTCCACTTAGATATACAAGTGATTTCCCAATACTACAGTATGCAGATGACACTTTAATTGTGATGGAAGGTTCAGCAAGACAGTTACTGTTTCTGAAAAGTCTGTTACAAAGCTTTGCCACTTCCACTGGTCTAAAAGTGAACTATGGAAAATCTATGATGATCCCCATTAACATGGAAGCAAATAAACTACAGCACCTAGCAAGTACCTTTGGTTGCATGACTGGATCCTTACCCTTCACATATCTCGGGTTGCCTTTAAGCCTTACCAAACCCACAATTGAGGATATGCAACCTTTGGTAATTAAGTGTGAAAAGAGGCTGTTGGTCACCTCAATGTACTTATCACAAGCAGGAAGATTGCAAATGACTAATTCGGTCTTTTCATCACTTGCAACTTTCCATCTTTGCTTATTCTTGATGCACAAAACAGTGATTAAGCAGATTGACAAATTCAGAAAACATTGTCTCTGGAGGGGAGCAGATATCAATGCGAAAACTCCACCAAAGGCAGCTTGGGATATGGTCTGTCTGCCTAAATCTGAAGGTGGACTTGGTGTTATCAAACTGGAAACTCAAAACAGAGCCTTGCTTCTCAAAAATCTGCACAAATTTTACAATCATGAGGATATACCTTGGGTACACCTAATTTGGGAGAAGTATTATAGCAATGGTAAACTACCAAATCACACAATGAAAGGATCTTTCTGGTGGCGAGATATTCTCAAGTTGGTTACTTCTTATAAAGGCTTAGCAACAATTACACTTCAGAATGGCTCGTCTTGCTTCCTCTGGCATGATTTATGGGCTGAAGGAATTCCATCTTGGGAGTTCCCAGAGCTGTTCTCATTTGCAAAGAACAAAGATATAACTTTTAAGAGGGCCAGAGAGGCACCACAAGTGGAAGACTTATTCCATCTCCCTTTGACACACATGGCATTTCAGCAGCTCATGCAACTGGCAGGCAAGGTAGAGTCGGTTCATATTAGTCAAGAACATGATATATGGACCTACATCTGGGGCACACCATTTTTTTCATCATCAAAGGCATACAAACAGCTTATGGGTCATAGGCAAGTGAATCCTGCATTTAAATGGCTGTGGAGGTCCAAGGTGCAACACAAACATAAATGTTTCTTTTGGCTGCTGCTTAGAGATCGGCTAAGTACTCGTAATATCCTACGAAGGAAAAACATGCCTCTACCATCATATGATTGTGTCCTTTGCACTCACAATACTGAAGAGACTCTGATCCATCTGTTCCTACACTGCCCATTTTCCAGAGATTGCTGGCAGATAATAGGGCTTCAGATTACAGATCCAGACCCATTTGAGGCGCTAGGCTCGCTCAGATTGCAGTTAAATGTCAGTTTTTTCATGGATATAATTATCTGCATGAGCTGGAACATTTGGATGTCACGAAATGATTTGATTTTCAGAGGCATTTCACCAAATTTGGAGACAGCTCGAAACCGTTTCAAGCATGAGTTTGGCTTAGTTATCCTAAGGGCCAAAAAAATCGACCAAGATCCAATGTCCATATGGTTACGATCGATTATGTAATTTTTTTGATCTTTTTCTTCTCTTTCTTTGTTTCCTGAGAATCTGTTGTATATCATGCGGATTCTAAAATTTTTAATATATAATCAGTAGGGGTCACCCCTCCTGTTTCCTCAAAAAAAAAAAAACTAATACTTTCAGTTGTTGGGTTGCATAATTACTAGGATATTTTAAGAATATAGCATCTATCTCAGTATGCACTGCTCCAACTTAATTGATGCTTGTAGTATGGAGATGGTAAATTGTTGTCTGAAAAGACGGTCAACTGATTTACATGAAGATAGGTCATGTTGAGGAGGAGGAAGTGTCCTAGGAGTTCTACTACCAGAGCTTCTTGAGAGTGCACAGCTTACAGGTTGGTTTCTGTTGCAGATGTGTAGTATAATGGTTGATCTCAATTATGAAATATCTACTACCAGAGCTTCTTGAGAGCTTTTTCTATTTGACCATTAATACCTAAAATCTATATTATTAAGATAATACATCTGTATAGACATTTCTATTTTTTATAAAGTGTCATGCTGGAGAACCATAGATATCCTAATGGATTTATATTTCAGATAGAAGGAAGTATTTGTGGTATACCAGAGTTATTCGAAGAAATGACGTTTGTACGGTTCGCTAAAGACACATTTGTTTGAGATAATGTCAATGCAGCTTGTACAATTCTCTACTACTCACATGTGCCTATTGGCACAAAGAGTCGAACACTAGCCAATCTTAAGAGTCACCCAGTTTAAGTATCATGATAGATTAGTAGGGAAACTTTCATTTTTCCAAAGATTTCTGGTCTACTCTAGCAAGCCTGCTCATATGTTGTCTCACTGATATGTTATTATTTTGTTTGTGCATGTTAATACTTATAGTCGTGTTAGCTGATGTTGCTCGGTTCATCAAAAGTCTTTTCAATAGTGGATATGCAGAGCAGCTATTGATTCTTTGCTTAAACAAAAATTACATGATCTAAACAGTCTATAGCGCTATTTGTTTTTGTTCCCGAATCCCTTGTTATACCTCTTTGAGTTGGATTGTCCAGACTTCTTTCAAAAATTCTAGAGCCTTTTTAGATATTAGAACTGCTGCAGCGGAGAATGTTATCTGCCTTTGTTGACTTTTAAGTGTTTTCTTTTGTTAGAAGGCTTTGGTGACTACAGTCTGTGTGCCTTTTGTAGGCTATCGATCGATCCAGTAGATGGTATTTCAAGAAGTTCATATTTTGGGCTGCTTTGCAAAAGTGATAGATGAGGATGTGCTTTCAAGATGAACACGAAAATATATGGGAGGTGACAATGGTGACGGGCAATGAGAGGAAGATTAGTTGACTTAAGGAGTTATATATATTGTATCTCTTAAAACCATCTGTGCATGCAATGGGATGAAACTTTGTTAATTGATTGCACCCTCCAGAGTTATATATGTTGTCAATTTATTATAGCTTGAAGTGGACGGTATTACTTAGCCCTAATGCGGAAGAATATGTTTTTGGTTACCAAATAATCTCAATGCATTATACAAATTGTTTGTTACTAAAGATTATTTTAAATATTCTTGTTGCATATGCAATTTTATAAATATTTACTACATTTTCTAAGAAGATAAATTTGATAAATCATTGCTAGAAATATAAAATTATTGTATATTATTTTTTTTAAACACGTGCCTGTGGCACGTGCCCCTCCACTAGTCATTATAGTTGCTGATGTTCTTCGCAGGCTCCTTCAGCACCCCATTTTCGCCTCTAATATAAAGCACCCTATTATTCATGATAGACCTTGCCCTGTCCTCCAATACGCTGATGACACTCTCATCTAGGCCTAACGTTTCTGTGCAGGTAATTTTCCAAAACGGTTTTGATCTGTGTCTGCATCCACGACTAATGTATGAAGCTGCCAGGCAGCTCGACGCTCTCCTCTCTGACTTGCAGGGTTTCAGCCTAAGTAATGGGGATGATGTACGAACGTTGAAATGCTCAGGAAAACGCTTCACCACTAGAGGTGCTTACGCTGCGCTTGCTCCAACACAGGACTGCATGGATCAGCACGGGAGCAATATATGGGGGTGCCGGGTACCAAACAAGGTGAAGATCTTCTCGTGGTTGTTTTTCAAGGACCGGCTAAGTACACGTGCAAACCTGTATGCCAAAAATATTCTTGATGAAGACCTATGTCAGTGGTGCGTGCATTCAATCGAAGACCGCCAACGCACCTTCTTCACTTGCCATTGGAGCTCCAATTTCTGGCGAACTATTGGATTTCAGCACATTACACTCCTTGATACCGATGACATCTGGAACCTCGCTGCTCCGCACCGCTTGGATGAAAGACTATGGTTGTTTGTTCTACTTACTTCTCTCTGGAGGCTTTGGGATGCAAGGAACGGCAGGGTCTTCAGACAAGACTAGCTCTAATCGTCTTCTTATTGCTCGCATTTGTGACGACCTTCTTACTTGGCGAAAACGTCTGGTCCATCCAGACCTTGTAACCGGCCTAGATGGCTGGAGGCACTATTTTCTCTCTTGTATCACTGCATCTTGTACCAGCTAGCTGGGACTCCTTGCAGTTTTTGAATGAAATGAAATCTAGGTGGGGAAGCTCTCCCCACGTTTAAGTTCAAAAAAAAAATTCAGTATACATATTTTATTTAGAATTAGTTTTCCCCTGAACTACAAAACAGATATTAGTCCAAACAAATCATATATACTTTTTCCAGTATTTCATTGAAAGCAAACTACTGATATACACTTATTAGATAGGTAGCCCGTCAAAACCTGTTGCCAACCAAAAATATAATAACAGTTTAAGAGAGACAAGATGCACCAACAAGATGCAGAAACAACATGGCTAAATATCATCACCATCAGTTCAGTGATAGGAGTTACGATCCATTTGTCATAAATTATTAGAAGCAACCGTGCTTGGCCCGTCATCGATGGAGGCTGCCGCTCTTAATGCTGCATAAATATTAAATACACAAATTATGTATATATATAAACATATTGGTTATCGAACAAATCTGCGCACGACGAACAATTAAAACTGAGCACAGGGACCAACAAAATTGCTTTCAAAAACAAAGCAGGCCCTAATATATGTAACTCCAGCATTTAACAACCACATGCAAGTTTCTTGGAAGATTAAACCAATTTTACGAATGACCCATAAAAGGCACAACTTTATGTTATATATATTGCAGTACTCTACTCTCAAAATCTCATTATTATTCTTGATCTAAAATATCATTGTCCATACTTATTATATGCATGCTAATATTCAGATGAACCAGGACCCATGAGGCAATTACCTGGAGTGCAGAAACTCATGAAGGGAATAATCTTTACAGTGTGTGCATCAGCATCAGATACCTTCCACGCTCTGCCAGACTTGAGATCAATGGCACGAACTCTAGCATTACCAGCCCATATGACAAAAACACCAACAGCCTCCGCAGCAGCAACGATGTAAGGTGAGGATGAGAGTGCAGAAACAGGGAGAAAGCCCTTGAGGTCAACAACTTTAAGCTGCGTCCACCACGCAAATTAAACCATCCACTCAGAGTCAGAGCAGACTTTCTCAACCATATGCAGAGAGAGAAATCATCACGCACCATGGCAAATCCCAACCCTTTATTCTCCACCGACATGAGCGCAATGGTGGTAGAGAGTAGAGACCCTGCATATCGTCGTTAGGCTGATGAATGACAGTTCTTTCTTGGCCAAATCATACTCTAGCATTCCAGTGTTGCCATCTAGGAGGAAGTAGAGTGCATTCTGAACAAGGGCACTGCAAGTACAACGTCCTTGCTCAACTACATACCCAGCAAGCTGAATAGAGGCTTGCTGGCTCCATTCATTGGCCGCCGATGAGTAGACGTAAGCGCAAGTGAAGGCCTCAAACGTGGTCCTGCCCACCATGACCACACTCCACACTGAAGGGGCCATTAGAGGGGCACTCCATGTGGTCACAGCCCGGCATTTCACATAGCAACGCAGCGTTCCAATATGAACAGAAACTGTTAGGGATCCACTGTTTGGGCAGCGTGCGCACATCACCTGTTGCCGGACTCCAGACGATGAGCTCCTTCCTTGCAGGGTTACTCCTGACGGGATCGTGGCAGAATAGGATGCGGCCATGCCGGGCATCGAGTGGGGTCCAGCTGCGGCAACCGGCACTGGGCGGGTAGAAGGAGGAGGTGGACAAGAAGCGGGTGGCAGTGTCACGTCCATGGCTGCGGATGATGAGCCCGCCTGGTACCAGACACTTCTGTGGTTCAGTATCGAAATATGTGGGATAGGGATGCTCTTCAAGTTGTAGAGCGAGAGGGACAACTGTACAGTGCTGAGAATTACAAATTTTACATAGTCTGGTATGAGCCCAGGACACGGCTAATTGTCACGCACACATCCTTGAAAAATTTTAGAACAATACTGATGGTGAAAGCGAGATTCCTATCCAATGGATACGGACAGATGCATTGCTCTTGCGGTATGCAGTTACCAAATTCATAAAATCCTTATTTGTCACTGAAGATAACTTGTTTCATTGTATAAGCTTAGCAAAGAACTCTTCATTGACTAACCTTTTACTTTTGGGAAAAATCCTTATTTGTCACCGAAGATAATTTGTTTCCTTGTATTTGAACAGGATAAATTTAACAAAGAACTCTTAAATAAATTGAATTCTGTAATGGATACTCTTGGTGGGAACTAGTAGTATGCAGCTATCGTGAGTGATTTGGAGGGCTTCCAAAAATAGACGGGGCGGATTGTGTCCTTACACTCCAGCATTCCTAATATTGGCGATAGTGATGGTGGAGCGGAGCTGCTAGATCAAATGGTGGTGATGGCATCCCTCTAAATGCTAGTTTAAATGGTGATGAAGATGCTGATGGTTGTGGAGCTACTAGATCAAATGGTGGTGATGGCATCCCTCTTAATGCTAGCTTAAATGGTGATGACGATGCTGATGATTGTGGAGCTACTAGATCAAATGGTGGTGATGGCATCCCTCACTACGGGAGCCGCTGCCTTTGCCGTGTGCCAGTGGCACACGGCAAAGGGCACACGGCAAAAGTTTACACGGGAAAGAGGCCGTTGCCGTGTGCCTTTCCTCGGGCACACGACAGAGCTTTGCCGTGTGCTAGTTTTGACACTCGGCAAATAATTTTTCAAAAAAACAAAAGAAAAAGAAATCTGGGCCCCACCGGCCGTCCGCCACATCCAGCGCCGGCCGCCGCACAGCACGCCACCGCTGGTGGCTCCCGCTGGGGGTCGCCGGCGTGTAGGCCGGCCGCGTCGCCTCCCGCCGCCGTGTCCCGTGCCGCCGCCCGCCGCCGAGCTGCGCCGCCGGCCGGCCGCCCCGGTCCATCCCAACGCGCCTGCAGCTCCTCGCCGGTCCCGTCCCCTGCGCCGCGCCGCGCCGGTCCCGTCCCGCCGTGGATGCAGCGCCGCGCCGCCTGCCGCCGGCCGGCCGCGCCGCCTGCCGCTGGTCGGCTGTGCCGCGCCGGTCCCGTTCCACCGTGGCTGCAGCGCCACGACGCCTGCCGTCGGCCGGCCGCGCCTGCAGCGCCGCGCCGCCTGCCACTGGCCTGCCGTGTCGCACCGGTCCCATCCCGCTGCGGCTGCAGCACCGCGCTGCCGGCCGCCGGCCGGCCACGCCGGTCCCGTCCCGCCGCGCCAAGCTGCCGGCCGCCTGTAGCGCCGCCCCGACCCCTGCCCACGCGCCACGGGAGAGAGGAGGGAGATAAGAGATAAGGAGAGAGAGAGGTGGGGACGGGAGAGAAAGAGAGGTGGGTGAGAAGAAGGAGAGGAGGGGGATCTGGTGGATAGGGTATGGACCAATGAGAGCTCTCTATTTTGATGACGCGGATCGCTGACGTGGCAATTTGTGCTTCTTTAACGGCTTTAGAATGCATTTTTGGATATCTAAATGAGTTCAAATGAAAAAATGTATAACTACAAAGTTTTATATCTCATCGAGCTCTACAACTTTGATATGAAATTTATTTACATTCGAGGTCATTTCAAAATTTTCAAAAATTAAAATTTGAAATCGGATGGCTTATAATGGTATTTTGAACTATAAAACAATGTCAAATAAAAAAAATGTACAACTACAAAGTTTTAGATCTCGTCTAGATCTACAACTTTGGTATAAAACTTATTTACATCCGAAATCATTTGAAAGTTTTAAAATTTATGATTTCAAATTAGATGATTTATAATAATATTTTGAGGTATTAAACAATCTCAAATATAAAAGTTGTCAACTACAAAGTTTTATATTTCATCAAGTTGTACAACTTTGGTATAAAGTTTTTTTTCATATGAGATCATATACAAAAATTTGTATTCAAAAAATGCATCTACTAACTTTCTTACACATAATCACACATATAATTCTTGTGAGATTTTTTAATTTTGTAAACATTGTCATGATAACATGTGTGAAATCATCTCATCTTTTTATCATAGCCTTCACGGGTGATAACATCACACCATGACAAATTTCATGATTTTTAGACTTAATTTGCATTTTTTAGAATTTAAAAATCATTCGGACACACGTTCACGGTCGCGTTTCATGGAAAATATGTTCGAATTTTCTTTTTCATTTCACGGGTAAGGGCTCAAATTGGCTAAATATCATGAATATAACTTTTCTACTTATTTTATTGTATTATATGAATCATTTGTAGTTCAAATTTGACTAGATTCAAAAAATTGTTTGAAATGTAATTACTTAGTTAAATATAGCAAACATACATAAAAATGTACCAAATTTTAACACGGAGTACCACAAGTTGTATGTAGAGAGTAGAAAAAATTTTGAGATGAGAAGATTTTTTTTTTGCATTACTTTGCCGTGTGCCAGCAAAAAGCACACGGCAAAGCAATGATTTTGCCATGTGCCAACAAAAAGGACACGACAAAGCATCTCTTTGCCGTGTGCCCGAGCTTTTGCACACGGCAAAGCCGCAGGCACACGGCAAATGGCAAGTTTCCCGTAGTGCCTCTTAATGCTAGTTTAAATGATGGTGACGATGATGGTGCTGATGATTGTGTGAAAGATGATGACAATGGCACTCCACCTGCTATCAACGTACCTGCTAATCAACCTACCATTCTAGGTATATGTCTGAAGATTGGGGGGGGGGGGGGACATTATGTTGCTAGTCCATTTAGGGCTAGGAAAGACCAATTGATTGACCTGCAATTGGTACTTTTGTATGCACAAAATTGTATTATCATCGTTGCTGCTAAATTGGTGCAAGTTTCGCTTCCTGAAACTGTAAACATTCTATCAGACTCATGTGCTTGCAAGGTTTGCATGTTATATACAGGTAGGAATAAGATTTTATGCCTTTTTGCCCCCACAAACAAGCCTTAAGAGCTTGCTGCTTGCATGCTAAATCTCGCTATTTCTCTTTTTGCTTTCTGTAACCTGAAGAGAGGTAAAGCCACGCCTGGTTTAGCTAGCACGCTCGCCCGGTTCTAGGGAAGCCAGGCTACGGGTATTTTTGCATTACCAAGGCCACGTTTAGAGGGCTAAGCAAGGAAACCAAACATCTGCTTCTTGCATTACACAAGCCCTACCTGGGACGAGGATGTCCCATCTTTGTGCGCACAAGATTTGGGTAAACAGAGAGCCCTCTCGAAACCTCTCCCTTCCCTATAGTAGAGAGAGGCGAAAAGGGGGCGACACCAGCTCGGGCCGGAGGTGCCGGCGGAGACGGTGATCTCCCTCGCTTCCGACGGCCGTTTAGGCGTCGCGAGGTGGGGGAGATCATCGGTCTTTGTCCGGCGAGGTAGTCAGGCCCGTACATTAGCAGGGGCAAGGTGGACGCCCGAACAGGGCCCCCAAATATTTGGGGCCCCCAAATTCTCATGTAATTAGATTACATAGTTCATTTAATTTAATTAGATAGAAGAGAAAATAGAAGGCCCACTAAAGCCCATAGAGGAAGCTGAAGAGGCAGCCCATATACTAGCAACAGGAACGATTTCTTTTTTTGCCGGTCAGACTTCAAAGGAGAATCCGAGAGTCACAATCTGCTCGTCTTCCACAACCTGTTCGTCTCCCACTGTCCCCAGGCCTGACTGTCCCACATCGCCAAAGGCCAACATTGCACCTGCAGTTTCGCCTGTTCATCCGATCAGGCCATCACGCACAGGTACAGGTTCTCTCCTCTAAGTTTGGTCTGCTACTCTACTATTTTATTATCTTGTTTGAACTTTAAATAATTAGTTTCGTCTGGTACATTGGTTTATCAAACAGGGATACATTTATTCAATTAATCCTCATCAATCATCATGTATTCGAGGAATAGGAAGTATGACTCCGGTTCTGAGAAACGGAAGAAGAAACAAAGATTAGAAGCAGCAGCTCAGTCTCAAAAGGGTGCTATTGATAGATATGTTGTGAAAGAATGTCAAGTTAGTTCTGAAAATCAAACCCCAAATGTTACTGTTGACGAGGGCCATGGTGATGAAACTAACATTGCAGTAGAGGCTTCCACTGTAGAAATTGTTCAAGGTGATGCTATTGCCAATGAAACTAGTGGGCGTACTGATGGAGTTGATCCCAACTTGGATACATCACCAAATGTTGAACCCAACAGTGACACCAATAATTCTTTTCAGCCTGATATATTTGATCCAAGAACTTGGGATGCACTTGATTCTAAAATGATTGATATTTTGGTGCAAAAGGGTCCTAGAAGAGACCTGTCTATTGAGAAAGGTCCTAAAGACAGATTTTCTAGGAGGTTTTCAGCACTATCGTACACTAGAGTTCTGTCAAATGGTGAGAAATGTGACAGAGAATGGCTTGTATACAGCAAAGAGCTTGACAGAGTATTTTGTTTTTGTTGCAAATTATTGAGAAAGGGTCACGGGAAAGGTCAATTAGCAAATGAGGGCTTTAGTGACTGGCACCATCTTAGCACTAGACTTAAAGAGCATGAAACTAGTGCAGAGCATGTTATGAATATGGCAACTTGGTATGAATTGCGTCTCAGGTTGCAAAATAATCAAACAATTGATAAAGTTGCTCAAAGAGAACTAGAAAAAGAAAGGGAGCACTGGAGAAAAGTTTTGTTCAGAATTATCTTGATTGTCAAATTTCTTGCATCACATAACCTAGCATTTCGTGGTACTAACAGCAGGCTGTACCAAGATAGTAATGGAAATTTTTTAGGAATGGTTCAGATGTTGGCTGAATTTGATCCAGTTATCCAAGAGCATGTTCGACGCATCACGAATGATGAAATTCATACTCATTATCTTGGTCATGGCATTCAGAATGAGTTAATAAATTTGCTCGCTGTTGCAATAAGGTCTGAAATCATTAGGAAGGTTAAAGAGGCAAAGTACTTCTCAGTTATATTGGATTGCACTCCTGATGCAAGCCACCAAGAACAGATGTCTCTGATTGTAAGGTATGTTGATATGACTTCAGATTCTATTTGCATCGAAGAATCCTTTTTAGGTTTTTTGGATGTAAATGACACAACTGGGCAAGGATTGTTTGATGTTCTACAAAGTGAATTGAAGAATCTTGACCTTGATATAGACAATGTGAGAGGACAAGGATATGATAATGGGTCAAATATGAAAGGCAAAAATATAGGGGTACAAAGGAAAGTTTTGGATATAAATCCTAGAGCCTTTTATTCAGCATGTGGTTGTCATAGTCTGAATTTAGCACTATGTGATATGGCCAAGTCTTGTGGTAAAGCAAACAATTTTTTTGGAGTCATACAACGCATCTATACAATATTTGCTAAGTCTACTAAGAAATGGCAAATTCTTATGGACAATATAACAGGATTGACTCTTAAGCCTTTGTCATCAACTCGTTGGGAGAGCCGTGTTGACAGTGTTAAGGCTATAAGATTTCAGATTCAGGAAATAAGGGAGGCTTTACTGGAAGTTGCTGAGAAAGATGATGATGCATCGACAAGCAGTGAAGCTCAATCCTTGGCAGAGAATGAACTTGGTAGTTTTGAATTTTTGGTGGCAATAATTATCTGGTATGAAATATTATCTACTGTTAATTTGGTCAGCAAGCAGCTGCAAGCCAAGGATATGCTTATTGATAATGCCATTGAGAATGTACAGGAGCTAATTTCCTTTTTCAAAAAGTACAGAGAAGATGGCTTTTCAAAAGCACTGGAAGTTGCACAAGAAATTGCACTTGAGATGGGTATTGATCCAAGTTTCCGCACCAAGCGTAAAATCAAAAGAAAACGACAATTTGATGAGAGTGCCGATGATGAATCTATTGCTTCACAATCAGCACAAGAGTCATTTAGGATCAATTACTTTATAGCTGTCATTGATCAAGCTATATCTTCTCTTGATAAGAGATTTGAACAATATAAGGAGTTCCAACATACTTTTGGTTTCTTGTTTACTTCAGATAAGATACGCTCCTTGGATGATAAGAGTTTGTTGTCTTTTTGTCTAAATTTAGAGGTTGCACTTAAAAGTGGAGAACAATCAGATATTGATGGAAGAGAATTATATGTGGAGTTAAAGCTCATCCAGGATAAAATTAAGGAATCTATGGGCCCTCTTGATATTTTGAAGTATCTGAAACAACATGGCTGTTTTCCTAATGCTGTTATTGCATACAGAATTTTGTTAACCATTCCTGTGACTGTCGCATCTGCTGAAAGGAGCTTTTCTAAACTCAAGTTGTTGAAATCCTATTTGCGAGCTACTATGACACAAGAAAGACTCAATTCACTGGCAATAATAGCACTTGAAAATGATATCTTGGAGAGTATCAAGTATGAAGATATAATCGAGGATTTCGTTTCAAGAAATACTAAAAGAATGCTGCTTTTTAGTAGAACATAAGGTCGGCTTATTGCTTCGGTATTACCTTTACCGTTTCACCATTAATATTTGATATGCTCTTATGTGATGTAAGAAATATTGAAGTTTATAACAAAGTAAGAATATGCTTTGGTTATGCCTTATACATAAATATTAGGGCCCCCATTACTCTTTTCGTCCTGGGGCCTCCAAAATGTAGGTACGGGCCTGGAGGTAGTCTAGGCTTTAGGTGTCTTTAGGGTTTGTCTCCAAGCGGCGATGGCGAGGCGGCGGCGCCGCTGCTGCCTTGGAATAAGGTCCCTCCGGCTCCGTTCCGGTCTTGGCGGCGACTGCTCCGGCGCTGGCAAGGAGCCCGTGAGGGGAGGGTTCGGCTGGATCTGGCCTGGCTGCAGGTATGGGTCCTCCTTTCACTTGTGCAGGAGTTGTGCGCTGCTGCTTCCTCTGCTTGCGCCGGAGTACGGTGCTGGTGGTGGCGGTGGCGGTTCGTTTCGAGGATGCGGTGGTGGTTGCGGGCGATGCGGCTGTTCGGTGGTTCAACCGGTCTCGGGGCGGCGTGCTTGGTGTTTGGGCCACCTGGGTTTGGATGCGGCACCGACCGATGGAGCTTCAGCGTTTCCAGTTCGTCCTCGGCGGCAACGTCCCCTTGCGGTGCGGTGCGGTGCCGGTGGCCGGAGCTGCTGAGCTCTGGCATCGATGGGAAAACACTGGTCTCTTCCACTCCGTTTAGGCTCAGGGACTGTTTTGCATTTTTCAGTCTTTCTAGGGGCCTATTTGCGTTTGGGTTGGACAACTGTCCACTGTATCTTCATACGGTGTACCCGTATGTGTACGTCCTTTGTACTGTTCCTTAATGTATAATACAGGTATAACGGAGACTAGCTCTCCATTATAAAAAAAATATATGGGTAAACAGTGATGTGTACAATCCACCAAGGTGGGATACACAGATAAGACAAGCCAGTGATCAATATGTAGGACCATATTTCGTACTAAGCTTTCGGCAATACAGTCACTACATGATTTAGAATTTGTAGTTTGGAATTTAAATTATTAGCTCAAATCCACATTTACAGTTCGGGTTCCCGAATTCTGATTTCGGAAGTTAACGTTGAGCATGGAAGCTATGAACACAACAATATCTAACACTAGTCGGTTGGCCGCGCGTTGCTGCGGCAGGAAAAATGCCCAAACTGTTTGAGGGGAAAAAAAAGCCCGAACTGTTTTAGAGGAAAAAAAAGCCGGGGGAAGATCGCTGCATAGCAGGGGAAAGAATTGCCACAGTACTCTCGGATGGACCCGCTAATGTTGCTACAGTGCTCAGGCGGACCAGGTACTGTAGGTGAAAACCGTTACTGTTTTCGGAGGTGAACCCGTATCCAGCGCTGTATACCCGTACCCAGTACGGTAGCACCGGGCCGAGCAGCGGTTTGGGCTGCGTGGCCAGATGCGTTTACTGTCTCGCACCGCGGTGGTGTGGGCGGCTGCTCTGGCGGTTAATCATTGACGCCGTGGTGGTGTGGATGGCGACGTCTCGCTCGTCCCATTTCGTGACGTGGTTGCATGGAGCTCCGGGCGAAAGCTCAGCCCAACGTGGTCGGGCGGACGACGGCGATGCCTTTTGGCACCACACCCTTCTTGAAGGCGTAGTCTTCGAGTCTCATGCTCCTGTCACCGGTGCTAGGTTCTGGGCGAAGGCCCCGCCTTAACTCCCTAAGGCCAGCGGCGATGCCGTCCTCGGCGTTACCCCCTTCTTGAAGGCGTTGTTGAAGAGTCTCTGCGGCCCGCCACTCCTCCACCTTGGTCACTTTGGTCGTTTTGCTGCACCAGTTTGCGCTTCATGTTTCTCCTCGCCTGGGTTTGTCTAGCTAGAGGTTGTTGTAGCCGTAGTCGTGGTCGTTTCTAGCGGATGCTTTGTCGCCGAGGTGTTCTTTGTTGCTTGGGCAGATGCTTTGTCGCCAGTGTATCTTCAGGTAAGTCCTCCTCACCCGTGGTCCTAAGGGCTCTGTCCTTAGTGACTCGGAGGAGCTTTCAGTTTCCGACATTGCGTTTCCGGCGGGCGTTGCCATCGTGGTCGCGATCAATCTGGCGGATGCTTTGCCGCCGACGTGGTTTCCGGCGAACGCTTTGTCATCGAGGTCATCGTCTTCTGGCAGATGCTTTGCTGCCTTGGTTGGTTTGGACGGATGCTTTGCCGTCTAGAGTTCTAGCAGATCCTTTGCCGCTGGTTTCGTCTCTGGCTCCGATCACTGCTGGCTACCTAGGTGTTGAGATATCTGTTGTTTCGGGCTCAGCTGTTGGGGTTGTCTGGTGGAGGGTCCTCCACCCCCCGTGTTTCCTGCTTTTCGTTAGGTTTGAGGATCTCGTTGGTAATCCTTGGATTATCTACGACTCCTTTTGTATCATCTATGTTTAGGTTTATTGAGCACTCTCTTCTTCTTAATGAAAAACGGACTATATCCCCGATCTTAAAAAAAATGAACGTCTTCTCTCACCCTATTTTCGATTCTCTTTTGCATTTCCTTTTGGAGAAGATAAGAAATAGGTCTCCTATAGCGCGATGCATACCATTAAATGGGCCACCTGCTAAGGGTCTTATTGCTGAAGATAGTCTTACTATGAATGCCTCCACGTTATTTCTTCTACGCTTGTTGATAAATAATTATCCATCCCTATCATCACCAAAAAAATCAACCAAAATTCAATATCCTTTATACCTACTTGTCTATTACCCACCTACATAGTAAGGGGTTATATTTTTTATTTTTATGTCGCATATTCTTCTGCCCAATAGATATGCAGTCATAAATCATAATAATATTTTGTTGAGACCTTAAATTATTTGAAAAATCATACCTATTGTTGAAGTCATAATTTCGTGAATTTCTCTAATTTCATGTGTGGCCAAAATTAGTGGAATAACGAAATTGATTACTCGGGAAGAAAGGGAAAGAAAATGAAACAAAAAAAAATCATGTCTGGCATACTATATTTTTGTCCGGACACGGAACAGAAAAGCCCTTTGATAGACGTGGAGTTTTTTTTTTGGAGTCTTTACTTACCTTCATTTTTATTTACTTGCACTGAATTTTTACTGTAGTAATTTTAACCATATATTTTTTCTTGAAAATAATTTTAGATGTATCAAGTTTTTAGATATATGATTCTTCATCGAACATCCTTCATTGATGTATCTAAGATTTTTTGGAATGAAAAACCGATGGTCAAAATTGCTATAGTAAAAGTTCGATGACAAGCCAGTAAAAACAGAGGGAAATACTTCCTCCATTCCAAATTGTAAGTTATTTCAAAAATCTTGGAGAGTCAAAGTATTTCAAGTTTGACCAAAATTATAGAGAAAACTATAAATATTTGTGACATCAAATAGATATATTATGAAAATATAATTAATGAAGAATCTAATGAAACTTAGTTGACATCGTGAATGTTATTATTCTTTTATATAAATTTGGTCAAACTTGTTCTTGGAATGACTTACAATTTAGAACGGAGGGAGTAGTAAAAAGTAAACTTTTATTACATCATGTGTATTTGCACAGTTGTACACTTTGTAGTGTGTGTATATATATACGTAGTATGCACAGGATCGTGATTCGTGAATTGCTTCCCTCCTCTACTCTCGGTGCGACTGCGAAGTAGTTAACTATCCAGCACTTTCACAAGTTCCTCGCAATTGCATCTTGAATTGACGAAACACAAACTGGCAATGGCAACAACCGCGGCAAAAAGCTTATGCTTGTACGCTTGCTATTGCTAGTCGTGGTCCTCAACCACCTCAACCTTGTAGTCTTGAGCGACGGTGACTCCCACCAACAGTTCGTCTACTCTGGCTTCGCCGGCAGCAACCTCCTCCTCGACGGCGCAGCTACCATCACGGCACGTTCCGCCTGAAAGGCCACGAGATCTACCCGACCCCGCTGCGCTTCCACGGAGGTGCCGCTGGCGCCGTCACTACGGGAAATCCCGTGTTTGCCGTGTGCCACCTCGCGGGCACACGGCAAACAAGCCTGTTTGCCGTGTGCCTGACACGTGGCACACGGCAAACAACTGGCACACGGCAAACAGGCTTGTTTGCCGTGTGCCACATGCAGGCATACGACAAACAGGCTGCAAAAAAATTAAATTTTGCCTCTAAAATTTTTTTGCTAACTTCTTTGTCCATGTATTATTCCATGTTAGTTTTGTGCATGTTTTTCGGTCTGTTTGCTATATTTAATCATTTTATATCATTATTTTCAGTTTTGCCGATACGGCAAATGTGAACTGTAAGTGTTTCGAATAATGTAATGTAATGTTTGGAAAAATTTTATTCGGATTCTTAAGACTAATATGATGCCATGTCCATTAGATGGAATCAAATTTTGAATATATTGTTTGCTTACCGTGTGCCCGAATTTGGGCTCGGTTCGTTTAAAAATTTTATAAAATACAAAAAAGGTCAAAAAATTATAAATTTTGGCGTGATGTCATATTTTCATACATAGAGGCTATGGTAAAAAATGTAGAAGGTTTCGAGCAAGTTGACGCATTGCCTCTTTACAAACCGAAGCTTCTCGGGAGAAGATCCTAAGAGTTGTGAAAGAGATGTTGTGATTTGAAGCAACGTGACAATTGAAATTTGGTTTTACAATAAAACTCATTTTGTATAGTCTACATACACCTTAGACTGGTTCATAACCAAATTTGGTTATTTTTTGAATCCGTTTGATATTTTTTAATTTTTTTTTGTTTAGGCAGAAAATGTTTGCCGTGTGCCCAGATCCAGGGCACACGGCAAACAACTCTTTGCCGTGTGCCCAGATCCAGGGCACACGGCAAACAATTTTGAAAATGTTTGCCGTGTGCCCAGATCCAGGGCACACGGCAAAGAGTTGTAGATTTTGAAATTCAAATTCTATAAACGACCTCGGATGAACTTTTGACCAAAACGAAAGTTGTAGATCTTGAAAAGTTATGAAACTTTGTAGTTCACAACTTTTTTATTTGAAGTCATTTAGGGCCTCAAATAAACAATTTACACTCGGAAAAGTTTAATACGAGGGGAATCAAAATGGGATATGGACGCAAAGACTCGAGTGGTGCAGTGGTAGAGAAGGCTACGCGCGAAGGGGAGGGCGTGGGTTCGAACCCCACCGGCCGCGTAGCGCGCGATTTTTCCGCGAAAAATGCGCGAGCCTTCTCCACCTACCCCGATGTGAGCGCGTAGGGTGCGGTCCTTCTCGGCGTCCTTCGTGTTCGGCATCCTCTCCACCTACCCCGATGTGAGCGCAAACGGCATGGCGCTATTCATCGCAGCGAGCAAGGATTTCTCGGCCGCCATGCCAGCACAGTACCTCGGCCTCTTCAACACCAGCAACAACGGCAACGCGACCAACCGTGTCTTCGCGATCGAGCTCGACACCTTTCAGAACAACGAGTTCAAGGACATCAGCGACAACCACGTCGGGATCGACGTCAACAGCCTCATCTCGGTGAACTCCACCAACGCCGGCTACTACCCCGACGGCGGCGGCGGCGGCGGCGACGGCTTCCGCAGCCTGACGCTGATCAGCCACGAGGCGATGCAAGTGTGGCTGGACTACGACGGCGAGACCAAGAAGATCAACGTGACCATGGCTCCATTCAAGATGGGCAAACCTGTCAGGCTGCTGCTCTCGACAGCATACGACCTCTCAACGGTGGTACCGGCCATGGCGTACATTGGCTTCTCGTCGTCGACAGGCTTCGTCAATTCAAGGCACTATGTTCTAGGATGGAGCTTCGCCATGGACCGACCTGCGCCGGCCATCGACATCGCCAAGCTGCCAAAACTTCCCCGTGAGTTCCCAAAGCCAAGATCCAAGGTCATGGAAATTATCTTGCCAATAGCCACTGCAGGATTGATCCTTTTTGTGGGCACCGTTCTTGTTCTGCTGAGGAGAAGGCAGCTAAGGTACACTGAATTGAGGGAAGATTGGGAGGTTGAGTTTGGGCCGCACCAGTTCTCCTACAAGGATCTATTCAGAGCCACCAATGGTTTTAGGAACAAGAATCTGTTGGGAGTAGGGGGCTTCGGGAAAGTATACAGAGGTTTTCTGCCAGTCTCAAAGCAGGGCATGAAGGAATTTGTTGCAGAGATCATTAGCATTGGCCGCATGCAGCATCCTAACCTTGTTCAGCTACTCGGCTATTGCCGTCGAAAAGGTGAGTTGCTCCTGGTGTATGAGTACATGTCAAATGGGAGCCTTGACAAGTACCTGTATGGTCAGGACGACAAACCAACTATAAATTGGGCTCAAAGGTTTCATATAATCAAGGGCATCGCATCAGGCTTGCTCTACCTCCATGAGGAATGGGAAAAGGTCGTCGTCCGCCGGGACATCAAGGCGAGCAATGTGTTACTCGACAAAGGTATGAATGGTCGAATAGGTGACTTTGGGCTTGCAATGTTGTATGACCATAGTGACCACCCACAAACTTCACATGTTGTCGGCACAATTGGATACCTTGCGCCTGAGCTTGGCCAGACCAGTAAGGCGACCACTTTGACCGACATATTTTCCTTTGGTATATTCACTCTTGAGGTCATTTGTGGGAAAAAGCCCATTATGCAAGATTCAGAAGATAACCAGCTTATATTGGTAGATTGGGTGGTCGAGCATTGGAATAAAGAAACCCTAATTAAGACAGTGGACACCAAGCTCCAAGACGACTTCAATGTTGACGAAGCTTCCATAGCACTAAAGATTGGACTGTTACGCTCTCATCCCTTTCCTGAAGCAAGGCCTAGTATGAGGCAAGTTCTGCAATACCTCAATGGTGAAATGCCCGTGCTGGAGCTAGTTCCAACGCACCTAAGCTTCCAAATGCTGGCATTGATGCGAAATGAAGGGTTTGACTCATACATCATGGCATATCCTTCATCTGTGGGGAGTATCTAGAACACATCTAGCCTTTTGCAATAAATAAGATGCATGGAATGCATTCTATTTTAATTTCATGCTTCTTTAGTATCTCTGAATAGGCACATATGAATAGGGCTTGCTGGTTACATGTGTTTTTCATCATGTTATTTGTATGATACCGAAAAAGTACGTGGGAAAAAATATATGAATAAACTTCCCTTCTCTAAATTTCATCATGATATTTTTCCAATATATAAGAGAGTAATTATGAAAAAATGGTTGGTCTAAGTTCCACTAGTAGAGAACAGACTTTCGGTACAGGCCTTTTGTTCCAGCCATTTTTGGACACGGGACTAAAGAATGATTTATTCCCAGTTAAAACCACCAATCGGGATTAAATGTCACTTGCCAACGGCTAGGGCAGCAGCTTTTGCAGAAGGGAGACTTTTAGTCCCGGTTGGTGGTTCCAACCGGAACTAAAGGTGATCTTCTTGTCCCGATTCCTGCTACCAGCCGAGACAATATATACCTATACTAATCACAGACTCTCAAGAAAATCCCACACTAATCCAAGAAAAAGGAGAAAAAGAAAAAATTCTAGCCATCCATCATCCCTATGATGGAGATGCCACGGTTTAGATCAATCCTATCTAGCTATCTCTCTCCGCTCTCTTTTTACAATGCAAAAGCAACTACGTACATGTCATGTCTTTCCTAAAAAGAAGAATGAGTTATCTTTGGTAGACAGTGCTGATAGAGTCCATACATAGCTAATGTAAAAGGAAATAAAATGATCGCACCTAGGTTGCCGATTATGTCCTCTTTCCAATCGATAATAAACAAGGTTTGACAAAATAATAAACAACTTATAAATAATGCTAATAAATGAATATACTTTCTCTTAGCCGATTATCCTTGACAAGGGACTAAACCGCGGAGTAGGCTTATGGACTGCATAAACAACGTAGTCTAGAAAGAGGAAAGCAACAATGACAACTTATACAGTTCTACGTTCCAAAAAAAAGGGGGTCTCCACGTTGACCCTATTTTTCTTTCCACATCAGATTTTACTTTCCATGAAACGAGGCGAGTCCACCAATAAATCATAGCCAAGCAGGGACACTGCCACCGTGCAATCAGACAGCAACGCACGTGGCCATTATAGGCCATGGCCCGTGGGCAGTAAAGCCATGAAAGCAAGGGATCGAAGGAGCCAGCTGGTTTTGATCTACTTTTACGAAGAAGATGCGCTCATGCTGGAGAGGCAAAGCTGGCGTGTCCGGCTAGAAGTTTGTCAAGCAGCGCAAGGACACCACAACAGAAGTTCGGTAGGAGCGCCGGCATGACAATATGCCAGCCGCCTTCAGGATATATGATCGTCATCAAGCACTGCAACAACTTCTGCTGACCAAGATCATGGGGGTTTCTCAGATCATTCTACGACTGCACGATGCGTGGCATGAGAATCAAGATAACTCGAAGGGCACCATAAATCTAAGCATTGGTGGTAAACATGTGGCAATAATATTCCTGCGCTGGTGTAAGCAGATGTTGCCACAATTATTGATTGAAAATAAGCAGATTTTTTTCTGATATCACGAAAATTATTCTGATAAAAACGGTGAGTCGAGTTCTCTTCAGAATGATCGTAACCAATATTCATTCAATAGATTATAACTTCTGACATTTATTTCTCATTTGATAACAAGACTACTGCAAGTTTGGGCTTTAAAATTACATTTTCTAGAATATTGGAGCCTTCAAAAAAACTTAATGTTTACAAATGTTCACATTATCACTAATAAGGTTAATTCTTTTGTGGAGGCAATGCTATTTTAATAGGCAATAATATAATATAATCTGTACAACACATCATCATCTGTGCTTTCACTTAGTAGTCATACCCAATAGTAATTACAGTTACTTTAATTTGTAAGACAATGTGTAAATTTGTATAATAATTAACAACTTATAAACTAGCCCGTGCATATGCACGGGTTGACGGCTAGTAGAGTTAATCCCAGATGGTGGTTCCAACCGGGAGTAATAATGGACCTATATTTCGGGTTGAAAATCCTAACCGGACTAAATGTTCCGTGCTATATACCACATTTCTTCCTCCCTCAGCCCGAGGCCCCGAGCCATTTGAAGCTCTCTGTTCTTACTCGTCGCCTGCTCTGCTGCTTCTTGCGTCTCCACCCTTCTCCGTCGTCTGCGACTCCTATGTTCATTCTTCGGTTCCAAATGTTAACAACTTCTTCCTCTCCTATTTCATCACTTGTATTTTCTATTTCGTGGAATGGAATAGGAAAATTTGTGTAGCTTTCTAGAATATGAATGTGAATAGTGATGCTTTTTTCTTGATTTACACGCCATTTTAGCTCCAAATCAGTGGATAGTAGGTATGTTTGGGTGAAAAAGAAGCTCTAGTAGTTCCTCAAGGCTAGTATAGACCTTTGATGGATAATATACATAGACTTCATTAGAGATAATTTGGATTTTAATTATATAGATCATTTCAATTTCATGCATGGATAGTTAATTAGAAATGAGAAATATTTATAGTAGTTGATGTAATGAGTATAGAGAGTAGATGGCGATGGCTTCCGATTCCTCGGGCATGCGTGGCGTTCGTGATCGACTGAGGCCGGACCTCCCTCTCATTGGTTTCGTGATCGAGCTTATTATTTCATGCATGCATGTAAATTATTTTCTTAAGTATTCTCGATCCGTTATGAATGTATATAGTTTCACATATTAGTTTTAGTGTGCTATTTATGTAACACGCTCTAATGAACACATATTAGCACTGTAGAATTCGTATACGAATATCCAAATTGAAAATAAACTATAAAAGAAAAAATAGAATAGTGCAAAAAAGAAAAAACAGATTTAGTCTCGGTTTGTAATATCAACCGGGACTAAATGTGTCCAGGGCGGCGCAAGGCCTGTTGGGCCATTTAGTCCCGGTTGGTACTACGAACCGGGACTAAAGGTTAATTTTTAACCCCAGTTCCTGCAACCGGGACAAGAGGGGTGCCTTTAGTTCCGGATTGGCAGTCCCAGTTGGGGTAACCGGGACAAGTGGTCGTTGCCAATCGGGATTGTAGCCCAGTCCTGTACTAGTGTTCTCTTTTAGAATTGTGCTTACATAAATTGTTGTCAGCATCTTCAAATCCTAATCTCTTGTCGTATTTGCTTCAATATTGTCGTGTAGGGTTTTCTACGCAATCCGATTACATTGTGTGATACTCGCAATACCCTTTCAAAGATCCGAGGGCTGCTGTATATAACTAGGGGTATTATATTCTAAAACTCTATTCAGAACAAGATGTATATCTTTCATACTCATCCATAAAGTTTTAATCCAACAACTCACTAGCATCCCACATAAGGAACCCTGTCCATCCCATCTCTAAGGTAAACAACACTAAAATGTAATTGTTCAATTAAAATCCTACTAAACCCCAACCAACTCACACCAACGAAACATATTATACCTCTACCAAATTGTCCTTGGAGCATTTTCAGCGCTTTAACTTTACAAACTGTTTTTTGTTGCCCCTTTTGAAATCTACATATCATCTCTGCCCTTGAGGTAGACAAAATGTTCTTGACCACCCGTGCCAACTTTTGTGAAGCCGCTACAACTAAACCATGTGCAATTGAAAAAGATAATCTTGCAACTAGTTTTTTTGTATCTCTTAAAAGAAAGGATAAAAAACATGACCTGCAGGGGATAAGATAGCCTCAGGGCATTGCATTAACAAAAAGACCTTCTCACGCAGGTCAAGAAAACCCTTGAACCGCTCTAGAAATAGTAGTGCTTAACTAGATTAAGCTATCTTTGAAATACTCAAGATCTATGTGATAGCTAAAAAGCCCCATGGTTGAAGACAATATGAGTAATATTGAAAATTAAAAAGTTTGCTCTAATCCGGGGGAGAATTCTTGCTTGAATACTTGGTACTTCTGAAAAGTGAAAGCATTGTAGCAACTCATGTTCCATATGAAGGGAGTTTACCTTCGCTCGAGTACAAGCAAAAGGTAAGCTTGGGGGAGCTTGTTGACGCTCACTATCATCAACATTTAATTCATATATTAAAAACATGATAAATGGTCACCAGTGACAATTCTGTGAGATGACCATCTACATATATGTCACGGGAAATATCCAAATGTGCAACAAGAGATATCTAGAAGATTCTAGAAGATACTAGAGAGAGGCAACCTCGACCAAGGTCGGGCTCACACACCACCAGAGGGGACCGATTAGCCACACACCCTGTCAGGCTGATCAGCCAGGGGGATGCCACGCAGGCCCCCTTCTGAAAGGTTCCTCCACTGCCTTCGAGGATCCACGATCTATGTCCAATCAAGGTTAGTTTGATCTAACGACCCTTGTGTGACAACGTGACTTGCCGGTGTGGGGCACGCCCGTGATACGGGACTCCCCAAGTACCGGCATTAGTTCTGGAAACCCTAATGCAGGTAGTTTTCCACAAGCGGTATCGAAAACCATGATCGGATAACTTTTATTGATAATTTACATCGATGTACAGCTTAGAATCTGTACAAGGGTTACAAGCGGGCCTCAAAGCCTCCGCTTATTCAGAAAATATAAAACTATCAGTACTATATAGAGCCTCAGCATCGCGGTGGAGCACGTCACCATTCCGGACCTTCGTCGTCTGCTCCGTCCTCGGTGAAATCCTCTGGTATGAAGTGGAAGCAAGGGTGAGCACTCCTGACAGGGGTACTCAGCAAGTCCCAAAGTAATTTAATAGATTAATTAAGTTTGGTCCTGGAGGGGCAAAATTCTCCCTACCAGTCCCGGTTAGTGAACAAAGGTATTTCAACCTGCGGTAAGGGGAATCCGCGGGCCATGTTCATTTTAGTGATCTAATCGACGGGGACTTTAACCAATTGGACTCTTGCCGGAGTCACGACTATCCAGATAGGTTTGTCGCTCTGCAGAGGTCATACTTCTCTGTCCTGCATTCGGTCAGCCCGTACCGTGTACTTAGGCGGAACTGCCCTACGAGACCCATTCCCACCAGCGTCTATCTCTAGACAGCCACTCCCTAGCTCTGTCCACGAAAATTGTTGGGGCCTAAGTAGGAGTCGCGCACGTCCACATAGGGACCTTCCCGGGGAAAGATTCTTGATGCATCAAGAAAACATATATATCGTGGCACTCCGCCACCAGGTCCTACCGACCGTGTCACCTGCGACTCGTACCGGCCAGACCCAGCCCTCTGTCGGGGTCTGTCTCCAATAGTCCCGTTGCCCACTGTGACCCCTTGGGACAGTTTACTAAGGCTGGCTAGTGGGGTGTGAATCAAGGCCTCACATAAATAAGCATTCCCGAAGGCCATGCTTTTTTGGCACGCGGGACTGTACTAGGCAATGGAAAGATTCTCCCGCGAACCGGTCCTTAGTGGTGACCCGAAGTGGCTCTTAGGACGGAATCCCCTTCCTTGGGATCTTCCTTCCACTCCCTGGTCTAAAAATGAAGACTGTGCAATCCAGGTGCCGGTTCTCCAAATCAATTATCCGGGCATGCTTATATAACAAAAATAGTTTTCATAATTACTAATGTGAGCGGGACTTGCCTTGTCCAGCGTCGGGGTCGTCCCCTGCTTCCTCTTCGTAATCCGGATCCTAAGCGTTGTTTTCGGTGTCAGAGTCTGCGAGTCAGTCACACAAATCAATACATCAATCAAGGGTTAAAGGGCGATTTTCCTATTAAATGGATTTAAACCTAAGAGGAGTAATTATTTATTCTAGGGGTTGTGGGTGAGGTTTTTGAGGAAGAAGGGTATTTCTAGACTTACGAATTATTCTAGGATTTTTGGTGAATTTTTGGGAATTTTTGGAAGGCTATAAGGTGGAGAAATAACTTTCTGTGTTCATTTGGCCGGGTGTACCTAGCAATTTCCTAAGAGAGAGACAGACAGGCGGGCCCGTGGGGCAGGGTCCCGCGCCTGACACTGTGCTGTGGGCCGTGGACCACGGCCCGTGGACCAGTGACCCCCTTTGGGTCTACGGTCCACGAGGACCGGGTGCAGGGAGAGGGAAAAGGGGGAGGTGGCAGCTGTGGTGGCGGGCTGTGCCGCTGGCCCGTGGGCCCGCGGCCAGCGTGGCGGCCACGCGGTGCTAGCTGGGGAAAGGGGGAGGAGGGCGGCGGCACACGGCGGCAGGAGCAGGGGCGCTCGCCGGAGTCGCGTGCCCCGGCCATGCCGAGGCACGGGGATGGCTGGGGGTTGGCGGAGAGGGACAGGGTAGCGCGGCGACGGGGTTAGGCACGCTCTGGCGCAACGGCGAGACACAACGCGGCGGCTTGAGCTTGCAGGAATTTGGCCGGCGGACGGCGCTCAAGGGAAAGCGCGGGTGGAGGGGTTGCGGGCTCTGCGGGAGCAGTGGAGGCGCGGCTGGGGGTACACGGAGTGCGGCGACGTGCTTCAGCGCGGCGGCGGCCGGCCAGGACTCTCCAGCGGGTCGCCGGAGTGCGGCGGCGCGCGGCGCTCGGCCGGCGGCGCAGGTGGAGGGGAGGAGGGACAGCGGCGAGGCAGCGGTGCGGTGGTACTTACCGGGGCAAGGACTGCAGGGCTCCCGGCGTAGCTCTGGCCGGACGCGCGCAGCGGTAGTGGAGCTCGCGCTCAGCCTGCGCCGGCGAGCAGGCGTGTGATGTGCGGGGAGTGAGTGTGTGTGGGGATGGAGCTCACGGAAGCGCGCCCGGGGCTATTTATAGCCCGGGGATGAGCTCCCGGAGCTTCCCCGGTGCTCGACCTAGGCCGGACGCGTGGCGCGCCGGCGAGCGGGGTGGCGACGCGTGCCTCCCGGCGGCTACCTCCGCTCGGGGCCGTGGGGCGCGGTCGGCGCCGCACTGGTGGTGCGGTGGAGGGGCATGGGGGTGACACGCGGCGTGCGCGTCCCCCTAGGCTCGATCCGCGCCGGTGGAGGCGTATCGGGCGGCCGCGGCGGCGAGGATGGGCGCGGCGGCGCGGGGAGGAAGAAGGAGAGATGGATGGTGACGTCAGCGCGATGTCACCAGGGGTGTGCAATGCGCGCGCACGGGAGTAGAGGGAGGTGGGATGGACTTGCGGAGAGGGAGGCGGAGGCTGGGTTGGGCTGCGGGGTGGAGCTGGGCCGGCGGCCGGTTACGGCCCAAGGTGAGGTTTTTCCTTTTTCTATTTCCTGTTTTCCCATTTCTTTCCTATTTTGAGTTTGAATTTAGGTTTGAATTTCATTTCAAATCTAACTTGAACTTTTGACTAGGTTTTAGGATTTAGGATTGTCTAAAGTTAGAGCAAGCATGTGCACATGGTTGGTTTCAAAATAATCTAATGCATTTCATTTTTCTAGTGCATTATCCTATTAAGGTGAATCTTAGTTTTTGATATTAAAAATATACTTTTAAATTTCTTTTTAAATGCTTTCGAATTTCTAGGGTGTCACAGACCTACCCCACTTAAAGTGAATCTCGTCCTCGAGATTCGCCTGGTTTCTGGAACAGATATGGGAATTCTTTCCTGAGATTTTCTTCGTTTTCCCATGTGGCCTCTGCCTCTGTGTGATTGCTCCATTGTACCCGACAAAACTTGGCTGCCGTTCTTCGGGTTTGTCTAATAGTTGTATCCAATATTCGTGTCGGTCTTTCTTGGTACCTCAAATCTGGTTGTAGATATACTATCTCTGGGGTGGTTTGTTCCTCAGGCACTCTTAGGCATTTCCTTAGTTGGGATACATGAAATACCGGGTGTACATCTTCCAGTTCTTCTGATAGTTCCAGTCGATAGGCCACTTTTCCGATCCTGTTTAGTATCCGGTAGGGTCCGATATACCGAGGTGCTAACTTTCCTTTGATTTGGAATCTTCGAGTTCCTCGGATAGGTGCTACCTTCAGATATACAAAGTCATTGTCTTGGAATGTCAATTCCTTTCTTCGGTATCGGCATAGCTTTTCTGTCGGTTTTGGGCTATTTTCAAATTTTCCTGGACTTGTTTGGTTTTCTCTTCGGCATCCCGTAGTATAGCTGGCCCAAACAGGGACCTTTCTCCCGTTTCTGACCATAGTAATGGAGTCCTACATTTTCTGTCGTACAATGCTTCAAAGGGTGACATTTGCAAACTAGCTTGGTAGCTATTATTGTATGAGAACTCCGCATACGCTAAGCTTTCTTCCCAGTCCTTTCCATAGGTCAGAACACAGGCTCATAACATTTCTTCTAGTATTTGATTTACTCGCTCGGTTTGTCCATCAGTTTGGGGGTGGTATGCCGAGCTATAATCCAAGGTAGACCCTAAGCTTTTATGCATGGTTTTCCAGAAGGTGGAGGTAAACTGTGGCCCTCGATCGGTTACTATTCTCTTAGGTACTCCATGAAGTTTCAGAATATTGTCAATATATAGCCAGGCTAATTTATCGCCTCCATGAGTCGCCTTTATGGGAATAAAGTGAGCAACCTTGGTTAAGCGATCAACAATTACCCAAATCGAATCATTTCCTTTTGCCGTCCTGGGTAAGCCAACAATAAAGTCCATACTAATTTCTTCCCACTTCCATTCAGGTATGGGTAGCGGTTGTAGTAATTCGGCTGGTTTCTGATGCTCAGCTTTGACGGTTCTGCAGATATGGCAACTAGCTACATACTCGGCTATGTCTCTTTTAATGCCTGGCCACCAATAGGATTCTCTCAGGTCTTGATACATTTTGGTGGATCCGGGGTGTATGGAGTAGGCCGAGTTATGAGCTTCATCCATGATTGTTTTTCGTAATCCATCCTGAGGTGGTACACAGATTCTGTTTTGGAAGTAAAGGGTGCCTTCTTTATCTATTCGGAATTCTGGCCCTTTCCCTAGTCCGATAGAATCCTGAAGCAGCATGATTTCTTTGCTTCCCTTTTGAGCTTCTTTAATTTGCACTTGGAGCAGAGGTTGTAAATGGATGTTGGCGAGGTATCCAAAGGGTATTACTTGTAGGTTTAAAGCCCGCATTTCTTGGGCTAACTTTTCTGGCCGGTAGCTGGACTTCCGGCTTAGGGCATCTGCTACAGTATTTGCCTTTCCCGGGTGGTATCGTAGTTGTATGTCATAATCCTTCATTAGTTCCAGCCATCTTCGCTGCCTTATGTTTAACTCCTTTTGTGTGAAGATGTACTTAAGACTATTATGGTCTGTATAGATATCACATCGTTTGCCCAATAGATAGTGTCTCCAGATTTTTAAGGCATGAACCACGGAAGCTAATTCCAGGTTGTGAGTAGGGTAATTCACTTCATGGGTCTTCAATTGTCGAGACGCATAGGCTATTACCCTTTCATTCTGCATGAGAACTGCCTCTAGTCCTTTACAAGAAGCGTCACAGTATATCACAAAGTTTTGATATATATCTGGCAGAGCTAACACCGGGGCGGTTACCAATCTTTGCTTTACTTCTTGAAAGCTATTTTCACAAGCCATCGTCCATTTAAACTTTACTTTTTCCTTGGTTAGCTCTGTCATGGGCTTGGCTAGGCTGGAGAATCCTTTGATGAATCTTCGGTAGTAGCCGGCTAATCCAAGGAAGCTTCGTACCTCATGTACGTTTCGTGGTTGCTGCCATTCCAGAACTGCTTCTACTTTTGAATGATCAACTTCAACACCTCGTTGGGTTATGACATGTCCAAGGAAAGCGACCTTCTCTAGCCAGAATTCGCACTTGCTGAACTTGGCGTATAATTGATGTTCTCGCAATCTTTCCAAAACAATCCTGAGGTGCCTTTCATGTTCTTCAGCCGTTTTGAAGTAAATTAATATGTCATCTATGAATACCACCACAAATTTATCTAATTCCCCCATGAATACTTTGTTCATCATGTTCATGAAGTATGCCGGGGCGTTGGTTAAGCCAAAAGGGAGAACGGTATACTCGTATTGACCATATCTTGTAACGAAAGCTGTCTTCGGTATATCATCCAATCGGAGTTTCAATTGGTAGTACCCGGATCTGAGGTCGATTTTGGAGAAGTATTTGGCTCCTTTCAGTTGATCGAACAGATCATCGATTTGTGGCAGCTGGTACTTGTTTTTAATAGTGACTTCATTAAGGGATCGATAATCGACGCACATTCTTGAAGTCCCATCTTTCTTTTTCACAAATAAAACCGGTGATCCCCAGGGGAAAGAACTAGGGCGTATGAATTCCTTTTCCAACAAACCCTTAAGTTGCTTCTTTAGTTCTTCCAATTCATCGATAGCCATTCTGTATGATCTTTTGGCTATCGGGGTGGTGCCTGGTAATAGGTCTATAACAAATTCCATGTCTCGGTCTGGAGGTAACCCGGGTAATTCCTCCGGGAAGACATCAAGATATTGTCTAACCACCGGCACTTGTTCAATCACGGTAACATCCATTTGATATATCATGGTGGATATATTCTTATTTTGTACCTGGCATTGTACCATTTGGTGGTTAGGGCTAGTAAGGGTGACTATCCCCTTTCCACAATCTATCTGCCCGTCGTGCTTCTTTAACCAATCCATTCCCAGAATTAAGTCTATACCTTATGAGTTTAGCACCACTGGGTTTGCTAAGAATTCTACCCCACTTAAGAGGATTCGGACTCCTGGGCTTCGCAATTGACAGGGTATTTTGGCCCCAGGGGTTGTTGCTAAGATTGAATTTTCTAGTGGGGTGGTGGGTAATCGGTTTTCTCTAACGAATTTTAGAGTAATGAAGGTATGCGATGCTCCGGAATCGAATAAAATATTTGCGGGATGGGAATTGATTGGGAACTTACCGAGTACAGTGTCGGGAGCAGCTTGGGCTTCCTCGGTATCCACATAGTTCAGGTGTCCTTGAGAATAAGAAGACACAGGCTTTTTGTTTTGCTAGCCATTCCGCCCGTTTGAAGGCGGGCGCGAGCTTCCTACCGAGGCGGTGGGTGCGGAAGCTTTATTCTTGTAAGGACAGTTGGCTATGAAATGACCGGGTTCGCGGCAATGGAAACAAGTCTTGTCTCCCACGCTAGTGGCGGGGGTAGTAGCAGCTTTGGCATAAGAAGCTTGCCCTGAGTTGTAGGTACGACCGGAGGTAACTGGCTGTGCAAGGGTGTTACGGCCAGATGTTCGGGGTGCATAGCTTGGGTTGAAACGGGTTCGTTGCGCTGAAAAGTTTGTTGCCCGTATGTTCCGCTGCTGAGTACGTTGGGTCTGGTATTTCTTCTTGCGATCCTCTTCATCATGAGCAGTCTCGGCTGAGATGGTTTGGCTGACTAAAATGTTAAAGTCCGGATATATATGTGGGGTCATCTATTGTCGGTAGATGCTGTTGAGGCCTTTCTTAAATTGGCCTTGCTTCTTTTTGTCAGAGCTGATCTCATCGGGAGCATATCGAGCTAACTTCATGAATTTCTGATGATATTGGGATACCGTCATACCACCTTGGCGAAGTGCTTTAAACTCATCGGCCTTACGGTCCATAGCTCCCTCTGGGATGTGGTAACGTCGGAATTCTTCCTGAAATTCTTCCCAGGTAATATCAGCGGCGTTGCTTGCTGCCATGCAGTAGTTATCCCACAATTCACTGGCGGAACCTTGTAATTGATGGGCTGCTAGTAACACTTTATCCCTACCTTCAGCATGAACAGCTTCCAGCTTCTTAGTAATGGTTTTTAGCCAGTCATCGGCCTCAAGGGGTTCGTCGGTACTGTCAAAGGTGGGTGGGTTAGTTCGTATGAATTCTATGATCTTGCGGGGCTGTCCCAGTTCATTTCTGGGACGGGGATTCTGAGTGTGCCCCATGCCTTGAACTATGGTTTCCATTAGGCGGGTTTGATTGGCCATGACTACCACTAAATCAACCATCGGTGGGGGTGGTGGATCTTGGGCTTCATGTTGACCTTCGGTGTCTCCTTCCTCATCTTCCGAGATGTCCATCGCGTCTCCTTCAAGTTCTTCCTGGGAGTCGGCGAAAGGGTCTCGCTTCTTTCGTACGCGTGCCCTCCCGTGCACACTTTCCTCCTCGGATTGGCCTTGGCTTTGTTGGCACTCGGAGCTTCTGGCTCGATGGCTTCGCCGTTCTTGTATCCTAACCGACCTCTTGGGCTTCATCTGCATGTTAATTTCCATATCAAGAAGGATGGTTCAAAAGCAAAAAGGGGTAAGATCATCTAAACAAAACTCCCTAGTGAAAGAGACGAGTTCAGAAAGAATGCTTTATGCCATACGCAACCATATATACTTTTATTTATTTCCAGGAGGGGAACTGAAGTCCCTTGCACGCAATACACCATACGTGACTATATATAGGGCTATTATACACTATATTCTATAAGTATCTAATCTACAGGTGGAGATTCCTCTCATCTCATTTCCTCCTAAGTGAAGTCTTCCCAGAAATCCTGGCCTCCAGAGGTTGACGCATCCCACATGGAGCCTGCGAAGGATTCGGCTGTCACCTGGTTCGATCCCCAGTTATCCATAAAGTCGGCTTGCTTGAGAAGTTCCATGATTTCCGAATTCAATTCGTCGACCGGTACAGGTGCAGTTGATAGTATCGGTGATTGCATAGGGATGTCTATACCAAATCTGTCTACCGTGCCTATTACTTCACTTGCCATGTCTGAGGTTTCGCCACATTCTTCTTGGGCAAGTGCTGTACCGCCATTCTTTTCCTCCGCATTTGTTTCTCCCATTGGTTCCTTACCCTTCCTGATCCGGTTTAATCTTTCCTCATGGGTATCGGCTGACTCGAAGCTTCGACTTCGCGTTCCGGTTGTTCGGCTATAGGAGGGAGGGAAGTAGTTTTAGGGTCCGCCTTAGTCCGTGGCTTAGTAGTTTTAGTTGGATTCTTTCCCCTTGCCTTTTTAGCTATCTTTCGCAATTCCCAGCTAAGGTTATCTTTAGCTCCTTCCACTAATTGTTCGGCCATTAACGCCCGTTTCTCCGTTGCCTCAACATAGTTTACGAGTTCAGTCATGCGATCCTTGGTCACAATAAGGCGATTGTCCAATATCTCGGCCCTGACGCCTAGCTTCTCGGCAACGTATGCTTAGACTCTCGAACAAGGTTTTCCAAGCTCAGGAGATAATCCAAGGTAGTGACTAGAGTAGCTTGGTCGGGGACAACGGGTTCAGTAAAAAGAACTTTCATGCGGTAGTTCCAGGCCGTCCTAGTGGAATTTCCAATCGGAAGGTAGCGGAGTGAGGTATTCACGGTGCCAGTTACTTTGTCTCGGCAAATGGCCATCACCGCCTTCTTGGCCACTAGCTGCAAGGTATCCGAGAATCGTGAGCCATAGGCACTGATAGTCCATACTTTTCCCGAAGATGGTCTAGGAGCCGGCCCTACGGTTATCCAGACTTCACACGACAGGTTTCCTTTGGCCACAAACTCTCGTCCTTTGTATCGCGGGGTGTTGGTGAAGCCTAGTTCCCCAAGGGCGTTTCTCAAGAGGCGCGGAAAGCTGATGTTTCGGTTGCAGTCGGAATGCAACCAACCCTTCTCGTTGGTCCACATATCTCTGTCCATAATCCTATCCCAAAAGATTAAAGAATTATTCAGAAATCATTCCACTCAACTTAATAGCATAGGGAAGATGTTGAAAGAGCTGCTAGCTCTCCTTTTCAGGCCATCTTATAGGGCACTAAGGTCCAGCTGGCTCTGATACCACTGCTGTGGGGCACGCCCGTGATACGGGACTCCCCAAGTACCGGCATTAGTTCTGGAAACCCTAATGCAGGTAGTTTTCCACAAGCGGTATCGAAAACCATCATTGGATAACTTTTATTGATAATTTACATCGATGTACAGCTTAGAGTCTGTACAAGGGTTACAAGCGGGCCTCAAAGCCTCCGCTTATTCAGAAAATATAAAACTACCAGTACTATGTAGAGCCTCAGCATCGCGGTGGAGCACGTCACCATTCCGGACCTTCGTCGTCTGCTCCGTCCTCGGTGAAATCCTCTGGTATGAAGTGGAAGCAAGGGTGAGCACTCCTGATAGGGGTACTCAGCAAGTCCCAAAGTAATTTAATAGATTAATTAAGTTTGGTCCTGGAGGGGCATAACCTCCCTACCAGTCCCGGTTAGTGAACAAAGGTATTTCAACCTGCGGTAAGGGGAATCCGTGGGCCATGTTCATTTTAGTGATCTAATCGACGGGGACTTTAACCAATTGGACTCTTGCCGGAGTCACGGCTATCCAGATAGGTTTGTTGCTCTGCAGAGGTCGTACTTCTCTGTCCCGCATTCGGTCAGCCCGTACCGTGTAATTAGGCGGAACTGCCCTACGAGACCCATTCCCACCAGCGTCTATCTCTAGATAGCCACTTCCTAGCTCTGTCCACAGAAACTGTTGGGGCCTAAGTAGGAGTCACGCACGTCCACACAGGGACCTTCCCGGGGAAAGATTCTTGATGCATCAAGAATATATATATATATCGTGGCACTCCGCCACCAGGTCCTACCGACCCTGTCACCTGCGACTCGTACCGGCCAGACCCAGCCCTCTGTCGGGGTCTGTCTCCAATAGTACCGTTGCCCACCGTGGCCCCTTGGGACAGTTTACTAAGGCTGGCTAGTGGGGTATGAATCAAGGCCTCACATAAATAAGCATTCCCGAAGGCCATGCTTTTTTGGCATGCGGGACTGTACTAGGCAATGGAAAGATTCTCCCGCGAACCGGTCCTTAGTGGCGACCCAAAGTGGCTCTTAGTACAGAATCCCCTTCCTTGGAATCTTCCTTCCACTCCCCGGTCTAAAAATGAAGACTGTGCAATCCAGGTGCCGGTTCTCCAATTCAATTATCCGAGCATTCTTATATAACAAAAGTAGTTTTCATAATTATTAATGTGAGCGGGACTTGCCTTGTCCAGCGTCGGGGTCGTCCCCTGCTTCCTCTTCGTAATCCGGATCCTAGGCGTTGTTTTTGGGGTCAGAGTCTGCGAGTCAGTCACACAAATCAATACATCAATCAAGGGTTAAAGGGCGATTTTCCTATTAAATGGATTTAAACCTAAGAGGAGTAATTATTTATTCTAGGGGTTGTGGGTGAGGTTTTTGAGGAAGAAGGGTATTTCTAGAGTTAAGAATTATTCTAGGATTTTTGGTGAATTTTTGGGAATTTTTGGAAGGCTCTAAGGTGGAGAAATAACTTTCTGTGTGCATTTGGCCGGGTGTACCTAGCAATTTCCTAAGAGAGAGAGACAGACAGGCAGTCCCGTGGGGCAGGGTCCCGTAACTGTCACTGTGCTGCGGGCCGTGGACCAGGGCCCGTGGACCAGTGACCCCCTTTGGGTCTGCGGTCCACGAGTACCGGGTGTAGGAAGAGGGAAAAGGGGGAGGTGGCGGCTGTGGTGGCGGGCTGTGCCACTGGCTCGTGGGCCCACGGCCATCGTGGCGGCCACGCGGCGCCAGCTGGGGAAAGGGGGAGGAGGGCGGCGGCGCACGGCGGCGGGAGCAGGGGCGCTCGCCGGAGTTGCGCGCCCCGGCCATACCGAGGCATGGGGATGGCTGGGGGTTGGCGGAGAGGGAGAGGGTAGCGCGGCGACGGGGTTAGGCACGCTCTGGCGCAGCGGCGAGACTCGACGCGGCGGCTCGAGCTCGCCGGAGTTCGGCCGGCAGACAACGCTCAAGGGAAAGCGCGGGTGGAGGGGTTGCGGGCTCTGCGGGGGCAGTGGAGGCGCGGAGTGCGGCAACGTGCTTCAGCGCGGCGGCGGCCGGCCAGGACCCCCCAGCGGGTCGTCGGAGTGCGGCGACGCGCGGGGTCCCGCGGTGCTCGGCCGGCGGCACAGGTGGAGGGGAGGAGGGACAGCGGCGAGGCAGCGGTGCGGGGGTACTTACCAGGGCAAGGAGGCGGGGCTCCCGGCGTAGCTCCGGCCGGACGTGCGCAGCGGCAGTGGAGCCCACGCTCGGCCGGCGCCGGCGAGCAGGCGTGTGATGTGCGGGGAGTGAGTGTGTGTGGGGATGGAGCTCATGGGAGCGCGCCCGGGGCTATTTATAGCCCGGGGATGAGCTCCCGGAGCTTCCCCGGTGCTCGCCCAGGCCGGACGCGTGGCATGCCGGCGAGCGGGGCGGCGACGCGTGCCCCCCGGCGGCTACCTCCGCTCGGGGCCGTGGGGCGCGGTCGGCGCCGCACTGGTGGTGCGGTGGAGGGGTGTGGGGGTGACACGCGGCGTGCACGTCCCCCTAGGCTCGATCCGTGCCGGTGGAGGCGGATCGGGCGGCCGCGGCGGCGAGGATGGGCGCGGCGGCGCGGGGAGGAAGAAGGGGAGATGGATGGTGACGTCAGCGCGACGTCACCAGGGGTGTGCAATGCGCGCGCGCGGTAGTAGAGGGAGGTGGGATGGACTTGCGGAGAGGGAGGCGGAGGCTGGGTTGGGCTGCGGGGTGAGCGGGGTGGAGCTGGGCCGGCGGCCGGTTACGGCCCAAGGTGAGGTTTTCCCTTTTTCTATTTCCTGTTTTCCCTTTTCTTTCCTATTTTGAGTTTGAATTTAGGTTTGAATTTCATTTCAAATCTAACTTGAATTTTTGACTAGGTTTTAGGATTTAGGATTGTCTAAAGTTAGAGCAATCATGTGCACATGGTTGGTTTCAAAATAATCTGATGCATTTCATTTTTCTAGTGCATTATCCTATTAAGGTGAATCTTAGTTTTTTATATTAAAAATATTCTTTTAAATTTCTTTTTAAATGCTTTCTAATTTCTAGGGTGTCACAGCCGGCTACTCAACCACAAGGCTATAAAAGGAGAGGAAGACCCCATTCTAATGTTTACATCTAGTTTTTATCAGCTTGAGTTTGTTCTAGTTCTTCATATTATAATGTTTCGTACAAGTTGTCACGTACGCGGCTTAGAAATCAAAGCAACCCTTGCATGAAAATCATGATTTCATGTAGGAGATGCTTCGTTTTGTAAGCAACGTACGTGATGACTTGTATGAAACTGTCTCAATTTTTTAGCACAACCTAAACATATCATATCATGACATCTTAACAAATCTCAAGATTTTCAGAATTTGTTTGCATTTTATAGAATTTAAAAACAGATTGGCTGCACGTACGTGGTCATGTTTCGTGAACACGACATTCGAAATTTCCTTTCATTTTCCACATAAGGCCTCAAATTGTACTCAATAACATGAAAATTATTTTTTCTATTCATTTTGTTTCATTATTCGAATCACTCGCAGTTAGAATTTGACTTATCCTAAAAGTTCAATGAAATAATATAAAGTAACTAAATATAGCAAAATGACCGAAAAATGTAACAAATTTTAACATGGAGTATTACTTACAGTACGTGGGGAGCATAAAAAGTTTGGAGGGAAGAAGACAAAAAAATTAAATAGTTTGTCGAGTGTCATGGATAAGCACTCGACAAAGATGGAATACTTTTTTTTTTTCTTCCAGCATTTGCCAAGTGCTCTAGGGGGCACTTGGTAAAGATTTATTTTTTCCCTTCCTGCCTTTGTAAAGTTTTAATTTTTTTACAAAATTTTCCAACATTGCTGAGTGCCCGACAGTGGGCACTCGGCATAAGACTTGTTATTTTTTCCTTACCGTGGTTGCAAACTTTTTCAAAATTTTGAAACATTCACTACTACATTATTCATTAACGGAGGTGGGCACTTTTGATTAACTGAGGCGGGCAAACCAACCACCTCCGCACAAAGGCCTCTGTTAATCAGTGTTAACGGAGGCGGTTGCTTTTTGCCCGCCTCCGTAAATTGTTTAAAACAAGCAAGAAAAAGAAAAAGCTTGCACGGGTCTCGCGTCGCTGCGGTTCCCCGATCCAACCGTGCCGGGGCCAGATCGGCCGCTGCACCACCGTCGTTGCGTGGGGGGGGAGAGGGAGGGTGCCGCCACCGTCATCGTGTGCAAGAGGAGTGGTCAGGATTGCGGATCCGGCCATGGTGGAGGTCTCCGCGCCGCCGGAGGTCGATGCGGGTGCAGGTTTTCGCGCCGCCGGAGGCGGATCCGGCCGCGGTGGTCTTTGCGCCGCCGTTGGTGGAGCCCTCGCGCAGCGTCGCTTGTTGGAGGCGCCACCGCCCCGAGCGCGCCGATGTCTGGAGCGGCTATGCGGCGCCGGGAACCCCTCCGCGCCGGAGGGTGGCGGATCTGCCACCGGGAGAGACTCCGTGCCGCCGGGAGCCTCGCTAGCTGCCTGGAGCTCCTCTGGGTCGTTGGGTAGCCGGATCCGCCACGGTGAGCGACTCCACGCCGGAGGGTGGCCGGATCCGCCACTGGGAGTGGCACCGCACCACTAGGAGCCCCGCCGCGCCGCCGGGAGCGGCTTCTCGCATACCGGTGCCATCTGTAGGTGACAAGAGGGAGGGAGGAAATTGGTGAGCCACCGCTACAGGGAGAGGAGCGAGCGGCGTGGCGCCACTACTGGGAGGCAGGGCGAATGGAAATGAAATGTTGAAACCCTAAGTGTTGTTTATATATGTGCCCAGTAGACTGGGCTTGTATGGGCTCTGTTTGGGCCTATATCGATGGAGGCGGGTCTTTTAATGTGTCCACCTCGGGAAATCGATTTACGGAGGCGAACAACTTAAAACAACTGCCTCCAAAAATAGACTATTTTCTCCGTAAATCGATTTTTGGAGGTGGTTATTTTGTGACCGCCTCCGTAAATAAAAATAACTGCCTCCGTTAATGGATAGCTATTTTAGGAGGCGATTATTTTGTATGCCCGCCTCCATTAATAAAAGTGCAGTGCCTCCTAAAATCATTTTTGTAGTAGTGATTGCTGAGTGTCCTACATTTGAACACTCGCCAATTTGTTTTTTCAAAAAATTTCTAGAGCTTAGACACTCGGCAAACCCTAACGGGCGGTGGCCGAGGCTGACGGAGTGTTTTCTCGGGCACTTGACAAAGATTGAATTGTTTGCCTAGTGAGAGTTGGCACTCGGCAAAGTTGCCTGATTGCCGAGTGTAATTTTCTGCCGAGTGCCGGCACTCGGCAAAACCGCCTGTTTGCCATGTGTTTATTGTCGCCGAGTGTCGAGAGCGCTTGGGCACTCGGCAAAGGGCATGTTTGCCGATCGAGTGCCCGAAGGAAAGCACTCAGCGAAGCATTGGACACTTGGACTTGGCAAACGTGGCGTTTCCGGTAGTGACTAGCGCTGGAAACTTGGATTCAAATGTGTAAACAGACATTGGAAGGCATTGAAAGTTAAGCGTGTCTACCTACTCTGCTGTTTATTTAATGAAAAATAAAGAATATGTCTATGCAATAACCGGTTGTTTTGATCCCTCCTAGCAACTGAATTTTATCCACCCACTTACACTGTCTTATAGCTATATTTACACTGCTTTATTTCTGTATTTACAATGATTTTATCAGTGTAATTTGTTGAATGGAGTCATGTAATTTGGGAATGATGCCACAGATTGTAGATCTAAGACAAATATATACCAAATTTTTCAACAAATATTTACAAATTTTTTCTATGAAGTACAAATACCAAAGAAATATATGTCAAAATCTTCACAGATATTAGATACACCAAAACCTACCATACCCTCCTGTTGCCTCGTGCATGCACAAGGGCCCACGTCGGGGCACACACACGCAGCGCATGCACAAAGGGCCCACGTCGTAGCACACACGCCTGAGGAGTGAGGACAGGTGCGACTCCCAAGTTCCGACGCGCATGCGCATATAGGCCCCGAGTCATTTCTCTCTCTGCGGTACCCACGGCATGTAGGCCATGCATATAAAAATCCAATGACCAGAAAATCGGTTTGTTGTCGAGGATCAAAACAACCGAACGCTATAGCATTTCTCGAAATAAAACATAGTTTGGATTGTAGATACGGCAGTAAAGTACCTAGAATACATCCACACTCAAACTTGCTCAACTGATGAATGAAGAAGTTGAAAGGAAGGGAACCAACAAGTAACAATAATGTAATAGACATAGAGAAGTAGAAAAACATCCGAGCGTGATCTCTTGAATTTCTGATCCGCCACTCACAGCAGTAGCTTCTTGGACCTGTGCTGCTTCCGTCGTCGTCGTCTGTGGTGCCACGTACTGCAGCAGCTTTCATGAGGTCGTCGATGCCTGCAACTTCCCACTTGTCAATGCCGAGGTGGTAGAGCAACGCCCAGAGGTGGGTGATGATCGAACTCGCCGCCCTACGCGAGGTGCTGCATGTGGCGCCTGCACGCCGCCGCATAGAGCAACGTCTGCACCCAGAGAAGCGCCAGCAGCTCCCAGTGGTAGGCGGTAGAGCTGGGGGCCGGCCGTGTGTTCCCCAAATACACACCCAACATAAGGACGTCTATATTGTCTGGTACAAAAACTTGGTCGCCCAAGTCCCGGTGCACCATCTCGAGTATGTTGTGATTCCCAAACGACATACGTTCCTCGATCTGCGATGCATCTTCCTCGAAAGCGCGCGTCGTTTCGAATTCGGCGGGTGCCCCTGGGAGCAGCTCCGGCGCAGATGCCGCCAGGTAGACGCAGTACTTGGACAGAGCCATGGCCACATGCCGGTTCTTCTCTCTGTCTCTGGTGCTGTCGCCGCCGCCGGCCACCTCGTCTTCTTCGTCGCAGTAGCATGTCGCAATGTGCCATACCATGACAGTTTGGGTATTCAGTTTGGGTATTCAAATTTGTAAAGGGTGAAATTTTTTTTGGCAGCCTAAGTACATATACATTTACAAGACATAGATATAGTCATATAAATTACTCAATAATAAAATGACAATGAGCAACATCTCAAACGGGAATATGAAATTGGGAGTTTGAGAAATTTAACTTGCCAATCTTCAAATTTTGAGTTTTTGACTGGAGAAGAGGATGCACCGTCCTGCGGGTTGCGGACCTGCGCGCGTGCGGCGTGTCTGGTGACGTGGAGGATGCGCCGGCCGCACGCGCGAGCTGCCGGCTGTTGTCGCCGTGCTCCCGTGCCGTGCCACTCTCGTCTCCGCGTGCGGCGCATCTCGGCTTCGGCTGGCCGCCTGCCCTCCCCGGCTCACCCTCCAACCTCTGCGGTCCGCGCAAGGCCAAGTTGCCGGCTTGCCGCCCGCCGCCGCTGCCTTCCTGCCTGGTGCCCGCAGCCACCCATCGCCGCCGGCCGTCGCCCCATGCTACTACTGGTCTTTTTTTTTTTTTGAAAAGACGTACCTGTATTAATATTTAAGGAAATACAAGTACATGAATGAACAAATACAGGCACATGCTAGAAGGATACAGAAGGGACAGCTGTCCTGGCCATCTTGCATGGAGGACCCTAAAAGAAATAAAAATTACAACCAGGTCCCTGAAGACCGAGAGCTCCAACGCTGCCAGAAATCGCCGCCACCTGACGGGGAACAGCAACTCCGGCGACCATCGAACCCGTAGCAAGAAGAATCCCATCGCTTGAAAGCTTTGAGTTGAGCCGCAGTAGTCACCCGCCTTCAGAGACGGGATGAGGCCATCGCCGAGATCTCGTCGGCCGGGGTCACGCCCCAGATTCTCCTTGCCATGGATCTTACCTCGCCAGCGACGATGACAACCGCCGAGGGAAGCCCGAGGTCGATCCACTCCACCATCTTCCAATCCCGCAGCTCCCTTTGCATCCTCAAACGAAACGGCCGGCGTCTACTGGTCGGCCTCGTGGGTAGGGTTCGAGTCTGTTCGAGTTGAACAGACCGAATGAGCGAGAGAGTGGCCGAGTGGGCTAGTGAGGGGATATTAGTAAGCAGGCCGGAGAGGGACAGGCCGTAGTAGGCTGATTATATGGGTGTTTGGCCCATTTTGAGGAAGGAAGTTGGGCTGGATGTGAATACCCTGAAATTTTATTGGTTTCTCATTTATTCTGTAAATGATACATGTATATATACTTGATTTTTTAAAAAATAATGGGAATTCAATGAATACCCTTGAATATCAAGTGGGCCCGCCCCTGCATGACACGGTACGTGAATGCGAAGGAATCCGACATGGCAATTCCGCCGCCACCGGGGAGCGGGAGAGGGACACCTGCGTAGGGAAGGTGTTCCAACAAGTCTGTTAGCCCGTTCTCAACAAGAAAGGCTGTCCAATCCACCCCTATTCTTCTGCTCTTGATCTGGCCCAGGAACTTAGCGACTGATGCCCTCACGTCGTCAAATATCCTAGCATCGGCAGCTCCTGCTCCTGCCGTGGTGTCACTGAGCAACAGCTCACGGAGCACTATCCAAACGTACATCACTCCAAGCCTGATAAGCAGACGCGCGCATACCCATGGGCAATGGCCCCAACAAGCACGCTGCAACCTGGATCGCCGCAGGACTCGTCCCCAGGGTTTTTTTATCGGCCGATATTGATCGAAATTTCCGAAATTTCCCTCCTATCCGTAGGGTCCGATAAAATTAGATATCGGCCAAATTTTTCCTGTTTTTCCTTTTTCTACACAGACGGCCAAATTTAGATGCGCGATATCCTGCACTCATAATGTTTTATTCTAGTTTTTATCTATGAACAAGTGATGTTTAATAGTTTAGGAATAGTTTCAAGTCAAATTCTACAAATTTTTTCAAAATAAATTTGAATTTTTTAAAAATTTGGTCCGATATTTCCGATATATCATGTTTATCCTACTTATCCATGACCTCCAATAAATTTTAATTTCCGATAATGAAAACCTTGTCGTCCCTTCAGTGCAGCTGCAACTAGTGAGTACTGCCCAAGCCTGTCTTGCCATAGGTACTTCTCAAAGAATGTCAAACGTGATACACGAACATCAAAGAATGCTTATATTTTGGGACGGAGGGAGTAGCAACTAGAAACAGTTTCAGTCTCATCCACCGGCTGATCTGATTGTTTTCAGTGTTCCGGTTCTTCATGGTGTACTTGCAAGCAATGCCATCCCTTGCCCAGTTTGACGTCCAGCACCTGATCACACTACTAGAAAAAGAGCTATCCGCCCCCCTCATATGCCTCGGTCATTTTTGGACCCGGTGCTAATAGGGCTTTAGCACCGGGTCCAAAAATTTGGAGCCTGAAAGGAGCAGGTGGAGAGGTTTTAGCACCGGGTGGTGGCAAAACCGGTGCTAAAGCCCACCCATCAGCAACGGGTACAGCCTTGCTCGACAAGTGCATCTTGAGCTGGCTCTATGATTTGGTGTCCATGAATGTCCGTGTAAGGTTGATCTCCTCAGGTCCAGCCCAACGAATGGACCTGAACCTTGGTCACGCCCTGATCGGGGGCGTCTAGCCCATTTAATTGGCCTCCATCACGCAGTGGTATTAAAAGGAAGGTGGGGGCCAGAGCACTGTTCACAAGCCGCCAGCACCCCACTGACACTCCTAACCCTAGACCGATCTCAAGGCTGCACTGATGGAGACGGGAAGCACCGCCGCCGCCGTACTGCAACCTCGACTCAACTGCTGACCTCGACGCTGGCGACGCCCTCAACCTCTTCGCCGACCATCATTGCCCATGCGGAGACTACACCGACAGAACGTGATGCTCGAGTCTTCCTCCTCCGGTACACATTTCCACCTCTCTCTCACTCCTCTCAGTTCTAGTAGATTAGCTCTCTATGAGTTTGTACACACCCGATCCATACATCACATAGACATCACCCCACTATCTACACCGAGACGATTCTCAGATCTATCAATGGTATCAATTGCTAGGTGCACTAGTGTGTAGATCCAGTGCGGGTAACAAAACACAGACAAAAATCAGATTGATTTTGATTCAAAAAGAACAACCACCATTTCGGAACCCTAACCCACAAAACCACAGAGACACGACATGGGGAGACCCTCACCTAGCTGGTCACACCAGCACCGACTCACCAGCGGGAGGGCCACTGGGACACGCCACCACGCGCACAGGCCTCTAGGCACCCCGACTCAGACAGTGGGGTGATGTCTGTGTGATGTATGAATCGGGTGTGTTCAAACTACTAGCAAGCCGTTGTGACTGCCAAAGATTCATGGTGGCCTAGGCATTCACAACCTTGATATTCAAAATAAGTGCCTTTTGAGCAAATGGTTATTCATGTTACTAAATGAAGAAGATATGTGGCAAGAGTTATTACGAAATAAGTACATCAAAGATAAAACCTTAGGGAATTGTGTCAATAGACGTTCAGACTCTCATTTTTGGAAGAATCTCATGAATATAAAAGATACCTTCATGAGTTTTGGCCACTTTAGTCTAAACGATGGCTCTTAGGCTAATCCTAGTGGGGAGTTTCATGAGGTTTCATGCACATTAATTAGGGTGACAAGTCATCAGTTTTGATGATGTGGCAGTGAGTTAATGAGGAAAGAGGTGAGATGAGTTTCATCTAGATGAAACTATGTATGCACAGTTACCAACACAGTTTGTGTCTTGCATGTAATGCCTATGAAACCACACCATGAAACTTTGCATTGTAGAGGTAGTTTCAAACACCATTTCATTTTCATGTTGCTTACGTGGCTATCTTGGAAACATCAAAATGAAACTCTCCACTAGGATTAGCCTTAGATTTGATTTTCATGTTGCTCGCATGGGGAGCATGGAAGACCGTTTGGGAGGAAATGCAATGTCAATAGCCTCGTTGCACTATCAGCTCAGAGCAAGCATAATAATACAGCCAGCTTGCTGGCTGTAAGGCTCTTTGCAGTCTTTTTGCAGCCCACCCATACAGTGGTTTAGCTCGTCATCAATAATACATAGCCCACATGTCTCTCTCACAGAGTTTCTTGGTTCTTGTGCCCAAGCTGACCGTAAGCTTATAACCCGCTTCCCTTCTCACTCCTCTCCTCTCTCCTCCACCTCATCATTTAGCCAGCCTTCTATTATACTTGCTCTCAGAGATCTATGGAGTCGTCCTAAAGGAACGGTGCTCCGTATAAAGGCATTAGCATTGGTGGCAATCATCCTCTCCAATTCTTCCTTGATTTCTTTGGGTCTTGCTGCCGCTGTCGAATCATTGGATTGTCCAAAAGGGCTTCTTGACTGCACAAGTGTTATCTCTGTCTCTTGGGACTTACAGCATCGGCCTAATGCTGTCTTCACCAGTGAAGAGCGAGATGTATCCCATATGGGTCGTGTCCTTACTCACTAGCTATATCGGGCTTGACTATAAGGGCCCACTCACAAAGGTGACTTTCAGCTTTGCCTCTACTTCGGATATGTCATGGTGACGAGTGTGTCCATCACCATCGCCTTCATCAAGGGCTTTCATCGGGCACTAGAGTTTGTGCTGCCAGGTGAAATACGGGACGACTTAGCAACAGTTTGGATTGGCAGTACTACTGAACCGGCTGCTTTAGCAGGTCACGGTGGGTTCCCAAAATTTTCCCCTTCACCCATCACATGGAATCTTTGGACACATGCATAGAGCATTAAATATAGTTAAAAAAGTCCCAAGAAGTCTCTCCATGAGGTACTATTATTTTTTGAGACCCAATAGCACTATAAGTCCCTATATATTTAAGTCCCCCTATTTGGTTTCTAGGGACTTTTAAGTCCCTAATAAGTTTCCTTGTTTGGTTTTCAAGGGACTTTTTTAAGTCCCAATTACAATAAGTCCCTGGAAACAAACACCACCTAAATGGGGAATTCGGTACCGGGCGGCTGGCTTACTACAACTGACCTTAAGCGGGCCTTGAAGGCGGTTGAGGTTGAGTTGGTTTTTCTGTTCGAGGCATTTTTCACCAGCAATGATTTCCTCCATTTCTACTAGGCAAAAACTGGTAGCTTCTGGGCATTGACTTTATTCCTTGGGATATGTTTTGTCGGGGTAGTGGCAAGTGGCAACCATTAGTCCTGCCGGTGGTCCTGGTGCTGGCAGTAGTTCTGTAATTGTTGGCAGCACAGCCGCTGACCTGATCATCACTCTTGTCATAGTAGTATCCCTGGCTGTGCTACTGGTCCAGTTGTTACGGTACTGGACGTCAAATTGGGCGACAGATGGCATTGCTTGCGAGTACGCCATCAATTCCAAGTCTAGCAGCAGCAGCAATCAAATAATCAGCCGGTGGGTGATGGGGCTGACGTTGTTCCTAGTTAGGGTGAATTGGTTTGACAAGTACCTCTGGCAAGCTAAGCTTGGACAGGATTCACTAGTTTCGATATGCCGTCGCTTGCTTTTCGGGATTGGGGCGGTGCATCACTTTGGTCAGTGGTCAATGAGCTGTTGCTCAGCAACACCACCAGCCCAGTGAGGCGCCGTCAGGTTGCACAAGATGTGAAGGTATCCATCTCCGAGTTCCTGGGAACGATCGCGGGCAGAAGAATAGGGGTGGAGTGGTCAGCCTTGTATCTTGACGTCGTCGCAGCACTAACGGGTTCGCCGGGCCCCGCCGCCCCGACCTCCTCCTCCTCATGTCTCCTCCGCCGCCTGCTGGGGCTGCTGGGCGGCCGCCGTCTCCTTGGCCTTGCTGCATCAGCGCGCCATCGTCGATCCGATCGCTATTATTGCTAGCTAGCGAGACGTACGTGTATGCACACCCGCCCCGTACGTACCTATACGGCTGCATGCATTATACTGGTTGGTTCAATTCTGTCGCTCAACTTACTTCATTATTACGTACGTCGTCGTGTAGTATTACCTAGCTTTAATTTAATTTATTTCCTCAGTTCCGTGCAATGTGTCTGTACACTGGAGTACTTGTTAATTAGTGTGTTTGGATCTCAAGGATTATTATGTACTACCTCTGTATTAAAATTGTGCGACATTTGACCGTTCGTCTTATTAAACAAAAGGGTTACGTAACTGTAACGTGACTTACTTTATTATTCAATACAGTTTAAGTGTAGTTTAAATTTTCGCATAGTTGTATAATTAAATATTTTGAATAAGACGAGCACTCAAACATCGCTCAAAGATCAAAGGCGTCCTAGAGAAAGTATTAAATTTTTTGTCATGCTGGTAGTTGTTCTTTTCATATTTCTTTTTCTCGTGCAAGCATATTTATATGTTTCCTTTTCTCGTGCAAGAATATTTAAAATATTGTTGCATGGAACACATCACGTTCATCATCTTTATTACTTGGTAGTAGGCTTTGAATCCACCTCCCAACGCCCTGTGCCTTTTTGACTATACGGCCGGCGCAGGCACCAACGCAAGGAACACAACAGGTTCATCATCTTTATTACACTAGTACACACTAAAAATAATAATAATGCAAGTTTGTGACACTTACCAGCACCACAATGTGATAACCTGCTGGTCCATCCTGTTAGGTCGATCTCCACCACCACGGCCCAAAGGCCGTGATGGGCTCGTCCGCCCCTGATCGGGATCCAACCTAGCATTGGTTGGTGGGCCCTCGTTGTACAGTGCTATAAAGAAAGGGGTGGGGGCTAGGGCACGAAGCACGAGGTTCACCGCGCCGCCAGCCACCACCCCATAACCCTACCGATCGAGGGGCACTGGAGCAACGGGAAGCCGCACCAGCGCCGCCCGCGACCTCTGGGTGGATCCGGAGGACGAGGTGCCATCGCCCCTGACCTCAACCGGAGAGCCACCGCGCCGTCAGCGCCTCCTCAACCCGCGGCCGCCATGAAATTTGTCCCTTTACATGAATTAATAAAAAAACAATCCAATGGTCCCTGCACAAATGAAATTTGTGATGCAGGTGTGTTTGATAATGATTTATTTCTTTGAAAATATGAAATTAAAATATTCAAAGTCACGATTACTTACTGGAAGTTGTACGGAGCCACCATCCAGCCCATGCCTTGGTACGCAAGCAGTGATTCTGTGAGGTAGAGGCTGTACGAAGCGAGGAATTTAGGGTCCGATTGGTTCTCTTCTCCAGCGAGCCTGGCTCGCATCACGCATCCAGGCCCCCGCTGGCCAGGCTGGTCAAGTGCAGCAGGCTCTTGTTTGGTTGACGTTTTTGTGCAGCATTCAATGACAGAACGTGATTGGTTGACTGTATCTTGCAGCTATGGTCTGCCTTTTGCCTCTTGCGTGCTCACGCATACGCTCGCGACTGCACCATGCGAGCCTGGCTCGGAAGAAACGAAGATTTTTCCTGCATCCGCCCAGCCAGGCTCCGAAGGGAATCTTGCAGCCCGCGGGACAGGCCCGATCGATGGTGTAGCGAACCAATCAAGCGCAGGTCGCATGCGGAGAGCCTGGTTCCGCGAAAACCAGGCAACCAATCAGCCCATAAATCTCCTGCTTCCTTATAATCTCCGCAGCTTCTTCCTCCGTCTTGCCCTTTAATTCTGGATCATCCTTGTCCGGTACGAATTTATGCATACTCTCAGCAATTAGAATGGGACTAAGATAGCCCAACCTCTCTTTCCGACGATGGTTCGGATTCGGACCAAGACGTGTCTGCTGGTCATCATACTGCAACCTGTGAATCACAACCGCATGCTAATTAGACATTTATACATACTAATAATAATAATAATACAAGTTTGTGACACTTACCAGCACCACAATGTGATAACCTGCTGGTCCATCCTCCTCAGGTTAAACATCAGGTGAATGTCCTCGAAGCTGACAAATACCGTGCTCGGCCCAGCAGTATTAAAAACGTCCTTTGGTATAGTTACACTAACGGAGTCGATACCAGCAGCAGATGCTCTCATGTACCAGTCATGCAACCTTTTCATCAGAGATGGAACCCTTTACAGTTGAGACTACTCGAGTAGAGACCTACCACACTTATAGTCTTTGGAAACATTTTCGTAGTCCTTTTTCATTGGCTTCTTGATACGAATGGTCTGCTTGCTGGGTTCCTTCGGCTTGGAAGGCTCCTTGGTTGCGTCCTTTGACTTGGAAGGCTCCTAGATTGCGTCCTTCGACTTGGAGGGCTCCTGCTCAACGGTACGTACCTTGCCTCCTTGATAGCTTCCTTATTTTTGTCCTTCGATTTGGAAGGCTCCAGTTCAAGCGTACGTACTGTGAGTTTTTAACAAATTCCAGCAAAAACAGTAGCCGTGCCAGCAATTTTCTTCTTCTTCGGCTCATAGGGGGAAATTAATTTTGGTATGGGAAAATGTCGTCCTCTTCTGCTTCTTGGTTTGAACCGGAGCATCTGGAGTTTTTTCTTGCCCTGTCGGTGACGACGGTGGAGTTGTTTGCTCAGCCTCTGTGAGTGGTGGCTCCCTCACCGGCAATTGTGCATGATAGACTTGCAATGGATGATCATATATACACCGGCGATGTTGGTGGATCCATGTTTGGTGGTGGCTCGGTTGGTTCCTCGGTTGGTTGTGAGACTGGCTGAGGTGGTGGATCCATGTTTATTGGTGGAACTTGTTGCGGTGCTGGACCAGTCAACCTGACATCCTTTTGGGACCACACAATAAAATTCTTTAGAGCTTGTCCCAGCTTCTCGACATCCTCGGGGGCAGCCACATCCAGCAAGTCATCCTCATATCTTTGCACGACTGACAATACTAAAACCCTGCAGTACGCTAGATGAATGGGCTGACCATGTGCTTCACGTCTAGGGATTGCAAATCCTGTGGCAACTTCTTTTGTACGGACATTAGTCAAACCATATGAATATATGAGTGAGCAAGCTGTAGGAACTGTTATGTCATCGACTGAATAGTGATCAATGTTTGTCGTCGACGCGACACTGCTTGGAGGTGGAGACGACAGTGCGGCAACCTGATTTGCACTCGGGAGTTGTATTGGGACCAGCTGCATGTGTTGCAGAGGTTGTGTGCTTAGAACTAACATCCCGCTCGTGAATTGCTGCATCTGTTGCGGGTTTGACAGGAGTTCAGCAATTATTTTTCTGGCTTCTTCCTTGAAACATTCCTTCATTTCTTCCTTGTATCGGTCATGTTTCTTATACATACCTGACCACTCGAGTGAATCCTTCTTTCCAGGTTAACCTTGACAAGACGCCTCCCACATGTCACTACACGAAATTGGTTTTTCCTTGACGGCCAGGATTTTACTTGGCGGTGCCGCCAAGGAATATGGCATTTTCTTGGCGGGGATAATAAACAGTCAAGGAAATATAATTTTATGGCGGTTTTTGAAAACTGCCAAGAAAATAGTGCATTTTCTTGCCTGTTTTGGTGAATCGTCAAGGAAACAATGCATTTTTTTCTTTGCTGTTTTGGTAGCCCACCAAGGAACCAACGCATTTCTTTGGCTGTTTTGGTGAACCGCCAAGAAAACTATGCATTTTCTTGGCTATTTTGGTAACCTGCCAAGGAAATGACGTATTTTCATGGCTGTTTTGGTAATCCGCCAAGAAAAATTATGTATTTTCTTGGCTGTTTTGGTGAACCTGCCATATTTTCTTGGCTGTTTTGGCAAACCGCCATGTTCTACACTTTTTATTTATGTATATTCGGACCAACAAGCAAATAGCTCATTTTATTGAGTTTATTCTAAACTACCGAGCAAACATGTTGGATCATTCAGTATGCTTATAAAAATAGTACCTTTATGTTGAGATGTTTGTGAAAATGGTGTATATATAACATCGATCTTTGTGGTAGTACATTAGTGTAACTAGCAAAAGGGCACGTGCCACAGGCACGTGTTTTAAAAAATTACTAAATTAGAGATGTAGTCAACATGAACTCTTTATATTAATCTAGAGCGTTCAATCATCATAAAATCTGACGTTGTAGGCATTATAAAAGTAAGATGTAAAATTTGACATCAAAATTTTGTCGTCTCCCTTCCCTGCCGTTCAACCAACACGCGGCGGAAGGTTAAACCCGACAAAAGGTGGCAACGTCACTTGGTTGTGATGGACGGAGCTTAGCCGGCGGATACGACGTGAGGATGGGATGAATGACGTTCGGCGTGATCATGCTCGGCAGCGGCCGGTGACGGGTCGGGGTGGTGCTAGTGGTTGCGGCTCCCGTCGCGGGATTGGGTGGCGACGACTTCGGGGATGGGATGGCTGGCGATCCGCGGTGCGGCCGGTGATGGGACGAGGTGGCGCTGTGATGACGGCCTCGAGAATGCGATGGCCGGTGATCGGTGTGATGGTGCTCGGCGGCGGCCGGTGACAGGACAGGATGGTAATTTCAAATCTTTGAGTACTTATTTGAAAGTACTACAGAGTCTACTCGGCAAGAAGAGTAGTGATTTCAAATCTTTGAGTACTTATTTGAAAGTACTACAGAGTCTACTCCATAGTAAGAGTAGTGTTTTCAAAATCTCTGAGTACTTATTTGAAAGTACTCTAGAGTCTACTCCACAGTATGAGTAGTGATCTTCAAGTACCAGTTATCAAGTGCTTTGAAGTATAACTCGCTAAATGAGTACAACTTTCCGGGGGCTTCCTGAATACACTGCAAGAGTGGTTTGGATGACTTTTCGGGCGCCTCATGATCAATGGAATTCATCAATGGAGTACTGCAAGGACTCTTCTCGATATGGAAATTAGTCGTATGACTTGTAAACTACTCGGATTGCCTTGAAAAGTACTCTCCGAGTAGTAATTGGTTAGGATTCTACTCGAAACCAACCTTGTAACCCTGCCCGCCGTGAATATAAGGGGCACATGGATTCTCTCCAGACAGAGTCGTTCCAGGCGTGAAGAACAAGAGTAGAGTACTGCAAGGAACTCTTCTCGATATGGAAATTAGTCGTATGACTTGTAAACTACTCGGATTGCCTTGAAAAGCACTCTCCAAGTAGTAATTGGTTAGGATTCTACTCGAAACCAACCTTGTAACCCTGCCCGCCGTGAATATAAGGCTGGGCAGGGACCCTCTAAAGAGGAACCGAAGTCGTGAATGCTTTTTGTGGAATGGTGTAATTTCATGCAAGGAGCTAATTCAAAGGAAACTTTGCTGGCCTTGTAAAAGGAAACTTTACTGACCGTGTATTTCATGCAAGGAGTACGTTGATAGAAAACTTTGCTGGCCGTGTAAAAGGAAACGTAGCTGGCCGTGTAAAATTGCACATTTCAAGAACAAGATGAAGATTCATGATTCTGTGGACCCTCAACCACTCCATATAATATTTTGAAGACTACTGATTTAATCAGAATAAACGGGGCTTAAGCACCTTATGGCCTCGTGACAACCAAGACCTGTCCAAGACTGATCAAGAACTCGAAAAACCACTCGATTGGCTTGGCAAGCACTCGGTTGACGATACCAGGCGTGAAGAACAAGAGTAGAGTACTGCAAGGACTCTTCTCGATATGGAAATTAGTCGTATGACTTGTAAACTACTCGGATTGCCTTGAGAAGCACTCTCCGAGTAGTAATTGGTTAGGATTCTACTCGAAACTAACCTTGTAACCCTGCCCGCCGTGAATATAAGGGACACATGGATTCTCTCCAGACAGAGTCGTACCAGGCGTGAAGAACAAGAGTAGAGTACTGCAAGGACTCTTCTCGATATGGAAATTAGTCGTATGACTTGTAAACTACTCGGATTGCCTTGAAAAGCACTCTCCGAGTAGTAATTGGTTAGGATTCTACTCGAAACCAACCTCCTGCCCGCCGTGAATATAAGGCTAGGCAGAGACCCTCTCAAGAGGAAAAAGAACTCTCCGAGTAGTAATTGGTTAGGATTCTACTCGAAACCAACCTTGTAACCCTGCCCACCGTCCAAGACTGATCAAGAACTCGAAAACGCACTCGATTGACTTACTCGAACATTGAAAGTATATATGTCCTCTCCAGACAGAGTCGTACCAGGCGTGAAGAACAAGAGTAGAGTACTGCAAGGACTCTTCTCGATATGGAAATTAGTCGTATGACTTGTAAACTACTCGGATTGCCTTGAAAAGCACTTTCCGAGTAGTAATTGGTTAGGATTCTACTCGAAACCAACCTTGTAACCCTGCCCGCCGTCCAAGACTGATCAAGAACTCGAAAACGCTCTCGATTGGCTTACTCGAAAATTGAAAGTATATATGTCCTCTCCAGACAGAGTCGTACCAGGCGTGAAGAACAAGAGTAGAGTACTGCAAGGACTCTTCTCGATATGGAAATTAGTCGTATGACTTGTAAACTACTCGGATTGCCTTGAAAAGCACTCGGATTGCCTTTAGATCGCATATTAAAATTATTCAATAGCATCTCATATTAAAAATTATATACTCATACATCGAAAGCTTGGGCCTCCGGCGGAAACAGAAGGAAAATATTGACGATACATGTATCCATGAGCAACTCGGCACCGCAGCCAGCTTTTTGATGACGGGGAGGCCGAGAAGGCTGCTCTTCTCGTCGCCGGTGTCGTGGAGCAACGACGCCACGCACTCGACGGCACCGGACACCGTCACAACGCGGAGCACGTTCCGCTTGTACCTGGCGAGCTTGGACACGACGAGCGTCGTGGCCACCCTTGCGCCGCGCTCGACGCCGACGCCCTTGCAAAGAAATCAGTAGTCTTGAATAGATGATGAGAATGAAGGGAGAGATTGTGTGCTTTGAGAATAAGGAGGGGCGCCTTATATAGGGGGCAGGAGGGCTAAGGAGATGAACCTGAACGCCCACGACTATGGTAAGTAATCGATATGATGTATTGTGGCTGTTATGGAAATAAAGTTTATGGAAAGAACGATTTCACCTAACAATTGCATCTATGGCGCGGTAAATCACCTAACAATTCCATCTATAGCGCGGTGGGTGCAGGGGGCGGGTAGATTGGGCGGTGGTGAGTGAAATTTTTCGGTTTTCCTCAAATAATGCCGCCTAAACTATCCCTCATGCGTTGGATCGGCCACGGACGCCCAGATGGCCTTCATTTGAATTGGTTGATGCCCAAACATTTTAGGTGGGTTTAGGCGGAACCCTGTCAAGTGGGGACGCTGTGAGGGGTACCGGAGGTTTTAGAAAAGCAGTTTTTTACCAATTGTTTTGGATCCTTATAGTATAGATAATAAGTTGATTACATGTATTTGAGTTTTTCCAAACACACATATGACACATACTTGGGGAACTCATTGTTCTATATTAACTTGATTCTCTCTTTGTGGCACCCATGATGCTATGTCCCGAAAGGACTATGGAGTCAGTATATACTATGATGCATATACACCATCACGGTGAATTCATGGATCAAATTAAGGATGGCATCCATAATCCGGCACACCATTTTTTAACTATCTTTTCATGGATGCTATGATATCAACAATGTGAAATATATTTTATGTAAGTATATATACATACGCATATATGTGTTTATAGAATGAAAGAACAAGGGAAACAAAACATTTAGGAACAATTTTTTTATATAATTTTGGATGGAAAAAAGTTTATACAAAAGTTGTAGATCTTGATGAGAACTAAAACTTTGTAGTTGCTCGTTTTTTCATTTGAGGTCATTTACTATTTAAAAAATCATTATAAGGTAATGAAAGAAACATACATTTGGCCACGTCATGGATCCATGTCTTATGAATGGAGCTCTCCTATTGGCTGGAGGAACCCCCACCCTCTCACCCGTGGGGAGTGTTAGGGAGCGCGCATGCGCCGGGAGGAGATAGCGGCGAACGAAGGAGGCTGTCTTCCTCCTCATGCCGCACCTCCCGCGCCAACCTCCCCCGCCGCCGCCGCCGTCGACCGCCGCCGACGCTAACTCGCCGGCTGAGCTCCCCCGCCGCCCTCCACCCCCGGCCAACCCTAATCTCCTCCAACGCCGGCGAGATCCACCGATGACTTCTCCTCCTCTTCTCCGTCGAGCCCCCGCCTGCTCCGCCGGCCCAACCGAGGGTACTCCGTCGCCCGGCTCCGGCGGCGCTCCTGCGCCGCCTCCGCTCCGCCGCCGTCTCTCCCGCCACCACCGCCGGGCCGACCTGCCGCCTCCAGCCTCCCTCTATAGCCGAGGAATCTCTGGCGAACTCCAACCCCGGCAACCCAAACCCCCTAACCCTAACCCGCCCGCCCCGCCCGCCCCTGCCCGCTCTTCTCTTCGTTCGTCGGGAGGGAGTAGCGGCGCGCGTGTGCCCTGTATAATTTTCGCTCACGCGTCCATCCATCTGTAGCCTCTCTGGTCTTTTCCTTCGCCACTTCCTTTCTCCCTTATCCATTCTCACTTCACTCTATCTCTCTCATCTTCACCTAGGGAGCGCTGGCAGTGGCAGGGAACTGGGAAGCGCGGCCGACGAGCATGGCGGGCTGGACAACGCTGCCGGTGAGCTTCGGGGGCGAGCAGCGCTGGCAGTGGAGCGCGGCTAGCCAGCATGGCTGGCGGGCGGCACTGGTAGGCAGCACGGCCGGCGAGCCTGGCGGTGAGGCAGTGCTGGCAGGGGAGCAAAGCCGGCGAGCATGGCGGGCGGGCTAGCGCGGCCGGTGAGCCTGGGGGACAGGCGGCGCTGGCAGGGGAGCGCGGCCGGCAAGCATGGCAGGCAGCGCTAGCGGGAGGAGGCAGCCCGGCCGGCGCGGCGGTCAGCGGCCGTGGCGGCGGACGGCCCTGGCAGGGGAGCAAGGCCGACGAGCATGGTGGGCGGGCGGTCAGTGGCCATGGCGGCCCTGGCCGGCGCTGGCGAGCTACGGCGGCATCTCTCGCGGCAAGCGATGGCTGGCAGCGGCGACGGGGCCCCGGCTGGCGGGGGCGAGCAGCGGCGCATCGCCCGCGGCCAGCAGCGGCGGGACCGGGCAGCCACTGATGTCGGCTTTTTTTCTATTTTCTTTTTTGTTTTCTTTTTTATTTTTGCTAGCTTGCATGGATTAAGTCAATCGGTCTATCAGTGACTTGTGGAAATGATATTTGTATCAATATGTATATATATGCATGTCATCGTGTGTTGAGCCTATTGATTCAACTAGTGGCTAGAACCAATAAATTTACTGACTATTGCAAATGAATATTTTTTTGTTGGCACTATTCATTTTTTTAGCTGTTGGCCGCCAAGGAAATATGGTTCTGGCATGCCATGAAAACATATTACCTTGGCTGTCGGTACAATTGAGAGCTGCCAAGTAAAGCATTTTACTTGGCGGTCGAAGGCCGCCAAGAAAAGCATTTTACATAGCGGTTGAAGCCTGCCAAGGAAAAGAGTTTACTTGACGGTCGAAGGCTGCCAAGGAAAAAAGTTTACTTGGCGGATGTAGCAAACGGTCAAGGAAACAATCCTTGGCAGTCCGCCGCCAAGTATATCGATTTTCCTTGGCTCTCTATACTTGGCGGATTTTGCTTGGCGGTCGACCGCCAAAGACTATTACCTTGGTGGTTTTCCTATATTCCTTGGCGGTTTTTGGCTGCCAAGGCAATTTCAGTTTGGTGTAGTGTGTCCAGGATGCTCCGGGTTACCAAGACCACGAGTTAGGATGTCCCTCTCCCTTTATGACCAGAAGAGTCCTTCTTTCTCCTTAGCTGCCACATCGAAAATGCTCTTGGCTGCTTCTTCAACCATTGGGTCAGGGAAAGACATACCAGACTCTGTTTCTTGTACCTTTCAAGCGAGAAGCCAGTTAGCAGTCCTTTCATTCACAACCTCAGAAAGCACCGGCAACCCTGCCGCCTTCTTTGTCGCTTCTTCTTCCCTCCACTTGGCAATCTTGCCCTTGTAACCACCTGTGCCAAGTCGGTGGGGGTACTTGTTCTTCTTCGCAAGCCTTGAATTGGTTTCGCTCTTTGCAAGGAATTCAGCGCTTGACCTTTACTCTCTAAAAAGCTCCCACTGAGCTGGCATAATCTTGTATATTCTTGTCGGGTCCTTTCCTTTCTTCAGAAATTTCGTGTTCAGATCGGACCTCCAGATTCGAAATGCGACACCTGCTGTCTTCATCGCGAACTCATGTACTAGGGGTCCTGAACCATCAGGGAGAATGAATCGCGTTAGCAGCTTGTCCCATATCTTTTTCTTGTCGTCCTCGGACACCGACTTCCAGTCAGGGATTGTGTAGTTGTGAGTATCCCTTACTACCCAACCGATGGCGTTCCGAAACTTAGTGTGTGTTTGGTTTACAGATGTAGTAGGAGAGGATGATCCGGTCCCATTTTTAAGGGCTGGAAACGTCCCATTTTATGTTTGATTAAGGGAAGGGACCTGTTTCGCAAATAGTCCCATATGGCTCAGTATACTAGTGCATACAAACGATGAACAATGAACACACAATTAAGTAAGGAACTTCCATGTTGTATTAATTCTCTACATAATTACAAAGTGCAAGTTCTCATGGGATATTACATCATGTTGCGCCTCAACAATACATCTGACTAAATCAGTGACTCTGTAGCTACAGGTTTAGGATCTCCTAGGACGACTTGCTGGTTAAATACATCCATAGACTACATTGTGAAAAACCTTCGCTTAAACTGTGATGATGATCATGTTGGGTACTGTGTGAGTACCATGGTCTCCAAGTATGCATGAATAATAATAATATAGGAATAAAGTAATAAAAGACGCTATGAAATTCCCACGGTCTCATCGGTCAGTGGCATGTGCTGTCCAGCCTGGTCGGTCATGGAATTTGGACTGAACTCTGTAAAACTGTTTGGCCTCGTCGATTACAAACAAAAGTGACACATGCCTCATCAGTTACGGAGTGAGCTAGTAACGGTATTCTCCTACCCTCATCAATCAAGAAGTCTGATCATAATACGGTTGAAATTTTTGGACGTATGGTTGCAAGCATATACGGAGACGACATAAATTTAGTCCAAGTGTAAAACACATTGACACATGTGCCTCAAGAGCACAAGCGCATGTTACATATTTAAATAGATCAACTTTGCTAATATGACTACCCGCTGCTGTTATTGATAGAGGCTAAGGTTGCTACAGTGGGGGGCAAGAGCCTGTTTATACTTCATAGTGCTTCATAAGAACTAGGCCTGGTCTCTTAAGAAGTGCACGTCTAGCCTCTTTGCAACCAATAGAATACCAGCTTTTGCCTTGTAATCATATATTTCTAGTGAGAAGAACGCATCCACCTTGTTCCCTTGTAGGGATTCCAGTTCTGCTGCATCTACCTTTCTGGAAGCAAGCTTTGGAATGACACCATTGCAATCTTTTTGGCATATTTGTGTCGAGTACATTGCAGTGTTACCATTGACAATGGTCGTTGCGATTCTGCAATAAAAGGTCAGCATTAGTACATAGTAGTACTCAATAAGCTGGGTCATCATCTCAACATTTGAATGGAAGGATAGATTACAACTCACTTCAGCCAGACAGTTGGACGAGTAGTTGCGTTTCCATATCTCTTAATTATGGGTTTCCAAGTAGAATTGCTGCGGGCTTCTGGAGATTCACTTTGTGCTAGATTGTCACAAAACTCTAATACCTTACTCAGATTATCAGGTATGTCAACCACTATGCTCAGCTTTGGTTGAAACTGTGTACTGACCCAACGGACTTCCAAACCTGGACAACTGAGCTGAAGTTGGGCACCCTTATGATGGAAAATTGTTCTCAGTCTAGATCGGTGTAATAGCACAACCTTGATTTCTATACTCTCTGTTGAAACATCATCTAGCTCAACAAACCCAGAAGAACCACCTGAACTTCTTGCATCCATCTGCTTAGTGGTGTCTATCATCATTTCCTCAACATGGGATCCCACCAACTCGTTGTAATCCCTGTTTGTTGCAGGATCACTTGTTCCTTGGGTTCTGATTGTTGCATCCTCTAACATGTTTTGAGGAGTATGCACCACCCCTCGAAGACTTTCCTCCTGTGGGAATACCGCAAAAATTACTTTGAATAATGTTAAAACAAAAAAAATGCTACAAACGTAACATTATGACCATTATTCAGCACCTTCGAATTTTTAAGTGGTCCTTCAAGTATTATTGTGAAAGTAAATGTTAATTCCCAACTACCAACTACATAATTATTTTTTTATTTGGCAAAACAATTTGTAAAAGATCAGCAGTTTTAATAATAAAACCTTCTGAAATAGCAATTCATGCAATCCATAGATATTAAACAGCTTGTAGATTATTAACACACTACACATGATGCATATACCGCCAGTAGATAAACTTCACTAGTCCACTGATGTCAAGAAAATGTGAAGTCCGTTTAGTTGAGCTTGTTCTTGCATATGACTAACCGGGGGCAAAGTGGTAGCAGTGCAGCATGTCTCTTCATTGTGTATGTGCAGTTTTTCAAGAAGACTTGGTGATTGATGGTGAGGGAGAAGATCATGTGGAGGTTCGTGCTGATATACTGCGGTTGGTGAAGGGTGGACGAAAAGGCTTGGACCTAGGGACCAAGTCCGAGAGGACCTTGGGTGATCGACACCAAGCATAAAGGCAACAATAGGGCACATGGAAGGCGATGAAGATGGCATTCACCAAATAAAGACGGGCAGATCAAGACCAACTCAAGGCTGGACTGAAAGAACTAGCTTATTGATCGTTAGGCCAAGAACGAAATGGTTATGTAAACAACATGGAGGAAGTGTAGCTACACAGACTCTTAAGGTTGGCACTTTTACCTAAAAACCCACAGGTGCGAAAGGGGTTTTCAAATTTTGGCCTAAAAACTAAAGCCAACAAGTCAGAGGATGTGTGGCACCATCATTAAGCTTGTGTCAAGACGAAGCGAAGTCATGATCAAAGGCACTAGTTCTGTCTGATGGACATTGAATGAATTGGACCATTTTGCCCATCAAAGTATTTTTCGTATATAGTATTAGGTTCTAGGGATGTTTTTCATATTTTCCATGGACTTATATGTATGGATGTGGCCACTTGCAACCCTAATTATATTTTCCACATGTTAGCCAAGTTCTCAAGGCAAGTGCTAAGTTATAGAGAGTTTAGATTGCCTTTATCCAGGTTATCCTCCAAAAGCCTTACGCATGGGCTTTGGTGTTCAAGGCATCGCAACAATGATGCAAGCAGCTATGGCGTTTTTCTTTTGGGCACATGGGTGGCGATCTTGTCTTAGAATTGATAGCCATTTAGTGTCAGATTTCTTGCTCATAAGCTTTGTGTTTACGCAGAAGCCTAAAGTGAATTTACTTTTATTGCATCAACTTGATGTGATAACTGTGACTTAAATACATTTTTCCTTTATCAAAAAAAAAAGGTTTTTAAATGTCTAGTGGGAGGATGATGGGAGGAGGCTAAAACCTGATATGTGTAGGTGGATTCCTCGTGGACCTATTAAAGCTTCTTGATTCAAATTTGTGCTCCGTATCTCTCCATTTTAAATCCAAGATCTTTCTTTTTTTTGGAATTTTTACCCCCATCTTTATGGATCTGTCATCTGCTGCTTCGGCTGTGATTCTGCCATGATTTCGGAGTGTTTTGGATCCTTGGAACTTGCTTGTACTATATGGCACGAAGCCCAACTTTTATCTCGAAGTTACTCCAAAAATTTCTCTTTTCTTGCCTCTTTTGGTGGGTTGTTTGAAGTGTTTTAAGCTAAGGTTTTTGAGGTGTTTTTTGTTGGTCTCTAGGTGCTATGGAATCATGGAAACATAACTAGACTTTCCCTTCAATAGATTTCTCCCGAGCACCTTGAAATCATGCTTTTGAATTTTATTGTCAAAACCCTAACTGACGTCTAGATCATTTTTGGCCAGATATCATGTGTATACCTTTACCCAGTGGTAGGTATCACAAATTTTAGATATCACTAGTAGGGATGCACGTGCCACAGGCACGTGTTAAAAAGAACACAGAATTAAAGACTCTGATTTTAAAAGAAACAAAGTATGCTATTTCTCCATTCAGCTCGAACTCACTCAAATATAAAGGACAGCTCATATGAAGTACATGAAGACTTGTTCTAAAACTTCTTTAGTAACTTTTGGCTTCGGGAGGCTTGAATCGTGGAATATGCAATCATACAAGTACATTGGGGAATAACTATCAGGGATGCCTTGGAACTCTGGAATTGGTTTACTGGAGATTGTTTTGAGATGTTCCATTCGTGTGGCGAAGTCAAGTTTGATGCTCTCATGGATCATATAGTCAGTGCGTATAGCGTTTCTAATCTCTGAAAAAAACAAGTTATACACAGTATGAAGGTTAGCACGGAACCTGATCGAGCACAGCCTTAACGTCGATCCCAAAGCTACACCCAAGAGGCAACGGTTGCAACGGTTCGCAACCGACAAGCGAGAGACGATCAAGAAGGAGCTGGCGAAACTACTCGCCGCAAGATTCATCAAGGAAGTCTTCCACCCGACTGGTTAGCAAATCCAGTCTTGGTGAGAAAGAAGAACAACGAGTGGCGCATGTGCGTCGAATACACTCTTGCAGAAGTTCCGGAGTTCCCTTTGATACTTGTTGATTCAACAAAGTATACATCGGTCAAAATCCGAAGAGTAGATCACATGACTACTTTCCAGGATCCCAGAGTACTTAGATGTAACTAAGACCAGGCTGAACGCCTGTAGAGGCCAGCTAGCCTTATAAAGCAACTACCCACAAGTGGTAATTTCAAATCTTTGAGTACTTATTTGAAAGTACTACAGAGTCTACTCGACAAGAAGAGTAGTGATTTCAAATCTTTGAGTACTTATTTGAAAGTACTACAGAGTCTACTCCATAATAAGAGTAGTGTTTTCAAAATCTCTGAGTACTTATTTGAAAGTACTACAGAGTCTACTCCATAATAAGAGTAGTGATTTCAAAATCTCTGAGTACTTATTTGAAAGTACTACAGAGTCGACTCCACAAGGCGAGTAGTAACTTCAAACCTCTGAGTACTTATTTGAAAGTACTACAGAGTCTACTCCACAAGGCGAGTAGTAACTTCAAATCTCTGAGTACTCATTTGAAAGTACTACAGAGTCTACTCCACAAGGCGAGTAGTAACTTCAAATCTCTGAGTACTATTTGAAAGTACTACAGAGTCTACTCCACAAGGCGAGTAGTGATTTCAAATCATTGGTACCTCATGGCCTTGTGGTAATCCATATGGAGTGCGATTCTTATCGCACACCATATAATATTTTGAAGACTACTGATTTAATCAGAATAAACGGGGCTTAAGCACCTCATGGCCTCGTGACAACCAAGACCTGTCCAAGACTGATCAAGAACTCGAAAAAGCACTCGATTGGCTTGGCAAGCACTCGGTTGATGATACTCGACGATGAAGCGCTTGGGGGCTTGTTGGAGGTACGACCATGGGCCCACAGGGACACATGGATTCTTTCCAGACAGAGTCGTACCAGGCGTGAAGAACAAGAGTAGAGTACTGCAAGGACTATTCTCGATATGGAAATTAGTCGTATGACTTGTAAACTACTGGATTGCCTTGAAAAGCACTCTCCGAGTACTAATTGGTTAGGATTCTACTGAAACCAACCTTGTAACCCTGCCCACCGTGAATATAAGGTTGGGCAGGGACCCTCTCAGGAGGAACCGAAGTCGTGAATGTTTTTTGTGGAAAGGTGTAATTTCATGCAAGGAGCTCATTCAAAGGAAACTGTGCTGGCCGTGTATTTCATGCAAGGAGTACGTTGATAGGAAACTTTGCTGGCCGTGTAAAAGGAAACGTAGCTGGCCATGTAAAATAGCACATTTCAAGAACAAGATGAAGATTCAAGATTCTGTGGACCCTCAACCTGATTCTTCGATTCAAGTTAAGGCTCGGGGGCTACTCCATATGAAGTGCGATTCTTATCGCACACCATATAATATTTTGAAGACTACTGATTTAATCAGAATAAACGGGGCTTAAGCACCTCATGGCCTCATGACAACCAAGACCTGTCCAAGACTGATCAAGAACTCGAAAACGCACTCGATTGGCTTGGCAAGCACTCGGTTGATGATACTCGACGATGAAGCGCTTGGGGGCTTGTTGGAGGTACGACCATGGGCCCATAGGGACACATGGATTCTCTCCAGACAGAGTCGTACCAGGCGTGAAGAACAAGAGTAGAGTACTGCAAGGACTCTTCTCGATATGGAAATTAGTCGTATGACTTGTAAACTACTCGGATTGCCTTGAAAAGCACTCTCCAAGTAGCAATTGTGACAATCTTATCGCACACCATATAATATTTTGAAGACTACTGATTTAATCAGAATAAACGGGGCTTAAGCATCTCATGGCCTCGTGACAACCAAGACCTGTCCAAGACTGATCAAGAACTCGAAAAAGCACTCGATTGGCTTGGCAAGCACTCGGTTGGCTTGACAAGCACTCGATTGCCTTGGCAAGCACTCGAACAAGAGTATAGTCCTGCAAGGACTCTTGTCGATATGGAAATTACGCGTATGACTTGTAAACTACTCGGATTGCCTTGAAAAGCACTCTCCGAGTAGTAATTGGTTAGGATTCTACTCGAAACCAAACTTGTAACCCTGTCCGCCTTTGAATATAAGGCTGGGCAGGGACCCTCTCAAGAGGAACCGAAGTCGTGAATGTTTTTTGTGGAAAGGTGTAATTTCATGCAAGGAGCTAATTCAAAGGAAACTTTGCTGGCCTTGTAAAAGGAAAGTTGCTGGCCGTGTATTTCATGCAAGGAGTACGTTGATAGGAAACTTTGCTGGCCGTGTAAAAGGAAACGTAGCCGGCCGTGTAAAATTGCACATTTCAAGAACAAGATGAAAATTCAAGATTCTGTGGACCCTCAACCTAATTCTTCGATTCAACTTAAGGCTCGGGGGCTACTCCATATGGAGTGCGATTCTTATCGCACACCATATAATATTTTGAAGACTACTGATTTAATCAGAATAAACGGGGCTTAAGCACCTCATGGCCTCGTGACAACCAAGACCTGTCCAAGACTGATCAAGAACTCGAAAAAGCACTCGATTGGCTTGGCAAGCACTCGGTTGGCTTGGCAAGCACTCAATTGGCTTGGCAAGCACTCGAACAAGAGTATAGTACTGCAAGGACTCTTGTCGATATGGAAATTACTCGTATGACTTGTAAACTACTCGGATTGCCTTGAAAAGCACTCTCTTATTAGTAATTGGTTAGGATTCTACTCGAAACCAACCTTGTAACCCTGCCCGCCTTTGAGCAACTCGGCACCGCAGCCAGCTTTTTGATGACGGGGAGGCCGAGAAGGTTGCTCTCCTCGTCGCCGGTGTCGTGGAGCAACGACGCCACGCACTCGACGGCACCGGACACCGTCACAACGCGGAGCACGTTCCGCTTCTACCTAGTGAGCTTGGACACGACGTGCGTCGTGGCCACCCTTGCGCCGCGCTCGACGCCGATGCCCTTGCAAAGAAATATGAACTCTGAATAGATGATGAGAATGAAGGGAGAGATTGTGTGCTTTGAGAATAAGGAGGGGCGCCTTATATAGGGGGCAGGAGGGCTAAGGAGATGAACCTGGACGCCCACGACTATGGTAAGTAATCGATTCCCTTATTGACTCCCACAACTATGGTAAGTAATCAAGTATTAAAAGGAAGGATACAACGAATAGAAAGGAATGGGAAGCGGCGGCTTGACTGCATTACCATACAAAGAATGCGATCAAAAGGAAAGGAAGGCAGTGGGTATACAAAAATGCCAAGGTGAGAAAGAATAGGGGGGCGGGATGGCGTCGAGGCGCAAAAGAACGGGGGGTGACGACCTAAACGCGTCTACCCCCCGGTCGTCCGGGGCCACCATTTGGCTCTGAATTGTGGGTCCTCTGTGAGGTATAGGAGGGTAATTTTTTGGGTGAGAAACCGTTTCAATTGTGACAATCTTTATAGTATAGATTTGGTTGAGGGGTTTTTTTTCTCAAAAAGATTCTTGGGCTCAGAATTGCGAAAAGAGGGTTAGACGGGTTTAAAATAGTGTTAACCAAGCCTAGACTAGGCCAGATTTCCTGACTTGGCTGGTTTTTCTAGAACTTTGGCAGTTTGTGTTATTCTTTGCTCGTTTAGTATCTGCGTCTTTCTAGTTTGCTTCTAAGGTTGGTAGGTACCTTTTGAAGACTATGTGATTCTAGCAAGAGCTAAATATATATCTCTCCTTGAGAAAAAAAAAAATCTCGTTCAACCCCTCTGATCGTCCTATTTGATCCTTCATCCACCGAATTGCTCAGATGAACCAATGCAAGGGGGGAAACAGAAGGTGTGAAAATACCAGAAACAAGACTGTAGCACAGTTCTTGACAACGTCAATATTCATTTTCACATCGTCCAGACTCCTGCAGATGAGTTGGGAACCAAATTAGAGGAAGATCATGAATTCATCTGCTTCGTGCTAACAAGCAAAATATACCGGTGTCGGTGTCAACAGAGAGGACACGTCTTACCTGTGCCTTTGCTTCCCTAGACCAAAATAATTTGCCAAGCTTGCCAGCTGCAGTTAAAAGTTCAAAACAGATAGCGAAATGGGAGTGAACATGTGACAAACTTAGAATTGGCAAGGTACACGTGTCAGCATGTACGAAAATACCTTCATGTCCCCTGCTCTCGGCCCAAACCAGTGGGTGAGCAGGGGAAGGGTGTCAACCATGCCCTTGGGTTCAGGAGGGGGTCGCCCAATCTCAGCGAACGCGTCCCTTATTATGACGGAGTCAAAATCCACGATGTTGTGCCCTGCCCACACCCTCCCTGTCGTTCAAGGTTGGCATATTCTTACTCCTTAGCTTGTTCACGAGACCATTTGTGTGATCGAATGGGGCTCGGCACTGAACTACTCACCGTGCAGGGAGTCATAGACATTGTCGGCGACGTCCCGGAACGGCGGCGCGGCCACGACGGTGTCGCGCGTGATGCCGTTGCACCGCGCGGTCGGGTCCGGGACAGCGTCGAGGTCGGCCGGCCGCACGAGCGTGGCGTAGGAGGAGACGTCGACGAGCCTGCGCGAGCATACAACGACGGCACCGAACTCGAGCAGCACGCGGCGCGGCGGGGTCGTCGTCTCCACGTCCAGGAAGACGATCTCCTCCCTGTCCGGCGGCGCCGGAGCTGGAGCCGCCATTAGTATTGCCGAGTGTGTCGTACCTCGTACGTACCTCGCGGCTCAGGCTGGGCGAACACTAGTGTCACTGGAGGCGTACGTGGACGAGTATGAGGTGCGTCACCCACTGCAAGGTGCACGTAAAACGCACTAGAAGAGAATGAGGCATCCGCGGACGACATAAACAACGGCCATTTTTGGCCCCGGTGCTAATGGAGTATTAGCACCGGGTCCAACGGCTAGCAGCCGCGCGCAGGCGCGCGCGACACGCGTTGGTGGGGGGAGGACCTTTAGCACCGGTTGCATCCAGCAACCGGTGCTAAATCTACCCCTTTAGCACCGGTTGCTGCCTGCAACCGGTGCTAATTCTGGAGCAACATTTAGCACCAGTTGTAGCTAGAAACCGGTGCTAAATAGCCGATGTTAGCATCGGTTGCAGCCAGCAACCGGTGCTGATTATCTACCTATATATTCCCTCCTTCCTCCCCACGCCCGAGCCAGCATGAACACTCCGAGCTGTGTTCATGGTGTGCTCGGGTTGAGGGGAGATTTTGCCAATTTTTTTCAAAAATTGTGAAGCTTTCCTTCTTTTGAAGCATTCTACGAGGTACACAATTTCATCCTCTCATGTTCTTGTTTAGTTTCTATTGTTATTATACTTTATAAATATGAAATTTGTGAAGAAAAAAAAAGAAGAGAGAGAAAGGGTTATATATGTGTGTTCATAGTGTTTTAAATTTAATGTTAGGTATGTATTGGAGAAATTTTGTTAGAAATCTTTTTTGAGTATGCTTTTTAGTATTTTATTTATAAATGAAATATAATGATTTTTAAAAATGTGTTATGTAATTTTTTATATTAATTGGAGTTATGTGAAATTGGTTAGTTTATTTTGACAGAAGTTCGTATGTTGTAATGAGTATTTTTTCAATAACATTTATTGTTTTTTGAGAAATAAAAGCCTTGTGGATATATCGATATGGCTACTGCTGGAGGAAGTGGGACCGGTGATAGTGATCGTGGTTCGTCTCGCGGGAAGGGCAAAACTACAGTACCACCTCATGATAAGTCGAAAAAACCAGGACCTTGGGTGAAAGCACAACTTAAATTTTTGATTAAAACACATGAAGAATGTGTTGCAAGGGGTGAGGAACCTGGTTTTGATCTTCAAGATCTGTTGCGGCGCTACGGTCCAGCTCCACCATCTTCTGCACCAGGAAAAAATATATCAGAGCATCCTACTTTCCCACCGAAGGATGGTTAAAGATATAGGTCATGTTGCATGTTGGATGTGGAGAAATTTATGTACGACATCTTGAATAAATTATGAACATTGGTCGTGTTTCATTATGACTTTGAGAAATACAATTTTATTTTCAATTAGATCACTTTGTAATGTATTAATAAATTATGAACCTTGGTCGTGTTGGATATTTCGATAATTTTGAAATGTGTATGAATTAATTAGATCACTTTGCTAAATGTAGATGAATAGGCAATGAATGCACTTGGCGGACCGACGCAGTCAGGAGTGGGTTGATGGCATGCATGCTTTTCTCGATGTGGCGGAGGACAACAAGTCGCCGTCAGGTGACATGTTTTGTCCGTGTGGGCAATGTAAAAATCAGAAATCGTACAAATCAAGAGGGGTTCTTCACTTCCATCTGATGACCCATGGTTTCATGCAAAACTATGCGGTTTGGTCGAAACACGGTGAAAGAGGAGTCATAATGGATGACAATGAAGAAGAGGAGGATGATAACGACATTCAATATGGTGCCTTTGCGGATGTTGCAATGGATTATGCAGATCAGGATGGTGCTGACCAGGAAGATGTTGCTCCACAGAATGACCCTAATGATGCACTCGGTCAAATGTTACGTGATGCCGAGCAAGGCTGCGACAATGACAAGGAAAGGAAAAAGATAGATCGTATGTTACAGGACCACAGAACTGAATTGTACCCAAATTGCAAAGAGGGGCTGAAAAGGTTGGGTATCACGCTTGATTTTTTGCAGTGGAATGCATGTAATGGTGTTACTGACAAGGGTTTTGAGGAATTATTGAAACTCGTGAAGAAGATTCTTCCCGAGGGTGACGAATTGCCATCAACAACGTGGGAAGCAAAACGTGTTGTTTGCCCTCTTGGTTTAGAGGTGCAGAAGATAAATGCGTGTCCTAATGACTGTATCCTATATCGTGGTGCTGAATACGAAAATTTGGATTGTTGTCCGGTTTGCAAATGCACACGCTACAAGATCAGGCGAGATGACCCTGGTGAGGTTGATGGGGAGACTATTAAGAACAAGATTCCTGCGAAGCTGGTGTGGTATTTTCCTTTAATACCACGTCTGAAGCTTTTGTTCAGGAACAAAGAGCATGCCAAGTTGATGGGATGGCATAAGGAAGAACGTAAAAACGATGGTATGTTGAGGCACCCCGCCGATGGATCCCAGTGGAGAAACATTGACAGAGCATGCCCAACATTCGATGCCGATGCAAGAAATTTAAGGCTTGGTTTAAGTACTGATGGCATGAATCCTTTTGGTGAAATGAGCAGTAGTCATAGCACTTGGCCTGTGACTGTATGTATCTATAACTTACCTCCTTGGCTATGCATGAAGCGGAAGTTCATTATGATGCCGGTGCTTATCCAAGGTCCAAAGCAACCTGGCAACGACATCGATGTTTATCTAAGACCATTGCTTGACAAACTTAAACAACTGTGAAAGGAAGAAGGTGTTACTATGTGGGATGAGTACAAACAGGAAAGTTTTAACCTTAGGGCACTACTTTTCATCAACATCAATGATTGGCCTGCACTAAGTAACCTGTCCGGACAAACAAACAAAGGATATAAAGCATGCACACATTGCTTAGATGATACTGAAAGCATCTATTTGAAGCATTGTAAAAAGGTTGTTTACATGGGTCATCGTCGATTTCTTCCTTCGAAGCACGAACTACGAAAGAAATGTCCACACTTTGGCGGGGATGCGGAGCACCGTACAAAGTCGATACACCGCAATGGACAAGATGTATTTGATATGGTGAAAAATGTAGAAGTAATATTTGGAAAGGGAGATGGAAGCCAACCTGTCAAGGCAGGTGAGGATGGGCGTGCCGCGATGTGGAAGCAAAAGTCTCTCTTTTGGGAGCTTCCTTATTGGAAATTGTTAGAGGTCCGCAACGCAATTGATGTGATGCATCTGACGAAGAATCTTTGTGTGAACTTGATCAGCTTCCTTGGTACTTATGAGAAGCCAAGAGATACACTGGAAGCACGACAGGAACTTAAACGTTTGAATCTACGGAATGATCTACATCCAGAAAACAGAGACAAAGGACGCAAGTACCTGCGTCCCGCTAGCTTCACTCTCAGCAAAGAGGAGAAGGCAAGTATGTTTGAATGCTTGAACAGTATCAAGGTCCCATCAGGCTATTCCTCCAATATTAAAGGAATAATTAACATGAAAGATAAAAAGTTCTTAAACCTCAAGTCTCACGATTGTCATGTGTTGATGACCCAACTGCTTCCCGTCATACTGAGGGGGTGTGCTACCAGTTAATGTGCGGAAAGCGATTGTGAAGCTATGTGCATTCCTTAATGCGATTTCTCAGAAGGTGATCAATCCTGAAGATTTGGATAGGCTACAGAACGACGTGGTCCAATGTCTTGTCAGCTTTGAGATGATATTTCCACCATCATTCTTCAATATTATGACACATCTATTGGTTCACGTCGTCAAAGAGATTCGTATACTGGGCCCGGTATTTCTTCATAACATGTTCCCTTTTGAGAGATACTTTGCTGTTCTGAAGAAGTATGTACGTAGTCGTGCTCGTCCAGAAGGATGCATTGCTAAGGGATACGAAACAAAGGAGGTGATTGAATTCTGTGTTGACTTTATCGAAGACCTCAAGCCGATTGGGTTGCCTGAATCACATCATGAGGGGAGACTTGGTGGAAAGGGCACACTAGGAAGAAAGACGATGGTAATCAGAGACATACTGACATTTTGTAAAGCACATCTCACAATTCTGCAGCAGTCAGCCTTAGTTGCTCCATACATCGAGAAGCACATGAAGATTCTGTATGAAGAAAATCCAAGAAAGACTGCGACATTTATTCAACGTCAACACAATAGTAGTTTCGCAGATTGGTTGCGAGAACATCTGATGGCTGTTGTGGGTATTGATGCGCAACTAGCCTTTCTAGCTAGGGGTCCATCGACCATGACCTTAAAATTTCAAGGCTACAACATAAATGGGTATACATTATATACAAGAGCCCAAGACAAGAAGAGAACCAACCAAAATAGTGGTGTCCGGATCGATGCGACCGACAGCAATGGCAATAAGAACTCATACTATGGTGTCATAGAGGAGATATGGGAACTGGAATATGGACCTTTAAAGATCCCACTGTTTAAGTGTCAATGGGTGAAACTGACTGCAGTAGGAGTTACAACTGATGAGTATGGGATGACTATAGTGGACCTAAACAAGATTGGGTTTCTTGACGAACCATTCGTCCTAGCCAAAGATGTGACACAAGTTTTTTATATAAAAGACATGGCTAGCAAACCAAAGAAAGGGACGAGCAAGCAATCGGACCCATCAAAAGACGAGGCAAAGCGTCATATAGTTCTTCCTGGAAAAAGAAAAATCGTAGGAGTTGAGGATAAGACAGATGAAGTTTATGATATGCTCGACGGTCGACCTCCATTCTCGGTGGCTGCTGACCCAACCGTCCTGTTAGCAGCAGAGGAGACACCCTATCTACGTCGCGATCACAATCAAGGGACATTTGTGAGGAGAAAGTTTGTTAGTGTTCAAGTAAACAATGATGCTGTATAAGTTAATTGCACTATGATGAAAACTGTAATATTTTAACTATTTTTTTCTCTTTCATTTCATATATAACAAATATATTAATTTTTATATATTAATTGCACTATGACGTGGCTTATAATGTTTTAGTTATAATCTAAATAAATAAGACTAACTATAACCTAAATAAATAAGACCAAGTATAAATTAAACAAATAATACTAAACATTTAGATGTAATATAAAATATGTGAGCACCGGGTATAGTTGTAACTCCTCTTGCAGTCAATTAAATTAAATAGCACCAGGTATTTGCAAAAACCGGTGCTAAATATAAAATTGCGCCAAAAAAGTGGCGCCAAACGGAACTGGGACACCTTTAGCACCGGGCGGATCTAAGACCCGGTGCTAAAGGTCCCCAATTTCGGTTGACGCCCTGGCGGCTGACCTTTAGCACCGGGCCTTGGCTGCGCCCGGTGCTAATCCTAAACCTTTAGCACCGGGCCTTGGCTGCGCCCGGTGCTAAAGCTCCGCCCTATATATAACCAACACTTAGAAAATTTTCGCATCTCGCCGTCTTCGTCTTCTCCACTCCCCACTTCGTCTCCCCGCCGGCCCTCGCGGACCCCGCCGCCGTCGTCCCCAAGCGCCACCGCGCCGCCGCCGTCTCCAAGCGCCGCCGTCGTCCCCAAGCGCCACCGCGTCGCCGTCGTCCCCCATTGCCGCCGCGTCTCCCGCCCCAAGCGCCGCCGTAATGCAAGGTATTTCTGGTGGCGATAATTTGGACCAGATGCAACCTAATGTGGGTCAACGTAATAGCGATGAGCCCACGTCTAGTCAGGTGCTAATATTTCTCATAAACATTATATACATTATCTTAACCTAATGTTGTGACTAATTTATACGTCTAATTATTCTAGCCATCTACGGCGACAACTGCCGCTACGAAACGCCCTGGAAAAAGAAGTACCACTAAGAGGCTGAAGGAGGTCAAATTGCACATCACCAAAGTGGAGGATGATGGCGAGCCAACTGAGCCCAAAGAAATTGCCAGAAAATATGTCTCTCAATGTGGGGTTATTGTTTGTGAACGCGTTCCCATTAGCATCAGGAAATGGAGATCTACGGACCCCAATGAACCGTATGTTCTGGCTAATACGGAGAAAGAAATGATATGGACTGATGTGAAAGAAATATTCGGATTTCCTTCAGATCGTGAAGAGAAATTGAAGGATTGGACGCTGAAAAAGATGGCAACTCAATTTCAAAATTATAAGACAAAATTGTGGAAGAAATATCTCAAAACAGAAGAAATTCCGGATTTTGACAATCACCCTACCATAAGACCTCATCATTGGGACGCGTTCGTGGAGTACAAACAGTCCACAGAAGGATCTGAGATATCCGCAAGGAACATCGGCAATGTGGAAAAAAAGAAGTACACCCATGGAATGGGTTCAGGCGGTTATAAAGGTAGCGTCGACAAATGGGACAAGATGGAAGAAGATCTCTATGCTAAAGGCATTCGTCCAGCGACACATGACTGGCCCTTAGGATCCAAGCATTGGTATTATGGTCATGGAGGCACTCTCAGTCCAATAGACGGATCTTTGATTTTTGGCGAGGACTTGCGAGACCTAGCTCACCGTCTCCTTGAAATCATAAGGAAAGCTGAGGCTGGAGAATTCATCTCTGACAGAGAAAGAGATGAGCTAACCTATGCCTTAGGAAACAAGGAGCATCCTGGAAGAACGCGCGGAGTAGGAACTTCTGTTTCTTGGAAGTATGCTTTCAAGGAGGACAGCTCCTCCTACAGGAGCCGTAAGCGGAAGAAGACCGAAACAGAGAACAGGATGAGGGAGCTAGAGGAAATTGTAGCCGCCCAGGGCGCACGGATACAGGATATGGAGGGAGAGATGGAACAGCGAATGAAGCTAGCACTTATTCAGATGACACAATCTAGAGGAACAGAAGATCCTGCTGCTTTGGTTACCCCTCCACAACAACGTAGCAGTCATGCTTCCACAGAGCTTCCGCCAGCTCAATCAGAACCGGCCCGTTACCCTGTGGATGAAATATCTCAGCGCACCGCTTGCGAGCTTCATTCAACATTGAAGAACATATCAGTGGTGGTACGTATAATAACAATGACTTAAAGTTAGTTTACATATGTTGAACATATTATTGTGTTATTAACTTTTCCGAATATATTAGGTTGCATACGGCACGGCTAGACCATTGGAAGAAGGACAAACAGTACACTCCAAGGAGATTCCATATGGCTACGCACCAGTCGAGGTGGAACAAGTTGTCTCAGATTACAACGGCTTGCAGCTTGACATCCCCGGAGGTGATGGGGAAACACTTCTTGGACAGTGTTGTCACGGCATCATTCTATGGAGCAAGCGTGACATCATCATACCTGGTATGGAAGCAACAACCTCGACAGGTCCGCCAGGTCCACCGTTTCCGCATGACGATGATCCTTCGGCAGATGATCCTCTAGCAGATGATCCTCCGGCAGAAGAAGATTCGTCTCCACCGGCGAGGCCAAAAAGGAATCCGCCCAGAAAGAAAACTGCGCCAACAAGTCCTCCACCACCAACAAAGCGGCCAACTAAGCAAAAGAAAGTGCCGGCAAAGAAGAAATTAGCTTACGAGCTGACGCAAGAGGAACTTGACGAGGTAGTCGCCGCAGAAGTACACGCGCATTTTCACAAGAAGAAAGAGCCTGAGAAAGAGTTCGTGGTTGACCCGGTCAAGGCGGCGAGGTTCTTACAAAATTTGACCAGGGCAGAACAGAAAAAAGCCGAAATATCTGACTACGACCGCTCATTAATAAAATCATTTCAGAAAAGGAAGAGAGCTGAGCAGGCTGAGCGGTTGGCATCGCCTAAGTCTAAAGTGAAGCCAGCATCGCCTAAGTCTAAAGTGAAGCCGTCATCGTCTAAGTCTAAAGTGAAGCAGGTAACGCATAAGTCGAAACGTTATACTATTCCTCAGCTCGGCGAACAACCTCAGCAAGGATTGACTCAGTTGCCAGATGCGCACGAACTGATGCTCCAACGTCAAATGGAAGAGACAGGTCTCAGTAGAGCGGTCCTCACTGGCCAAGAACCCCCGCCCAAAGCTAAAGTGACTAAGTGGCATTTTGAGCTTGGCAAGTCGTTCGTCCCGCTAGATGATGTGAAAAAGCTACAAACAAAGATGTATTTATTGCATGGATGGTACATGGTTCAAGCGGTCGAAAGGACGAGACATGTTCGGGTGTCGCGTGAAGGATGAGGATTTTTTCAATGGAGAAGACACGATTTGGTTGGAGTTCAATGATATCTACGAAATCTACCAACGAGACGCCCTGGACATGTCTTTGATTCAAACCTGGGTTCTGTAAGTGATTTCTTATAACAATTTCTTTATTGTCATTTAAAAAACTCTATGAGTGACGGCGCTACTTTATTGCTTATTATGTAGAATGGAGATTCAAAGATGTCGGAGGGAGCGTATTTTTGACGTTGGTTTCATGGACCCATCAAAGGTAAACCAAGACATGATTTATAAAGATCCAGAGGCGACATATCATAACTTATTCAAGTATGTGGATAAGCAAAATTTTATGGACTCCATACTATTGCCATACCACTGCGGGTGAGTGCTAACACTTATATTATCTCATTTTATTTTCTTAATTTCTTAATTTCTTTAAATTATCTCATTATGCTAAAACACTTATACATATGTATGTAGTTACCACTGGGTGCTCATAGTACTGAATCCTGATAGAGGTGTGGTTAACGTCTTCGATTCGTTGAGGAAACCACAAGAAGAGTATCAGGAAATCATTGACATGTTTACAAGGTCGTATATATAAGTAAATTTCAACAATTCAAATTTTTCTATATACTTACATTATTGACTTATTTTATTTGATCTCAAATTTGAGACTAACAACATGATTATGTAATTGTAGGATGTGGAACGAGATTCGTGAAAAGCACCCCGGTATTGGATATGAAAAGCTCGTATGGAATACTGAATTCCCGGTACGCATGCAATTTGTACATATACGTCTTTGCTAATCAACTTAAAAAATATCTTTAACTTTGTTTTCGCCAACAGTGTCATCAACAGGGGCCGGGCAATAATTTATGCGGATACTACGTTTGCGAGTACATGCATAGCTGGATTAAAAAAATATATACTAACCATGATATTATGGTACGCAATATCTATTTACAAGTTTCTAATTCAACTTCACCATTATTATACTTTAATTTTAATTGTTTGCAATTCGTAGATGACGTCCATCTCTAGTAAAAGCCTAGAGCAGCATAAGATCGACGCAGTTGCAGAACAACTCGTTGGATTTATTTGGGACGAGATCATCAATGTGAATGGAGAATTTCATTATGATGATGCATGGGACAATACGGACACCTCAAGTCTTCGTTCCTCCATCGCTGATCCTAGATCCTCTGCTCGTCCTAGTTCATCATCAGCTCGTCCAAGTGAAGGATCGTAATTTATGGATACTAAGTTAGAAAACTCTTTTAGCACTATGAGATGATGTAACTCTTTTGGCACTAAGATATGTAATATATGTCTTTTTTATGCTTATACGAGCCTTTTACAAATACTAGTGCAGTTAAGTACGACATCCGTATTAGAACAAATACGTAGGCGAAAAACGTTGGCAAAATACGTATACAAACAAATAAATATGAAGGCTGGAAAAGGGAAAATTATATGGTCCCCCTTTAGCACCGGTTCTCGAAACCAACCGGTGCTAAAGGGGCTCGCGCAGGGGCCATGTGCGCGGCCCCTTTTAGCACCGGTTGGTTTCGAGACCCGGTGCTAAAGGGGGCCTTTAGCACCGGGTAAATGACCCGACCCGGTGCTAAAGGTGTACCCCTTTAGCACCGAAAGATCCGCACCGGTTGGGAAACCGGTGCTGAAGGGGGTTTCCCAACGGGTGCGGATGCCTCATTCTCTTCTAGTGGGGATACATCTCGCTCTTCACTGGTGAAGACAGCATTAGGCCGATGCTGTAAGTCCCAAGAGACAGAGATAACACTTGTGCAGTCAAGAAGCCCTTTTGGACAATCCAATGATTCGACAGCGGCAGCAAGACCCAAAGAAAGCAAGGAAGAATTGGAGAGGATGATTGCCACCAATGCTAATGCCTCTATACGGAGCACCGTTCCTTTAGGACGACTCCATAGATCTCTGAGAGCAAGTATAATAGAAGGCTGGCTAAATGATGAAGTGGAGGAGAGAGGAGAGGAGTGAGAAGGGAAGCGGGTTATAAGCTTACGGTCAGCTTGGGCACAAGAACCAAGAAACTCTGTGAGAGAGACATGTGGGCTATGTATTATTGATGACGAGCTAAACCACTGTATGGGTGGGCTGCAAAAAGACTGCAAAGAGCCTTGCAGCCAGCAAGCTGGCTGTATTATTATGCTTGCTCTGAGCTGATAGTGCAACGAGGCTATTGACATTGCATTTCCTCCCAAACGGTCTTCCATGCTCCCCATGTGAGCAACATGAAAATCAAATCTAAGGCTAATCCTAGTGGAGAGTTTCATTTTGATGTTTCCAAGGTAGCCACGTAAGCAACATGAAAATGAAATGGTGTTTGAAACTACCTCTACAATGCAAAGTTTCATGGTGTGGTTTCATAGGCATTACATGCAAGACACAAACTGTGTTGGTAACTGTGCATACATAGTTTCATCTAGATGAAACTCATCTCACCTCTTTCCTCATTAACTCACTGCCACATCATCAAAACTGATGACATGTCACCCTAATTAATGCGCATGAAACCTCATGAAACTCCCCACTAGGATTAGCCTAAGAGCCATCGTTTAGACTAAAGTGGCCAAAACTCATGAAGGTATCTTTTATATTCATGAGATTCTTCCAAAAATGAGAGTCTGAACGTCTATTGACACAATTCCCTAAGGTTTTATCTTTGATGTACTTATTTCGTAATAACTCTTGCCACATACCTTCTTCATTTAGTAACATGAATAACCGTTTGCTCAAAAGGCACTTATTTTGAATATCAAGGTTGTGAATGCCTAGGCCACCATGAATCTTTGGCAGTCACAACGGCTTGCTAGTAGTTTGAACACACCGGATTCATACATCACATAGACATCACCCCACTGTCTGAGTCGGGGTGCCTAGAGGCCTGTGCGCGTGGTGGCGTGTCCCAGTGGCCCTCCCGCTGGTGAGTCGGTGCTGGTGTGACCAGCTAGGTGAGGGGTCTCCCCATGTCGTGTCTCTGTGGTTTTGTGGGTCAGGGTTCCGAAATGGTGGCTGTTCTTTTTGAATCAAAATCGATCTGATTTTTGTCTGTGTTTTGTTACCCGCACTGGATCTACACACTAGTGCACCTAGCAATTGATACCATTGATAGATCTGAGAATCGTCTAAGTGTAGATAGTGGGATGATGTCTATGTGATGTATGGATCGGGTGTGTACAAACTCCTAGAGAGCTAATCTACTAGAACCTAGAGGAGTGAGAGAGAGGTGGAAATGTATACCGGAGGAGGAAGACTCGAGCATCACGTTCTGTCGGCGTAGTCTCCGCATGGGCAATGATGGTCGGCGAAGAGGTTGAGGGTGTTGCCAGCGTCGAGGTCAGCAGTTGAGTCGAGGTTGCAGTATGGCGGCGGCGGTGCTTCCCGTCTCCATCAGTGCACCCTTGAGATCGGTCTAGGGTTTGGAGTGTCAGTGGGGTGCTGGCGGCTTGTGAACAGTGCTCTGGCCCCCACCTTCCTTTTAATACCACTGCGTGATGGAGGCCAATTAAATAGGGTTTGGGGTCCATTGCAGGGGAATGCGACGGATGCGAGCACAATAGAAAATAGTAGGGTAGAAGATTGTGGGTAGGGCTGTGTGGCCACGGTGAGGATGGCAGACGCTGCGGTGTGCGCGATGAAGCGGTTCAAGAAGGAATAGGGCCAACGGAGAATTGTATTGCATATCTGGTGGCTTATATACAATTTACAATTGTGTGCACAAGGAGCGCACTGAGAGAGGCTGTTGGCAACGCCGTGGTCACCACTGCAAGCTACTCTGAACACTGAGGGCATGTTTGGAACACTGGCCCGACGGCTCGGCTGTGCCCCCAGCTGCAGAGATGGTGCTTGGGGCCTCTTTGGCTCGCTGGGGCCCGTCTCCCCGGCTGCAAAACACGCTCTCTCTACTGGCTCTGGAAAAATGAGATATGGGTTTGCTTCCTAGGAGCTCGGCTGGCTCCGATGCGTGAGGGTGCGCGAGGGGCGCGTGAGGGGCGCTCGGGTCACCTCCCCTAGATCTCCTCCTCCACCACCACCACCACCACCATGACATCGAGTCCCATATCCCCCGCGTCCCTGGCGGCAGCATCCGCTACGCCAGCCAGGAAGCCTTCGAAAACATGTGTCGCGGCGGGCCCATGTTCGTGCCCACCAAGATCTGGCGCAAGTGGCACCACCGCCGTCAACATCAACCTTCATCACCGGAGCAAAGCCTCCGCGCTAGCCGCAACCGCCACCCCGGCCTCCAGCTCGTCCAGGCACGCGGCCACCGCATGGAGTTGGTCTCCGTGATGCTCCTGCTCATGGAGAAGAGCACCCAGGTGCTCAAGATCCTCAAGCAGATCAACGCCGACGCCAACTCCGTGAAGGCCAAGGACTCCATGGGCATCCACCCCGGCCGTGCAAGCTCCGGCCGCGGGAGCTCCAACAGCGCGAGCTCCGGCCGCGTGAAAGGTCCTAAATGGCTAGGGGGGTGAATAGCCTATAAAAATTTCTACAAACACCAACACTAAGAAACCTTGTTAGTAAATAAGATGACGAAGCGAGTTTTGCTTAGCACTACTTGTGTTGCAAGCCAATCCTACCACAATTCTAGTATTGGACAAGAATTTAAGCACACTAACAATAAAGTCCCTAGGCTAGCAACAAAACTTCACTAGCTAACAAAACTTAACTAGCTAAAACAACTACTTACACTAACTAGGAAAGTAATGCAAGGAGAAGGATAGAAGTGTTATACCGATGCCTTGTTCAACCACTTGATGTATCAAAGAATACCAAGAAAGATAGCCAATCAATCACAATAAGAATTCCTCGGGAGACAAAGAATGGAGACACCAATTTTATCCCGAGGTTCACGTGCTTGCCGGCACACTAGTCCTCGTTGTAGCGATACACTCACTTGGAGGTTTACGAGCTAATAGGCATCACACGCCTAACCCGCAACCGAGTGCCGCACAACCAACACAAGATGAGGATCCACAAACTACGAGCAATCCACTAGAAGTCACCTTTGCCACTCCGGCGGGGAAAGGTGCAAGAACCCCTCACAAGAATACCGATCAGAGCCGGAAACAATCACCTTCTTCCACTCAACGATCACCAGCTCCTTCAAGTCGTCTAGGCTCCGACAAGAGCCAAGAGTAACAAGAATCACCGGGCTTGAATCAACCAAGTGCCACCAATGGATGAACACACACAAAATGCACTTGATTCTCTCAATCTCACACAAATTCGCAATAGAGTGTAGAGAGATGAGAGGGAGGGTGTTCTCTTGCTCACAATATGCCTAGGATTGATCAAATGTCCAAGAGAGAGTCCCCATGGCTGGCCAAGTCCATATATATAGAGTTCCAAAACTCCTAACCGTTTTCTAGCCGTTATGGGCCCTCTGCGCACGCACCGGACGCGAGCTGTCGGGGCACCGGACGCGCGCCTTAGCGTCCGTTGTGCCAACGGTCGGCGCAGACGCTGTCACACCGGACGCGCGGCACACTGCGGGCGGCATCCGGCCAGCGTCCGATGCAGCCAAACCCTTGCGCTGCAAAGCAGCACCGGACGCGCAACCGCACCACATCGAACGCGCACCACCAGCATCCGGTGCAGACCAGAATGCCAGCACTTCTGGCCACACCACACCGGATGCATCCGATGCGCCTCACCGGACACACGATAGCGTCCGATGCCTCAGCAGAACGTCCACGCAGACTTGCTCTTCACACCGGACGCGCGACCCCCTCGTCCGGCGCACCGAACCTCAGTGTCCGGTGCTCTTTGAGTACTTCTAATTGATTTGCAACGAAGTCCTTCTCTTTCCTTTGCTTCTTGTACCAACTTCCAAGCATGTCTTCACTTAAGCACACATAGTTGGTATATTTTACAAGTTATTTGCAAAGGTTCTTTAGCCACTTTTAAAGAATTTTCTGCAAATGCACATGCTCAACACCTAGTGGCACTTGATAGACACCAAACCGGCTATCCCCTCTTGATAGTACGACATCTATCCTAAATGTGATCACACTCTCTATAGTGTCTTGATCACCGAAACAAAATGGCCCTTATGGTTTATACCTTTGCCTTGAGCCCATTTTTGTTTCTCTCTTTCTTCTTCTCATTTCCAAGCAAGAGCTTCTCTTGATCATCATGTGGATCACCTCTCCACCATCATCAAGCTCTATTGCTAGGTGTGTGTGTGTGCCTAACCATTGTCATGATCACTTAGAGCAAATGGTTAGCACACTAAGGTTTCATCAATTATCCAAAACCAAACCAGGACTTTCAATCTCTCCCTTTTTGGTAATTGATGACAACCTCCACAAAGATAAATAATGAGAATTTGAGGTGAATTGCACTACTTGTCCAAGCAAGAAATTCATGTAAGATATGAATTGGACAAGTCATGCAATTCTTTGATAGTGCTAGCTCCCCCTACATATGTGCTCAAGTTTGTTATGAGGTGTTGCACATATGCATAGATTTGAATTCCTTGGGCAGACAAGAACTACCAATTTGATGCTAAGGTTTATAAGAATGGACCTTTGAAGCGTGATACCATGGAGTGCGCCATTTCAACCATCCTTAGCACCAAGGTGAGTAACTTGATACCACTTGAAACACCACTTGAAAACAAGCATTATCTGCAAAACAAAAACTAGTTACCCTTATGCATGCTAGTTGATCATATCATCATTCATACTATTACTAGCATACATCATACAAGCATTGCATTTGAATTTTAAAAGTTTGCAATGCAACACATCAAATGTTTATGCACATTCAAATGCAACAATCAAGTTTATGAGCTTGCTCCCCCTACATGTGAGCTTCAAATTTTAGTTGATCCCCTTCCTTTTGCAAATCTCTCCCCCTTATTGTCTTATCTCTTCCCCTTACTTGTCTCCCACATGTACCAACTTTTATCTTTGTGGCATATCTCTCCCCTTTTGTCACCAATTAGCACAAAAGGTATGCCCAATTTTAGTTGGAGACTTAAGTCAATCAAAGAGGGTGAATGTGAGATCATATTCCCAAATTATGGTTTAACCAAGATCATATACACAAGATGATTAACACGGTTTAAACCAAGAGTAAGCTTCTTCACACAACTTTCATTGGTTATCTTACTCATGTTGGTTAAGCACTTGATTTGTATATGTTCTAGTTTAAACACTAGGATTGCAAGCCCACAAACATGTTATATGCTACCACTAGATCATATCAATCATAGAAGCAATAGTGGTACCATACAAGCATAAAAATATTTTGATTTTCATGAATAAGCCTAATAAAATGAAAGTCATGGCTAGATGCACTAAACAAGTCCTTAGCATAGGATGTATGTCATGCCAAACAATTTTACCTTGCTTTGCTTGGAGGTGAGGCATGTCATATATAAGTGGGGTGCATCAACTCATGTTGGAGAAATCAAGAATATTCAATTCATTCCTTAGTTTGCAAAATCTCTTCTCATCAAGTGGCTTGGTGAAGATGTCGGCTAGTTGATTTTCAGTGCCCACACTCTCAATGCAAATGTCACCCTTTTGTTGATGATCTCTTATGAAGTGATGACAAATATCAATATAGCTTTTCTTTCTGTTAAATTAAATTAAAGAAAAATTTTGTAAAGCCTATATTTCTAAATGCCTTAAAAAGCAGGGTGTTACAGTTACAGTTTGGAGTAGTTGTGATTCAGACACAGAAACAATGAACACTCCAATGAAAACACAACGTTACAGCTTCTAAGAATCCTGAGATACACAACAAATAACAGCACACAGCGCTCACAGCAAACCTTTGCCGCCTAACCATGCTGATGGTTGATAGAGCACATTATTTAATTAGGTCTACTAGGTCTACACTGGGCAACTCTAGCAAGTAATACCTAAACAAACGTTAGTAGGGACGCTGACCAACCAAAGCCTCTTCATTCAGCACACGCACTAGTGGACCAATCGTACCAAGACATTCCAGAATCCTTGAAGACAGATTGCGAAGCTTGTGAAGAAGTATCTGACCAACAGGATGAACACTAAAGGAAGTTGAATAAGCACCAACCAATTCATCCAAAATTCTGAGAACCTCTTGAATGGACGAGCAAGTGCGAGTACCAAGATCTCCAAGAACAACTAGTTCTGAACCAAGTCCATCCACTCTTTCCTTGGCGAACAGGTACGCATCTTGGTTTGGATCAGAAATCAGCACATGATAATTCACACTGAAAGCGAGAAGGCAGTTGTACAGGGCTGTCTGTCTAGCAGTTACGGGTTCGTAGCAAATCCGGCCAAATCCAGTGAAAGTGCGACCAAGACCGCCGGCAGCAGAAACAAATCTAATGTAGCACTTAAAGCGAATGTCTTGATTGTTCATTCCGAATTCAGGAGGATGGTATCCAAGATCAGTAGCAACTGTGCTCAGAATCGATTGGCCTCCATCAAGTTTCATACGATTGGCCTACAAGAATTAAAACTATGGATTACCAGAGCATCGAAAATAGGTTGAAACAACACAAGATGATTTTAGAGTAAAATGCACCACAAGTCCATCAACTTGTAAGCGGGTGTCACTTAGGTCCATCAACTCTGAAAGTGCATTTTTAGGTCCATAAACTTTTTAAGTGATTCACCGTAGGTCCATACCCATTTGTTTATATTTGTATTTTACAAAAACCTTCCTTTGTTTGTTTTGCTTTCACATGGACAGCCCGCGTCGCCGTTCAAGCAGTCGCCGTCCCCGGAGACCAACGCGGCCCGCACACGGTCACCCACCCTTGAGACGGCCTCCGGCGAGCTCCGCGCCGCCGTGCCGTGCCTCTGCACGTCCGAGGACCTGGCTGAGTCTGAGAGGTCCGTGCTCAAGATCGAGCGCCTATGGCGAGAGGCTGGCGCCGAGCAGCAGCACGCCGCGGCGGCGCTGCTGGCCAATCGTGCTAGCATGGCCGGGTGGGTGAGCAGGTGCGAGCAAGCGTCGCGTGAGAAGGCGCGGAGCAAGCTCGTGTGAGCAGAGTGAGGCGCGGATGGCCGAGCGTGCCCATCGGTGGTCGCCGTAGTTGCGGGCGGCTGCAGCAGGGAGCCGTGTGGGTGAAATCGTGAATGCGACGCTTGCTCGCCCACAGCAGCGAGCACGCAGGCGGGGAGCTTGCACCGGCGTGTTGCTGAGCTCACTGTGGCACGCGTGGATGGTCCATGGTCGGCATGCATTGGGACCGACACGTGCTCCAGCTGTTGTGTAACTACATTTGTTCCTTGAATGTGCGTCTGTAGGATTTGATAGTAGTTACGGATTTCTCAAATTTGGATGTGCTTTCGCATGCTACCAGAGAGGTTGACGATGAGGGCAACAAAGATCCTCACTAGAGATCCAAGCTGCGCGTCGTGGTGGTCGATCTCATCACGCATTGGCACCAAGGAGTAAGCACATCAGCTGCATGTGGAAGTGAGAGCTGCCGTTGGGAGCCGTTGTGGCAACGACGCGTATGCGACCGCAGGATGCATGCATGTTCAGCAGCGGTGGCAAGAAGCACGGGGGCGCCAACAGCAACGGCATGACCAGTGACCAGATCGACGTCGTCTGGAAGGCAGCGCTCAAGCACGGCCTCACACGGCGTGAGCGCTCGCGGCTGGTGAACCATGTAGAAGAAAAGGATGAGGAGGGGTAACTATGCAAAAGAAAAAGAAACGGAGGGAGGTATTTGTAAAATACAAACATAAACGAAGTGGTATGGACCTACGGTGAATCACTTAAAAAGTTTATGGACCCAAAAGTGCAATTTTTAAGTTGATGGACCTAAATGACACCTCCTTACAAGTTGATGGAGCTCTGATGCATTTTACTCATGATTTTAATATATACAATTATAAAATATTTAGCTGGGAAATAACCATTAGAGGATATTGAACTACCTCATTCCCAGGGATGTTAAAACCAGCAGCTAACATAAGAGCATTTAAATCAGAAGGATCGTTGATTTCATCTAGCTGTTCGGCTCTTGAAGTGTGACCTTGCATTGCCTGACCATAAATCATTTCAAGTTGGACGGCACATGCAGCTGCAGAATTTCTTATGATCCCGGCATGACCGCTTGCCCTGAGACTACCAATTTTTCTCCCAAAATACTCAATTGTGGACTGAATGCGCTGAAAGGCTTCAAGTGACTGTGACAGAACAGTCGCCATCGTGCTCCTCCCGTTCTGTACCTTTTCAACAAAGGCAGCAAACCTTTCTTTGCATTCCCAAACACGAAACAAGCTATAGTCCAGAACAGTATACCTATGCTCCTCCTGAAGAACACGGAGAGCAGCAGCACAGGCACTTTGCTGCGCAACGGCCTCAACAGGACCAGGCTGACCAACAGCGGTGATGCTGACCATCTCTTCAGCTTCAGGTGAATAAGGAATCAAGAAAGACACTTGCAGACAAAAAATATCGTCATCTTCAGAGACATTTGAAAAAACAAGCTCAGTGCCTCCAATAGCACCGACTGAGGCGGCAAGGACATCCTGAGGGCTGAAAACAATAATACGCTCCATTGGAAGCTGTGTGAAAATGAACACAACAAAATATATCAGTCAGCGTATAATCAGAAAAAATAACCCAAACATCAGCAAAAAGAAATTAGAGAAGAACAGGGCAGAAAATTGAAGCATGCACTACAATTTATATGTATGCCTTTCAAAAACTATAATTAAAATGAACGAAATTGAGGAAAAAAATCAGGGAACCACAATCATTGACAGAGATAAACTGACTCATATTCATACAATATCAATGTTTTCCTGAAACTAGAAGAACCTACAATGGCTATTGTCATCTTCAACAGAGCTGCAGAGATCATCAATAACTATAGCTACTAGAATCAGATGCCGAAATTATAATAATATATTTCCTGTTGCCAGTTTGAATAAGCAGAATAGTGGAACTAAAACGGAAAAATGGGAGAATGTTTTTTTCTACTCTTTCTATGTAGCATTTTAATTAGAAATCTGCCAACAATAGACACATGGGTTCATTCTGAAGCTGTGCACTCCTAATTTCAAAAAAGACCAGGATGGATGTACATGGACAAAGCTGACCGAAATATTTAGCACACTATATCAACTTCCTGTACAAGATGTGTATATGGCTAATATCCCCGATGCACAGGATAGGGTTGTAATCAGCAAGGTAGCTTTGAGAACAATCATGGATACACTGGGACTACAGCAATTTGAGCTGACATTAAAAAAAAACAGAGGATACCAAGTACTTTGCAGCCCTTAACATTGAAGTTCAGCATCAGCGACGATATGCTCAGCTAGGAAAAAAAAAAGATTACAGCTACTTTCACAACAAAGCAAAGAGTGCAAAGGAGGATCTCTACGAAAAAGCTACTGAATGGGCTAAATCCAAGTTCAACATTGTAATAGATGGCCTGTGAGAGAGCACGAAAGACTATCAGATTCAGACACACTAACCTCAAAGCCAAAGAACAACGGAACAATGACAATGCTTCGCACACGCTAACCGGGAAAGAGCTGGGACAAGCGAGGGGCGTCACTATATAGCAGCGAAAGGCCTCAACACCTGCAAAGTAAAAGGCGAGGCAGAGCAAACAACGATCCCGCGAAGAATATCTGAAAAAGTCGAATACCGTCCAGCGAAAAAAGACAGTGTACAGAACTCTGATAGTAAACAATCAAAAGAAACTATAAGGATCGGACATTACCTGAGGTAGCAGAAGAACCATCAGGGAACAAAGATGTAACCACAACAAGCCTCTACTGCCTCACAGCATACGAATCTCTCTGAAAAAATAGCAGAGACTGAAAAGAGACAGAAAGAACAGAGAATGCCTGACGCCAACATCTCCATCTAATATGTACCAACGCAAATGAAACCCTCTTTTAGCCAACGAACCAACGACACAGCAACGCAAACACAGTCTCCAAACGAACAGGGACGCCGGATCTGCGTCGGGTACGCCGCGAGTCACCGGCCTAGGTCTCCACCTCCCACGCATGCGCCCGGCGCCGCTACAATCACATCCCCTCAAGACCTGGTCGCCGGAACCTCGATTCGCCCGCCGCGGCCGCGACTGTGCCTGGATCCGCCAGAGGCTCGACGACAGACCTAGGCCGGCACGCGAGGATGAGAAGAAAAGTTAAAAAAAAAAAGAACCGAATGGTTAATGGGCCCATTAAATGTAAAAGAACCGAATGATTAATGGGCCCATTAAATGTAGCATGAGTATACATAATTAATTCATTGTATCATCACTCAAACAATTACTGTTCAGAGTAAAATCCCCACTCATGTTGCAAAGCATAGCTGCTATGAAATTGGTAGGAGCATCTCCAAGAGTCTTTCTAAAACTCACTCTCTAAATCATCATTTAGAGAGTCATTTGCATAAAAAACGTTTTCTATATCTTCCTGTTTTCTAACAACTTTTTTATATCTTGCATACACTTTAGAAATATATTCTCTTTTCTATATGTAGCTAGCGAAAAATTCGGAATAGAGATTGATTATGTTTGAATAACCGAATAAAGAGGTTGCTGGAAGGCACATTTTTAATTAAAATATCTAAAACTGGCAATTAGGAAGGAATTAGAGAGTCCGTTAGAGTTGCTCTAACAACTAACCCGTCAGCACCATGGGATGGGTAAGATCAGTGCCATAATTTTTTCTGTTTCTTACGCGGCTTATAGATGCACAATCCACCAACAGCAATAATCGTACTCCCTAATTAACTGGCATTCAATGCAAAACACACGCATCCACCTAGAATTTTTTTTAATTTTTAACCCTTTTTTAATTAATATTTTAAAAATAACACGTCGGGATATTTATTTGCATCTCGTGACCTTTTGGCCGCGCCGGTACACGTGGCGCGGCAGGACCACGTTAGCGCGCCATCCGGGTCGGCGCGGCAAGCTTCCACGGTGGCATGGCCCGGCTGACATGGCTTGGCTCCTGCCGCGCCGGTGCACGCGGCGCGGCAGCGCTCCCGTGCCCGCCCACCCGGCGCGGCAGCACCGGTGGAAAATCAGCTGCTTCACACGCGCCGCTGCCTTCTCCTTTTTCTCTTTTTTTTCCGTCCCTTCTCAGGTCTACTTCTGAGCAAGGGGAAGAAGCGGCGCCCTGTGCGGCAGCAACGTCGCGCTGCGTGCGGAGGGTAGCTGCGCAGGGGCGGGGCGGCGCTCGTTGCTCTCCCGTGAGATTGTCGAGCGGATCGGGGCTGAAGCAATCGGCGAGCTCCACGGGGCACGGCGGATCCCAGCGGCCGGCGCGACGCCCCTGTTCCTCTCGTGCAGATTGCGGTGGTAAACAGAAATATGAGTGTACTCGTATCAATCCAATCTCTGTGTTTTCTGAAGTAATGGCGTTGCGAAGATTGATTTGATCCCCTGGTATCTCTTCCAAAGCTTAATGGTAACAATGTAACAAAGTAGCCAGACTACTTGTTGTCATCTATAAATTGAAGCATTTGCGTTTGCAAGATTTATGAAAGTGAAACGGCACGTTAGCAATGCCATTTGACTTTGGATTGTGATGAATTAGATGCATGGACACCGTGGAATACTTTGGCTGACATGTTTTAGCCGGTATGGCGGTATCTGTCTATATAGCTTTTCTTTCTGTTTCTGAATCTCCCTGGGATATTCTTTTTCTCCACCGAAACCCTTACTAGCTTTGATTGATATTCCCCACCGTGTGTTTTAGCCAATAACTCTGCTTATTTTTAGCTGGACCCTGGAATGTTTAGCTTGCTTTGAGATGAATTTTCTTCGATGACTCCATCAGTATTCAGCAAGCGCAAGGAGCCATGAACCACCTTGGATGACTGAAACTGCTTCGCACCCTTGTATATATACTTGGTATATAATTCTGTAGATCTTTGGAATTAAACATGAACGGTGTATGGGGCTGTAAACATTGTCTGTAATTGATCACCTCTTAAGTCTGAACATATATCGATATAACTTGAACTGCTAAACACAGACCATGCTGCCAAAGGGTTTAAACAAATTGTTGATGCAGATCAGCACACAGATGGTTATAGTCTTGCATCAACACTATCTATCACAGGCAAGGCAACTGAATTAAACAATCAGAATTCAGAAACATTCTAGACCTCACCTTCTAACTACGGCACGTACCCCATGGACATATATTCAATTTCAGTATGAATTAAACAAGAGCAGATGAACAACATCCCAAAGCCACCACCTGACAATGTCGTTTTTTTTAAACGACCACCTGACGATGTCAATTACCAACAAAGGCAAACCCGCTGGCCCGGTAGCCGGGATTCGCCGTGTCACGGCCTGGACCTGTCCCACTGCCCTGTCTCGTCGGGGTGCCGCGCCCACGAGTGGCACCACTGGCCGTCGGGATCGCTGCAGAGCTTGCGCCAACCGCTTCAGCCTCCGCCGGACGACCTCACAGCAGAGCTCGCGGCCTCGCGGGGCTCGCCGACGAGTGCTGCCCGGCCTCGCGTGGCCACCCTCTGAACGCAGCGTGCTGTTGCTATCGCGCACGGCGCCCAGCATCCCATTGCCCAGACGTAGATTTGAAAACGAACGAAAAAAGGAAAAACAGCAACAGACGATTGAAGGAGAAGGCAGCGGCGCGCGTGAAGCAGCTGATTTTCCACCGGTGCTGCCGCGCCGGGTGGGCGGACTGCGGGAGCGCTGCCGCGCCGCATGCACCGGCGCGGCAGGAGCCGAGCCATGTCAGCCGGGTCATGCCACCGTGGAAGCTTGCCGCGCCGATCCGGATGGCGCGCTAACGTGGTCCTGCCGCGCCACGTGTACCGGCGCGGCCAAAAGAGTCACGAGATGCAAATAAATATCCCGACGTGTTATTTTTAAAATATTAATTAAAAAAAGGTTAAAAATTAAAAAAAATTCCTGGGAGCCTACCTCGCCAGTCGTCTCTACACTGTTGCCTATAGTGTTCGGAGCATCTACAGGGCGAGGACGTTCTGCATCTTAAGGAGGGGGAGCGTTACGACGTAGGGCCCTGTTTAGTTCCCATTCTTTTCACGCAAAGGTCACATCAACACAAATTTACATGCATGCAGTATTAAATATAGACGAAAAAATTAATCCATTACATGAATGGAGTGTATGACGCGAGACGAATCTAATGAGGCTACTTAATCCATGATCTGCAACAGTAATGCTACTGTAACCATCCGCTAATTATTGACTGATTACCCTCTAATTACCCGTCATTAGATTCGTCTCGTGATTTGCAGGCTAGATCTGTAATTTGTTTTTGTTAGTAGTCTACGTTTACTACTTCTAAATGATGTATTTCTTTTGATGTGACTTTTCCATCAAAAACTTTCTACCCAACTAAACAGGGCCAGGGCCTTATTGAGCAGAGATACTGGGCTACACTAGCTACTAGCTATCGGGCCTGTAAGCCGGCCTCTGTGTCGCCGCAAGGGTGTATTAACTAGGCTTAGCCCATTTCGTGTTAGGATATGTACTCGCTGTGGGGGTGGTTTTGGGAGGTCAGCAAATTCAAACTAAACTATTCCGCATTGTCCCCTCATGCTCTTCTTCTCTAGAGATGGTGCCACCGTGCTCTTACGCTGCACGTTCTCATCGGCAAAACTCTCTCTACCCCACCACGTTCGTAGCATCCAGTCATGCTAAATTATGCGAATATGAATGTGTCTGGTTACGGTCCTCCTTCATGGGATTGTGATGAGTACGGGCAGCTGTAACAGTGACTTATCAGGCAGGTACAAAACACTAGTACAGAGAACCTCTATACTGATGGTTGTAGACACCTCTGTACTGGCGGAAATGACTTTCGCCAGTGTCAAACGTCAGTGGAAACCACAATCGCCAGTGTATACACTGGCGGTTCTATTAAGAGATCCCCTGGAACATATGATTATAAACGATGGATACTAGGTGCTGTGCGACTCAGACCTGTGCAGTGCTGTAGCTAATGCGTTAAGTATCCCGCCTGGGGAGTACGTTCGCAAGAATGAAACTCAAAGGAATTGACGGGGGCCCGCACAAGCGGTGGAGCAGTGTGGTTTAATTCGATGCAAAGCGAAGAAAGAATGAGCCGGCGACTCATAGGCAGTGGCTTGGTTAAGGGAATGGAACCCACCGGAGCCGTAGCGAAAGCGAGTCTTCATAGGGCGATTGTCACTGCTTATGGACCCGAACCTGGGTGATCTATCCATGACCAGGATGAAGCTTGGATGAAACTAAGCAGAGGTCCGAACCGACTGATGTTGAAGAATCAGCGGATGAGTTGTGGTTAGGGGTGAAATGCCACTCGAACCCAGAGCTAGTTGGTTCTCCCCGAAATGCGTTGCCATAATATAATAGCCACCACAATAAGAAAGAAGCAAGCGAAACAGCTAAAAGCGCTCGCTTCGCCGCGCCCAACTATTCTTATTCACGGGAAAGCCTCGAACCACTCTTGGTCATATTTCTTTTTATAGAGAAATAGAGGAAGCCATACAAGGATTTAGTCGGGCCTATTCATACACTATCTAAACAAGGAAGTTAGATTCGGCGATGCCCCTTTCGGGGGGCATTCCGATTTCACTAGTACCATCTTTTTTGCCGCGCAAATCCAGATTGAGGAAAGGGAGTAAATTAAGTTTTCGAATCACTGACTCAGGCCCATTGTCGAATCCTACTCAGCTAAAAAAGGGGGTACTTATGTATTGTATGGCGGAACGGGCCAATTTGGTCTTTCATAATAAAGAAATAGACGGAATTGCTATGAAACGACTTATTAGCAGATTAATAGATCATTTCGGAATGGGATATACATCCCATATACTGGATCAAATAAAGACTCTGGGCTTCCATCAAGCCACTACTACATCGATTTCTTTAGGAATCGAGGATCTTTTAACAATACCCTCTAAAGGATGGTTAGTCCAAGATGCGGAACAACAGAGTTTGGAGAAACACTATTATTATGGGGCTGTACACGCGGTAGAAAAATTACGCCAATCCGTTGAGATATGGTATGCTACAAGTGAATATTTGAAACAAGAAATGAATTCGAATTTTTGAATAACGGATCCTTCTAATCCAGTCTATCTAATGTCTTTTTCAGGAGCCAGAGGAAATGCATCTCAGGTACACCAATTAGTAGGTATGAGAGGGTTAATGGCGGATCCTCAAGGACAAATGATTGATTTACCTATTCAAAGCAATTTACGCGAGGGACTTTCTTTGACAGAATATATAATTTCCTGCTACGGAGCCCGAAAAGGGGTTGTAGATACTGCTGTACGAACAGCAGATGCTGGCTATCTTACACGTAGACTTGTTGAAGTGGTTCAACATGTTATTGTGCGTAGAAGAGATTGTGGTACTATCCGAGGTATTTCTGTAAGTCCTCAAAATGGGATGACGGAAAAAAATTTTGTCCAAACACTAATTGGTCGTGTATTAGCAGACGATATATATATTGGTTCACGATGCATTGCTGCTCGAAATCAAGATATTGGAATTGGATTAGTCAATCGATTCATAACTGCCTTTCGAGCACAACCATTGGAATGGCTGATCATTTCTTGTATGAAGTTTTTAAGACCTCACTAATCAGCCTTACACTTTTGAGTTCATAATGAATAATGAATGAAATGAACCCCCAGATGAAGAGAAAATATCCCCTCCCTTTTACTAAACCATGGGGAGCCCCGAGTAGTTTACCGGGCAAATTTGGTTGTCGTGACGATATCTTTCTTAGTGGAAGATCGGAAAAGACTTCTCTTCATCACGAGACTGATCGGATCTGCCGTAGACACCCGAGACCTCCACAAACAAGGCAGGCAAAAAGAGTAATAGGACAACAAGAGGAAAGAGTTATGCTTTCATTTCTTTGTTTAGATTTCAATACGGCACTCGGTTCCTTCATCTTAAGTAAAGTGAAGTTTACTTTTTCGATTTGGAATTCACCACAGCATTTCTCCTTTTTTTCTACCCCAGGATTTGTTTGGATTTATCGAAGCGTATGTTGTATGCCCTCCATCCATTCATAAGCCAGTGTTGCCCTACCGAGACGAGAAAGGAGTGCGGATATTTCCAACGGGTCGATTTATAGGAGTGTACTTTAGCGAAGAGTTAAAGTATGCTAAATCAATTGAGCCAAGAAGGCCAAGCCATAATCTATATCAGAGCAAATTCCCTCTTTTTTTTATTCAAGATATTTAATGCAATGAAAAATGAAAGCACGATTCCCCATAATGATTTTCCAGTAAAATAGAAAACCCGGTTTTAAAATTGCAAGTCGCGGTATTTTTCGCGCAAAATTTGCGCGCTACGTGGCCGGTGGGATTCGAACCCGCGACCTGCACCTCGCGCGGAGCCTTCCCTACTACCGCACCACACCAGTGCCTGTGTCTAATATCCGTTTTGGTTCCCCACATATTATACTGAATCGAGTGTAAATTGCATGTTTGAGGCCCTAAACGAATACAAATTAAAAAACGATAAACTACAAAGTTTCATAATTTTTCGAGATCTACAACTTTCGTGTTGTGTGTTTTTCCATCCGAGGTCGTTTTAAAATTTTAAATTTCAAATTTGACAAATTTAAACGTAATTTTGGGAGCCTAAATGATTTCAATTTTTTTAAAAAAACTACAGACTTTAATAACTTTTTGAGATCTATAACTTTCGTGTTATGAGTTTTTTCCATCCAAAGTTATTTGAAAAACTCAAAAAAATCAAATTTCAAATCATTTTCAGTGGCGCTTCTCTTAAGGAACAACCAGTGAAAATAGGATTTCTAGTGGCGATTCTCTTATGAAAACCGCTAGTAAAAATCCCATTTTTCACTGGTGGTTCCTTAAGAGAACCGCCTCTGAAAATGGCCTATTTGTACTGGCGGTTCTGTAAAGAGAACCGTCACTACAAATACATTTTCAGTGGCGGTTCGTATCGATGGCCAACCATTTTATCAATATAGGCGCTGCAAATTATGAACCGCCAGTGAAAAAAAGCTAAACGTCAGGAGAAATCATTACCAGTTAAATCAAATGGAGTTTAGGGACGATAGAGAAAAAATGCAACAAAATAATGAAGGAGGTGGCTGTTTAGGATGTCAGTTCACTAGCGGCTCGCCTTGCCTCACTAGTGGCCCACCCTCAACCTCTCTTAAGTTGAGTAATCCTGCGTCGAAATCTCATATGGGACTAAGATTTTAATGCACCTAATACTTTATGACTTATTTGTTTTTTAATTGGATCAATATGTCCCAAGCCCAACTAAAATTTAAAAATGTGGGTTTAAGAAAAAAGAGACTTAGATAAATAGTATCGCAAATGTGGATAAAAGTTAACAATATTGATTAGGCCAGTTTCAATGGGAGTTTCAAATGAGTTTCGTTTGCATTAAATAAGTTACCACATATGCCTTTTTAATGATATGGCGGTGTGTTTAAAAAGAGAGAGAAGAAACGAGTTCCATCTAAGTCAAACTCTCTACGAGTCAGATGTTTCATCCAAATTTTATTTCATTTTATATGACATGACTGTCTTGAAAACAATGTCATGAAACTCCCCACTGAGACTGGCCTTGGTAACTTTTTCTAGCTAGATCAAACTATATATAAAAAACCCGTTGTCCCTACTATAGACATTGACATTTTCTAAGAAGTCACACATTTAAATTAATTAAATGTTGTCAACTTTTTATCTTCCAGTCCTAATTGGCTTAAGATCGTACTATAGCACTGACCAAACCATGGTTGTGGCCGAACTTTTAGATTATTATACTGATGAAATTATGATACATCAACTCATATGCAACTAGAAATGTTGTTGTGATCTGCCTAAAGCGACTATGTTCCGTTATATATTGCCATGCTGTGTGCAGTGCAGCTTAATCCATAGCATGAATAACTACTGATTCCGGTAAGGCACCAGCAAATTGCTTTATCTACATCTAAAGAAAAGTGCAGCGTTTTTTTTGTCAAATGGTAGTTTGGCACTCATCAAATGGTATATAGTTTGCTGATCTTAGAAATTTTTGCCTTGTCAGGATTGTTCGTTTGCCATTTTACTATTCATAATTTCATATATTGTGCCAAATGGAACCCATCATGTTGTCGTAGAAAGGGAAAATGTGGAGCCTAGCTTGATGAGGAGGCTGTTAGAGTTTTGGACGCTTTATGGGTGCGAAAAATAATCCATCGCTTACTTTGTGACTGTGTGTGTGAACTTTAATTTTCTTTGTGGAGCAAAGATGACAGCAAGCTTTAGTTGCTTTGTGAGTCAGGATACCTAATGTGACTTTTGTTTTACTTTTCTGAAAGCAAAGATGCCTAGTACCAGCTTGCTTAAATCGCAAGATATCATTTCCAACACTACGTTACGTGTATGGATCTCTGCAATCAGAAAGGGGCAGCAGTGAAGGGAACGATACCTGGGGTGGGGAAGGAACGCCGCTATTCCTTTCCTTCCTTTGGTTACAGTTACCAGGTGACCGTCTCATTACAGTTATAGGATCACTTTGGTTTGGGTCGGACACGCACACGGGATCAGCCCACACACACAGTGAGCCATTTTGTTGATTCCTAACACACTATAAAGCGCACTGCGGCGGTGGCGTTTTACGTGCACCTTGCAGTGGGTGACGCACCTCATACTCGTCCACGTACGCCTCCAGTGACACTAGTGTTCGTCCAGCCTGAGCCGCGAGGTACGTACGAGGTACGACACACTCGGCAATACTAATGGCGGCTCCGGCTCCGGCGCCGCCGGACAGGGAGGAGATCGTCTTCCTGGACGTGGAGACGACGACCCCGCCGCGCCGCGTGCTGCTCGAGTTCGGTGCCGTCGTTGTATGCTCGCGCAGGCTCGTCGACGTCTCCTCCTACGCCACGCTCGTGCGGCCGGCCGACCTCGACGCTGTCCCGGACCCGACCGCGCGGTGCAACGGCATCACGCGCGACACCGTCGCGGCCGCGCCGCCGTTCCGGGACGTCGCCGACAATGTCTATGACTCCCTGCACGGTGAGTAGTTCAGTGCCGAGCCCCACTCGATCACACAAATGGTCTCGTGAACAAGCTAAGGAGTAAGAATATGCCAACCTTGAACGACAGGGAGGGTGTGGGCAGGGCACAACATCGTGGATTTTGACTCCGTCATAATAAGGGACGCGTTCGCTGAGATTGGGCGACCCCCTCCTGAACCAAGGGCATGGTTGACACCCTTCCCCTGCTCACCCACTGGTTTGGGCCGAGAGCAGGGGACATGAAGGTATTTTCGTACATGCTGACACGTGTACCTTGCCAATTCTAAGTTTGTCACATGTTCACTCCCATTTCGCTATCTGTTTTGAACTTTTAACTGCAGCTGGCAAGCTTGGCAAATTATTTTGGTCTAGGGAAGCAAAGGCACAGGTAAGACGTGTCCTCTCTGTTGACACCGACACCGGTATATTTTGCTTGTTAGCACGAAGCAGATGAATTCATGATCTTCCTCTAATTTGGTTCCCAACTCATCTGCAGGAGCCTGGACGATGTGAAAATGAATATTGACGTTGTCAAGAACTGTGCTACAGTCTTGTTTCTGGTATTTTCACACCTTCTGTTTCCCCCCTTGCATTGGTTCATCTGAGCAATTCGGTGGATGAAGGATCAAATAGACGATCAGAGGGGTTGAACGAGATTTTTTTTTTTCTCAAGGAGAGATATATATTTAGCTCTTGCTAGAATCACATAGTCTTCAAAAGGTACCTACCAACCTTAGAAGCAAACTAGAAAGACGCAGATACTAAACGAGCAAAGAATAACACAAACTGCCAAAGTTCTAGAAAAACCAGCCAAGTCAGGAAATCTGGCCTAGTCTAGGCTTGGTTAACACTATTTTAAACCCGTCTAACCCTCTTTTCGCAATTCTGAGCCCAAGAATCTTTTTGAGAAAAAAAACCCCTCAACCAAATGATATCTAAAATTTGTGATACCTACCACTGGGTAAAGGTATACACATGATATCTGGCCAAAAATGATCTAGGCGTCAGTTAGGGTTTTGACAATAAAATTCAAAAGCATGATTTCAAGGTGCTCGGGAGAAATCTATTGAAGGGAAAGTCTAGTTATGTTTCCATGATTCCATAGCACCTAGAGACCAACCAAAAACACCTCAAAAACCTTAGCTTAAAACACTTCAAACAACCCACCAAAAGAGGCAAGAAAAGAGAAATTTTTGGAGTAACTTCGAGATAAAAGTTGGGCTTCAAGCCATATAGTACAAGCAAGTTCCAAGGATCCAAAACACTCCGAAATCATGGTAGAATCACAGCCGAAGCAGCAGATGAAAGATCCATAAAGAAGGGGGTAAAAATTCCAAAAAAAAGAAAGATCTTGGATTTAAAATGGAGAGATACGGAGCACAAATTTGAATCAAGAAGCTTTAATGGGTCCACGAGGAATCCACCTACACATATCAGGTTTTAGCATCCTCCCATCATCCTCCCACTAGACATTTAAAAACCTTTTTTTGATAAAGGAAAAATGTATTTAAGTCACAGTTATCACATCAAGTTGATACAATATATAAAAGTAAATTCACTTTAGGCTTCTGCGTAAACACAAAGCCTATGAGCAAGAAATCTGACACTAAATGGCTATCAATTCTAAGACAAGATCGCCACCCATGTGCCCAAAAGAAAAACGCCATAGCTGCTTGCATCATTGTTGCGATGCCTTGAACACCAAAGCCCATGCGTAAGGCTTTTGGAGGATAACCTGGATAAAGGCAATCTAAACTCTCTATAACTTAGCACTTGCCTTGAGAACTTGGCTAACATGTGGAAAATATAATTAGGGTTGCAAGTGGCCACATCCATACATATAAGTCCATGGAAAATATGAAAAACATCCCTAGAACCTAATACTATATACGAAAAATACTTTGATGGGCAAAATGGTCCAATTCATTCAATGTCCATCAGACAGAACTAGTGCCTTTGATCATGACTTCGCTTCGTCTTGACACAAGCTTAATGATGGTGCCACACATCCTCTGACTTGTTGGCTTTAGTTTTTAGGCCAAAATTGGAAAACCCTTTTCGCACCTGTGGGTTTTTAGGTAAAAATGCCAACCTTAAGAGTCTGTGTAGCTACACTTCCTCCATGTTGTTTACATAACCATTTCGTTCTTGGCCTGACGATCAATAAGCTAGTTCTCTCAGTCCAGCTTTGAGTTGGTCTTGATCTGCCCGTCTTTATTTGGTGAATGCCATCTTCATCGCCTTCCATGTGCCCTATTGTTGCCTTTATGCTTGGTGTCGATCACCCAAGGTCCTCTCGGACTTGGTCCCTAGGTCCAAGCCTTTTCGTCCACCCTTCACCAACCGCAGTATATCAGCACGAACCTCCACATGATCTTCTCCCTCACCATCAATCACCAAGTCTTCTTGAAAAACTGCACATACACAATGAAGAGACATGCTGCACTGCTACCACTTTACCCCCGGTTAGTCATATGCAAGAACAAGCTCAACTAAACGGACTTCACATTTTCTTGACATCAGTGGACTAGTGAAGTTTATCTACCGGCGGTATATGCATCATGTGTAGTGTGTTAATAATCTACAAGCTGTTTAATATCTATGGATTGCATGAATTGCTATTTCAGAAGGTTTTATTATTAAAACTGCTGATCTTTTACAAATTGTTTTGCCAAATAAAAAAAATAATTATGTAGTTGGTAGTTGGGAATTAACATTTACTTTCACAATAATACTTGAAGGACCACTTAAAAATTCGAAGGTGCTGAATAATGGTCATAATGTTACGTTTGTAGCATTTTTTTGTTTTAACATTATTCAAAGTAATTTTTGCGGTATTCCCACAGGAGGAAAGTCTTCGAGGGGTGGTGCCTACTCCTCAAAACATGTTGGCGGATGCAACAATCAGAACCCAAGGAACAAGTGATCCTGCAACAAACAGGGATTACAACGAGTTGGTGGGATCCCATGTTGAGGAAATGATGATAGACACCACTAAGCAGATGGATGCAAGAAGTTCAGGTGGTTCTTCTGGGTTTGTTGAGCTAGATGATGTTTCAACAGAGAGTATAGAAATCAAGGTTGTGGTATTACACCGATCTAGACTGAGAAGAATTTTCCATCATAAGGGTGCCCAACTTCAGCTCAGTTGTCCAGGTTTGGAAGTCCGTTGGGTCAGTACACAGTTTCAACCAAATCTGAGCATAGTGGTTGACATACCTGATAATCTGAGTAAGGTATTAGAGTTTTGTGACAATCTAGCACAAAGTGAATCTCCAGAAGCCCGCAGCAATTCTACTTGGAAACCCATAATTAAGAGATATGGAAACGCAACTACTCGTCCAACGGTCCGGCTGAAGTGAGTTGTAATCTATCCTTCCATTCAAATGTTGAGATGATGACCCTGCTTATTGAGTACTACTATGTACTAATGCTGACCTTTTATTGCAGAATCGCAATGACCATTGTCAATGGTAACACTGCAATGTACTCGACACAAATATGCCAAAAAGATTGCAATGGTGTCATTCCAAAGCTTGCTTCCAGAAAGGTAGATGCAGCAGAACTGGAATCCCTACAAGGGAACAAGGTGGATGCGTTCTTCTCACTAGAAATATATGATTACAAGGCAGAAGCTGGTATTCGATTGGTTGCAAAGAGGCTAGACGTGCACTTCTTAAGAGACCAGGCCTAGTTCTTATGAAGCACTATGAAGTATAAACAGGCTCTTGCCCCCACTGTAGCAACCTTAGCCTCTATCAATAATAGCAGCGGGTAGTCATATTAGCAAAGTTGATCTATTTAAATATGTAACATGCGCTTGTGCTCTTGAGGCACATGTGTCAATGTGTTTTACACTTGGACTAAATTTATGTCGTCTCCGTATATGCTTGCAACCATACGTCCAAAAATTTCAACCATATTATGATCAGACTTCTTGATTGATGAGGGTAGGAGAATACCGTTACTAGCTCACTCCGTAACTGATGAGGCATGTGTCACTTTTGTTTGTAATCGACGAGGCCAAACAGTTTTACAGTGTTCCGTCCAAATTCCATGACCGACCAGGCTGGACAGCACATGCCACTGACCGATGAGACCGTGGGAATTTCATAGCGTCTTTTATTACTTTATTCCTATATTATTATTATTCATGCATACTTGGAGACCATGGTACTCACACAGTACCCAACATGATCATCATCACAGCTTAAGCGAAGGTTTTTCACAATGTAGTCTATGGATGTATTTAACCAGCAAGTCGTCCTAGGAGAACCTAAACCTGTAGCTACAGAGTCACTGATTTAGCGATGTATTGTTGAGGCGCAACATGATGCAATATCCCATGAGAACTTGCACTTTGTAATTATGTAGAGAATTAATACAACATGGAAGTTCCTTACTTAATTGTGTGTTCATTGTTCATCGTTTGTATGCACTAGTATACTGAGCCATATGGGACTATTTGCGAAACAGGTCCCTTCCCTTAATCAAACATAAAATGGGACGTTTCCAGCCCTTAAAAATGGGACCGGATCATCCTCTCCCACTACATCTGTAAACCAAACACACACTAAGTTTCGGAACGCCATCGGTTGGGTAGTAAGGGATACTCACAACTACACAATCCCTGACTGGAAGTCGGTGTCCGAGGATGACAAGAAAAAGATATGGGACAAGCTGCTAACGCGATTCATTCTCCCTGATGGTTCAGGACCCCTAGTACATGAGTTCGCGATGAAGACAGCAGGTGTCGCATTTCGAATCTGGAGGTCCGATCTGAACACGAAATTTCTGAAGAAAGGAAAGGACCCGACAAGAATATACAAGATTATGCCAGCTCAGTGAGGGCTTTTTAGAGAGTAAAGCTCAAGCGCTGAATTCCTTGCAAAGAGCGAAACCAATTCAAGGCTTGCGAAGAAGAACAAGTACCCCCACCGACTTGGCACAGGTGGTTACAAGGGCAAGATTGCCAAGTGGAGGGAAGAAGAGGCGGCAAAGAAGGCAGCAGGGTTGCCGGTGCTTTCTGAGGTTGTGAATGAAAGGACTGCTAACTGGCTTCTCGCTCGAAAGGTACAAGAAACAGAGTCTGGTATGTCTTTCCCTGACCCAATGGTTGAAGAAGCAGCCAAGAGCATTTTCGATGTGGCAGCTAAGGAGAAAGAAGGACTTTTCCGGTCATAAAGGGAGAGGGACATCCTAACTCGTGGTCTTGGTAACCCGGAGCATCCTGGACACACTACACCAAACTGGAATTGCCTAGGCAGCCAAAAACTGCCAAGGAATATAGGAAAACCGCCAAGGTAATAGTCTTTGGCGGTCGACCGCCAAGCAAAATCCGCCAAGTATAGAGAGCCAAAGAAAATCGATATACTTGGCGGCGGACTGCCAAGGATTGATTCCTTGACCGTTTGCTACATCTGCCAAGTAAACTTTTTCCTTGGCAGCCTTCGACCGTCAAGTAAACTCTTTTCCTTGGCAGGCTTCAACCGCTAAGTAAAATGCTTTTCTAGGCGGCCTTCGAGCGCCAAGTAAAATGCTTTACTTGGCAGCTCTCAATTGTACCGACAGCCAAGGTAATATGTTTTCATGGAATGCCAGAACCATATTTCCTTGGTGGCCAACAGCTAAAAAAATGAATAGTGCCAACAAAAAAATATTCATTTGCAATTGTCAGTAAATTTATTGGTTCTAGCCACTAGTTGAATCAATAGGCTCACCACACGATGACATGCATATATATACATATTGATACAAATATCATTTCCACAAGTCACTGATAGACCGATTGACTTAATCCATGCAAGCTAGCAAAAATAAAAAAGAAAACAAAAAAGACAACAGAAAAAAAACCGACATCAGTGGCTGCCCGGTCCCGCCGCTGCTGGCCGCGGGCGAAGCGCCGCCGCTCGCCCCCGCCAGCCGGGGGCCCCGCCGCCGATGCCAGCCAGCACTTGCCGCGAGAGATGCCGCCGTAGCTCGCCAGCGCCGGCCGGGGCCGCCATGGCCACTGACCGCCCGCCCACCATGCTCATCGGCCTTGCTCCCCTGCCACGGCCGCTGACCGCCCGCGCCGGCCAGGCTGCCTCCGCCCGCCAGCGCTGCCTGCCATGCTTGCCGGTCGCGCTCCCCTGCCAGCGCCGCCTAACCGCCAGGCTCGCCGGCCGTGCTGCCTACCAGCGCCGCCCGCCAGCCATGCTGGCTAACCGCGCTCCACTGCCAGCGCTGCTCGCCCCGAAGCTCGCCGGCAGCGCTGTCCAGCCCGCCATGCTCGTCGGCCACGCTTCCCAGTTCCCTGCCACTGCCAGCGTTCCCTAGGTGAAGATGAGAGAGATAGAGTGAAGTGAGAATGGATAAGGGAGAAAGGGAGTGGCGAAGGAAAAGACCAGAGAGGCTACAGATGGATGGACGCGTGAGTGAAAATGATACAGGGCACACGCGCGCCGCCACTCCCTCCTGGCGAACGAAGAGAAGAGCGGGCGGGTTGCGGGCGGGGCGGGCAGCTTAGGGTTAGGGTTAGGTGGTTTGGGTTGCCGGGGTTGGAGTTCGCCGGAGATTCCTCGGCTATAGAGGGAGGCTGGGGGCGGCAGGCCGGCCCGGCGGTGGTGGCGGGAGAGACGGCGGCGGAGCGGAGGCGGCGCGGGAGCACCGCCGGAGCCGGGCGACGGAGGACCCCCGGTTGGGCCGGCGGAGGAGGCGGGGGCTCGACGGGAAAGAGGAGGAGAAGTCGCCGGTGGATCTCGCCGGCGTTGGAGGAGATTAGGGTTGGCCGGGGGTGGAGGGCGGCGGGGGAGCTCAGCCGGCGAGTTAGCGTCGGCGGCGGTCGACGGCCGTGGCGGCAGCGGGGGAGGCTGGCGCGGGAGGCGCGGCGGGAGGAGGAAGACAGCCTCCTTCGTTCGCCGCTATCTCCTCCCGGCGCACGCGCGCTCCCTAACACTCCCCACGGGTGAGAGGGTGGGGGTTCCTCCAGCCAATAGGAGAGCTCCATTCATAAGACATGGATCCATGACGTGACCAAATGTGTGTTTCTTTCATTACCTTATAATGATTTTTTTAAATAGTAAATGACCTCAAATAAAAAAACGAGCAACTACAAAGTTTTAGCTCTCATTAAGATCTGCAACTTTTGTATAAACTTTTTTTCATCCAAAATTATATAAAAATATTGTTCCTAAATGTTTTGTTTCCCTTGTTCTTTCATTCTATAAACACATATATGCGTATTTATATATACTTACATAAAATATATTTCACATTGCTGATATCATAGCATCCATGAAAAGATAGTTAAAAAATGGTGTGCCGGATTATGGATGCCATCCTTAATTTGATCCATGAATTCACCGTGATGGTGTATATGCATCATAGTATATACTGACTCCATAGTACCTTTCGGGACATAGCATCATGGGTGCCACAAAGAGAGAATCAAGTTAATTTAGAACAATGAGTTCCCCAAGTATGTGTCATATGTGTGTTTGGAAAAACTCAAATACATGTAATCAACTTATTATTACACTAATGTACTACCACAAAGATCGATGTTATATATACACCATTTTCACAAATATCTCAACATAAAGGTACTATTTTTATAAGCATACTGAATGATCCAACATGTTTGCTCGGTAGTTTAGAATAAACTCAATAAAATGAGCTATTTGCTTGTTGGTCCGAATATACATAAATAAAAAGTGTAGAACATGGCGGTTTGCCAAAACAGCCAAGAAAATATGGCAGGTTCACCAAAACAGCCAAGAAAATACATAATTTTTCTTGGCGGATTACCAAAACAGCCATGAAAATACGTCATTTCCTTGGCAGGTTACCAAAATAGCCAAGAAAATGCATAGTTTTCTTGGCGGTTCACCAAAACAGCCAAAGAAATGCGTTGGTTCCTTGGTGGGCTACCAAAACAGCAAAGAAAAAAATGCATTGTTTCCTTGACGATTCACCAAAACAGGCAAGAAAATGCACTATTTTCTTGGCAGTTTTCAAAAACCGCCATAAAATTATATTTCCTTGACTGTTTATTATCCCCGCCAAGAAAATGCCATATTCCTTGGCGGCACCGCCAAGTAAAATCCTGGCCGTCAAGGAAAAACCAATTTCGTGTAGTGACATGTGGGAGGCGTCTTGTCAAGGTTAACCTGGAAAGAAGGATTCACTCGAGTGGTCAGGTATGTATAAGAAACATGACCGATACAAGGAAGAAATGAAGGAATGTTTCAAGGAAGAAGCCAGAAAAATAATTGCTGAACTCCTGTCAAACCCGCAACAGATGCAGCAATTCACGAGCGGGATGTTAGTTCTAAGCACACAACCTCTGCAACACATGCAGCTGGTCCCAATACAACTCCCGAGTGCAAATCAGGTTGCCGCACTGTCGTCTCCACCTCCAAGCAGTGTCGCGTCGACGACAAACATTGATCACTATTCAGTCGATGACATAACAGTTCCTACAGCTTGCTCACTCATATATTCATATGGTTTGACTAATGTCCGTACAAAAGAAGTTGCCACAGGATTTGCAATCCCTAGACGTGAAGCACATGGTCAGCCCATTCATCTAGCGTACTGCAGGGTTTTAGTATTGTCAGTCGTGCAAAGATATGAGGATGACTTGCTGGATGTGGCTGCCCCCGAGGATGTCGAGAAGCTGGGACAAGCTCTAAAGAATTTTATTGTGTGGTCCCAAAAGGATGTCAGGTTGACTGGTCCAGCACCGCAACAAGTTCCACCAATAAACATGGATCCACCACCTCAGCCAGTCTCACAACCAACCGAGGAACCAACCGAGCCACCACCAAACATGGATCCACCAACATCGCCGGTGTATATATGATCATCCATTGCAAGTCTATCATGCACAATTGCCGGTGAGGGAGCCACCACTCACAGAGGCTGAGCAAACAACTCCACCGTCGTCACTGACAGGGCAAGAAAAAACTCCAGATGCTCCGGTTCAAACCAAGAAGCAGAAGAGGACGACATTTTCCCATACCAAAATTAATTTCCCCCTATGAGCCGAAGAAGAAGAAAATTGCTGGCACGGCTACTGTTTTTGCTGGAATTTGTTAAAAACTCACAGTACGTACGCTTGAACTGGAGCCTTCCAAATCGAAGGACAAAAATAAGGAAGCTATCAAGGAGGCAAGGTACGTACCGTTGAGCAGGAGCCCTCCAAGTCGAAGGACGCAATCTAGGAGCCTTCCAAGTCAAAGGACGCAACCAAGGAGCCTTCCAAGCCGAAGGAACCCAGCAAGCAGACCATTCGTATCAAGAAGCCAATGAAAAAGGACTACGAAAATGTTTCCAAAGACTATAAGTGTGGTAGGTCTCTACTCGAGTAGTCTCAACTGTAAAGGGTTCCATCTCTGATGAAAAGGTTGCATGACTGGTACATGAGAGCATCTGCTGCTGGTATCGACTCCGTTAGTGTAACTATACCAAAGGACGTTTTTAATACTGCTGGGCCGAGCACGGTATTTGTCAGCTTCGAGGACATTCACCTGATGTTTAACCTGAGGAGGATGGACCAGCAGGTTATCACATTGTGGTGCTGGTAAGTGTCACAAACTTGTATTATTATTATTATTAGTATGTATAAATGTCTAATTAGCATGCGGTTGTGATTCACAGGTTGCAGTATGATGACCAGCAGACACGTCTTGGTCCGAATCCGAACCATCGTCGGAAAGAGAGGTTGGGCTATCTTAGTCCCATTCTAATTGCTGAGAGTATGCATAAATTCGTACCCGACAAGGATGATCCAGAATTAAAGGGCAAGACGGAGGAAGAAGCTGCGGAGATTATAAGGAAGCAGGAGATTTACCTCGCTTCGTACAGCCTCTACCTCACAGAATCACTGCTTGCGTACCAAGGCATGGGCTGGATGGTGGCTCCGTACAACTTCCAGTAAGTAATCGTGACTTTGAATATTTTAATTTCATATTTTCAAAGAAATAAATCATTATCAAACACACCTGCATCACAAATTTCATTTGTGCAGGGACCATTGGATTGTTTTTTTATTAATTCATGTAAAGGGAATGTGCTGGTTCTAGACTCTTTGCACTACAAACCCGAAACTTCACCATTCTTGGCCATATTAGAAAGGTAACTCCATGCATTGACGCATGTGTACCTATATATATTGATGAGAGTTTATAATAACTTGGTTATTTTATCCGTGAGCTATAGGGCATATGGAGGTATTACAAGTTGAAAAAGGGATCGTACGACCCAGACATGAAGTTCAAGGAACTGACCATACAACACGATTGGCTGGTAAGTTTTGTGAATACATATAGGTTGCATGTATATAGAGCACGTAGGGCCATTTAGCAACTAAGTAACCACGTGCTCGTCATATAGTGTCATAAGCAACCAGCCAGATCGCTCCTATGTGGATACTATGTCTGCGAGTTTCTTAGAGAGAATGGAAGATACATCAGGAACCCTGACAGCGTAAGTAATATCACAGTATGAATATTTTTCTCATTGACAAATCCATTGCTCGAGTGTTAATATATGATTATTATAAATTTCCTTTACAGGCATATTTGAGCGATCCTGTTCAGAATTTTGACACTTCTGCTATTTATAAGATAGTAACGGACCTCTACTAATTTATCATGAGAGAAATTATTCGGACAGATGGAAAATAGGCCGCTAACAGAAATTCATAAGATGAATCTTAATAGGAAGGATTATTAGAGATGACATGTAACTGAAAACATTCATGGTGCAATACTTGTTATGTATATATACTTTGATGGTGCAACACTTGTAATATTTGGTTATGTATAGATTTTGTATGGTGCAACACTTGTTATGTAAATATATTTTGATATACATAAAAGCTTTTATGCAAATATAGTTGTAATATATGGGTATATTTTTTTGCAAATATACTTTTTATTTATGTAAATATACTTTTGTGCAAATATATGTAATGTATGGATACTAGTTTGGCGGAAAATATGAATTTCGAAAATTATTTGTAGAGGCGGTTTATATTGTGAACTGCCAGTGTAAATCGATTTACACTGATGGTTCACAAAGCAAAGGCCAGTGTTTTTCACTGACCTCAAGCACTGGCGGGACACAAAACCACCAGTGCAGAGGGGTTTAGAACCACCAGTACAGAGGTTCTGTGTGTACTAGTGTAATAAAGATGATGAACCTGTTGTGTTCCTTGCGTTGGTGCCTGCGCCGGCCGTATAGTCAAAAAGGCACAGGGCGTTGGGAGGTGGATTCAAAGCCTACTACCAAGTAATAAAGATGATGAACGTGATGTGTTCCATGCAACAATATTTTAAATATTCTTGCACGAGAAAAGGAAACATATAAATATGCTTGCACAAGAAAAAGAAATATGAAAAGAACAACTACCAGCATGACAAAAAATTTAATACTTTCTCTAGGACGCCTTTGATCTTTGAGCGATGTTTGAGTGCTCGTCTTATTCAAAATATTTAATTATACAACTATGCGAAAATTTAAACTACACTTAAACTGTATTGAATAATAAAGTAAGTCACGTTACAGTTACGTAACCCTTTTGTTTAATAAGACGAACGGTCAAATGTCGCACAATTTTAATACAGAGGTAGTACATAATAATCCTTGAGATCCAAACACACTAATTAACAAGTACTCCAGTGTACAGACACATTGCACGGAACTGAGGAAATAAATTAAATTAAAGCTAGGTAATACTACACGACGACGTACATAATAATGAAGTAAGTTGAGCGACAGAATTGAACCAACCAGTATAATGCATGCAGCCGTATAGGTACGTACGGGGCGGGTGTGCATACACGTACGTCTCGCTAGCTAGCAATAATAGCGATCGGATCGACGATGGCGCGCTGATGCAGCAAGGCCAAGGAGACGGCGGCCGCCCAGCAGCCCCAGCAGGCGGCGGAGGAGACATGAGGAGGAGGAGGTCGGGGCGGCGGGGCCCGGCGAACCCGTTAGTGCTGCGACGACGTCAAGATACAAGGCTGACCACTCCACCCCTATTCTTCTGCCCGCGATCGTTCCCAGGAACTCGGAGATGGATACCTTCACATCTTGTGCAACCTGACGGCGCCTCACTGGGCTGGTGGTGTTGCTGAGCAACAGCTCATTGACCACTGACCAAAGTGATGCACCGCCCCAATCCCGAAAAGCAAGCGACGGCATATCGAAACTAGTGAATCCTGTCCAAGCTTAGCTTGCCAGAGGTACTTGTCAAACCAATTCACCCTAACTAGGAACAACGTCAGCCCCACCGGCTGATTATTTGATTGCTGCTGCTGCTAGACTTGGAATTGATGGCGTACTCGCAAGCAATGCCATCTGTCGCCCAATTTGACGTCCAGTACCGTAACAACTGGACCAGTAGCACAGCCAGGGATACTACTATGACAAGAGTGATGATCAGGTCAGCGGCTGTGCTGCCAACAATTACAGAACTACTGTCAGCACCAGGACCACCGGCAGGACTAATGGTTGCCACTTGCCACTACCCCGACAAAACATATCCCAAGGAATAAAGTCAATGCCCAGAAGCTACCAGTTTTTGCCTAGTAGAAATGGAGGAACTCATTGCTGGTGAAAAATGCCTCGAACAGAAAAACCAACTCAACCTCAACCGCCTTCAAGGCCCGCTTAAGGTCAGTTGTAGTAAGCCAGCCGCCCGGTACCGAATTCCCCATTTAGGTGGTGTTTGTTTCTAGGGACTTATTGTAATTGGGACTTAAAAAAGTCCCTTGAAAACCAAACAAGGAAACTTATTAGGGACTTAAAAGTCCCTAGAAACCAAATAGGGGGACTTAAATATATAGGGACTTATAGTGCTATTGGGTCTCAAAAAATAATAGTACCTCATGGAGAGACTTCTTGGGACTTTTTTAACTATATTTAATGCTCTATGCATGTGTCCAAAGATTCCATGTGATGGGTGAAGGGGAAAATTTTGGGAACCCACCACTACGCCACAAAACGTTTGTAGGTGCGGGCGCCTAATGGTTTCTAGGCACTGGCGTTAGGCCCGTTGCTGCTTTTTGCCGCTAGAAATAGGGCATTAGCAGCAACGGGCCTGCGTGCGGTGCTAGAAATGCCATTTTCAGGGGCGGGTCACCCCATCGCCCGGCCCTGCAGATTGATTTTGACAATTAAAAAAAATGACGGCGTCGCCGCCGCCGTCAGATTTCCCTTCACTCCTCCGTATCAGCAGTGCACGCCGCGTTCTCGATGGCCATCACCCGGGGAACTAGCCATTGACCGGCCGTTGCTGCAGGGCCAAGCCTCGTGCTGCCTGGAGCTTCACGTGTCAGGAGCTCGCCCGCAGATCTATGCTGCTACAACGCATCTGTGCCAAACAATTGCATATCATATCAATTTAGAGAAAACAATCCAACAAAGGACTATTCTAATAAAGAAATTAATCCAATGCTGGAACAAAACTGTGATGCACCAGACCAGATCTATGGCAGGGAGCAGTAGAAAATTACCTACCTTATTCATGCTTGCTAATGAGGTTGTCGTGCGCTCCCTTCCGCTGCACGCGAAGCTGTGCCTCCGCCGGTCACCGCGATAGGAGCTGGGCTGCCCCCTAGTGCTGCCGCAAAGCAAGATCCAAGGCCGGCAGCCGTAGGAGCCCGCTGCGCCGTTGCAGGCCAGGGAGGCCGCCGCCGCCGGAGAAGGCCCTGCACCGCCCGTGCTCCGCTGCAGCATCGACCCCGCCTGCTCCGTCCTCACAGCGCCGCCTGCACAGGCCGGCCGCTACGCGCCCCGGCACGCCTAGGCCTGTGCTGCCTTATCTGCTGAGTGTCACAAAGAGGAAAGAGAAGACTGTGAGAAAGAAATGAGAGGCTACGGTGCCTTATCTGGTGGGATAGGAGAGGGATCCGAGGCTCAACACTTCAACCAATGGGAGAGTACCATTTGAGAGTTGCGGATCGCTAACATGGCAGTGTGTTTGTTTAATAGACTTGCAGGGACGGATGAGGCCACCATCCGCGCCTAGAAATCCATTTTCATTTTCAGGCGCGGGTCGTCCTACCACCCGTGCCTACAAATGGATGCCATTTTCAGGCGCAGGTCATCCCATCGTCCGTTCTTAAAAACGGTCTCTATTTTCAGGCACGGCTCGTTGGATGACCAGCACCTAGAAATGGATTTGTAGGCGCGGACGAGTTGCTACAGTAGCAATGATCTATTTGTAGGCGCGGATGACTTTTTGAGCCGTTGCTAGAAAAAAAATGGAGGGCACCTACAAATCGTTTTTGTAGTAGTGCACCGTGACCTGCTAAAGCAGCCGGTTCGGTAGTACTGCCAATCCAAACTGTTGCTAAGTCGTCCCGTATTTCACCTGGCAGCACAAACTCTAGTGCCCGATGAAAGCCCTTGATGAAGGCGATGGTGATGGACACACTCGTCACCATGACATATCCGAAGTAGAGGCAAAGCTGAAAGTCACCTTTGTGAGTGGGCCCTTATAGTCAAGCCCGATATAGCTAGTGAGTAAGGACACGACCCATATGGGCACTAGAAGAGAATGAGACATCCGCGGACGACATAAACAACGGCCATTTTTGGCCCCGGTGCTAATGGAGTATTAGCACCGGGTCCAACGGCTAGCAGCCGCGCGCAGGCGCGCGCGGCGCGCGTTGGTGGGGGGAGGAGCTTTAGCACCGGTTGCATCCAGCAACCGGTGCTAAATCTACCTCTTTAGCACCGGTTGCTGCCTGCAACCGGTGCTAATTCTGGAGCAACATTTAGCACCGGTTCTAGCTAGAAACCGGTGCTAAATAGCCGATGTTAGCACCGGTTGCAGCCAGCAACCGGTGTTGATTATCTACCTATATATTCCCTCCTTCCTCCCCACGCCCGAGCCAGCATGAACACTCCGAGCTGTGTTCATGGTGTGCTCGGGTTGAGGGGAGATTTTGCCAATTTTTTTCAAAAATTGTGAAGCTTTCCTTCTTTTGAAGCATTCTACGAGGTACACAATTTCATCCTCTCATGTTCTTGTTTAGTTTCTATTGTTATTATACTTTATAAATATGAAATTTGTGAAGAAAAAAAGAGAAGAGAGAGAAAGGGTTATATATGTGTTTTCATAGTGTTTTAAATTTAATGTTAGGTATGTATTGGAGAAATTTTGTTAGAAATCTTTTTTGAGTATGCTTTTTAGTATTTTATTTATAAATGAAATATAATGATTTTTAAAAATGTGTTATGTAATTTTTTATATTAATTGGAGATATGTGAAATTGGTTAGTTTATTTTGACAGAAGTTCGTATGTTGTAATGAGTATTTTTTCAATAACATTTATTGTTTTTTGAGAAATAAAAGCCTTGTGGATATATCGATATGGCTACTGCTGGAGGAAGTGGGACCGGTGATAGTGATCGTGGTTCGTCTCGCGGGAAGGGCAAAACTACAGTACCACCTCATGAAAAGTCGAAAAACCCAGGACCTTGGGTGAAAGCACAACTTAAATTTTTGATTGAAACACATGAAGAATTTGTTGCAAGGGGTGAGGAACCTGGTTTTGATCTTCAAGATCTGTTGCGGCGCTACGGTCCAGCTCCACCATCTTCTGCACCAGGAAAAAATATATAAGAGCATCCTACTTTCCCATCGAAGGATGGTTAAAGATATAGGTCATGTTGCATGTTGGATGTGGAGAAATTTATGTACGACATCTTGAATAAATTATGAACATTGGTCGTGTTTCATTATGACTTTGAGAAATACAATTTTATTTTCAATTAGATCACTTTGTAATGTATGAATAAATTATGAACCTTGGTCGTGTTGGATATTTCGATAATTTTGAAATGTGTATGAACTAATTAGATCACTTTGCTAAATGTAGATGAATAGGCAATGGATGCACTTGGCGGATCGACGCAGTCAGGAGTGGGTTGATGGCATGCATGCTTTTCTCGATGTGGCGGAGGACAACAAATCGCCGTCAGGTGACATGTTTTGTCCGTGTGGGCAATGTAAAAATCAAAAATCGTACAAATCAAGAGGGGTTCTTCACTTCCATCTGATGACCCATGGTTTCATGCAAAACTATGCGGTTTGGTCGAAACACGGTGAAAGAGGAGTCATAATGGATGACAATGAAGAAGAGGAGGATGATAACGACATTCAATATGGTGCCTTTGCGGATGTTGCAATGGATTATGCAGATCAGGATGGTGCTGACCAGGAAGATGTTGCTCCATAGAATGACCCTAATGATGCACTTGGTCAAATGTTACGTGATGCCGAGCAAGGCTGCGACAATGACAAGGAAAGGAAAAAGATAGATCGTATGTTACAGGACCACAGAACTGATTTGTACCCAAATTGCAAAGAGGGGCTAAAAAGGTTGGGTATCACGCTTGATTTTTTGCAGTGGAAGGCATGTAATGGTGTTACTGACAAGGGTTTTGAGGAATTATTGAAACTCGTGAAGAAGATTCTTCCCGAGGGTGACGAATTGCCATCAACAACGTGGGAAGCAAAACGTGTTGTGTTGTCCTCTTGCTTTAGAGGTGCAGAAGATACATGCGTGTCCTAATGACTGTATCCTATATCGTGGCGCTGAATACGAAAATTTGGATTGTTGTCCGGTTTGCAAATGCACACGCTACAAGATCAGGCGAGATGACCCTGGTGAGGTTGATGGGGAGACTATTAAGAACAAGATTCCTGCGAAGCTGGTGTGGTATTTTCCTTTAATACCACATCTGAAGCGTTTGTTCAGGAACAAAGAGCATGCCAAGTTGATGCGATGGCACAAGGAAGAACGTAAAAACGATGGTATGTTGAGGCACCCCGCCGATGGATCCCAGTGGAGAAACATTGACCGAGCATGCCCAACGTTCGATGCTGATGCAAGAAATTTAAGTCTTGGTTTAAGTACTAATGGCATGAATCCATTTGGTCAAATGAGCAGTAGTCATAGCACTTTGCCTGTGACTGTATGTATCTATAACTTACCTCCTTGGCTATGCATGAAGCGGAAGTTCATTATGATGCCGGTGCTTATCCAAGATCCAAAGCAACCTGTCAATGACATCGATGTTTATCTAAGACCATTGCTTGACGAACTTAAACAACTGTGGAAGGAAGAAGGTGTTACTATGTGGGATGAGTACAAACAGGAAAGTTTTAACCTTAGGGCACTACTTTTCATCAACATCAATGATTGGCCTGCACTAAGTAACCTGTCCGGACAAACAAACAAAGGATATAAAGCATGCACACATTGCTTAGATGATACTGAAAGCATCTATTTGAAGCATTGTAGAAAGGTTGTTTACATGGGTCATCGTCGATTTCTTCCTTCGAAGCACGAACTACGAAAGAAATGTCCACACTTTGGCGGGGATGCGGAGCGCCGTACAAAGCTGATACACCACAATGGACAAGATGTATTTGATATGGTGAAAAATGTAGAAGTAATATTTGGAAAGGGAGATGGAAGCCAACCTGTCAAGGCAGGTGAGGATGGGCGTGCCGCGATGTGGAAGAAAAAGTTCCTCTTTTGGGAGCTTCCTTATTGGAAATTGTTAGAGGTCCGCAACGCAATTGATGTGATGCATCTGACGAAGAATCTTTGTGTGAACTTGATCAGCTTCCTTGGTACTTATGGGAAGCCAAGAGATACACTGGAAGCACGACAGGAACTTAAACGTTTGAATCTACGGAATGATCTACATCCAGAAAACAGAGACAAAGGACGCAAGTACCTGCGTCCCGCTAGCTTCACTCTCAGCAAAGAGGAGAAGGCAAGTATGTTTGAATGCTTGAACAGTATCAAGGTCCCGTCAGGCTATTCCTCCAATATTAAAGGAATAATTAACATGAAAGATAAAAAGTTCTTAAACCTCAAGTCTCACGATTGTCATGTGTCGATGACCCAACTGCTTCCCGTCATACTGAGGGGTGTGCTACCAGTTAATGTGCGGAAAGCGATTGTGAAGCTATGTGCATTCCTTAATGCGATTTCTCATAAGGTGATCAATCCTGAAGATTTGGATAGGCTACAGAACGACGTGGTCCAATGTCTTGTCAGCTTTGAGATGATATTTCCATCATCATTCTTCAATATTATGACACATCTATTGGTTCACGTCGTCAAAGAGATTCGTATACTGGGCCCAGTATTTCTTCATAACATGTTCCCTTTTGAGAGATACTTTGCTGTTCTGAAGAAGTATGTACGTAGTCGTGCTCGTCCAGAAGGATGCATTGCTAAGGGATACGAAACAGAGGAGGTGATTGAATTCTGTGTTGACTTTATCGAAGACCTCAAGCCGATTGGGTTGCCTGAATCACATCATGAGGGGAGACTTGGTGGAAAGGGCACACTAGGAAGAAAGACGATGGTAATCAGAGACATGCTGACATTTCGTAAAGCACATCTCACAATTCTGCAGCAGTCAGCCTTAGTTGCTCCATACATCGAGAAGCACATGAAGATTCTGTATGAAGAAAATCCAGGAAAGACTGCGACATTTATTCAACGTCAACACAATAGTAGTTTCGCAGATTGGTTGCGAGAACATCTGATGGCTGTTGTGGGTATTGATGCGCAACTAGCCTTTCTAGCTAGGGGTCCATCGACCACGATCTTAAAATTTCAAGGCTACGACATAAATGGGTATACATTTTATACAAAAGCCCAAGACAAGAAGAGCACCAACCAAAATAGTGGTGTCCGGATCGATGCAACCGACAACAATGGCAATAAGAACTCATACTATGGTGTCATAGAGGAGATATGGGAACTGGAATATGGACCTTTAAAGATCCCACTGTTTAAGTGTCAATGGGTGAAACTGACTGCAGGAGGAGTTACAACTGATGAGTATGGGATGACTATAGTGGACCTAAACAAGATTGGGTTTCTAGACGAACCGTTCGTCCTAGCCAAAGATGTGACACAAGTTTTTTATATAAAAGACATGGCTAGCAAGCCAAAGAAAGGGACGAGCAAGCAATCGGACCCATCAAAAGACGAGGCAAAGCGTCATATAGTTCTTCCTGGAAAAAGAAAAATCGTAGGAGTTGAGGATAAGACAGATGAAGATTATGGTCGACCTCCATTCTCGGTGGCTGCTGACCCAACCGTCCTGTTAGCAGCAGAGGAGACACCCTATCTACGTCGCGATCACAATCAAGGGACATTTGTGAGGAGAAAGTTGGTTAGCGTTCAAGTAAACAATGATGCTGTATAAGTTAATTGCACTATGATGAAAACTGTAATATTTTAACTTTTTTTTCTCTTTCATTTCATATATAACAAATATATTAATTTTTTATATATTAATTGCACTATGACGTGGCTAATAATGTTTTAGTTATAATCTAAATAAATAAGACTAACTACAACCTAAATAAATAAGACCAAGTATAACCTAAATATATAAGACTAAGTATAAATTAAATAAATAAGACTAAACATTTAGATGTAATATTATTTTAACTATTTTTTCCTCTTTCATTTCATATATAACAAATATATTAATTTTTTATATATTAATTGCACTATGACGTGGCTAATAATGTTATAGTTATAATCTAAATAAATAAGACTAACTACAACCTAAATAAATAAGACCAAGTATAAATTAAATAAATAAGAATAAACATTTAGATGTAATATTATTTAGCACCGGGTATTTGCAAAACCCGATGCTAAATATAAAATTGCGCCAAAAAAGTGGCGCCAAACGGAACTGGGGCACCTTTAGCACCGGGCAGATCTAAGACCCGGTGCTAAAGGTCCCCAATTTCGTTTGGCGCCCCGGCGGCTGACCTTTAGCACCGGGCCTTGGCCGCGGCCGGTGCTAATCCTAAACCTTTAGCACTGGGTCTTGGCTGCGCCCGGTGCTAAAGGACCTTTAGCACCGGGCCTTGGCTGCGCCCGGTGCTAAAGGTCCGCCCTATATATAGTCAACACTTAGAAAATTTTCGCATCTCGCCGTCTTCGTCTTCTCCCCTCCCCACTTCGTCTCCCCGCCGCCGTCGTCCCCAAGCGCCACCGTCGTCCCTAAGCGCCGCCGTCGTCCCCAAGCGCCACCGCGCCGCCGCCGTCGTCCCCCATCGTCGCCGCGTCTCCCCAACCGCCGCCGTCGTCGCCCCCATCGCCGCCGCATCTCCCCAAGCGCCGCCGCCGTCTCCACCCCCGGCGCCGCCCGTCCACCATTGCCGGCACCGTCGCCACCCCCGGCGCCGCCCCTCCACCGACGCCTGGCCTCGACCCCGACGACGCCCCCGCGCGCGCCGTCGCCGGACGCGCCGCCGCCCGCGCGCCGTTCGGCCGCCCCGGACGCGCCGCCGCCCTCCATCAGCAGCGGCCGCCGCCGTCCCGCCCCGCCGTCGCTGGCCGCTCCGCCCCGCCGTCGTCGCTGGCCGCCCCGCCCCGCCGTCTTGCCGCTCGGCCGCCCCCACCGTCGCGCTGCCAGCGCGCCGTTGCCGCCTAGCTCGACGCCCGGCCCGTCGCCCTCCACGCGCGTACCGGCCGACGAACGCGAGCTCGTCTCAAGCGATCCGCGAGCTCGATCGGCTAAAGCGATCCGCGTCCGCGAGCGGCTGTTCGTCTGAAGCCGGCCGAGTGCGACCCTGCGACTGCCGAGAACCGCCGCCGACCGCCGCGCGAACACGAGCTCGTTTGAAGCCGGCCACACGTAAGCCCTTTCCGACGTGCATGGAGAACCCGACAGTTGCATGTGTATTAATTTTATAGTTAGTGTAAATGATTAGGGTTAACGATAAATTTTACTAGAATTTATTTATTTGACTTAGAATTATTTTCTTTAATGATTATTTATTTGGAGTAGAATATTTATTTAACGTACACAAATTATTTGACGTAGAATACTTATTTAACATACAATAATTATTTATTTTACGTAGAATATTTATTTAACATACAATAATTATTTATTTGACGTAGAATATTTATTTAACATACAATAATTATTTATTTGACGTAGAATATTTCTTTTACGTACAATACTTATTTATTTGATGTAGAATATTTATTTAACATACAATAATTATTTATTTGATGTAGAATATTTATTTAATATACAATAATTATTTATTTGACGTAAATATATTTCTATAGCGTACAATACTTATAAGTATTTATTTGACTAGAATATTTTCTTTAACGTTCAATAATTATTTATTTAACGTAGAATATTTATTTAACATACAATAATTATTTATTTGACGTAGAATATTTCTTTTGCATACAATACTTATTTATTTGATGTAGAATATTTATTTAAAATACAATAATTATTTATTTGACGTAGAATATTTATTTAACATACAATAATTATTTATTTGACGTAAATATATTTCTATAGCGTACAATACTTATAAGTATTTATTTGACTAGAATATTTTCTTTAACGTTCAATAATTATTTATTTAACGTAGAATATTTATTTTTGAAGATGACGATGCACGAGGAGGATAATGATGAATTCTTAGCAGCTCAGTTTCATTTGGGTGGAAACACTGATCGGCCACCGAGCATGGAAGAAATAATGCAAGGTATTTCTGGTGGCGATAATTTGGACCAGATGCAACCTAATGTGGGTCAACGTAATAGCGATGAGCCCACGTCTAGTCAGGTGCTAATATTTCTCATAAACATTATATACATTATCTTAACCTAATGTTGTGACTAATTTATACGTCTAATTATTCTAGCCATCTATGGCGACAACTGCCGCTACGAAACGCCCTGGAAAAAGATGTATCACTAAGAGGCTGAAGGAGGTCAAATTGCACATCACCAAAGTGGAGGATGATGGGGAGCCAACTGAGCCCAAAGAAATTGCCAGAAAATATGTCTCTCAATGTGGTGTTATTGTTCGTGAACGCGTTCCCATTAGCATCAGGAAATGGAGATCTACGGACCCCAATGAACCGTATGTTCTGGCTAATACGGAGAAAGAAATGATATGGACTGATGTGAAAGAAATATTCGGATTTCCTTCAGATCGTGAAGAGAAATTGAAAGATTGGACGTTGAAAAAGATGGCAACTGAATTTTAAAATTATAAGACAAAATTGTGGAAGAAATATCTCAAAACAGAAGAAATTCCGGATTTTGACAATCACCCTACCATAAGACCTCATCATTGGGACGCGTTCGTGGAGTACAAACAGTCCACAGAAGGATCTGAGATATCCACAAGGAACATCGGCAATGCGAAAAAAAAGAAGTACACCCATCGAATGGGTTCAGGTGGTTATAAAGGTAGCGTCGACAAATGGGACAAGATGGAAGAAGATCTCTATGCTAAAGGCATTCGTCCAGCGACACATGACTGGCCCTTACGATCCAAGCATTGGTATTATGGTCATGGAGGCACTCTCAGTCCAATAGACGGATCTTTGATTTTTGGCGAGGACTTGCGAGACCTAGCTCACCGCCTCCTTGAAATCATAAGGAAAGCTGAGGCCGGAGAATTCATCCCTGATAGAGAAAGAGATGAGCTAACCTATGCCTTAGGAAACAAGGAGCATCCTGGAAGAACGCGCGGAGTAGGAACTTCTGTTTCTTGGAAGAATGCTTTCAAGGAGGACAGCTCCTCCTACAGGAGCCGTAAGCGGAAGAAGTCCGAAACAGAGAACAGGATGAGGGAGCTAGAGGAAATCGTAGCCGCCCAGGGCGCACGGATACAGGATATGGAGGGAGAGATGGAACAGCGAATGGAGCTAGCACTTATTCAGATGACACAATCTAGAGGAACAGAAGATCCTGCTGCTTTGGTTACCCCTCCACAACAACGTAGCAGTCGCGCTTCCACAGAGCTTCCGCCAGCTCAATCAGAACCGGCCCGTTACCCTGTGGATGAAATATCTCAGCGCACCGCTTGCGAGCTTCATTCAACATTGAAGAACATATCAGTGGTGGTACGTATAATAACAATGACTTAAAGTTAGTTTACATATGTTGAACATATTATTGTGTTATTAACTTTTTCGAATATATTAGGTTGCATACGGCACGACTAGACCATTGGAAGAACGACAAACAGTACACTCCAAGGAGATTCCATATGGCTACGCACCAGTCGAGGTGGAACAAGTTGTCTCAGATTACAACGGCTTGCAGCTTGACATCCCCGGAGGTGATGGGGAAACACTTCTTGGACAGTGTTGTCACGGCATCATTCTATGGAGCAAGCATGACATCATCATACCTGGTGTGGAAGCAACAACCTCGACAGGTCCGCCAGGTCCACCGTTTCCGCATGACGATGATCCTCCGGCAAATGATCCTCCGGCAGATGATCCTCCGGCAGATGATCCTCCGGCAGAAGAAGATTGGTCTCCACCGGCGAGGCCAAAAAGGAATCCGCCTAGAAAGAAAACTGCGCCAACAAGTCCTCCACCACCAACAAAGCGGCCAACTAAGCAAAAGAAAGTGCCGGCAAAGAAGAAATTAGCTTACGAGCTGACGCAAGAGGAACTTGACGAGGTAGTCACCGCAGAAGTACACGCGCATTTTCACAAGAAGAAAGAGCCTGAGAAAGAGTTCGTGGTTGACCCGGTCAAGGCGGCGAGGTTCTTACAAAATTTGACCAGGGCAGAACAGAAAAAAGCCGAAATATCTGACTACGACCGCTCATTAATAAAATTTTTTCAGAAAAGGAAGAGAGCTGAGCAGGCTGAGCGGTTGGCATCGCCTAAGTCTAAAGTGAAGCCGGCATCGCCTAAGTCTAAAGTGAAGCCGGCATCGCCTAAGTCGAAACGTTCTACTATTCCTCAGCTCGGCGAACAACCTCAGCAAGGATTGACTCAGTTGCCAGATGCGCACGAACTGATGCTCCAACGTCAAATGGAAGAGACAGGTCTCGGTAGAGCGGTCCTCACTGGCCAAGAATCCCCGCCCAAAGCTAAAGTGACTAAGTGGCATTTTGAGCTTGGCAAGTCGTTCGTCCCGCCAGATGATGTGAAAAAGGTACAAACAAAGATGTATTTATTGCATGGATGGTACATGGTTCAAACGTCGAAAGGACGAGACATGTTCGGGTGTCGCGTGAAGGATGAGGATTTTTTCAATGGAGAAGACACGATTTGGTTGGAGTTCAAAGATATCTACGAAATCTACCAACGAGACGCCCTGGACATGTCTTTGATTCAAACCTGGGTTCTGTAAGTGATTTCTTATAACAATTTCTTTATTGTCATTTAAAAAACTCTATGAGTGACGGCGCTACTTTATTGCTTATTATGTAGAATGGAGATTCAAAGATGTCGGAGGGAGCGTATTTTTGACGTTGGTTTCATGGACCCATCAAAGGTAAACCAAGACATGATTTATAAAGATCCAGAGGCGACATATCAGAACTTATTCAAGTATGTGGATAAGCAAAATTTTATGGACTCCATACTATTGCCATACCACTACGGGTGAGTGCTAACACTTATATTATCTCATTTTATTTTCTTAATTTCTTAATTTCTTTAAATTATCTCATTATGCTAAAACACTATATTCTTGTGGTTAACGTCTTCGATTCGTTGAGGAAACCACAAGAAGAGTATCAGGAAATCATTGGCATGTTTACAAGGTCGTATATATAAGTAAATTTCAACGATTCAAATTTTCTATATACTTACATTATTGACTTATTTTATTTGAACTCAAATTTGAGACTAACAACATGATTATGTAATTGTAGGATGTGGAACGAGATTCGTGAAAAGCACCCCGGTATTGGATATGAAAAGCTCGTATGGAATACTGAATTCCTGGTACGCATGCAATTTGTACATATACGTCTTTGCTAATCAACTTAAAAAATATCTTTAACTTTGTTTTCGCCAGCAGTGTCATCAACAGGGGCCGGGCAATAATTTATGCGGATACTACGTTTGCGAGTACATGCATAGCTGGATTAAAAAAATATATACTAACCATGATATTATGGTACGCAATATCTATTTACAAGTTTCTAATTCAACTTCACCATTATTATACTTTAATTTTAATTGTTTGCAATTCGTAGATGATGTCCATCTCTAGTAAAAGCCTAGAGCAGCATAAGATCGACGCAGTTGCAGAACAACTCGTTGGATTTATTTGGGACGAGATCATCAATGTGAATGGAGAATTTCATTATGATGATGCATGGGACAATACGGACACCTCAAGTCTTCGTTCCTCCATCGCTGGTCCTAGATCCTCTGCTCGTCCTAGTTCATCATCAGCTCGTCCAAGTGCAGGATCGTAATTTATGGATACTAAGTTAGAAAACTTAACTCTTTTAGCACTATGAGATGATGTAACTCTTTTGGCACTAAGATATGTAATATATGTCTTTTTTATGCTTATACGAGCCTTATACAAATACTTGTGCAGTGTAGTACGACATCCGTATTAGAACAAATACGTAGGCGAAAAACGTTGGCAAAATACGTATACAAACAAATAAATATGAAGGCTGGAAACGGGAAAATTATATGGTCCCCCTTTAGCACCGGTTCTCGAAACCAACCGGTGCTAAAGAGGCTCGCGCAGGGGCCATGTGCGCGGCCCCTTTTAGCACCGGTTGGTTTCGAGACCCGGTGCTAAAGGGGGCCTTTAGCACCGGGTAAATGACCCGGTGCTAAAGGTGTACCCCTTTAGCACCGAAAGATCCGCACCGGTTGGGAAACCGGTGCTGAAGGGGGTTTCCCAACCGGTGCGGATGCCTCATTCTCTTCTAGTGACGCCACCGCTGCAGTGCGCTTTATAGTGTGTTAGGAATCAACAAAATGGCTCACTGTGTGTGTGGGCTGATCCCGTGTGCGTGTCCGACCCAAACCAAAGTGATCCTATAACTGTAATGAGACGGTCACCTGGTAACTGTAACCAAAGGAAGGAAAGGAATAGCGGCGTTCCTTCCCCACCCCAGGTATCGTTCCCTTCACTGCTGCCCCTTTCTGATTGCAGAGATCCATACACGTAACGTAGTGTTGGAAATGATATCTTGCGATTTAAGCAAGCTGGTACTAGGCATCTTTGCTTTCAGAAAAGTAAAACAAAAGTCACATTAGGTATCCTGACTCACAAAGCAACTAAAGCTTGCTGTCATCTTTGCTCCACAAAGAAAATTAAAGTTCACACACACAGTCACAAAGTAAGCGATGGATTATTTTTCGCACCCATAAAGCGTCCAAAACTCTAACAGCCTCCGCAACTCTAACAGCCTCCTCATCAAGCTAGGCTCCACATTTTCCCTTTCTACGACTACATGATGGGTTCCATTTGGCACAATATATGAAATTATGAATAGTAAAATGGCAAAGGAACAATCCTGACAAGGCAAAAATTTCTAAGATCAGCAAACTATATACCATTTGATGAGTGCCAAACTACCATTTGACAAAAAAAACGCTGCACTTTTCTTTAGATGTAGATAAAGCAATTTGCTGGTGCCTTACCGGAATCAGTAGTTATTCATGCTATGGATTAAGCTGCACTGCACACAGCATGGCAATATATAACGGAACATAGTCGCTTTAGGCAGATCAAAACAACATTTCTAGTTGCATATGAGTTGATGTATCATAATTTCATCAGTATAATAATCTAAAAGTTCGGCCTCAACCATGGTTTGGTCAGTGCTATAGTACGATCTTAAGCCAATTAGGACTGGAAGATAAAAAGTTGACAACATTTAATTAATTTAAATGTGTGACTTCTTAGAAAATGTCAATGTCTATAGTAGGGACAACGGGTTTTTTATATATAGTTTGATCTAGCTAGAAAAAGTTACCAAGGCCAGTCTCAGTGGGGAGTTTCATGACATTGTTTTCAAGACAGTCATGTCATATAAAATGAAATAAAATTTGGATGAAACATCTGACTCGTAGAGAGTTTGACTTAGATGGAACTCGTTTCTTCCCTCTCTTTTTAAACACACCGCCATATCATTAAAAAGGCATATGTGGTAACTTATTTAATGCAAACGAAACTCATTTGAAACTCCCATTGAAACTGGCGTAATCAATATTGTTAACTTTTATCCACATTTGCGATACTATTTATCTAAGTCTCTTTTTTCTTAAACCCACATTTTTAAATTTTAGTTGGGCTTGGGACATATTGATCCAATTAAAAAACAAATAAATCATAAGTATTAGGTGCATTAAAATCTTAGTCCCATATGAGATTTCGACGCAGGATTACTCAACTTAAGAGAGGTTGAGGGTGGGCCACTAGTGAGGCAAGGCTGAGCCGCTAGTGAACTGACATCCTAAAGAGCCACCTCCTTCATTATTTTGTTGCATTTTTTCTCTATCGTCCCTAAACTCCATTTGATTTAACTGGTAATGATTTCTCCTGACGTTTAGCTTTTTTTCACTGGCGGTTCATAATTTGCAGCGCCTATACAGATAAAATGGTGGGCCATCGATACGAACCGCCACTGAAAATGTATTTGTACTGACGGTTCTCTTGACAGAACCGCCAGTACAAATAGGCCATTTTCAGAGGCGGTTCTCTTAAGGAACCACCAATGAAAAATGGGATTTTTACTAGCGGTTTTCATAAGAGAATCGCCAGTAAAAATGGCCTATTTGAACTGGCGGTTCTCTTAAGGAACCGCCACTAGAAATCCTATTTTCACTGGTGGTTCCTTAAGAGAAGCGCCACTGAAAATGATTTGAAATTTGATTTTTTTGATTTTTTAAATAACTTTGGATGGAAAAAACTCATAACACGAAAATTATAGATCTCAAAAAGTTATTAAAGTCTGTAGTTTTTAAAAAAATTGAAATCATTTAGGCTCCCAAAATTACGTTTAAATTTGTCAAATTTGAAATTCAAAATTTTAAAACGACCTCGGATGGAAAAACACACAACACGAAAGTTGTAGATCTCGAAAAATTATGAAACTTTGTAGTTTATCGTTTTTTAATTTGTATTCGTTTAGGGCCTCAAACATGCAATTTACACTCGATTCAGTATAATATGTGGGGAACCAAAACGGATATTAGACACAGGCACTGGTGTGGTGCGGTAGTAGGGAAGGCTTCGCGCGAGGTGCAGGTCGCGGGTTCGAATCCCACCGGCCACGTAGCGAGCAAATTTTGCGCGAAAAATACCGCGACTTGCAATTTTAAAACCGGGTTTTCTATTTTACTGGAAAATCATATGTTCCAGGGGATCTCTTAATAGAACCGCCAGTGTATACACTGGCGATTGTGGTTTCCACTGACGTTTGACACTGGCGAAAGTCATTTCCGCCAGTACAGAGGTGTCTACAACCATCAGTATAGAGGTTCTCTGTACTAGTGTTTTGTACCTGCCTGATAAGTCACTGTTACAGCTGCCCGTACTCATCACAATCCCATGAAGGAGGACCGTAACCAGACACATTCATATTCGCATAATTTAGCATGACTGGATGCTACGAACGTGGTGGGGTAGAGAGAGTTTTGCCGATGAGAACGTGCAGCGTAAGAGCACGGTGGCACCATCTCTAGAGAAGAAGAGCATGAGGAGACAATGCGGAATAGTTTAGTTTGAATTTGCTGACCTCCCAAAACCACCCCCACAGCGAGTACATATCCTAACACGAAATGGGCTAAGCCTAGTTAATACACCCTTGCGGCGACACATAGGCCGGCTTACAGGCCCGATAGCTAGTAGCTAGTGTAGCCCAGTATCTCTGCTCAATAAGGCCCTGGCCCTGTTTAGTTGGGTAGAAAGTTTTTGATGGAAAAGTCACATCAAAAGAAATACATCATTTAGGAGTAGTAAACGTAGACTACTAACAAAAACAAATTACAGATCTAGCCTGCAAATCACGAGACGAATCTAATGATGGGTAATTAGAGGGTAATCAGTCAATAATTAGCGGATGGTTACAGTAGCATTACTGTTGCAGATCATGGATTAAGTAGCCTCATTAGATTCGTCTCGCGTCATACACTCCATTCATGTAATGGATTAATTTTTTCGTCTATATTTAATACTGCATGCATGTAAATTTGTGTTGATGTGACCTTTGCGTGAAAAGAATGGGAACTAAACAGGGCCCTATGTCGTAACGCTCCCCCTCCTTAAGATGCAGAACGTCCTCGCCCTGTAGATGCTCCGAACACTATAGGCAACAGTGTAGAGACGACTGCCGAGGTAGGCTCCCAGGAATTTTTTTTAATTTTTAACCTTTTTTTAATTAATATTTTAAAAATAACACGTCGGGATATTTATTTGCATCTCGTGACTCTTTTGGCCGCGCCGGTACACGTGGCGCGGCAGGACCACGTTAGCGCGCCATCCGGATCGGCGCGGCAAGCTTCCACGGTGGCATGGCCCGGCTGACATGGCTCGGCTCCTGCCGCGCCGGTGCATGCGGCGCGGCAGCGCTCCCGCGTCCGCCCACCCGGCGCGGCAGCACCGGTGGAAAATCAGCTGCTTCACGCGCGCCGCTGCCTTCTCCTTCAATCGTCTGTTGCTGTTTTTCCTTTTTTCGTTCGTTTTCAAATCTACGTCTGGGCAATGGGATGCTGGGCGCCGTGCGCGATAGCAACAGCACGCTGCGTTCAGAGGGTGGCCACGCGAGGCCGGGCAGCACTCGTCGGCGAGCCCCGCGAGGCCGCGAGCTCTGCTGTGAGGTCGTCCGGCGGAGGCTGAAGCGGTTGGCGCAAGCTCTGCAGCGATCCCGACGGCCAGTGGTGCCACTCGTGGGCGCGGCACCCCGACGAGACAGGGCAGTGGGACAGGTCCAGGCCGTGACACGGCGAATCCCGGCTACCGGGCCAGCGGGTTTGCCTTTGTTGGTAATTGACATCGTCAGGTGGTCGTTTAAAAAAAACGACATTGTCAGGTGGTGGCTTTGGGATGTTGTTCATCTGCTCTTGTTTAATTCATACTGAAATTGAATATATGTCCATGGGGTACGTGCCGTAGTTAGAAGGTGAGGTCTAGAATGTTTCTGAATTCTGATTGTTTAATTCAGTTGCCTTGCCTGTGATAGATAGTGTTGATGCAAGACTATAACCATCTGTGTGCTGATCTGCATCAACAATTTGTTTAAACCCTTTGGCAGCATGGTCTGTGTTTAGCAGTTCAAGTTATATCGATATATGTTCAGACTTAAGAGGTGATCAATTACAGACAATGTTTACAGCCCCATACACCGTTCATGTTTAATTCCAAATATCTACAGAATTATATACCAAGTATATATACAAGGGTGCGAAGCAGTTTCAGTCATCCAAGGTGGTTCATGGCTCCTTGCGCTTGCTGAATACTGATGGAGTCATCGAAGAAAATTCATCTCAAAGCAAGCTAAACATTCCAGGGTCCAGCTAAAAATAAGCAGAGTTATTGGCTAAAACACACGGTGGGGAATATCAATCAAAGCTAGTAAGGGTTTCGGTGGAGAAAAAGAATATCCCAGGGAGATTCAGAAACAGAAAGAAAAGCTATATAGATAGATACCGCCATACCGGCTAAAACATGTCAGCCAAAGTATTCCACGGTGTCCATGCATCTAATTCATCACAATCCAAAGTCAAATGGCATTGCTAACGTGCCGTTTCACTTTCATAAATCTTGCAAACGCAAATGCTTCAATTTATAGATGACAACAAGTAGTCTGGCTACTTTGTTACATTGTTACCATTAAGCTTTGGAAGAGATACCAGGGGATCAAATCAATCTTCGCAACGCCATTACTTCAGAAAACACAGAGATTGGATTGATACGAGTACACTCATATTTCTGTTTACCACCGCAATCTGCACGAGAGGAACAGGGGCGTCGCGCCGGCCGCTGGGATCCGCCGTGCCCCGTGGAGCTCGCCGATTGCTTCAGCCCCGATCCGCTCGACAATCTCACGGGAGAGCAACGAGCGCCGCCCCGCCCCTGCGCAGCTACCCTCCGCACGCAGCGCGACGTTGCTGCCGCACAGGGCGCCGCTTCTTCCCCTTGCTCAGAAGTAGACCTGAGAAGGGACGGAAAAAAAAGAGAAAAAGGAGAAGGCAGCGGCGCGTGTGAAGCAGCTGATTTTCCACCGGTGCTGCCGCGCCGGGTGGGCGGGCACGGGAGCGCTGCCGCGCCGCGTGCACCGGCGCGGCAGGAGCCAAGCCATGTCAGCCGGGCCATGCCACCGTGGAAGCTTGCCGCGCCGACCCGCATGGCGTGCTAACGTGGTCCTGCCGCGCCACGTGTACCGGCGCGGCCAAAAGGGTCACGAGATGCAAATAAATATCCCGACGTGTTATTTTTAAAATATTAATTAAAAAAGGGTTAAAAATTTAAAAAAATTCTAGGTGGATGCGTGTGTTTTGCATTGAATGACAGTTAATTAGGGAGTACGATTATTGCTGTTGGTGGATTGTGCATCTATAAGCCGCGTAAGAAACAGAAAAAATTATGGCACTGATCTTACCCATCCCATGGTGCTGACGGGTTAGTTGTTAGAGCAACTCTAACGGACTCTCTAATTCCTTCCTAATTGCCAGTTTTAGATATTTTAATTAAAAATGTGCCTTCCAGCAACCTCTTTATTCGGTTATTCAAACATAATCAATCTCTATTCCGAATTTTTCGCTAGCTACATATAGAAAAGAGAATATATTTCTAAAGTGTATGCAAGATATAAAAAAGTTGTTAGAAAACAGGAAGATATAGAAAAGTGTAGAGATCCTCCTTTGCACTCTTTGCTTTGTTGTGAAAGTAGCTGTAATCTTTTTTTTTTCCTAGCTGAGCATATCGTCGCTGATGCTGAACTTCAATGTTAAGGGCTGCAAAGTACTTGGTATCCTCTGTTTTTTTTTAATGTCAGCTCAAATTGCTGTAGTCCCAGTGTATCCATGATTGTTCTCAAAGCTACCTTGCTGGTTACAACCCTATCCTGTGCATCGGGGATATTAGCCATATACACATCTTGTACAGGAAGTTGATATAGTGTGCTAAATATTTCGGTCAGCTTTGTCCATGTACATCCATCCTGGTCTTTTTTGAAATTAGGAGTGCACAGCTTCAGAATGAACCCATGTGTCTATTGTTGGCAGATTTCTAATTAAAATGCTACATAGAAAGAGTAGAAAAAAACATTCTCCCATTTTTCCGTTTTAGTTCCACTATTCTGCTTATTCAAACTGGCAACAGGAAATATATTATTATAATTTCGGCATCTGATTCTAGTAGCTATAGTTATTGATGATCTCTGCAGCTCTGTTGAAGATGACAATAGCCATTGTAGGTTCTTCTAGTTTCAGGAAAACATTGATATTGTATGAATATGAGTCAGTTTATCTCTGTCAATGATTGTGGTTCCCTGATTTTTTTCCTCAATTTCGTTCATTTTAATTATAGTTTTTGAAAGGCATACATATAAATTGTAGTGCATGCTTCAATTTTCTGCCTTGTTCTTCTCTAATTTCTTTTTGCTGATGTTTGGGTTATTTTTTCTGATTATACGCTGACTGATATATTTTGTTGTGTTCATTTTCACACAGCTTCCAATGGAGCGTATTATTGTTTTCAGCCCTCAGGATGTCCTTACCGCCTCAGTCGGTGCTATTGGAGGCACTGAGCTTGTTTTTTCAAATGTCTCTGAAGATGACGATATTTTTTGTCTGCAAGTGTCTTTCTTGATTCCTTATTCACCTGAAGCTGAAGAGATGGTCAGCATCACCGCTGTTGGTCAGCCTGGTCCTGTTGAGGCCGTTGCGCAGCAAAGTGCCTGTGCTGCTGCTCTCCGTGTTCTTCAGGAGGAGCATAGGTATACTGTTCTGGACTATAGCTTGTTTCGTGTTTGGGAATGCAAAGAAAGGTTTGCTGCCTTTGTTGAAAAGGTACAGAACGGGAGGAGCACGATGGCGACTGTTCTGTCACAGTCACTTGAAGCCTTTCAGCGCATTCAGTCCACAATTGAGTATTTTGGGAGAAAAATTGGTAGTCTCAGGGCAAGCGGTCATGCCGGGATCATAAGAAATTCTGCAGCTGCATGTGCCGTCCAACTTGAAATGATTTATGGTCAGGCAATGCAAGGTCACACTTCAAGAGCCGAACAGCTAGATGAAATCAACGATCCTTCTGATTTAAATGCTCTTATGTTAGCTGCTGGTTTTAACATCCCTGGGAATGAGGTAGTTCAATATCCTCTAATGGTTATTTCCCAGCTAAATATTTTATAATTGTATATATTAAAATCATGAGTAAAATGCATCAGAGCTCCATCAACTTGTAAGGAGGTGTCATTTAGGTCCATCAACTTAAAAATTGCACTTTTGGGTCCATAAACTTTTTAAGTGATTCACCGTAGGTCCATACCCCTTCGTTTATGTTTGTATTTTACAAATACCTCCCTCCGTTTCTTTTTCTTTTGCATAGTTACCCCTCCTCATCCTTTTCTTCTACATGGTTCACCAGCCGCGAGCGCTCACGCCGTGTGAGGCCGTGCTTGAGCGCTGCCTTCCAGACGACGTCGATCTGGTCACTGGTCATGCCGTTGCTGTTGGCGCCCCCGTGCTGCTTGCCACCGCTGCTGAACATGCATGCATCCTGCGGTCGCATACGCGTCGTTGCCACAACGGCTCCCAACGGCAGCTCTCACTTCCACATGCAGCTGATGTGCTTACTCCTTGGTGCCAATGCGTGATGAGATCGACCACCACGACGCGCAGCTTGGATCTCTAGTGAGGATCTTTGTTGCCCTCATTGTCAACCTCTCTGGTAGCATGCGAAAGCACATCCAAATTTGAGAAATCCGTAACTACTATCAAATCCTACAGACGCACATTCAAGGAACAGATGTAGTTACACAACAGCTGGAGCACGTGTCGGTCCCAATGCATGCCGACCATGGACCATCCACGCGTGCCACCGTGAGCTCAGCAACACGCCGGTGCAAGCTCCCCGCCTGCGTGCTCGCTGCTGTGGGCGAGCAAGCGTCGCATTCACGATTTCACCCACACGGCTCCCTGCTGCAGCCGCCCGCAACCACGGCGACCACCGATGGGCACGCTCGGCCATCTGCGCCTCACTCTGCTCACACGAGCTTGCTCCGCGCCTTCTCACGCGACGCTTGCTCGCACCTGCTCACCCACCCGGCCATGCTAGCACGATTGGCCAGCAGCGCCGCCGCGGCGTGCTGCTGCTCGGCGCCAGCCTCTCGCCATAGGCGCTTGATCTTGAGCACGGACCTCTCAGACTCAGCCAGGTCCTCGGACGTGCAGAGGCACGGCACGGCGGCGCGGAGCTCGCCGGAGGCCGTCTCAAGGGTGGGTGACCGTGTGCGGGCCGCGTTGGTCTCCGGGGACGGCGACTGCTTGAACGGCGACGCGGGCTGTCCATGTGAAAGCAAAACAAACAAAGGAAGGTTTTTGTAAAATACAAATATAAACAAATGGGTATGGACCTACGGTGAATCACTTAAAAAGTTTATGGACCTAAAAATGCACTTTCAGAGTTGATGGACCTAAGTGACACCCGCTTACAAGTTGATGGACTTGTGGTGCATTTTACTCTAAAATCATCTTGTGTTGTTTCAACCTATTTTCGATGCTCTGGTAATCCATAGTTTTAATTCTTGTAGGCCAATCGTATGAAACTTGATGGAGGCCAATCGATTCTGAGCACAGTTGCTACTGATCTTGGATACCATCCTCCTGAATTCGGAATGAACAATCAAGACATTCGCTTTAAGTGCTACATTAGATTTGTTTCTGCTGCCGGCGGTCTTGGTCGCACTTTCACTGGATTTGGCCGGATTTGCTACGAACCCGTAACTGCTAGACAGACAGCCCTGTACAACTGCCTTCTCGCTTTCAGTGTGAATTATCATGTGCTGATTTCTGATCCAAACCAAGATGCGTACCTGTTCGCCAAGGAAAGAGTGGATGGACTTGGTTCAGAACTAGTTGTTCTTGGAGATCTTGGTACTCGCACTTGCTCGTCCATTCAAGAGGTTCTCAGAATTTTGGATGAATTGGTTGGTGCTTATTCAACTTCCTTTAGTGTTCATCCTGTTGGTCAGATACTTCTTCACAAGCTTCGCAATCTGTCTTCAAGGATTCTGGAATGTCTTGGTACGATTGGTCCACTAGTGCGTGTGCTGAATGAAGAGGCTTTGGTTGGTCAGCGTCCCTACTAACGTTTGTTTAGGTATTACTTGCTAGAGTTGCCCAGTGTAGACCTAGTAGACCTAATTAAATAATGTGCTCTATCAACCATCAGCATGGTTAGGCGGCAAAGGTTTGCTGTGAGCGCTGTGTGCTGTTATTTGTTGTGTATCTCAGGATTCTTAGAAGCTGTAACGTTGTGTTTTCATTGGAGTGTTCATTGTTTCTGTGTCTGAATCACAACTACTCCAAACTGTAACTGTAACACCCTGCTTTTTAAGGCATTTAGAAATATAGGCTTTACAAAATTTTTCTTTAATTTAACTTAACTTCTCTCCTAACAATATTCCAAAATATATTTCCTAAATTAAACCATGCATGGAATCAAACATTTGTGTTGCATTTGGATGCCTAGACACCCCTCTTTTTATCCAGATTCCAAATGGTAGAAATCCTTTTAAATCTCTCTCTCCGATCGTTTATATTCAATATTCAAATACAATTTGAATATTTATTTCCAATGCCAAAACTCCTCCAAAATCCCTCGAATCAAGCTTCACATCAAAACTCTACCCAAATTTGAATCCCCATTCAAATTTGAGTTCCAAACCACCTTCAAATGAATAGGAAAGTGTTTAAATGTTAAATGGGCCGTCACTTTAGTTTCAGCCCAACCTTTCTTTCAAACCCGTCGCCGAAGTCCATCTTTGCCCCCTGAGGTTTCCCTTTCGCCCGCTCTCTTCCCTTTCCCTCGCCGGCCCATGGCCTGCCACGGCCCGGCTCACTCCTCCTTCCCGCCGGCCCAACCTCCCCGCAGCCCAGCTGGCCTGTCACCCGCTCGGCCTGCGTACGCATGGCCCGCTCCCGCTCGGGGTGACGTCGTGCCGACGTCACCCATCCCCTTCCCAGCCTCCCTCTTCCTCCCGCCGCGCCGCCGCCGCCGCCGGCTAAGCGCCGCCATCAGCACTGCCCCGCCGCGCGGCCGCGCCATCGTGCCCTTCCCCACCGTCGGATACTCCCTCATCCGAGCATGGGCAGGCCTCGCACAGATCGCGACGGCCACACGCTCCGGCCGGCCGCCGCTGGGCGCCCCAACTACCCGGGCGCCATTAACGCCCCGGAGCACCCATGCTTGACGGCCGACCCGCCCCATCGCGTCGTTCCGTACCGTTCAACAGTCGCGCCACCACCGCACGATATCGCCCGCACGGCCGGGATGGATCAAAACTGCGGCGCCGACTTCACCTTTCCGCACCCCGGCCGATCTCCATTGCCGGAGCTCAAGCTCCCCTCAGACTGCCGCGCGTCCCACTCCGCCGGGTGCTCTCATCCGCTCCGCACGACGTGGCCGCACCATGCGCGCCCGCCGAGCCTATAAAAGGCACCCCCGGGACTCTCCCCTGGTATCACCCCGAGCTCAAACCAAGCTTCCCCCGCCCCTACCACGGCTAGGCCACTCCACTCCCCCTCCGCCCTTCCACTAGGCACCAACGCGCCCGCAGCCGTCCCCTCTCTCGCCTGGCGCAAGCCACAAGGCCACCGGCGAACTCTAGCGCCTGAACGGCTTACGCCGGCGAGCCCTGGCAGAGGCGCAAATGGCGCCCCGCGGCAGCGCCGCCTCCGCCTCCCGAGTCGGTGTCGCGCCGTCACCAGGCCGTCACCGCGCCATCTCCCTCTCTCCTTGTGTAATCCGACAGGCGGGCCCGGCTGCTAATGCCGTCGCGCCCCGCCGTCCGCTCCCTCCGCCTCGCACTCGATGCGCCCGGTCCATATGGGCCACAGACCCGGGGCGCCTCGGCCCACGGCCGGTCCACGGAGCAGGCGTCGCGCCGGCTGAATCGACGCGGTGCACTGGACCGTCGGCCCAGAGGCAGGTGGTCCACCGCGCCCACGGCGCCGGCCCACGGAACAGTGCCGAGGCCGGACCCCACCCCCGCCGCGTCAGCCCTAGCAAATTGCTAGGTACGCCCCGGTAAGTACACACAAGATTATTTAGAGCCCTTCCTTACTTCCATAAATTCTCCAAAATTCTTCAAAAATATTAGGAATATTTCTAAACCCATTAGAGCCATCTAAACCATTTTAGGATATTCTTTGACCCCAAATCCCAAAAGGGTAGCTCCCATCCAAAAGAAAAGCCCCATTATTGTACCCCAAATATTCCCTTTTCCATTTCAAAGCTTCATAAAATCCCCATATGTTTCCATAAATACTAGGGAATACTCTAAGCATTTTCATATGCTTAATGCCCTAGGATTTATACCCCAGCTCCAAATCCCATCGCTCTACCCTAATATCCCGCCGAAACCCCGTCCAAAGCCCCGCGAGCACTGTTTTGCCGCCCGATCAAAACCCTAGGTTTTGATAAAACCGTAGCCGTTGTGCTACCCAAATTCCATTCCATACCATTAATTATTTAGAAACTTATTTCTAAATAATTAATGTAATCATCCATTAATTACTCTGGGGTTATTGCTTAGCTCTCCGATAATCCCCAAACCCACTATTCCAAGCCCTTCTTAGAAGCCGCTGTCATCCGGGGGTTATCTCTTAGAAATCCATATAACTCCCCGCCCGTTCGATCATCTCCAAGGAAATTACTTATCAATTTCCTGGGAATTCCACTCTTCTGAATCCATTAATTATTTATCGTAATTAATGGATTATTTCCCGATAACCCCAATACCTCCTTTTATCCATTATTTCTATTCTATAGGAATTGATTGATGTATTGTTATACTGAATGTTATTTTCCATGTTTTATTGATCGTTAGGTCGATGGTGTGACCAGGCTCCGATCAAGATGCCGAAGCTCCAGAAGGCCCAGAAGCCATGCCTGGTCAACATCGAGCATACGTACGCTTTAGCGGACGTCCAAGTACTGTCCTGGCAACCAACTCCTTGGTCATGCCAGTCCCAGTTCCTGCATAATAAAAGCAACCAAGATAATAAGATGGACTGCATATTTATTTAATTCCTAAGGAGAACCCTCTATATTCCACCTCTCCCTTGGTTTAGAGCCATCTCTAGTCAAATGACCCATTAATAACCCCGGTCACGACTCGTCGATGACCGAGCGTTATTTAGAAGTAGATTTCTTAGGAATTCTTCATAATTATGGTTTTCCATGGAAGAGCTTCCGGGAGATGAGAGCGAATGTTGGAAATTAATATAAAATGAACCAACTAATAATAGAACCCCTAAGGACGGACTTGCGAGTAAGGGAGGCAGCCTCGGCAGAGGATCCTGTCTCAAAGGCTTGCTCTGGTCGCATAAGGACCGGTTCACAGGAGAGTCTTTCTAATGCCAGTACCGTCGTATGGGCCAAAAAGGACATAGCCTTCTCGAATGACCTGTAATGTGAGGCCTTGACCCACACCCCGCTAGTAGATCCTAGCCAATCCATCCCAAGGTGCCGCATGATTGGTGCAGAGTGCCGACCGGCGAACTAGGTAGCGCCTGGTGCCTAGTCGTGCACGTGCCAAGTCGGGAACAGATGTACTGGAGACAGCCCCAGACAGAGGGCTGGGTCTGGGCGGCACGGGTTGACCAGAGTACAGGGTCGGAGACCCTGAGGGCCGAGGGACCTAATATATAAGCTCAAAAACCCGGGTTGACATCCGCGAGGCGGATGATTAGTAGCCCCTGCTTAGCCCCCAGTACTATTTGTGGCTGGACCTAGGAAATGCTGTCTGGAGACAGACACCGGCGGGTAAGGGTCTCATAGGTCAGCACCGCCTTTCGCGAGGATATCGGCTGACCGACCGTATGGCATAGGGTGCAAACTCTGCAGATAGCCGTGGCTCACGGTCATGAGCCCATATAGTCAAAGCCCCCGTTGATTAGAATTCACCTGTTAATAAAACATGAGATGATGAGATGGGCAGAGGCCCAGAGGAGCAAGGCATAAGCCGGCCCAGGAGGACCCTGACGGTATCTGGGATGGAACTAAAATATGGGGACTGGCAGGGATGAGAATTCTCCTCCAGGACCAAACTAATTAATCCTCCTTTCCTACCCCCTGTTTATAACCATAACTTACTTTACATTTCCACCAAAGGATAACCTCACTCCCTTGCATGCATTATAACTTTACACAGGATTTGCTGAGTACCAATCACAAGTGTACTCAGCCTTGCTTTCAACTGTTACAGGTACATGGACATGTAGGGCACCTCGGTCCATTCCCTCCATGGAATGGGTCATAATGCCGCTCTCCGCTAAGGCGAAGGTAGTTGTTCTTTATTTGCTGCGCTTTTATTGCTTCCGGTTCTAATCTTGTGTAAAACCTGTATCGGCGTACTGATTCAGGGACTGATACAGGTGATTAAAGGACATCCGAAGGATTGTCCCCACAGTAACCATCTTGTATGAATTTGTATGTCGACTTGGTTATTAATGTATTTTCTCTATGCTATTTCTCATAGTTTGTTACGGTTTGTAACGATATTTGGTTGATGCATTTTAATCTTGTGTTTACCCTGTTTGAAAGTATTATATTCGTGGAAAATTTAATGAAACATAGTATGAGAATGTTTGAGAAAAAGCATGGTTTTGGTGCTGGATTACACCTATTAAATTGAGATTTTTAGTACTTCAAATGGATGGGTAATAGATGAATTTGGTACAACGTGTGCCAGAACATGCATATCTGATAGCCACATTCTAAAAAGCGATCTACACATGGAGTCTTAAAACACAGAAATAGGTACATTGTTTTGTTTCCATAACAAAAGCTAACATGTTGTTACAGGATATAGTGTTGCTCCAGCCAAATGCAGTATATGATGATAGATTCCTCCTCGCCATTGTTTCCTCTGATAGGTAACTAAGACCATAGTATGGATGCAGTATCTACTCAACCACACTCTCTTTCCACAGACGCATCAGCAATCCACTGATGGAAACATAGATATGATGATCAGCTACATCGTATCCCAGATCGTCCATAGGATTCCATATGTTGAATTTCAGCACAGGTCCAATAGAATCTTCGATTGTCTGCTATTCTTCATAGGCACCTCTTGCATCCCCATCATCAGAGAACATAAGCATGAACTTATTCTGTTTTTCTGCTATAATGTTGATACAGCCACGGTTGCAATAAACAGCCTGAAGCATGTCTCTGAAAGCAGGCACCGAGAAGGAGTTTGAGGCTCTACATATTGTTGCAACCAACGGAAATCTGATCGCTTCAAGGACACGTCCCTTTTTTTGGACCTTTCCAAGAAATGCATCTCGATAGACCACCTGATCCTCGTCCTCCATGGCCTGCATTACATGTTAATGAAACCGATCGTAATTCATCGCGACATGGCATCTGTCAAATGGTGTTGAACAGTATAATGATATCATTGATTGCATGTCTACTGAATATTCTGGCATATGGTATTGAACACAACTTAAAATCTAAATCCTAGCAGCATGGCGTGTATACAGAGAATGGTATTTTACTTTAGCATGTAAAAAAAAAGGGCGTACCCAGTGCCGTAGGCTCCCGCACTATGCGGGGTCTGGGGGCAGATTGTTTAGCGCACAGCCTTTCCCGCACATAAATGTGCAGAGGCTGGGACTTGAACCCTGGACCTTCCAGTCACAGGCGGTGAAGCTCTACCACTGCACCAAAGGCCATGGAGAATGGTATTTTACTTTAGCATGTAGGATTAAATTATTTTATAGCTTTAATGAATAGGTGGAGCGATCCCCTTGGTGACATATCTACAAAGGTACTTATAACCTTGTTCTTGTTGCAATATTCAACATCAATATGAGGCACACATTTTTTAAGCAGGCACATATTATAGGGTAAAATCCATCGATTCTGTATACAAACACCGATTTCTACAACAAACAGGTCTCAAAGTTGACTAAACCATATCCATTTTTTGTGTTTCAAAATTCTCATTTTACTGTAGGCTCTGTCACTGTCAGACATTTATGCTATATCTGTGAAGAAAGAAAAGTTTGCTATGAATATTATTCCTTGGTTCTTCCACTTATATGATTACAGAAATCAGTTTTGGCTAAAATTACCGATCATTTTTTTTGAAACTTTACATTGTTCTTGTTTGCCAAAGCACCACATCAAAATGGGTAAAAACTATGTTCATAAATCTTACCTCACACATCCGTCTGATAACATTGAGTATCTCCTCTCTTTTTTTGGTACCAATGATAAAGATAAAATGAAAGAAATGGAAAAAGGAAAAGGAAAATTTGCATAGGCTATATTTCTTCTATTACTTCCCATTAGAAAAGTCTTGTTAAATGTGAAGATGGGTAAGTAAAGCAGAATAAAAAAAAAAGGTACAAACTGTGGATAGCAATGAGAACATACCTTTTAGTTATCACGCTAGTGTTGCAACCTTCTGTGGAAGAAACATGAGGAGCATCAGTTTGCTCTGAATCAGCTGATTGCAAAAGTTTGGAAAATAAAAAAAAGTCAGGAGAGATGCATTGAAGAGTAAAAGAAGCGTCACCTAGAGGTGTCAGGAAGAACGAAGGGAAGAAGTTCTCCAAGTTGAAAAGCAAGAAGCTGTATTTGTAGGTCCGGAGTGAAGATGGCAAAGAGAAACAAAGTGAAAAGGTTAAATACCTTGGGCCAGCAGGAGCCTGAAGTTGGTGTACAGTGAACAGGACACGCACGTCCAGGGAAGGCGGCTACGACGTGCTGCTGCACGGAGAAATTAAGAAGTCAATTGAGAGCAAAAAAGGAAGTACTATGCATCACCAAAGAACAGTTCATTTACTGTAGCATACAAACTTACACGAATTTCATGTAAATAAAGGGCATTTTTTTCGATTCAAATTGAATCATATATTAGTAAACTGGTGCAGAGAAAATGAAGGTGTAAGCAAAAATGCCAAGAATTGCACAGTTAGCATGACTGCATTGTCTTCCCATCAGAACCGGGCTTCGTTGTGTTTGGTCAAAACAAAGCAATAATTTAAACTGATTATGCATAAGAAGGTAACCAAATATTATGTTTGCCTCATTTGACAAAAGGAGCATCTAAAAAACCAATGGCTGCCTCCCCCGCAAATATCTACCGCAAATTCTAAATCGTTTGCGACATCTTATGAGTCGGTACATGTAAATCAACTATCCTGCATATAATACAAAGGCACTTATATTTTACACATCCTTCTGCAACCTGAGCATAGAAGGCGCGGTAAACAAAACCTTGTCCCTTGAAAAAACATCAGTCAGAGATACAAGTCCAGGGATTCATGGCCTAAAATTCAAACAGTCTACTGAACTTGAAACACGACAGCAAACCCAGTATAAACCACATCGCTTAAAATTACAGGAATAGCTGTGGTCCACATATACACCAGCAAAATGATACATCCAGTTTCGTAGCAAAGAGAATAGACAAAAGTTTTCAGCTAATTGAAACAACCAAATCCAAAATCCATCACAGCTGTTAGCACCTTTAGCTGAATCATCCGTGGCGATCAATGGTCCTTATAGTCTAGCGAAGAACGCTGACATTTCCATCCTTCATCTGAGCATGGCAAAGCAGCCAATTGTTACTTAGTGCACAGAATAGCGCTCTTCTGAAATAAACGACAGCATATGGAACAAATGGAACACAAAACAAAACCTGTTCAGTTGGAAGCTCTTTTCCGACAACTTGCTGGTCTTTGACTACCGTCGCCTTGATCAGTGGATGCTATCTTTGGTGAAACGCTGCAACAATGTAATAGGTAGATCTGTGAAGAACCAAAACCAAAACAAATGAACAATTTAGGCGATAAAAAGTTTAGAAGACCGAACTGATTAGGAGAAACAGGCGGGCTGATGTGTTCAGTGCTGTCCTTGCCAATAGGATGTATCACATCATCTAAATCCAAAACCTAATTTTATCATATAGGTAGAGAAACACACGAAATAAGAACCGTAAAAAGAAAGCAATGGAATAGTTTAAGATATGTAGATAGAGGTGGTGCACATACATCTTTGCCTGTTGATTTCTCCATGTGACCAGATGGCGCTAAACCATCAGTGCGATGGTCATCTTCAATGCTGCCACCTTGTTGCAGTCGAGGTCTATCTCTAGTAGGGATGGCCACTTGAAAGGCAAAGTTCAATATTTTTATATAAGTGTAAGGAAAAGTATGCTTTTGAATGAAGACAAAGTTGTTAATTTTGAGAATTAGAAGGTAAATAAAAGGGACAACTACAAAACTTAAAACTCGAAAGGAACAATATGTACAAATAGGAAATGTAGTGAAAGAGAGGTTTATTACCATACGATTCAGTCGAGCCTTTTTATTTATGTTTGCTTCTGTATCCGCAACTTGCTAAGCCTGATGCTGGGTCGACGTGGAACCAGCACAATCGGTTGAGGCTGATGACCAGCTTGCACACTTGGGAACGCAGGATTGCTTCCCATACATTGCAACGATTCCATTTACTCGAAAGGAAACATTTCTCTGGCTAAGACTCTTCTGAGTAACTGATACTGAAAAGGTGAATTTCTGTGACACCAAAGCAGCTATATCTGGAACAATATGGTCAGTACCATCACCATGACCAATTTTATTATTGCTAACCGATCGGATCAAAGAGATAACAGGTTTCCCTATAATCTGCCTAGCAACTCTTCCAAAAAGAACAAACTCCGCAGTTGTGGTGCCATTAGTACCGATCAAACAGAGATAGTACCTAACAAAATAAGCAAGAAGATAATAGTAAGGTAGAGCAAATAATTTTGATACGAATACAACGGCATGGAACCTAAAGAAATTTTTTTTGTCATATATTACTTTGGTTCGGCTGTTGTGGATGGGCAACCAGCAGAACATTTGTACTGAGTACCATGTGCAACAGATGCTCGGTGACATTTTGTGCATGATGAAAACCACCATGGCTGGTTGTTGTTGATGCGGGCAATAGTAACAGTGCAGCGATATCCAGAGCCCTGAAAAACATTGATAGAGAGTAAGGAGAATGGCGTACATACATATCTTTTATGGATGCAACTAACCCCTTAGTAACTACAGAACCATACATATGTATACATACAAAGTCATCTGAAAATAGCACAGTAAAGTTTTGAGATTACCTCAAATTCCCATGGGTCAATATCTCGAAGCTGCAGAACCGTCATTTCTTCTAGATTTTTCTGCTGTTCAAGAGGCCTGAATTGTTGTTCTCCAGCAGATATCCATTGGACCTTATCGTGGTGGTCATACATACTGCACGGAAATCACAATTGAGCTATAACAGATATACGAAATCTAAAACATGACAGCAGCACTAACTGACGGCTAGACTGGTCATTTACCGATCAAAGTAGGTCTCAATTTCTGAGATCTCTTCGTTGATGTACCATTTACATGCAGATCCACCACTAAGAGTACTCTCGCCTGCACAAATTCAATAAAGAACTTCAATAGTTGTGGGAAAAGGCATGCAAACTCAGCAAACCATGGCACAGTGACGACTACCTTTATAGGATTTAGCTAGTAGACAGACAAAAATAGCAATAACAGGCAACTGCTGCCCAATTGAGTGGACAGTCTCAGCATCAAACTGGTTTGCATGATTAGCCCAGAGCACCAAATTAATCTTATTGTTCCTATGTCACATAATAGCATCGCAATATAAGGAAACATGGCTACAACAGGAAAATGAATGAAACAGAAACACATAACGAAAGCTATGGACATAAGTAAATAAGCACCTGAGATCCTTTAGAGAGATAACTCTCTTGGAGGTGGCGCCATTGCTGGATGGAAGATAAACATTCACAATTTCAGAGACACCAACAATCACTCTGATGATGTCTGCAGGAAAAGAATCAAAATGTAAATGGAAAAATAGGAGACGAAAACGACGAATAGCAGAAAACAAATTTAACTAACCCATGAAGCATTCAACTTGGCCTATCCGAGAAGGGAACTATCGGACTCTAGGACCGGCAATCGACTAGGGGGGTACCCAAGTGGTAGATTTATTGGCAAGGGTGATCGCAAGGCTAGGGAGCTCGAAGTAACATAGGAGACGCAAGATTTATACAGGTTCAGGCGGCCGGGAGGCACAAACCCTACGTCCTGTGTTCGGTGGTGTCTTGTATTGATGATCTCGTCAAAGCTCTTGAGCAGTGGCGAGTCGGTGGGTGGTTACAATGGGCTAGGATTCTGTTGAATGCGTATCCCTTTGGGAGGTGACCTAGGTCGCCTTATATAGACTGGCGGCCTAGGGTTACAAGTCGGTTGAGATCTAATCCTACCGGTTTACAATCTGGAAAGCAATCCGAGTCGGTTGCAATACAATCTCTAAAATATTCGAGCGCAATCCGCCAGCTGGGTTGCGCGTATCTTGCGGGATCCGGGTGTCGCGCCGCACGCCTTGCGGGCTAAGTCTTCGTAGTCTTGTGCGCCAAGTTTGAGCTGTCCTTTGGGCCCAGCCATGAGTCGGCCCACATTGCTGTCAGACGTGGGCCCGGGCCGATTGTTATCCTGGTCGGTGAGGGGCCCCCAGGTACCAATATCCCACAAGTCCCCGAGCAACATGCAGGCGCATGGAGAGTTGTCGATGAAGAGGCGAGGCCATCGTAAATGGTTGAAGCATCTTGATCACCAGGCCGACACAAGGGTGTGCGGTGCTGATTAAAAATCGGGGCTGATCTTGATCAGGCCCGTGCGGCTGGGTGCCAACTGGTGGTCGAGTCGAACTCCTGAGGGTGCCGAGTTACTTCGAGAAAAAGTGGCCCGACTTGTCGGGGCATATGGAGAGCGACGGGAAGGAGCTCTCCATATGGAGTAGTCCCCGAGCATTGGTGTGATTAGCATAATCAAGCCAATGGTCAAAAAAGAAAAATATAAATAATCTAAGCCTAAAAGGCCGCTAGGCCGCCAAAAGGATAAGGATGCCAAGACAACTTGGTTGGGTCAAGGTGTGAATATAAATCCCTTGAATATCGCAGGCATGCATGCGGAACGGGCAGAAAACGTCGCAGGGCCATAAAGGTGGCCAAGCGCATTGAGGCGCGGATTTGTCGCGATCTAGAAATCATGCGTGAATAGTAACGCAGGCCTGTGCATGCACAACCAAGGGGACTATAAAAGGAGGTGTATAGATCTTGAGGAAAACCATCAAAGTGTAGAATATGAAAGGTAGCCAGGTAAAAATATTCTTCAGAGGAGGGAAAACCGTCCGTCCGCCGGAGTGGAGGTCAAGGGCCATCGTCCATGGTGCTAGAAGAAAGCTTGCGAGCAGAGGGAGAGAAGGCCAAACAGCTGGTGTACCAGCCCCGTTGACTGGCGAGGCAGGTGACGCCAGAGCTCGGCATATGAGAGCATCGCCGGCGCCGAGGGAAACCTGAACGCTGCCACCTTCTACTTCCCTTGTGCGAGGATGCCAATAGGTGTCCGGATGCTACAAGAAAGCTTGCGATGAGCTCATGTGGGCCAAGCTTGCTAGACATGTAGCAGTCGGCACATTGGTGACCATAGTTAGACACCAAGCTAATGTGAATATCCTTGCTTGTTTGTAAGGATAAGCACAAAGCTGGTGCAAATATCTTTGCTTGTTTGTAAGCGGCAAGAAACCACATCTCCTTATGTACTTTATCTTTCTTCCTTAATAAATGCATGTGTCATTGCCTCGCCGATTGAAAAAGAAAAGTTAGGCACCTAGTCCCCGAGTATACGAGGCTAGCATGGTCTCTTGGATGCGCCGAGTAAAAACAAGCGCCCAGTCCCCGAGTATACGAGGCTGGCATGGTCTCTTTGGATGCGCCGAGTAAAAATGTGCGCCCAGTCCCCGAGTATACGAGGCTGGCATGGTCTCTTGGACGCGCCGAATGAAAACGAGCGCCCAGTCCTCAAGTATATGAGGCTGGCATGGTTTCTTGGACGCGCCGAGTGAAAACGAGTGCCCAGTCCCCGAGTATAAGAGGATGGCATGGTCTCTTGGACGCGCCAAGTGAAAACGAGCGCCCAGTCCCCGAGTATACGAGGCTGGCATGGTCTCTTGGACGCGCCGAGTGAAAACGAGCGCCCAGTCCCCAAGTATATGAGGCTGGCATGGTGTCTTGGATGCGCCGAGTAAAAATGAGCACCCAGTCCCCGAGTATACGAGGCAGGAATGGTCTCTTGGACGCGCCGAGTGAAAACGAGCATGACGTAATAACGCCGTTTCAAGCAGTTGGGCTCGTCGCTCTTAGATCTGTCCGTTGTGCCACTAATGGTTGCGCTGCGGATTCTGTCCATACGCAACGACGCAGTTAGGGTTAAGGGCCGCGGTAAATAAAAGGGAAAGAGGTTTTTACCGCAGTCATCTTCTCCGCTCCCTGCATCAATCGCCGCCACAGCCACAACCATTTCCGCCGCCCTAGTGCGTCATCGCGAATCACCAATTCTTGCGCTTCACCGTTATAGTCGGGGGTGCATGCCATGTGAGCGAGTGGATGCGAGTGAAGAAGAGGATGGCCGGAGGTCGGGGAGAACATGATGCGGCCGTAGATGCGGCAGAGGAGGTCATCGGTCCCAACTCGAGGCAAGAGAACTTGGTGCCAGACCAAGAACTGCAGTGGTTGCCGTCGCGTGTCATGGAGGCGCACTTGAAGGCGATGGAGGAGTGCGGCCTCATGGGGTCCAAGGAGCAGTTGCAATGGCGGGCGCCGGGAAAAGATAGTTAGCCTTGGGAGAACACCGGTGAGACCATGGTCTTTACATCGTTCTTCGAGCGCGGATTTGGAATCCCCACGGGCGACTTCTTCCGCGGACTGCTGGAGTACTATAAGATCGAGGTGACTCATCTAAACCCAACCTTGATTTTGAGCATTGCAGTCTTTATTCATGTCTGTGAAGCATATCTTGGAATTCCTCCACACTTCAATCTTTGGAGGCGGCTGTACAAGCTGAAGTCCATAGGCGCGGGTCAAGAGGGTGCCGGTCCCTCGAAGGTTGTTGGTGGAGCAGGGTTTGCGTTGCGATCAGGGATGAGCAAGCGGTACCTGGTACTAGATTCCAACGACCCCAACAAGGGTTGGAACAAGGATTGCTTCTACATCGGCAACCACGAGCCGCCCGTGCCGAGTCGGACTGGATATCCCCCAGTGGTGCTGCCATGTTGGGATGCCATACTGGAGGATGAGCATGTGGCAGAGACAAATGAGCTCCTTGCAATGCTCGCAAAGCAGAAAATAGCTGGGCTAACTGCGAGCGCAGTAATGTTGTCTTTTTGTCAGCGCCTGACCCAGCCGATCAAGGACCGGGTGCTTCCAGCGTACGAATACTGGGGACCGACGGATCCGACTCGAGAACAGGCGTGAGTGGTGTCGGGGAACGAAGCCAAAGAGTGGATCTCCCACTTCATGAAGGGGCCGATTAACAATCTGAAGGCACCGAGTGCATTTTCGCTGAAGAATCTGACCAACCCGGTGAGTTTCTAAACAATGTATATATTTAGCTGCCCCATAGGAAAAACTGACACTTGGTGTGATGCAGGAGCTCCTTGTGAAGTTCTTCTGTCCTACTCCACTGGCCATGCCGCGGGACCGGGCACAGAAGATCATAGGTGAAGGCGCCGAGTCATCTGCCGCCGACTGACATGGACTGGGAGTCGGAGGAGCGGGTCGGTGAGTCAGAGGATGAGGACGTAGGCTACACGGATGTTGTACAACCCGTGGCACCGCGATGGACGCGGCAAGCCAACCGCAAACAGCGAGTCAAGAAGGCTGTCGGCTCACCCGTGGGCGCGCAGAGCCGGCGCGGGCAGAGTCCACCGGCGGGCAGTGGAACGGAATCATCCGCAGCGGATGCGGAGGATGCGCCACCAGGACGACGCACAACTAGGGATGCAGATGGTGCCGTAGGTAACATGGTGCAGCAGCTGCCTCCTCCGGTGGCGCAGAGGGCGGCGGCTTCGCTATCGGTGATAAAACCTGTAGGTCTAAACTTTCAGACCTTTAAGAGTGTTTTCGGTGAGTTTCTTTACGTATGATCCTTTGTATTGTCGGGCGCTATGTAGGGATCCTGACTCTTGGCTGTTTCCTTGGCAGGCCTGCCGACCAAACTCTTGGTGGTACGGGGAGCCGCAATCCGGGCTGGAAGGCCGGGCTCTGGTGGATGAGCGGGCGCCCAAGCGTGCGCGCATCGAGGAGAAGAGCAACTCGGCCCCCGGAGGGGGCGATGGTGCACATGGCGTAGGGGCGAGGGCAGCGCGCCACCTGAGGCGAGCACAATGCCAAACTCGGGAGCGGAGGAAGTCCCGACTAGCAGCGGGCGGTCGGCCGACCGCATTAGATGCTCTAACATTGCGCCAGAGGTGAATGCCCCACTTCCGCGGGCAGGTGGAGGGGAGGACAGTGCCGGTGCTGGCCTTGGCGATCCTGACTCGGACATGCCGAGTTTGGAGGCGGTCACCGGGTTGGAGGGAGGCCAAAGGGCCTCGGAGGTGATGGCGCTTACCCAGTCCCTTAGAGCCAAGCTAGGGAGGCTATAGCAGGCCGGCAACGTGGTCGTCGGTGCTGTCCAGGTATGACTTCAGCTTCGGAGTGAACCTTTTTGCTGTTAGAGAATGACCATATGAGGTTGAGGTTTGTGATTTGCTGCAGAAGTTACTCGCCCATGCTAACCGAGGCGTGGGCATTGTCCTGGAGGCCAAGGCACAGCTTACCGAGCTGAGCCGACTACAGGCCAAGGTGCAGACCATGGCCGGGGAAGCGCGGGCAGCTGTGGCGGAGAAAGAGCGAGAAAATGAAGCGACGGCCAAGCTGAACCGCGAGCTCCAGGCGGACATGGAGCATTTCCTGACAGGTGAGTCGCCGCCCTTGATATTTAGTTGACAGCTGAGTGGATCCGTATTGAGCTATGCCGGGTCATGACCGTAGGCGCTGAAAAGAAGGAGAAAGCCCTGAATGCTAAGGTCAGCAAGCTAGCTGAAAAGCAGTCAGCCCTTGAGGACAAACTTCGTCAGGCCAAGGAGGAAAAACGGAAAGTGGCCGCTGAGCATCTAACGGTTCTTCAAGGTAAGACCGTGTCCCAATCTTGTAGAAACACGTCATACAAACTTTCTAAGCTGATTCCTGATCAGGTTTGCAAGCAGAGTTGGTGGAGCTGTGAGGTGCCGCCGAGGAGAACGTGGGGGCGCTGATGCCGCTTGACGAGTGTCCCAGTACTCTGTCGGTGGTGGAGCGGCGCCGTGCGGCGCCGTCTCGAGTTACCCGCCTCTTGAAGGAGACGGTAGTCGGCGTGGGGAGTCCAGTACCTGCAGTCTTGAAGACACAATACCCAAGGCTGCGGTGGAGCGGGTCCAAGAGGGTATGGCAGCGGACTTCCCCGATGCAGACTTCGAGCCGTTGGTGGAGAGCTTTGTGCCGGCGGTGGAGGTAGTGGCTACCAAGTTGGGCTTGTAAATATGACAGAATGCATGGTTGTATCAGATAGTTCTATGAACAAGAGAAACTGGATGTAACCAGTGGGACACGATGATTAAGTGCTTTTTAAGATTTTTGGGAGATCGTGCCCACTTATAACCTTGCCAGATGTGATGCCAACCGACTGGCCCCTTAGTCTGCAAGTCGCCCCTTTTGATCCGGCTAACCACTGCACTCGTGGAGGACAGGCTTACCGCTCTACGACGCTCTGCGTGGAGTCTTACTTCGTAGGCGGCACGCCGGGTGGGTACGGAACCCGGGGAGTTGCGGTTAAGGTGGCGTGGTCGTGTTGGGTTGACCTGCCTCAGTCCGCATGGGGGTGTATGTGATGTTTATTATCTTGGCTCAAAGCCATGTCCTTTGTGTGGCTTATGTTTGGCAACGAGAGAAGCGCATGCCTGCCAGGACGGTGCAGGGAGTCGTAGGAAAAACAACCCAGTCCCCGAGCATGAGGGAAAAAAGAGAGAGTAGAAGGATGAACTTTATTCATATTGAAAGAGGGAACAAAGGTACATAGCTGTGGTTATCTAGGCATAGAACTTCACTAGATGCTCGATGTTCCAGGGGTGAGGAACACCTTGTCCATCTGCCTATTTGAGTCTGTAGGTGTCGGGTGAAATAACTTCGGTGACGATGAATAGCCCCTCCCACGGGGCGGACAGTTTGCGCTGATCCTTTGTAGACTTCACTCGGCGTAGCGCTAGGTCGCCAACGTTAAGGATCTCTCACGGACGTTCTTGTTGTGGTAACGCCTAATCTGCTGCTCGTGGCGTGCGTGCTAGATGATGGCTGCGAGGCGATGTTCCTTGACACTGTTGAGATCGAAACGCCGACTTACTTCGGCTTGGCCTTCCTCATAATGCTGGATTCTTTGGGCGCTGTATGCTAGGTCTGCAGGGAGGACGGCTTCCGATCTGTAGATGAGGAAGAAAGGGGTATACCCTATAGCTTGGCTCTTTTGTGTACGCAAACCCCAGATAATGTGAGGTACCTCCTGGGCCCATCGACCAGCGTGCTGGTTAATGTCATCGTATAGATCCTGCTTGAGCCTTTCTTGCACCATGCCGTTGGCTCGCTCGACCTGGCCATTACACCTGGGGTGGCCTGAGGAAGAGTAGTACACACTGATGCATTTGTTTTAGCAATAATCCCAGAAATCTTTTTCGGAGAACTGGGGGCCCAGATCTGTCACGATGCAGTGGGGGATACCGAAACGGTGAGTCAATTCTTTGATGAACTTGGCTGCCATGGCGGACTTCGTGTCCTTCACCACCTTGTACTCGATCCACTTGGTGAACTTGTCCACTGCCACTAGAATATGCTTGAATCCACCTGGGGCCATCTTGAAGGGTCCTACGGCGTCGAGCCCCCAGATGGCGAATGGCCACGAGGGTGGTATGGTTCTCAGTGCTTGGGGCGGTAGGTGCTTCTATTTCTGGATGAATTGGCAGCCGGCGCACTTCTGAATGAGGTCTTTGGCGTCGGCCATGGTGGTGGGCCAGTAAAAACCTGACCTGTACGCTTTGCCGACTAGACTGCCAGCTGCTGCGTGGTTGCTACATGAGCCCGAGTGAATTTCGTGGAGGAGGCTGATCCTGTCGCTTCGTGGTATGCATTTCATGAGGATACCTGTGGATGCCGCCTTGCGGTATAGTGCGTTGCCTATAACGACGTAGTTAGGCGCTCGGGGGGCTAGGCGCTCGTACTCAACCTTATCGTCGGGGACCTTGTTCTCGACGATCCATGCGATGAAGAGGGCCCGCCAATCGGCTTCGATGACCAGTACGTCGTTGCCGACCAGCTGCGGCTCGTCGGGTGCCTCTGGCGCTGGGGATCCATCCTCTAACATCTTGATGGATGGGGTGCGAAGATCTTGCATGAACACCCTGGCTGGAACGTTGGCTCGTTTGGATTCGAGCTTGGATAAGATGTCGGCTGCCACGTTGTCGTCTCTGACAACGTGATGGACTTCCAGCCTGTAGAAGTGGGCTTCGAGCTTGCGCACCTCGGCGCAATATGCACTCATTGTTTCCTTCGTGGTGTCCCCGTTCTTGTTGACTTGTTCGATGACCAACTTAGAGTCACCATAGCAGAGGAGGCGTTTGATGCCGAGGCTAATCGCAATTCTGAGACCGTGGATCAGGGCCTCGTACTCGGCACCGTTGTTGGATGCCTTATAATGAATCTGAAGTACATATTTCAGAGGTTGTCCGTCTGGAGCGATGAACAGGACGCCTGCTCCGGCGCCTTCAAGGTTGAGTGCTCCGTCGAAGTACATCGTCCAGTGCTCCGGCGGCTCCTCAGGTGCAGGTGCTTGAATCTCGGTCCACTCGGCGATGAAGTCGACTAAGACTTGTGACTTGATGGAGGTTCGTGGAGCGAATTGAAGGTCGAACGCACCAAGCTCCACCGCCCATTTGACGATGCGATTGTCAACATCGCGGTTGTGGAGGATGGTGCCGAGTGGAAAGTTGGACACAACTGTAATTGTGTGAGCTTGAAAATAGTGCTTTAGCTTCCGTGAGGTCAAGAATATTGCGTATAGCAGCTTTTGTAGGTGGGGGTATCGTGTTTTGGAGTCGGCCAGTACTTCACTAACGTAGTATATTGGGCGCTACACCTTATAGGCATGTCCCACTTCCTGTCTCTCGGCGACGAGTACCGTGCTGACCACGTGGGTTGTAGCGGCTATGTAAAGGAGCAAAGGTTCCTGGGGGGCCGGCCCAACCAGAACCGGTGGAGTGACCAGGAAGTCTTTTAGGTCAGATAGGGCTTGCTCGGCTTCCTGAGGCCATTCAAATTGATCTGCTTTTTTCAATAGTTTGAAGAAGGGCATGCCTCGTTCGCCGAGTTTACTGATGAATCTGCTAAGTGCCGCCATCATGCCGGTGAGTTTCATGACGTCTTTTTTGCAGGTCGGCGTCAAGAGCTTCCGGATGGCGTTGATTTTCACCGGATTTGCCTCTATCCCTCGTTGACTAACTAAGAACCCTAGGAGCTTGCCTGAGGGCACCCCGAAGACACATTTGGTCGGGTTGAGTTTCCACCGAAAGCGACGGAGATTGTTGAATGTTTCTTGTAAATCGGCAACTAGGTTGTCAGCGTCGTAGGTCTTGACCACAACATCGTCGACGTAAGCCTCAGCATTGCGACCTATTTGGTCGCTGAGGTAGCTCTGGATGGCTTTTTGATATGTGGCGCCTGCATTTTTTAACTCGAAAGTCATTGACTTATAGCAATATATGCCATAGGGCGTGATGAAGGCTATTTTGTCCTGATCGGACTCTCTCATCGAGATCTAGTGATACCCAGAATAGCAATCAAGGAAGCAAAGAAGTACGCAACCAGAAGTGGAGTCGACAACTTGGTCAATCCGCGGAAGAGGGAAGGGGTCTTTAGGGCAGTAGCGATTGAGATCGGTATAATCAAGGCACATTCTCCATTCACCGGTTTTCTTTTTGACAAGTACATGACTTGCAAGCCACTCTGGGTGCTTACATTCTCTAATGAACCCGACGGCTAAGAGTTTATTAATCTCTACCCTAATGGCCTCCTTGTGATCTTGCGCGAACCGTCGTAGCTTCTGTTTCACCGATTTGGCGGCTGGAATCAGATCCAAGGAGTGCTCAGCCTTCTCCCTCGGGACTCCTGGCATGTCTGATGGCTTCCATGCGAAGATGTCCCAGTTGGCCCGGAGGAAGGAGGTGAGCGCGTCTTCCTATTTAGGAGTGAGGTTGGACCCTATGAGGGCAGTCTTCCTAGGGTCGTCGAGGCCAAGCCCGATTTCCTTTGGCGTGTCAGCTGGTTCTAGCGTGGTAGTCGCAGGCGTTGCTTCTGGGATCTCCATTGGGTCGGTGACTGTCTTGGCTGCGGCGGCTACCATGAGCTCACTGTTGCCGACTTGTTGGGACAGCTCGGCGAGTCGGATCGCTTCGCTGTCACATTCGAAGGAAATCTTGACATCTCCCCGGATGGTGAGGACCCCTTTAGGGGCTGGCATCTTCAGGACAAGGCAGGTATGGTTGGGGATGGCCATTAAACGGGCTAGCAAGGGCCTATCGAAGATGGCATGATAGGAACTCTTGAAGTCGACCACCTCAAAGTGGATGTGCTCCGTTCGGTAGTTGTCAGCCGTGCCAAAGGTGACTTGCAGGGTGACCCGGCCGACAGGGTATGAGGCTTTGCCGGGCACTAACCTGAAGAAGGGATCTGTGGCTTCCTGAAGCCTGTTGTAATCGAAGACCATGCTGTTCAGCGTGGCCGTGAATATGAGATTGAGGGCGCTGCCCCCGTTAACTAGTACCTTGGAGAGTAGGACTCGATCCACCACTGGGGCGACCACCAGGGGGTAGGAGCCGGGTTCTGGCAGGTGAATCCAGTGGTCTTCGCGGCTGAAGGAAATTGGCAGTTCTCACCACTGGAGGTACTCAACTGGTCAGGTGGAAACGAGATTGACCTCTCGAGTTTGGAGCTTCTGTCGGCGCTTAGTCTTGCTAGGGTCGCCGATGATGACGTGGATCTCCCGGTCAACAGGCTGGAACTCGCCATTGGGGCTGTCTTGCTGCTCCGGGTCTCTGCGAGGTTCCTTGCGCCACCTATCATCGTCATGATGACGGTCGTCGTGGCGCCTGGGTCGGTGGTATGGGCGGTCGTTGCGCCTGTAGTCGTTGCGGTTGTTGTAGTCTCGACGGCCATTGAACGGTCGGCCGTTGTCATGGTAGCGTGGCCTTGCCTGGATGCGCTGCTTCTTTGGTGGTGGGAGGACACCGAGTTCTTGTAGGAGGTTGCGGCATTCATGGAGGGAGTGCGTGGCATTCTTGTGGAAGGGGCAGAAGTCGTTGAGAGTGTCGTGGAATTCCTCCGGCAAGAATCGGGAGGCCGTCTTTTCTTCTCCTTCTGCTACGGCCACCACGGGTTCAGGACCCTGCCTTCTTACCCTTGCCGACTCATGCTTCTTGGCATGGTCAGGGCGGTCGTCTTCATCGACGTGCTTGCCTTTGTTCTTGAACCGGGCCTGCTCGGCTTCATCAGAGCGTGCTTCGAGGTTAACGACGTCCATAAGTTCCCCTACGTTGTTAGGGTCAATCTTGAAGAGTGTGCGAAAGAGTCCTGGCTGTGTGAGCTCGCGGCGGAAGGCGTCGATTACCTCTCGATCTGTGACGTCCGTAAGCTTGTTACGGCTATCGAAGAAACGGTTGGCGTAGTCTCTATGGCTTTCACCCTTCTTATGATTGACATTGTCAAGATCGTAGCGCGAACCTGGGGGTGTGTAGCTGGCTTGGTAGTTCTTGGAGAACACTGCGCAAAGATCTTGCCAGCTGTCGATGAAGTTACAGGGTAAGCCTTTGAACCATAGTAAAGCTTCAGGTTCGAGCATTACTGGGAAGTAGACGGCTGCCTGGTGGTTGGATCCATGTGCCACTCGGACTGCTGTGTGGTACTGCTTGAGCCACAGCTTTGGGTCTGATCGTCCGTTGTACTTTTCCACCTGGGTGGGCTTGAAACCATCTGAGTAGACGACAGCCCGTAGCCGTGGCGTGAATGCGACAAAACTTTCGAAGTTGTCGCCGTCACCCGGAACTCTCTCGTAGCACGGGAGCCAACCAGCTTCGACTCTGAGTCAGACGCGCTCTGCGCGCCTTGGTTCCGGGTTGGGTCGACCGGCGAAACCGGGAGCACCGAACTCTTGATCGAAGCGATCACGGGCCATTAGCTCGTTGAAGGCGCATCGCTCCTCTTCTGCTGCTTCAGCCTCATTGCCGTTTGCGTCGCGCCCACACCGGTGTAGTGGGCCGTAATCCTCATCGTACCGGGCGCGTCGCGCTAGCTCTGCCGCGTCGCGTGCGGCGTGACGGTCCTCGACGCCTGGTCGAAGATCGCGGGCGGATTGTTCGCGGTGGCCGCAGAGGTTTCCTACAGGCTGTCGGTTCCGATCTGCCCGCCGATTGCCTGGCTGACGGGGTTGGTCTTGGGGGTCGCACCTGTTGCTGGGGTTGCGCCCTTCGCCATGCTCGTTGTCTTCTGCTTCTAGATTGTGCTGGTCAACTTCTTCATTAACTGCCTGAAGTCGGGGCTCGTTCTGTCGGCGTCTGTGCTGACCCGACCGACTGTGGCCTGAGCGGTTGCTGCCGGTCCGGCCAGAGTACCCGCATCCGGATTGATACAACCTCTCGACTTGCTCCTGAGCAGCCTCGAGCCGTTCTCTTGCGCGGTGGATCACCGGGTTGTCATCGACATGCTCCAGCTCTGCTAGGGCGGCAGCGACGTTGGCCTAAGGCATCCTGTATGCCCTTCGAAAGTCGGCTTCGAGCTTCCTGGGCGCGATACGAGCATCGCGGTGCCTGCGGGGGTCCTGCCGACCGCCGTTGCATCGGTCATCGTCGTCGACGAAGTTGTCGTAACGTTGGTCGTAGCCGTTGTCAGCGTTATCATAATGCTGATCATTGTCACCGACATTGTCATTGGCAACGTCACCCACAGGGGGTTGCCGCCTTTGGGGTGCAGCAGCGACGGCGGCTGGGAGGGCGGCGGCTGCTGCTTGAGCGTCCCGCGCGCGCTGGCGCGCCTTCTCCTGATTGCGCTATCTCCGCCGATCCCCCATGGAGTCGGTTTCGCCATCTTGTGTGGATCTATCTTCAGAGATGAACACTTCTCATCGTGGGGAGGTGTCGTAGCTTTCCATGGTGGCTTGGTCAGCTATCACCGGTGGGAGAATGCTAACCGCAACCTGGAATTCGCCTCCATCTAGAAACTGGGTGGGGTGGGCTGGGTTTTCACATGGGATCTGTGCCAGCGGCCTGCGCGGGCTGTCCGAGTATGTAGCGGCGGCATTCTTTAGGCCGAGTGGGAACCGAGCGGCTGACCCGCGGAGGGCCTCCTCCGACATGGTGATGCAGTCAGAGAGGGTATCGTGGATGCGATCTAGCCCGGCGACGATCTCGTCGGGCGATGGAAATTTGCGCTGAGGCAACAGGTCCGAGACCCTGTCCCGTAAGGCCAGTACGCCTCGGCGATGAAAAAGTGGGATGATGACCCGAGGATGTGCCTCTGGGACCTCGTCGTCGGATCCGGTCGTATCGGGGAGCACATCGAGCACCGGGTCAGACGCGGCGTTGCCAACTGAGCCAGAATCAACGGCGTCGCTATTGTGGATTTCTGCGAAGAAGCTGATCCCCTCGAGATGCTTGGGGATCAGGGGCGAATCTAGAGCTCGGAGAACCCGAGTGCACACTTCATTTAGGCATGTAATAGAAATCTAAGTCTAACATATACAATGACAAAAAATGCTTACCAAAATGAAAAATCTGGTAGTACATGTCTACATAGCATAGCAATTGGCAAAATTCATTATTAAGCTGAGTCCTTGATGAATGATGAGACGATAATAACCTGTAAAAAGGTGCTAATTAGATGATTTAGTATTAATAGAAAACTTTGGATTCACAAATTAGAAAATTTTAACAATGAAAGAAACAAATTACCTCTTAATATTTTGATTTCCCATTTTCCTAAATCGATCAACAACAGCTTCATTTGTAACTTTCATCATTTTTTTTCTCCACATAGCAAATGAGACTATTGCTTAAGAACTCTTCACCCATACGGTTGCGCAACTGTGTTTTAATAATTTTCATGGCTGAAAAGCACCTCTCAACTGTAGCAGTGGCGACGGGTAATACAAGTACTAGCTTTAGCAGCCGATAAACCAAATGATAAGTAATATGTTTCCTTGTTTGTACCATCTTTTGTGAAAGCTCAGCAATGGTCTGTATGTTGGCAAATCTGTCATCTTGACGCACATCATCAATGTAAAGGAAAAGTTCAGTGTTAAGATCCCTCAACTCCACATGATCAAAATCATCAGGATATAATTTAGCTAGGCTTATTAAACTTTCCACATTGAAATCATCAAATGAATCTCTTGGATTGAATGCAGCCGAGCATACAAGCAATTGTGAGGTAGTCTCATTGAAGCATCTATCAAGCTCTTGTATCAACCAATCAACAACTTCGTTAAAACATTCGACTTTAAAATGATGCTTGTTGGTAATTCCTGTTTTTTTTCTTGGCTTAGTTGGATCAATGTAGGCCTCATCCATTTCCAACTTCGAAATATCATGTTTATCACAAAACTCATAGACTTCACCAAGTACTTTCTCCCAATCATCTCTAACCTTATCCAAATGGTTTCTAGTAGATCTCACACAGTTAAGAGCATTCACAATATCTTGATCTTTCCGTTGTAATGCCATTGAAAGGGTATTTGTGATAGTGAGAATGGTCAACATGAGATGCAAATAGAATACAAATTCAAAAGACTGGAAGTACACAAGAACACCCCTTGCCTTTCCATCCCTGTCTTCCTTTTCCACAAATTCTAGCACTTTGATAATTGTTTGGAACAAGTTAACTAAGCTTCTAAGAGATTTATAGTGAGAACTCCAACGAGTATCTCCAGGTCGTTGCAGACATTGTTCTTGATTCAACCCTATCCCAGTTTTAAGTAATCTACAACACAAGGCCTTACTAACTTCTTTGAGGTTGATATCTCGAATCATGTCCCTTCTCTTTGAAGAACCACCCACCACATTCAGTAAGGTAGAAATCTTGCTAAAAAATTCTGCAATGCCTGTATGCTTTCTAGCAACAGCTACAACCACTAGTTGAAGTTGATGAGCAAAGCAATGGACATAATATGCACTTCTATTTTCTCTCATGATCAATGATTTTAAACCATTGAACTCACCTCGCATATTGCTAGCACCATCATATCCTCGGCCTCTTACTTGCTTCAAGCTCAGTTTAAATTCAGCGAACAAAGAATCAATACATGACTTGAGATTAGCTGAAGTTGTATCTTTCACATGAACAAGCCCAACAAAGCTCTCCTTCACAAGCCCACATTTATCAACATATCTCAACACCACTGCCATTTGCTCCTTGCAAGAGACATCTCTAGACTCATCAACTAGCAAGCAGAATACATCTCCCCCAATACCTTCAAGGATAGAATGTAAAATCTCATCTGCAAAACACTTGATGATATCTTTTTGTATATCAGCACATACCAAAAAACTATTGTCTGCAGCATCAACGGTCAATGCCTTAGCTAAAGCTGCATTGTGCTCAGCTAAGCAATCATAAACTTCCCTATAGTTCCCTTTGTTCAAGGATGTCTTTGACTCATCATGTCCTCGAAAAGGCAATCCTTGCTTGAGTAGCAATCTGACAGTATCAATTGCGCCATTAAGCCGAACAAAATATGCATTCTTAGAAACCTCATACTGGTTCTGCAAAGCCACATCAATATGTTGTTCTCTTCTCAACAAAGCCTCACAATTTTTCACCGCAACATTGTGAGGGCTGCCAACATCACCAACATGCTCCATTAATCTTTCTTTATTGTTCCAAGAATTCCAACCATCAACAACAAACGAAGTGTACCCGGCCGGCCTTCTTAGCGGGGTCTCTAAACAAGAAACAAGTAAAACAATAGGCTCTATGGGTAGACTCACTATACTCAAGTCAATTTCCGAATTCATCAAACCAGTCAGGATTAAATCTTCTACTTTTCTCCCCAATCGGAGTCAATGGAAAATTAAGAGTGCGAGGTTGACAAGGCCCATTTACCAAGTACCTTCTTCTTACTGATTCTCTAAGATTAGGATGATAAGCACGTATTTCTTTCCTTTTGCCCGGATCAAATTGGATCTCCTCCTCCCAATTGATATCTTCCGGAGCTTGCGGAGCTGGAAAAGTAATATTGTTGTTCTGTTGCTGAGAATTACCAACATTGTTAGCATCATCTGGTGCTTTTCTTTTCAACCATCTTTCCATAAAATTACCTGCCATTACACATTATGGAAAATTATTGTTACATTTTTGTCCAATGCTTACCCGCAAGATGAAAATTAAGGGAAAAAATAAATAGATGACTTACTTGACATGATTTTTGTATGAGTTAAACTCCTGGTCCTCAAGTCTTGACAAATTCTTTAGACCTTCTTTTTCAATATGCAAAACTAGAACCCCAATTGCAAACCCTAACCACACCATTCAATTGAATATAGGGCAATCGGTAATCAATTAATTGAAACACTATTTTATTGATTCAAAATAAATTAATTTGCACCAGAATTGGCTAAGAAATTACCATCGCAATGCAGAAAAAGGGACTGACTCAGGAGACGTGGAGGGCTAAGGCTTGAATCCTTGATGTTGATGTCACAGCCTGCAATCAACGATTCCTGCTTGATGAGGCGTGCTGCTGTGCCGTGGTGAGTGTTGAGCCGGTGGCCAACGATCACGGCAAACGCTGCCTCCGCCGCTTTCGCCGTTCTTTGATTTGGGGGCTGCCGCCGGGCGAGAGCCGGGCAGACGGCGTAGCGACGCTTTCGTTTTGAGCGAGCCGTATGCGAACGAAGTCATCCGCCTGGAGCGGGCTCTAGCTATTGGGCTGCACGTAAGCAATTAGGCCTTCATGGAATCATGGGCTATCTGTAGCCTGCTGGGCAGCTGAAGGTGGTGCACGTTATTTTTTCTAGGGAGTGCACAAACGGTGAAAATCAGATGCTAATGACTGAAAACGAAAATTTTCCCTGGTGCCTGTGCACTCGGAAGGTTGCACGTGGCGTCGCCCCTGTTGGGGATCCCCTCGAGGGTTTCGAGGAAGATGACATCGCGGGAAAGAGCTGCCATCGAGCTAGCTGTAGATGCTCTGCAATCTCCCCTACCTGGCGCGCCAACTGTCGGACTCTAGGACCGGCAATCCACTAGGGGGGTACCCAAGTGGTAGATTTATTGGCAAGAGTGATCGCAAGGCTAGGGAGCTCGAGGTAACACAGGAGACGCAAGATTTATACAGGTTCAGACGGCCGGGAGGCACCAACCCTACGTCCTGTGTTCGGTGGTGTCTTGTATTGATGATCTCATCAAAGCTCTTGAGCAATGGCGAGTCGGTGGGTGGTTACAATGGGCTAGGATTCCGTTGAATGCGTATCCCTTTGGGAGGTGACCTAGGTCACCTTATATAGACTGGCGGCCTAGGGTTACAAGTCGGTTGAGATGTAATCCTACCGGTTTACAATCTGGAAAGCAATCCGAGTCGGTTGCAATACAATCTCTAAAATATTTGGGCGCAATCCGCCAGCTGGATTGCGCGTATCTTGCGGGATCCGGGTGTCGCGCCGCACGCCTTGCGGGCTAAGTCTTCGTAGTCTTGTGCGCCAAGTTCGAGCTGTCTTGTGGGCCTGGCCATGAGTCGGCCCACATTGCTGTCAGACGTGGGCCCGGGCCGAGTGTTATCCTGGTCGGTGAGGGGCCCCCAGGTACCAATATCCCACAGGAACTCCTCAAAATCCACCAGATCATATACATACTTAGGGATTGCTCTGTCAATATCACTTGACTCTTGAACTGTTGTCCATGGAGTAAATCGTATCATCACGTTGCTAGGAAATGGCTTGTAAGCAGGTTTACTTCCTGACACAACAAATTTCCTGACCACATAAACCTGACCCTCTTTAATCAACATCATAAACTTTTCCGCCTCTGAGCCAGAGATTTCAGCATACATCCGATTTCCCTAATAATTACCATAACGGGAAAAAGTGAGCAGTAGGCTGCAGAATTACACAACACAAATCAAAGCAGTTCAATGAGGATGTTTATGTACCTCCTTGTCAACCAGGACCATGTCGACGTGAAGTGGCGGTTCATTTTCCTTGTTTCCACAGTAGTCCCAGAGGCGAGCAACTCGAACACAAACACCGCAGTGAGCCCTTCCAAGTGAAAGGTCAGATAAAGGAGCGGAAGCCATCTCCTATCAAGCGAACTAAACACAGGCATGATGTTCAGGTAAAGCAAGAGACACACCCAAAACGACAACACTGGGGTATGACCAGCTAAAAACGCAGCCACGATAGAAATCGTAAAAGTCAGTGAGCTACAAAACTGACGCGGCAAACATGTAAATTGGGTTCGGAAATGTGTTTCAGCTCTCCCAAACACTATTCTAAACATAATCCATTGCGATTACATGAGAGGCATATGTACAGGACAACTGAATAAACTTCGAGACGAACATGTCAAAACAACTAACGCGACTCTCAATGGAGCGAAGTTCAGAGAAGATATCATTTTTCGTCTCATCAGAAAGAGCGTTCCATTCAAGCATGGAATGCGAACAACAAAGCGCAGCCCTGGCTATTTCCACAGCTGCCCTAGCCAAACTTCTATAAGCTATCATGCCGTAGTAGCTATAGTCGAGGACGACAAAACCATAGATACTCTGAAGAAAACAACTGCCTGCAGCGATGCACATTCAAACTGAGGCAAACACCCAAGATCCTCGCAATCCTAGAAAATTCTAAGCGTATCTCGGGCATGAGCTAACAACACAACTTCCACACCATGAAGAACACATCTATCTTCACTGATCTCCATTAGAAAGTTCACACTAACAGAATTTACTCGGTCACACACAGCACGCAACAAAGAGCAGTATGACCCATGCACAGCAAACATTCTATTAATGAAAAATGAAAAATATAGACAGGAAATGTATCTGGGACCGATTCACAGAGAACTTTAGGTTGCAAAAGGGGAGCCAAGTTAGACCTGACACTGAAGAGGCAGGAGCAGTTGTTAGCCAATGCTCCAGGAGACCTTCCAATACACCCAACACCAAGACGCGCGAGAGGACCAGGAGCACCACCGAGCGGAAGAAGCCAACTGAATCAACATAGAGACGGGCGGCGGCAGCAGAAATTATCACGGCCAGAACCTAGCCGAGATCCTTCTTGACCTGCAAGGAAAACGGAGTTAGATACATCCACACCTACAACGGAAACAGCAGAGGAGGAAAAAGGAGCGGTCCTGCATGCTCACACACTACACAAACCAGAAGGCAAACAGCGAGCTTGACATGGAAGATAAAGAACAAATCAAACCAGGAGGAACAAACGACCTGTAGCACACCAAAGAAAAAAAGAAAAAATGAATAAGGCAGCAAATACGACCACAGATCGACGGAAGAAGCAAAAAGAGAAGCAGCACAATCGAAGGATAGGGGAAAAGAACGCGGCAAATACGACCCCAGATCCAATCGAAACGAAGAGGAAGAAGAAGGATCATCACCACAGAAGGGAACCCCAGATCCAATCGGAACGAATAGGAAGAAGAAGAATCATCACCACAGAAGGCAATGGAGGGACGAAGAAGCAGAAGGAGAACCGGCAGCAGAGCAGGGAACGGACCGAGGAAGGAAGGTAAAGAAACCAACCAGAGAGGAGCACAGCCAACGCCGGTATAGATTAAAAGGAAAATCGCCCATGCCGGGGAGGAAACGCGGCGTGGGAGGGATGGTGAGGCGCCGTCGCATCTGTCGAGTCGAGCTTGTACGACGGCGGAGAGAGAGAAGGCTGCACAGCAAGAAAGGACAGACGGCACATAACTCATCCGGGGAAGGCCACACCCGCTGCGCGCGCGCAACGCGGGCGACCGTCCACGCGTCCCAGGGGCGATCCTACGGCGTGAAAGGACCGGTGGATGGTCGCTTCCTAGTGTGATGAGTGATTGACAACATGGTGTGGACTGACGTTTCCCTTGGCTCAAGTATTGCAGGTGTAGAATGCACCTTGATTGCATTGGTGCAGGTGAAGAACAGGCGCGAAAGGTCTTAGCCATGGCAGCCTCTGAGGAGCGGAGAGACAAGTAGGCTTGGTTCGAGGGACCCGTGAAGGACCGAAACGGCGACCAGAGAGGGGGGGAGTGAATGGGAGCCGATAAAAATCTTTCCAAACAATCCGGCTATTCTCCCAAGCCAACTCCGAAACCTCCGAGAACAATCTTGCCAAGATCACGTAGCCACTGTCAAGCTACTGACCCTAGGAACAAGAAACGAGCAGCGGAACTCGAACCAATCGAAACCAACACCAAAACGACCCAAAACTCGGCTCGATCTAACACACCCAGGGGGGGGGGGGCGGTTAAACCGGCCAGGGGGGGCGGTTAAACCGCCCGGGCCTGGGAGCCTCGGGAAAAAGTCAAAACAAAAGTGGATCTCCCAAACCGCTTGAGCTCTTGAGGCGAGATTTTGGTCAGATGATCTAGACCTCCAGTGGAGTGTTTTCCCAAAAGATCTCGGCCTCTAACTCAGTACAACTCCCGGAATCGCAGATCTCGCGAAGAACACCATGACCTCGAGTTCATCCCGAAAATCTCAAATCCAGAGCGATTCTCGGCGTTTGGGGGCAAAGGATCACCAGCAAAAGAGGCACAAGGCACTCATACGTGAATCCCCCAAAGAAATCCGAGAGAAAACGCTCGGGAACAAGAAGAACGAAAATCCCCCAAAAATAGCTCCGAAAATACCCACGAAAATAGAAAAAGAAAAGGGAGCTCGGGAAATCAAATCATGGCGCAAAGATGAGCAGCACAAACTCAATCACATAACCATGAATTCACCTATACAAACTAGGAATGATTCGAAGTAGTTCTAGGTGGAGGGGATGAAGGGGAAAACAAGTTCAAAGTAAAACCTAAAGAGATAACTAGAGAGATGACAGCCACCAGCCCTGAAGGGGCATATTAGTAGTCCAAGTGGTGGTGTCCTAAAGACTAAACTACCCCTAAGTGATACATATCCCTCAGGGGCAAATTTGACATTTGGTCTTCAGATATTTTCCGGCTCGGGCACCTTCCACTGCAAGCTAGCTTCCCTCCGACGCAAGCCTTGCAGTCACGCCGCGTGTCCTCCGGATCGAAGCTCCTCGACGCCGTTCTTGGGCCAGCCCAGGGGGGGCGGTTAAACCGGCCCTGGGGGGCGGTTAAACCGCCCCTGACAGCCCAGCCAGGCCCAGCTGCCCAAGTCCGCCTCCTCGAGTCCTCGGTCCTTGGTTTTGAGGCCCAAACCAAGGGAAACCGTCCACCGATGATTTTGTGGCCAAATCACCAAACCCCGCGCGCAAACTTCGGTTGTTAGCCGCCACCTTGCGCCGGCTTCTCGTCCGCGTACGAGCTTCGGTTGTGAGCCGCTACCTCGCACCGGAACCACGTCCCCTTGCCCGTTCTTGCCAGCATGTGAACCGCACTTGATCCACCGGCCATCGGGTCCCTCGAACCAAGCCTACTTGTCTCTCCGCTCCTCGGAGGCCGCCATGGCTAAGACCTTTCGCGCCTGTTCTTCACCTGCACCAATGCAACCAAGCCGCATTCTACACCTGCAATACTTAAGCCAAGGGAAACGTCAATCCACACCACGTTGTCAATCACTCATCACACCAGGAAGCGACCATCCACCGGTCCTCGGACACACCGGGTCCTCAATCTCCCCCTTGATGAGTGCATTGACAACACACACATAGTAACCAATTGTAATGAAGAAAATGTAAAAGAAATCGAAAACAAGACTCAAGCAAGTGACTAAAAGCAAGAACAAGCCAAATCAAAAGTCACTTAGCAAGAGAAAGCTCCAGAAACGCCGACCCTTCAAGAAGAAGCGAAAGGGCTCAACACCATCGGCAAAAGAGCAAAAACACAAAGCACAAATCACAAACTTCAAACTTCCAACTCACTTTTCAGGACTCTCAAAGCACTCCCCCTGCAAAGATGCAACTCCCCCTGAACAAGTGAACTTGTGCGTGCGAAAATCACTCGAAAATGGCTCAACTCTCCACAAACTGTGTGCTCTCAGCACAGGGGCGGTTAAACCGCCCAGGGGGGGCGGTTTAACCGCCCCTGGCAGATGACCAAAGTGCAAAATCCCAAAATTGCACAAACCGACTCACAACGATGTCGTTCCAACTTAAAAACCTTCCAAATATGCCTAGCAAGATATTCCAATGATCAAACTCTCAGAAACTTCGCAAAATTTCAGAAAACTTCATTTGGGCAAAAACTTCAACCTCTCACACAATTTCGACAAAATCTAGAGCAAAATTTTTCTTCTAAGTTCAGCAGCGACTCCCCCTTGCCAAATGCTCCAGAAATTCTCCCCCTTGTTGACAATGCACACATCAAGGCAAAATGTACAAAATGCAACTACAAGCTTCTCAAATATACAATGAGCAATACAAAATGCTACAAGTTAGAGAAGAGGCATACAAGCTAGTTCATCATGTCACACGGGCATTGCCATCAAGAAGGTGAAGACATATATCCAATTGACAAAGCCATGAGCAAAATGTGGATTTTTATCAAAAAAGTCACCGCATGAGCAAAGTCCTAACCATGGATTGTTTAAGCAAAAATAAACTTCATCTCACCAAAATCATGAAAGGACAAGCATTCTTGACAAAAGATCATCATAAACGCCCAAGTTCTACCTCATGTCATGTCAAAGCACGGAGCCATGTGTTCACTTCTCATGGGAGACTTCTCCGGCAAACAACATGCAACCGCTTAGCACCCATGTGTGCAAGTGTGTGCAATGGTGAAAGCATAGAGACATGAGCATAATTTCTGCAAATATTTCTTTTTCCCAACTTTCTTCTTTCAAACATAGACATCTCATTTTTCAAGTTTTTCAAATTAAGCATGGTACATGAAATGTCTTTGCGACAGAAAGAAGCTTATGCTCCTCCACAAGATAAAGCATGGGCTAAACATTGACAATGACAAAGGTCTTTGACCCAATTGAAAAGAATATCACACCCTAACATGATCTTAAGCAAGATATAGCCATTTTGGCTCAAACAAGACATGCAAAGGCATTACTCATGGGTGTAGGAATTAAGTTCAGTTTGTCATTTTAATTCGAAAAGAAGCTATCTCAACAGAATATATATCAAGACCATCAAGAGCATAGCCATCCATCCAATCAATCCCTAGCCAGCCTGCCTAAACTCTAAAATGTAGCAAGTTGTACCAATCACTGCATATAGGAGAAGCTCATCCTAAGATATGATACAAAAGATGAAATCAAGATACAAAAGCAAGAAAAACTATACATCAAGATACAAAGATGGTACACAAATATACATATGCTACAAGAGAAGCCTCCAAAACTTAGCTCAGAAAACCGCACACACACCAAGTTCCCCTCGCAAGCGGGTGAAGGTAACTTGGTCAAGTGGCTTAGTGAAAATGTCTGCAAGCTGGTTTTGGGTAGAAACGTGGGCAAGCTCAATATCTCCTTTCTCCACATGATCTCTCAGAAAGTGGTACCTCACTTCTATGTGTTTGGTTTTGGAATGAAGCACGGGATTTTTGGCTACGCTTATGGCACTGGTGCTATCACAAAGAAGTGGAACATGGGACATGTCTAAGCCAAAGTCTCTCAAGGTGTATGTGATCCAAAGCAACTGAGAACAACAGCTAGCAGCAGCAACATACTCGGCTTCAGTGGTGGATTGGGCTACGCTAGACTGCTTGCGAGAAGACCAAGACACAAGAGACGATCCAAGAAACTGACACTGACCAGAAGTAGACTTGCGATCAACACGACATCCAGCAAAATCCGCATCAGAAAAACCATGAAGTGCAAGAGTGGAATCAGCAGAATACCAAAGACCCAGCTCAGGAGTAAACTTGAGATACCTGAAAATCCTCTTGACGGCCTGACGATGTGAAGTCCTCGGTGAATCCTGAAAACGAGCGCACAGACACACGCTGAACTGTATGTCCGGCCTCGTCGCCGTCAAGTAGAGGAGGGAGCCGATCATGCTCCGGTACTCCTTCTGGTCCACCGGTTCTCCGTCCTCATCCGCATCCAAAGCTGTAGTCGTACTCATCGGTGTAGTCATCGGCTTGGAGTCGCTCATGTCGAATTTCTTGAGAATGTCCTTGGTGTACTTGCTTTGGTGCACAAATGTCCCATCCTTGGTTTGCTTGATCTGCAGCCCGAGAAAGAACTGCAACTCTCCCATCATCGACATCTCAAATTCCCTGCTCATATCATCTGCAAACTTGGCAACAAGATCATGAGAAGAGCCACCAAAAATGATATCATCCACGTAAATCTGAACGATTAAAAGATCTTTGCCATTTCTCAGCAAGAAGAGCGTCTTATCAACCTTCCCCATCTCAAACCCCTTGCTAAGCAAGAACCCTCTCAATCTACCATACCATGCTCTGGGTGCTTGCTTTAGGCCATATAAAGCTCGGTGGAGTTTGTATACTCGGTGTGGGTATTTCTCACTCTCAAAACCCGGGGGCTGCCTCACATACACTTCTTCCTCGATCACCCCATTCAAGAAGGCACTCTTCACATCCATTTGGTACAATTTGAACCCTTTAGCAACTGCAAATGCTAGAAGGATCCGAATTGCCTCCAAACGGGCAACAGGAGCAAATGTCTCCTCATAATCTATCCCCTCCTGCTGCGAAAACCCCTGAGCAACCAACCTCGCTTTGTTTCTCACAATCTCACCACTCTCATCCCTCTTGTCTTGAACACCCACTTGGTTCCTATGGGATGGCAATTTGGAGGTGGTTCTACTAACTTCCACACCTGATTTCTCTCAAAGTTTTCTAGCTCTTCATGCATGGCATTGACCCAATCGGAATCAGATAAAGCGTGTCCAACATTTTTGGGCTCAAAAGACGCGACAAAAGCAGAATGAGCATAATGAGAGATGTTCTGTGACCTCGACCGTGTAGTGCGTTCATCCATGTTCCCGATGATCTTCGAAGGTGGATGATCCCTCTGTACCAGCCGGGGAGCTTCTCGTCTCGAGATTGCCTCCCCCTCAACATCAGCTTCCACTTGAACTCGATCTGGTGCGCGACTCGACGAAGGTGTAGCAGAGGGGCCGTCGTCGAACGTCGTGGTAGTAGTGGAAGTAGAAGGTACACGATCTCCACACGGTGCCTAAAATTCTTCATCATCTTCATCATCAGGTTGTTCTTCCTCAAAGATGGGCTGTCCCAAGTCATCATCACCTGCACATTCAAAAGCAGAAGAGCTACACGGAATAGTCTCGTCGAAGGTGACTTCGCAAGTCTCCATGATTTGGTTAGTTTCAAGATTGAGCACACGATATGCTCGAGAATGATTAGCATAACCAAGAAAAATTCCATCCATCGAACGAGACTCAAACTTGTCCAAATTTCCTTTCTTCAAGATGAAACACTTGCAACCAAAAACCCGAAAGTGACTCACACGGGGGGAACGACCATGGAAAAGCTCATAGCAAGTTTTCTTCTTGAAAGCACGAAGGAAAATCCGATTTGAAACATAGCACGCTGTGTTCACCGCTTCTGCCCAATACTTCCTAGGAGTCCTATGCTCATCCAGCATCGTCCTGGCCATCTCACAAAGTGTTCTATTCTTTCTTTCAACAACACCATTCTGACAAGCAACATATGGCGACGAGTATTGATGTTCAAGACCAAGATCACGACAGAAGGCATCAAAACGAGTGTTCTTAAATTCCGTACCATTGTCGCTACGAATAGCTCTCATGGCACCACCATTACTCTCGTTTTTCAACCTCAAGATCAGATCTCGAACAAAATCAAAAGTCTCATCCTTCGACGCCAGAAAGAACACCCACGCATACCGAGAAATGTCATCAACAACCACAAGAACATACCACTTCCCACCAACTGAGCGAACCCGAGCGGGGCCAACCAAATCCATGTGCAAAAGCTCCCCTGGACGCTCAGTCATAACATCGGTCAAAGGTGGGTGAGAAGCAGCAACCATTTTACCATGCCTACAAGGTGCACAAACCAAATCTTTCTCGAACTTGAGCTTGGGCAATCCTCGGATAAGGTCAAGAGCACTCAAGCGTGTGAGTAAATCAAAGCTCACATGACCCAATCTCCTATGCACTTCCAAAGCTCAGAAGAAGTACCAGCGATCAAACAACGTGAAGGACCAAAAGATCGAGAAAAATCAGCACGAAAAATCTGTCCCTCAGGAATGATCATACACACAAGGTCACCTCGAGAATCAAGAATTTTCGAATCACCACGCTTAAAGCGAACCTCGTAACCCTCATCAAGAAGCTGAGAAACTGAGAGCAAATTGAAACCAAGATTCTTGACAAGAGCAACTCGCTTCAACATGAAAGTGTCGCTCACCTGAATAGCACCCTCTGACAAAACTCTACCTCTACCCTTATCCCCGAAAGTGATGTACTGCCTGGACACCACCGGGGTGAGACTGGAGAACCACTTACCATTACCTGTCATGTGTCTCGAGCAGCCAGAATCCATCAACCAAAAGTTCTCCAAGCCTCCCACCTGCACAATCAGAACCGAGAACGAGAATGAGCAAATGACTCGACACTAGGGTTAGCACAGAACGAGTCAAACCAGTGTCGGGCCATCTGCTCAAAAGAAGGGTTAGTAAAATCAGCTCTACTGCGTGACACCCTCTCGTCTCTCACCATCGGACCTCTAGCACCACGCGGGGGGAAAACGTGGCCTAGACTCTCTCCTAGCCTCAAAACTACGGTCGAACCTCCCTGAACCAAACTGACCGCGAAACGGAGGCCGCCTAGCAAACTCACGAACAGTAGGAACACCACGACTAGCAACTGCAGGAACTGTACGCACAAACGCGTCGCCTCTCGGCCAGGGTGAACGAGACACAGGCACACTACGAGAGGAGTAGTACCTGTCCCTGTTCCCCACCTCCTTCTCTCTTCTCACCTCCCTCTTCTTCCTCCAACAGAACTCCTCCAGGTGTCCATCCCTTCCACAATGCTCACAATGGAAGCGGACTGGTTTTGGCTTTGGGGTTTCTCTCGGCTGTGCCCTCTCTCTCGGCTGGTAAACCCCACTCCTCACAAAGGTCACTCTCCTCTGAAAGTTCTCTGACTTAGGTGGAAACTTGGGAGGATCTGGAGTGGTGTCAAGCTTGTTCAGCAGGTGGTTTGGTTTGGGTGTGAAGGTGTTCTTGAGAATGGTTTTTGGTGGGTTTGTGGGAATGTTTGCGGTGGAGCTCTCTGGATCTCTCTCTCTCTCACCACTACTCTCACCAACCTTCTCAGAACCAAGCCCACAACCATCAGCTCTCTTGAAACTCGCAATCAACATCTTGAGCTGAGGCTCACGACCAGACAACCAACCCAAACACTGTCTCAGCTCATCGTTCTCATCTTGCAAGCGATTCACACACTGCTCTAACTCAACATTTTTTAAAGCAACAACATCACAAGCAGAACATGAATTCGCAATGGGTGATTTAAGTTGTGCTTCAAGTGAACTAATCATGGTGCGTGATTCAAGCAACTGAGCATGCAAAGCAGGACAAGAAGTACAAGCACCTAGCAAAGATGACCTAGACTTCAACTCAGCAATCTCAACTCTAGCACTCTCTAGTTCATCCAAGCAGTTCATGTGTTTCTCCTTAAGCACAACAAGATCAGCAATATGCACATCACAGAACGAGCATTCTACCTCATCAGACACAAGAGGAGCATCTTTCAAAACAGCAATCTCAGACTCAAGCGAAGCTGCTCTCTCCCTAGACTCGCAAAGCAAAGACTCAAACTCCATGGCCTTCTTTCCAGTCTCAGAAAGCAAGGTCTCAAGCTCAGCCACTCTATCCTTGGACTCTCCTAGCAAAGACCTAAACTCCCTCTTCTCTTTGTTGGTCTTCCTAAGCACATCATCGCGGTTATCGACCAACTGCTCTAACCTAGCAATCTCCTGACGCAAAGAGGTGGGATCTGTTAATACCTCATCCTCGGAGTCGGAGTCGGAGTCGTCCTTGCCCTTCACGGAGTCGTGCGCCATGGTGCAGTAGTCGACGGCGGCGAAGGAGATGCCGTTGAAGTTGCGGTTCAAGCTCTTCTTCTCCTTGCGGCGGCCGCGGTCTTCATCTTCACTGCTTGAGCTTGACGACGTGTTGGTGGAGCTTGTGTCGATGTCGCTCGCATCAGCCACCATCGCTCGAGATCTGTGCTTCTTGTGTCCACCGTGCTTGTTCTTGGATCTTCTCTCGTCCTTGTTCTTGTTCTTGGCGCGGTACTCGTCCTTGGGCCGGTGCTTGTGGTCGTCTCGCGGGCGGTGCTTGCGGTTGTAGTCGTTCTTGATCTCCTCGGGGCACTCGGCGATGAAGTGGCCCATCTTCCCGCACCTGTAGCACGTACTCCCCGCACGCCTCGAACCCTTGCGGTTCTGGTACATCCGCTCGAACCTCCTCGTGAGCAACGCGAGATCCTCCTCGCTCAGCACCTCATACTCTTCATCTGGAAGGGACACAAGAGAAGACAAAGCAAAGTGTCTAGGAGTGTTAGCATGCCCATATCCAGAGCCACCGACTAGAGCCAGACTATGGGGATCAGTCGGACTCTTAGCCTTGGCAAGCAACTGCCTGTCAACCTCAGAAGACTTCAACTTCGAGAAAAGCTCATCAACAGAAAGAGTCTCATAGTTTGCCGACTCCATGATCGCCTCAACCTTGGCACCCCACACGGATCTATCAAGTGCTTGCAGGAGCTTGATAGCTCGGTCATGATCCGAGTATGGGAGCACGGTAATGTTGGCTTTCATGTTGTTGACAATAGAAGTGAAACGCTGAAACAAAGCATCAACCGACTCTCCAGGCAAATGAGCAAAGTTCTCATACTCCCTCCTATACATCGAGAAAAGCCTAGCCTTGACATGGCTATCACCACCGTGGGCTACCTTGAGCTTCTGCCAGATCTGGCAAGCTAGGTCCTCGCCCAAAACACGCTCAAACTCCTCGGTAGACAGAGAACGGAACAAGTAGTCAACAGCTCTAGCGTTTGCCTCAAACCTATCCTTTGCATCCTGGGCATCTAAGTTGGTGGGATTGACATAGTTTTCATCTTTCGTCACATCCCACAGCAACTTTCCTTTGCCTCGCAAGAAAGCGCCCATACGCGCAACCCAGTTCGGGTAGTTCTTCCCATCGAAGTGCGGAGGCCCGGAACCCCGATCTTGGTACGCCATCTTTGGATCTTAGACTGGTTAGAGTCGCAAAGACCCGTAACCGGCTCTGATACCAATTGAAGGACCGAAACGGCGACCAGAGAGGGGGGGAGTGAATGGGAGCCGATAAAAATCTTTCCAAACAATCCGGCTATTCTCCCAAACCAACTCCGAAACCTCCGAGAACAATCTTGCCAAGATCACGTAGCCACTGTCAAGCTACTGACCCTAGGAACAAGAAACGAGCAGCGGAACTCGAACCAATCGAAACCAACACCAAAACGACCCGAAACTCGGCTCGATCTAACACACCCAGGGGGGGCGGTTAAACCGGCCAGGGGGGGCGGTTAAACCGCCCGGGCCTGGGAGCCTCGGGAAAAAGTCAAAACAAAAGTGGATCTCCCAAACCGCTTGAGCTCTTGAGGCGAGATTTTGGTCAGATGATCTAGACCTCCAGTGGAGTGTTTTCCCAAAAGATCTCGGCCTCTAACTCAGTACAACTCCCGGAATCGCAGATCTCGCGAAGAACACCATGACCTCGAGTTCATCCCGAAAATCTCAAATCCAGAGCGATTCTCGGCGTTTGGGGGCAAAGGATCACCAGCAAAAGAGGCACAAGGCACTCATACGTGAATCCCCCAAAGAAATCCGAGAGAAAACGCTCGGGAACAAGAAGAACGAAAATCCCCCAAAAATAGCTCCGAAAATACCCACGAAAATAGAAAAAGAAAGGGAGCTCGGGAAATCAAATCATGGCGCAAAGATGAGCAGCACAAACTCAATCACATAACCATGAATTCACCTATACAAACTAGGAATGATTCGAAGTAGTTCTAGGTGGAGGGGATGAAGGGGAAAACAAGTTCAAAGTAAAACCTAAAGAGATAACTAGAGAGATGACAGCCACCAGCCCTGAAGGGGCATATTAGTAGTCCAAGTGGTGGTGTCCTAAAGACTAAACTACCCCTAAGTGATACATATCCCTCAGGGGCAAATTTGACATTTGGTCTTCAGATATTTTCCGGCTCGGGCACCTTCCACTGCAAGCTAGCTTCCCTCCGACGCAAGCCTTGCAGTCACGCCGCGTGTCCTCCGGATCGAAGCTCCTCGACGCCGTTCTTGGGCCAGCCCAGGGGGGCGGTCAAACCGGCCCTGGGGGGCGGTTAAACCGCCCCTGACAGCCCAGCCAGGCCCAGCTGCCCAAGTCCGCCTCGTCGAGTCCTCGGTCCTTGGTTTTGAGGCCCAAACCAAGGGAAACCGTCCACCGATGATTTTGTGGCCAAATCACCAAACCCCGCGCGCAAACTTCGGTTGTTAGCCGCCACCTTGCGCCGGCTTCTCGTCCGCGTACGAGCTTCGGTTGTGAGCCGCTACCTCGCACCGGAACCACGTCCCCTTGCTCGTTCTTGCCAGCATGTGAACCGCACTTGATCCACCGGCCATCGGGTCCCTCGAACCAAGCCTACTTGTCTCTCCGCTCCTCGGAGGCCGCCATGGCTAAGACCTTTCGCGCCTGTTCTTCACCTGCACCAATGCAACCAAGCCGCATTCTACACCTGCAATACTTAAGCCAAGGGAAACGTCAATCCACACCACGTTGTCAATCACTCATCACACCAGGAAGCGACCATCCACCGGTCCTCGGACACACCGGGTCCTCAACCCGGTGGCCAGATGGATCAAGTGCGGTTCACATGGTGCAAGAACAAGCAAGGGGACGTGGTTCCGGTGCGAGGTAGCAGGCTCACAACCGAAGCTCGTACGCGGACATGAAGCCGGTACAAGGTAGCGGCTAACAACCGAAGCTTGTACGCAGGGTTTGGTGATTTGGCCACAAAATCATCAGGAGGACGGTTTCTTGGTTTGGGCCTCAAAACCAAGCGCCGGTGCAAGGTAGCGGCTAACGATCGAAGCTTGTACGCAGGGTTTGGTGATTTGGCCACAAAATCATCAGGAGGACGGTTTCTTGGTTTGGGCCTCAAAACCAAGTCCGAGGACTTGGCGCGGCGTGGCCCATCAGGAGGAGCCATGGGTGTCAAGGAGCCTGGACCAGAGGACACGCGGCGTGGCCGCAAAGCTTGCGTCGGAGGGAAGCAGGGTCGCGGCGGATGCGGTCCGAACCGGAAGAATATTCGCAACTATGACAAATTTGCCCCTGAGGGGTATTATGTTGTATGCTTCATGTGAGGGCGTTCTGGACATTTGCAGGACGCCTATATATATGAGGAGTGGCTATTGTGGGCAGCCATCCAAGGGAGAGGATAGGAGGTAGACATCTCATTTGTTTGTGAGAGAGTCTTTTCTAGGGTTTGAGAGGGAGAGAGAGGATGGATCTTTGATTTGATCTTTTTGCCATTCTAGCTTTGTTTGTGCTAGCAAGTGGCTTGTAACCGCACATGGTGAAGTAATCCAAAGTTCAATTTCGTGCCATGTTTTGAATCCACGAGCTCCTTTTCTTTTTCCTATTTTCGAGGTATTTTCGGAGCTATTTTTGAGGGATTTTCGTTCTTCACTTCCTAGGGCATTTTCTCTCGAATTTCTTTGGGTGATTCACGTATGAGTGCCTTGTGCCTCTTTTGCTGGTGATCTCTTGCCCCCAAACGTCGGGAATCGCTTTGGATTTGAAGTTTTTGGGATGAACTCGAGTTCTTGGTGTTCTTCACGAGATCTGAGATTCTTGGAGTTCTAGGAGGTTTGAGGCCGAGATCTTTGGGGCATAGCCTCTCCTTGAGGTGTATATCATCTACCCAAAATCTTGTCTCAAGACTCCAAGTCGTTTGGGAGATCCATTCTCGAGTTGACCTTTTCGCTGAGTCGATCTATTGATCCGATCGGTTTTCCTTGGCTTGGTCGGATCAATCGACCGCTAGGACTTCGCAGCGAGTTGACAGTTTTCTCTGTGTCGACCTATTGATCCAATCGACCTTCCTTGGCTCGGTCGGATCAATCGACTGCTATCGCTCAGCAGCTTTGCAAAGTTTCTGGTAGGAAGCCGATATTTCGATTGAATGCTCCGATCGACCCTTGGTCGGATCATCCGATCGCGCTGAGGTCTTTGGTTCGTGTGTTGATCTATTGATCCGACCGTAGGTGCTTGTACAGGTCGGATCAATCGACCGGTGGTTTTTCGCTCAGCAAAGTTTTCTCTCAGTAACGGTCGGAGGATAGGCTATCAATCCGACCGGTGCTTTCCATGCTCGGTCGGATCAATCGACCTGTGCATCTTGCACTGATTTGATCTGTTGCTTTCTCACGGTTGCGGTCGGAGCATAGGCTATAAGACCGACCGACCTTTCTCGTTCGGTCGGATCAATCGACCCGTACAATTTTCGCAGAACTTTTCCTGTTGAGGCCACGTCTTGTGCTCGATTTGTTCGATTCTTTTTCCGCTGCGTTGATCTAGTTCCTAGGGTCAGTAGCTTCTCACTAGCTACATGATCTTGGCTAGATTGTTGGATTGTCTTGGAGTTGATGTGGAAAAAGCCAAATTTAGGAAAGAAATTTTTATCGGCTCCCATTCACTCCCCCCCTCTCTGGTCGCCGTTTCGGTCCTTCAATTGGTATCAGTGCCAGTTAAGGATCACTCCACCTTTATTGGCTTTGTGATCCATGGAGCGACAAAGGAAAAGGCGATTTTGCTTCCGGATTTGGTTTTCAAGTTTTGATCTTGCTTTTGACTAATCCTAACCGGTGCTTTGAGCTATGGCACCGAGCTCTTCTTGTGTGTCTCTGTCCTCAGGTGGAAAGAAGCGTGATGAGCTTAATGAGGATGATGAAGGGATGACATTGATGCGTCTTTTGAAAGAGATGCATCAAGAAGATGATCTTCGACGCAAGCTTCACAAGATGAGTAGAACTAAACTTTCCCAAGGTATAATTGACTTGTTCACTCGCCTTTGTGCTTATGGCGAGACAATTACTAATCTTGAAAAGAAAATTGGCATGTCTTAGTTTGATTCTTCTTCATGCAAATCTTGTGATGCCTTGCGTATTAAATTGGAGAAAAGTGTTAAGTTTGGTGAATGGCATGTTCAGGATGGTAGAAAATTACAAGATGAGATTTGTGATTTGGAGTCTGAGATTGCTTTGTTGAAGTCAAATGCTTCTTTACCATGTGCTTCTTGTGAGTCTTTGCATGCTGAAATTAAAGAATTGAAATTGACTCACACCACTTGTTTGGATGAACTTGAGCATGCTAAGGCTGAAATTTGTGAGATGAAGTCCATGCCTTGTAGCACTTGCTTTTTGGTTTTTGATGGTCATGTTTGCCTTACTTCTTTGGATACACATGATACTTTGCTCGATGTGAATGATGATGTTTCTTCTTGTGGTCTCATTTGCACATCTTGCATTGAATTGGAAAATGAAGTTTTGGCTTTGAAAGAAACGCGCGATGATATGAGCGCCAAGTTGGTTGAGCACAAGGAGATGAGTGCCAACCTTGAGAAAGAGAACGATCTCTTGTGTACCACATATGCCAAGTGTATTGAGGAGGAGATGACTAATTTGAAAAATGCTCCATGTGGTACTTGTGAGCGTCTCAAGTTTGAGAATAATGCTTTGCTAACCAGATGCAAGAGTCTTTGCGCTAAGTCTTTGGATTCTCACGATTCTTGTCATTCCGATGTATGTGCTTTCAAAATTGCTTCTTCTCAATTGGAATTGACTTCTTGTGCTGAGCGTGAGTCTTTAGATGTTGGTGCTTGTGTTGGTGCTTTGGATAGCTCTCCCATAGCTATTCCTAAGCTTGTTGGTTCTTCCGGTGTTGTCCAAGATAATTCAAGTGGCATGGGTGCTTCTCACTTTTCGGAACTCATGCTCCCAAACCGAAGTTCCTTTGCACCTTTTGTAAGAAAGATGGGCATACCGTTGAGTTTTGCTTCCGTCGTATCAAACATGAGAGACGTGTGCGCGCTAAAGCTTTTAGGAAGCCACGTAGCCTTTCCCATGGCACGTGTGATACTATTTTGGGCACAAAGTTAGATATTGGAAGTTCTTGCTCTAAGCCCCAAGGGACTTGTCGATTGAATGACAATGGTGATTTGTCCTCTCGGATCGTGCCTACAGACAGGCCTTTGTACCATTGCTCTTATTGTGACAAGGATGGGCATCAAGAGAGCTTTTGCTATAGGCGTGCAAGACGCATGCGGCGAGTTCGTGCTTCTAGGCCTTTGGTTGTTCATAGCCCACCTCATGGCATGAACACTTGTGTGCCTAGTCAGAAGCCGCATTTTGTTGATGGGTTTTATGACTCTTTTTCTAGTGGGGTAGTTCGTGATCGTGGACATGTTTCTAGTGTTTCTCGTGTTGGTCCACGGCATGATTTTCATGATGCTTCTACTGGTTCTTCTTCAAACACCTCGAGGGATTGTTGCCTTTTTGCTAGTGGTAGCACTCGTTCTTCTTCTCGAGTTTCTACTTTGAGGCATGGTTCCAAGAGTGTTGCCAGACCTTTTCATTCGAACCGGCATTTGCATCATGCTAACCCACATGATAAGTTGAGTACACCATTTACCCGTGTGACCAAGTCTTGGGTTCCCAAGTATATGCTTGCTAACCCTTCGGGACCCAAGGCTCGGGTTTGTTTGTCCTCTCATGTGTAGGTACGAGGACATGGGTTGGAGAACATGAGCTCGGTTATTCTTGGTCTTTTGCATGATCAAGCTTTGACGGTTCTCCACACCCTTTGGATGGCCCTGATGTGGCCTTTGTACACTTTGTATAGTGAGCTTGTCTCTTGTACACTATTTTGCTTACTTGTGTATGTTGCATGATGTGCATATACCATGGTGGACTAGTCACCTTTGTATGATAGTGTGTGATCCACATGAACTCCTTGCCATGTTTTCCATATGATTCAAATTGCTCATGGCATGTTGTTCATTTGGTATCCTTGTAGTTGGTATCTTTTGTATAGATCCTTTGCACCTTGTTGACATGTTGCTTGCCCAAGCTTTTATTCATATAATCGATATCGTGTTGCAATGCTTTAATTCATCACTTTTGTATCATCATTGCTTCTTGTAGCACGAGTTGTGGTTTATCTTGTTTTGGGCATGCTTGTCTTTGGGTTGCATTTTTCCCCTTTTAGATTTCTCTTCCTTTTGTTTTGTGTTAGAGCTTTCCATTCGCTTTTTGTACACCTTTTCCTAGTTTTCTTTTGCTAGGCGTCTTTGGTTGAGGAGGAGTTGGACCAATGATTTGCTTGGTGACATGGTATCCGCTTTTAAGCTTTTATTTGGTATCACATTTTGAGCTTTCAATTGGAAATTATCTTTTTCGAGTGGTATCAAGTTTTGATCCTTCAATTGGTATCTTTCCTATGGTATTCAATTGGGATCCTTAGCGGTTCTTCATTGGCTATGGAGATTTTCTTGATTGGTTCGACCCTCACGTGTTTTCTTGGTTTTGAGCTGAGTCATCATTCTATTAGAGTTGCATTTGCATCATGTATCATATGAGCATCTTGCATTGTATAGTTGAGCTTCACCTGTATATCCTTAGCATTTTCTTGTGCTTTGTGTGGATGTGCACTTTGAGTTGTGAATGTGTGGCGAGATGTGCAAGCTTAGTCTCACTTTGATGCTTTGACATAAAATCTGTTGAGCCAGCTTGTTTTCGGAATGGTGTAAATTAACTTGACGAATAATCTTTATCACCATTCACCCATGAGCTTTTGACTAGAACTGTGTAGCTCTCGGATGAATGATAGTTCTTTGTTTTAGCTCATGTTTGGGACCCATGTTCTTTTCCATCGGGTCAAAGACTTTCTCATTGTGAGTGTTTAGCCTCGTTTGCATCCGAGGAGAAGCAAGTGCTTCTTTATGCCGCAAAGGCTTGACATGTGAACTTGAGTTTTTATGAACATCAAAATGAAATAATCAGTTGCTAATCAAGTTCATTTTGTTTTGTCCATGCTAAAACTTGGATGCTTATGTTGTTACATGTTGTCTGCCAAAGAAGTGGGCACATGGTCTCAACGAGCTTTGAAAAGAAATGAAGTAAAAGGCATGACTTTGGTGCTTTCAAGGTGCTTACAATGAGCTTTTGATGAGAATTGGTTACCTTGTATGAGTTTTGGCGTAGAACTAGCTTCCATTCATGCTTGCGCTATCCATGACTAGTTCTTGCTCATGTGGTGACATGTTTTACATAATGATGAACACTTGATGAAATGCTTTGCTCCCGGTGCTTGTGACTTAGTATCACTTTGAGATTGTGTGCGCCTTTGAGCTATATTGTTTACTCCTTTGAGTGCTTTGCCATTCCTAGCACTTGCAAGTGCTTTGTGGTCTACTTGTGAAGCTTGTTAGGTTGGCTTTCCACTTGCACCATATATCATATCATTCATACTTTGGAGTTCATATTTTGATTTGGTATCAAGTGTGGTTCTATATGTATTGATATCTTTGTCTTGATTCTTTTGGAAAAATTGCACAAGTTGATTTGAAAAGGAGAAGACTTTGCTTATTGCTTTTGAATTGCATGAGTTTGTGAGTTTGATGTTTGAACCTGAACCTTGGATTTGCATTTTGGTTGCACATTCCAGGGGGAGCTTTGGAGTTTGAGTTTGAATCTTTGAACCTTCAGTTTGTACTTTGGCTGTACATTTCAGGGGGAGCGTGTAGTTGTATCTTTTGCATTTTGGCCTTGATTTGTGCATTGTCAACAAGGGGGAGAATTTCTGGAGCATTTGGAAAGGGAGAGTTTCTGGAGAATTTCTGAAAAAGATTTTGAAAGTTTTGTGAGAGTTTGAGCATTTTCGAGTGTTTTTCGCACGCACAAGTTCACTTGTTCAGGGAGAGTTGCAACTTTGCAGGGGGAGTGCTTTGAGTGTTCTGAAAAGTGAATTGGCTTGTGTTTTGTGCTTTGCTCTTTTGCCGATGGTGTTGAGCCCTTTTCGCTTCCTATGGAAGGGTCGGCATTTTATGAGTTTTCTCTTGTGAGTGACTTTGATTTGGCTTGTTCTTGCTTTTGGTCACTTGCTTGAGCGATTGGTTTTCGATTTCTTTTCTTTTTCTTTTATCTTTGGTTACTATGTGTGTGTTGTCAATGCACTCATCAAGGGGGAGATTGAGGACCCGGTGTGTCCGAGGACCGGTGGATGGTCGCTTCCTGGTGTGATGAGTGATTGCCAACGTGGTGTGGATGTTGGCACTCCTTAGCGTCACGTTTTAGCAACGCTCAAGAGCGCGTAGATATATGTGGTTGTATGCAAAAGTTAATTCTGCAAGCGCACAGAATATATCTCGTTGTAGCATTTCACCTCGGGAGTAACCCCAGGGTATCGTATTTATTTTTCTGTAGGGAAGCAGATGGTTAAAGTATATTGAAGAATGAAATGATATATCTTGCCAGAAATATCAAGACACAAACCCAGGGGCACAAACTCTCGGTTTGGGTGGATAATGGTCAAATTAATGACCGGATAGAAGGTTTGAAAGACCAGCGACACACGGAGCACCTATTTCTAAAGAAAAGGAAAGACGTTGGGAGAGACCGGACCTAGACTGTTTCTAACTCAGGGCAAAAGGCACTCTAGACTTAGCCTAGATCCTAGCTTAGATACCGGGAACAGAGCTCGCTTCGACGGCTAGAACGGGAGAACCTCAGAACGGGATGAGAGAGGGGGTTCTCCGGGCTCAGCACTACTGTTATGAATACACCCGAACGTGGTGGACTACGAAGGACGGACAGGGCTGTCACCACCTGCCGCCTACCACTGCAGTTCCGTGGGGTGCAACACACTTCCTAGTTAATCAACAAGCCAGACACCACGTCTGCACTCAATGATCAAGATTTCTCTTGAGGCCTGTCAAGAGAAATCCCCGTCTTCCCTAAGGCGTCTTACGGCCCGGTCAAGGCGAGCAAACCCACGAGATAAAGCCCGGTAGAGCTAAACCCTAAACTCTACACTAAAACTAAAGGGGATAGGACTTTGCTCTAAAGAGAGCAAGATCTTTACTCTAAAAGAAGAGCAAGATAGAAATATAAAAGATAACTTAAGCTCTGAAGTAAGAAAGTAATTGTATAAATAAACTCTTCAAAAGAAGGAAAGGATACAAGAGCTTTACCAGAACTCCGAAGACAACGAAGATCCGAACTAAGCTCGACTCGACTCTACTCCCAACTCTAATCCTAATCTAAGAAATGAAAAAGATACTAGAGCTCCCTTCAAGTAGAGACTTGAGTGATGTGGTGTGTGTCTTGAATGGAAGAATGAGCAGCCTTTTATAGCCTCCATGGGGTGGATGTCAGCTTAATCTTCACGCCACCATCCTGCTTATCATCCACACTGAAGAGGGTAGCTTGAATCCACAGCAACAGGCCGGCCGGCCGGGTGTAGGCCGATCGGCCTACACCTGGCACGTCTGGCCACCGACTTCGTCGTGGACGCTTCTGATTACTCCCTGAGGTCGGTAACGGTTGCGTTCAGTTGAGGCTGTCCAAGAATCCGAAGTTGTGGGCCCTCTAATCCATGTGTCTTGCACTCTAGGCCTTTCGGGTCCTTGGATCAAACCGACGTTGATTGCACGGTTCTTGATCATCCTGGGTGCTTGGTTGGCCTTGTGGTTTAGTGACGTGGCCAGACCTGGCCAGAGGAGGCCGGTCAGCCTGGGCTAGGCCGGCCGGCCTGGTCTTGTGCCAGGTTTGGCCCCTGTTTCACCAGTTTTGTCCTGCAACCATAACTCATCCAAAACTTGTGGAATTTGTCAATAAAAATAGTTTTATGCATGTAATATGGTATGATCATCCTCATTTTACCGAAATGTTGACGGTCACTACGAGGTTATTATGGCCGTCAACACGCCCCCAAGCTTAGACTCTTGCTCGTCCTCGAGCAAGGCTAAAACTCTAGGTTCGGTAGGTCAGGAGTTGCTTCAATGTGTATACTCTTAAAGTAACTTGTGCTTAAGCCAAAACTCAACGAATCACTTGAATAAGTTGGCATAAAAGAGAAGTCATACCATGGTTCCATGTGGGGCTGCAGCGGTTCACGTTTTGGGCTATTGAGAGCTTGAACGGTCATCTCTAAAGTATTTCCTGCAACTTTTCAGGTTCCATCTCGGAGATATGAATTTTTCAAAAGATGGTTTATTCATTCCCCGATGGTACTCTCGAGTCACTCAAGGTGTTTAATCCTCACTCCTGGTCGGGAATGACCAATTTCTTCCTACACTAAGGCTGAAGTGGAGTTATAGGTAGGGTAAGAGTGGCATACCTTGGTTACTTCTGTTGTCAAGTCGAAGAGTGGTCCGCGAGCGAGGACATTCGTCAAATTCCGGTCTTTGGAATTCATGGGGTTTCAAATGGAGAGGGAGAAAGTGTGATGCTCAAAGGTCTTGGGACTCCCTATTTTTTTTCTCTCTCATATTTTTGAGGTGTTTCTTTTCTCTTTTTTTTTCAGATGGAGCATTTGTCTCCATTTTTTTTTCAAATACATCTCTTCTCTTACTTTGGTAACAGAGAGGAATTCAGTTTTGTATGGAGTAATTGAGGACCTTTAGGGTGAGCTTTGTGATGAAGTGAGTGTATGTCATCGACGGTGGACGTTAACCCCGGAGCGGGACTTTGACTAGTCGGACATTTTGAGGCTGAGGTGGATGGGAAGACCGGTAAACGACAAGTGCCTTCTGCAAGCGGACTTCACCACTCGACAAGACTCAAAGCAACTCAAGATAGCATATGGTAGTTTAAAAGATGTATAACTGTTTAGGCTCTGGGTAGGACATTTTAAACCATCGAGGAAGATTCACCATGTAACATTTTATAAAAACTTCCGAGAGGTTCCTTACTAAGCATGTAGTTATACCTCGAAACAAACCATATCAAAACTCACAATAACTTAAACAATGAACAAGTGCTCTTGCTCCCACAGTTTTATCATGGCGGATCCTTAAATGCCAACGAACTCAAATACTCACGAGTAAAGGATTAAGCACGAGGCACTTAGAGGGCATAAACAGAGAAACTTTTCATCATTTCAGAGGTTCTCAACCATAATTCCATACATAAAGACATCTTTTGGAGCTTTTATTATGATTATTTTATTTTATTTTATTTTTATTTTTTTTAAATTTTATATATATATTTTTATTTTTTATTAGCATTATTTTATTTTATCATAGCAAAGCAAGGCAAGGCATGACAAAGGCAAGGCAAGGCAACGGCAATGGCTTTCGATCATACCTGAGACTCCCCCAAGCTTCGATGAAGCTCACTGGTAGTACTGGTTGGGGTCATAGTGCATGTAGTCGAAGAAGCCGTGAATGTCGGTCCCGAGGGATGTGGTCATCCCCCAGTTCTGCTGCATGAGATCGGTGTTGTGTGCAACTTCATCTCTGAGCTGCTGCTGTTAAAGAGTCATCGTCTCGAACCTGGTACTAAGATCAGCGATCCCCCGGGAGACCGGGTTCTCGTAGTCATACCTGGCGGAGGCGGATGGTCCGACCTGCGGGCCGTATCCTGCCGTTCCTTGATGGTAGTCGAACGCCTCCTCAAAACTCATGTTGGCAGTGGGGTTCTCTGTCGGCTGCTGGTAGTCGTACTCGGGCTGAGGAGCGGTAGATGTTCCGACTTCACTGTCATGCCTGGCTCGCCTGCCACGGTTGCAAGGCCTGCAACACTGTGGCGAGCGGGTTCCTTCCTTCTAAGCTGCATGGTTAGACTTCTCGCTGATCTCAGCGACAAAGCCGGGCATGGAAGCTCGACTTCGTCGATGAAACCAGGATAACACATGAAAAGAGTATGGCTAGGGCCCTCGCGCATCAAGTGACCCTGGATAAAATGGTCTAAACCAATGCAAGACTGATACTCTTGTGTAGCGGGAAGGAAAGTGACTTGAGCGCCCTGCAAAGCACCAACATGGCTGGCAATGCGGGTGACTAGCGAGGTTATGTCAATTGTGGCTCGGCCAGTGACTAACCTCTGCCAGTCATCAAGCATGCTCATGACCGGTGAGAAACGAATTTTCTTGACCATGGCATAAAGGAACTCTAAATCAGGCAAGAGGCAAAGACGCAAGTCAGCGCGTGGGTGGACCACCATAGCGATCCACTTCGCCAGAAAACGAAGAGTGGGGTTTTGGATGGCAGTGATGCTATTTTTCCCCGAGGATGGCTCGCCTGTGATGCTATCCCACCATGCGGCACGGTTGTAACGGTGGTTAGTCACCAACAGGTCGGCATCAATGATGCATCTCTTGTTGAAACCAAGAGCCTCACTGAGTTGCTTCGGGGTTAAGATAAAATCCTCGTTGAAAAACCGAAAGCAAATATTTGTCTCGTTGGGAAGAACTTCGATTTTCAAACTCATCAAAAACTCCATTGTGAGAAAGTGCGAACCTGTTTCCGGGACGGGGTAGAAATTTTTCCATCCAACATTGTTGAAAGCCCGTTCCATGTCTCCTCCGAGACCGGTCTTGATCAGCAGCATGGGGTCAAAGTACTTGGCATGTGTGTTGTAGCAGTCCTGGAGCTGGTTCAGCACCGTTCTCTCTTCTTCGGACCGAGCAATGATGTGCTCAACCCGAGTCATGATCCGGATGCGGAGCCTGTTCCGAGGCACTTCTTCCTCATGGGACTCTGTGTCCTGTCGAGTTGAGTCGACAAACATAGTGTCCTGAGAACCAGATGATCCCTGAGAGCGACGGGAGCTCGAAGAGCTGAGCTTGGTCACGACTCCACGTGTCGTCTGACGTGCTCTTGTCCACATGATTTCCTGCAAAAGGTTAGTCTCACAATACCCGAAGGAAATCAGGGGTTAGACAATCGAAAATTAGACGTTCTTGTGGGATATTAATCACCACAACTCGGTTAGTCGTTCTTGTGGGGTAAGAACCACCACAAACATTCTTGTTCAACCGGTAGGGGTTTGTTCTCACAAGAATTCAAGAATGGATTTTAGTAGAGTTTTCTTGTGGTTTAAACTCTAACCTCACTTAGAGATTTTCAATATTCAAATGAGTGAGAAGGAAAGCGCTCAGGATGCATGCATACCTGTGCTTGGGGCGACTTCCTGAAGTGCTGGGCACCGGCTTTTATAGAGGTGCGGCAGGGGGAGGCCGGCCGGCCTGAGGCAGGCCGTTCGGCCTGCACATGGCGCCGGTCGTGCCCATCCCTCTGTCGGTGGTCACGTTCCTGTGGCTGGTACTGCTGTTTGGTGAGGATGGGACGTCGACGGTGGAGGGAGGCCGGCCGGCCTGCCTGGGGCCGCTCGGCCTGGGGTCATGCCCATTTTCCTCCATCCCTTTGTGTCGTGCTCGTGCACGATGCCTGCTGCTTTGTTGCTGTGATCTGGCCATAAGTGATGACAAGTAGGGCCGGCCGGCCTGAAATTTGGCCGATTTTTTTTATATATGCTACTCAATGCATAAATGAAATATGAATGTAAGCTTCGAAAATTAAACCTGTTGTGCTGAATGAAAAGAATTGAAATGAAAAACCTGTTCTATATGCAATGCAAGGATACGTACCATATACCTTATGGCGAGGGCTCAAGTTTTTTCATCCTGAGCGGAACTCTCCGAATCCTTGTTCGGGACTGCTTTTACCCGCCATTCCTTTCGGACGGGACGGTACTTGGATTCAACCTCCTTGTCGCGCTTTGCTTGCTCCTCCAGCGCTTTGGTTCTCGATATCCTTCGCCGTGCATGATAGCGATCATGCCTCTTCTTTTCTTTGGCGGCGAAGGTTTCCACCATCTTCATGAGCATTTCTACGCTCGGCATCTTGGACTTTCAGGGCATGACTTCTTCGACCATATTGACTTGATGGGGGATCTCTTTAGGACGGAAAGAGAAACTCTCGGTCCCTCCGTTGATCCTGAGTTGAATGGTCCCACGTCCAACGTCGATGTTCGCATTCGCAGTACTTAAGAACGGTCTCCCAAGAATGAGAGAGTTCGTTGCTCCGGTTTCCATGTCTAGGACGATGAAATCCACAGGGATGAAGAAATCCCTGATCTTGACCGGAACATTTTCTGCGACTCCATGGGGGTAGCGGATCGATTGATCCACTAGCTGCAAACACATGGGTGTAGAGACAAGCGATATATGTTTAAGGTGGTCAAAGACTACCTTGGGCATTATGCTGACGCTCGCCCCCAAGTCACATAGGGCATTGTCGAAATCATGGCCTCCAATTGAGCATGATATTGTGGGGCAGCCAGGATCTTTCTTCTTGAGGTGGGGCCTGAGTATAGCAGAGCTACATTCCTCGGTCAGCTGTACCATCTCCCTTGTGGGTAAAGTCCGCTTGTTGCTAAGTATATCCTTGATGTACTTGGCATATGTCGGGACCTGCAAAGCATCAAGTAATGGTATATTGATGTATACCTTCTTGATTACCTCGACGAACTTGTCAAATTGTTCGTCGGCCACGGGTCTTCTCCTTCGTTCCGGGAACGGGAGGAAAGTGGGATCTCGGCTGTCGCTTGAGGCTTGTGGTGCCCCGTTCCCCTCCTTCGAGACAGGGGTGGTTTCCTCATCGTCTTCCTCGTCGGCGGCCGGCTCGGCTTGGCTAGCTTCTTTCTGTCGGGTACCTGCATCTTGTGGATTGTGTGGATCCCGCGTGGACTTGCCAGTCCGCGTGGTCACCGCACTAACATTCTCCTTGAAAGGAACCTCCGGTTGCCCGGGTAACTTTCCCGCATTTGGGTTAGGACAGGATGCAGCCAGCTGAGCCACTTGAGTTTTGATCATTTTATTGAAGCTCAGCTGGTTCTTACCGACAGAATTAAAAGCTTCTATCTGGGAGGCCATCGACTCCATAACTTTATCATTGGCAAGAAATTTCTTGCTAATGCTATCGTTAATTTGTTTTTGGCCATACTAGATGTCCTTTAGCGACGGTTGAAAACCGTTGTTAGAGCCATTACCTTGCTGTTGGCCGAAGGGGAAATTGGGCTTGGAATTCCAACCTTGTTGAGGACGGAAGCCTGAATTGTTGTTATTCCCAATGAAATAGGCTTCTTCTTGTGTCGTCGGGCAAGTGTCGCCCGAGTGTCCTGCTTCTCCACATGTTTCACATGTGATTCTCTACTCCATGATCTGATTCATCTCCTTGCCAGTAGATTCCATCTTCTTCAAGAGGAGGTCTATCTTAGCGGCCAGCATATCAACGGAGTCAATTTGACGTACTCCCTTGCGGGGAGCTTGTCTTTCTCCTATCCAGCTTTGGTGAGTGGATATCTTCTCGATTAGCGCCTTCGCTGCGTCTACATCCAACGAGAGGAAAGCTCCTCCTGCGGCTGCATCCAACATCTCTTGCGATCGTTGGCTCATGCTGTGGAAGAAGTTCTGTGTAATCAGCCAATCTTCCACACCATGGTGGGGGCAGGCTGCAATATACTCTTGCAGTCGCTCCCAAGCTTCGGGAATTGTCTCTCCGTCTAGCTGCTGAAAGCTAGTGATTTTTCCTCGGAGGGCATTGGTATTGCCCACCGGGAAGTACTTGGCCAGAAATGCGTCTGCGCAAGTCTGCCAGAGTCCTTCGAATGATGCCTTGTTGGCGTAAAACCACTCCTTTGCTTTCCCAAGCAAGGAGAATGGGAAGAGTTGAAGGCGGATGTTGTTGATCGGTGTGCCATTGGGGTTGATGGTGCTGCACACCTCCAGAAAATTCTGAAGGTGAGCGTTCGCATCCTCAATCGCCTTTCCACAGAAAGGGCTGGCCTGAACCATGTTTACCAGGCCAGTCCTCAGCTCAAATGCACCTTCTTGTGCGTTTGACAGTCCCGGGAAGTTGCTGCTTGACGGGGCTGAGAACTCACGGAGCGTCTTCTTTGCCTGAGCCATAATCTCTGGGGACTCTGGGGCTGAAGAAAACGACGAATCTGAATCTGATTCGGACCTGGAGTCGGATGACGACTCGAATATGTTGCTTGAGCTGAGTGAAATCTGAGGAGGTACGACTCTCTTTCGCACTACTCTTCCAATGCGTTCTGGATTTGGATCAAAGTTTGATGGCAGGTTGAAACCAGTCATGCACTACCCTGCAAAACACATCAGAAATAGACGAATGTTGCAGTGGTGAGGTCACTAAAGTTAGTGGTCTGGTAAATCTGTAAAGATAATCAAATAATTCAACAATAACTTTAGCCAATTGCTTTCTCGGCAACGGCGCCAGAAATGCTTGTTGGCACTCCTTAGCGTCACGTTTCAGCAACGCTCAAGAGCGCGTAGATATATGTGGTTGTATGCAAAAGTTAATTCTGCAAGCGCACAGAATATATCTCGTTGTAGCACTTCACCTCGGGAGTAACCCCAGGGTATCGTATTTATATTTCCGCAGGGAAGCAGATGGTTAAAGTCTATTGAAGAATGAAATGATATATCTTGTCAGAAATATCAAGCCACAAACCCAGGGGCACAAACTCTCAGTTTGGGTGGATAATGGTCAAATTAATGACCGGATAGAAGGTCTGAAAGACCAGCGACACACGTTCCACCTATTTCTAAAGAAAAGGAAAGACGTTGGGAGAGACCGGACCTAGACTGTTTCTAACTCAGGGCAAAAGGCACTCTAGACTTAGCCTAGATCCTAGCTTAGATACCGGGAACAGATCTCGCTTCGACGGCTAGAACGGGAGAACCTCAGAATGGGATGAGAGAGGGGGTTCTCCGGGCTCAGCACTACTGTTATGAATACACCCGAACGTGGTGGACTACGAAGGACGGACAGGGCTGTCACCACCTGCCGCCTACCACTGCAGTTCCGTGGGGTGCAACACACTTCCTAGTTAATCAACAAGCCAGACACCACGTCTGCACTCAATGATCAAGATTTCTCTTGAGGCCTGTCAAGAGAAATCCCCGTCTTCCCTAAGGCGTCTTACGGCCCGGTCAAGGCGAGAAAACCCACGAGATAAAGCCCGGTAGAGCTAAACCCTAAACTCTACACTAAAACTAAAGGGGATAGGACTTTGCTCTAAAGAGAGCAAGATCTTTACTCTAAAAGAAGAGCAAGACAGAAATATAAAAGATAACTTAAGCTCTGAAGTAAGAAAGTAATTGTATAAATAAACTCTTCAAAAGAAGGAAAGGATACAAGAGCTTTACCAGAACTCCGAAGACAACGAAGATCCGAGCTAAGCTCGACTCGACTCTACTCCCAACTCTAATCCTAATCTAAGAAATGAAAAAGATACTAGAGCTCCCTTCAAGTAGAGACTTGAGTGATGTGGTGTGTGTCTTGAATGGAAGAATGAGCAGCCTTTTATAGCCTCCATGGGGTGGATGTCAGCTTAATCTTCACGCCACCATCCTGCTTATCATCCACACTGAAGAGGGTAGCTTGAATCCACAGCAACAGGCCGGCCGGCCGGGTGTAGGCCGATCGGCCTACACCTGGCACGTCTGGCCACCGACTTCGTCGTGGACGCTTCTGATTACTCCCTGAGGTCGGTAACGGTTGCGTTCAGTTGAGGCTGTCCAAGAATCCGAAGTTGTGGGCCCTCTAATCCATGTGTCTTGCACTCTAGGCCTTTCGGGTCCTTGGATCAAACCGACGTTGATTGCACGGTTCTTGATCATCCTGGGTGCTTGGTTGGCCTTGTGGTTTAGTGACGTGGCCAGACCTGGCCAGAGGAGGCCGGTCAGCCTGGGCTAGGCCGGCCGGCCTGGTCTTGTGCCAGGTTTGGCCCCTGTTTCACCAGTTTTGTCCTGCAACCATAACTCATCCAAAACTTGTGGAATTTGTCAATAAAAATAGTTTTATGCATGTAATATGGTATGATCATCCTCATTTTACCGACATGTTGACGGTCACTACGAGGTTTTTAATTCATCAAAGTATCTAAATATACGGATTCATCAAGTTAAAATAAATTTGAACAAATTTTTAATGGAGAGCATTAATATTTTCTTTACCGAATAACTAAATTATTAATAGATATATCTCATAATGAATCTAATGTTGCTCCTTTGATATTATACATTTTTTCTATAAATTTAGCAAACGTAGGTTGATTTTTATTTGAGAAAAACTCAATACTCCTTATATTTTTGGATGGAAGGGATATATAAAGACAAACATAAAATAGTACCAGAGAATTTATGAACAATATAGTTCAAAGATTTCAGAATACATCCGATTTCCCTAATAATTTCCATAACGGGAAAAAGTGAGCAGTAGGCTGCGGAATTAAACAACACAAATCAAAGCAGTTCAATGAGGATGTTTATGTACCTCCTTGTCAACCAGGACCATGTCGACGTGAAGTGGCGGTTCATTTTCCTTGTTTCCACAGTAGTCCCAGAGGCGAGCAACTCGAACACAAACACCGCAGTGAGCCCTTCCAAGTGAAAGGTCGGATAAAGGAGCGGAAGCCATCTCCTATCAAGCGAACTAAACACAGGCATGATGTTCAGGTAAAGCAAGAGACACACCCAAAACGACAACACTCAGGTATGACCAGCTAAAAACGCAGCCACGATAGAAATCGTAAAGTCAGTGAGCTACAAAACTGATGCGGCAAACATGTAAATTAGGGTTCGGAAATGTGTTTCAGCTCTCCCAAACACTATTCTAAACATAATCCATTGCGATTACATGAGAGGCATATGTACAGGACAACTGAATAAACTTCTAGACGAACATGTCAAAACAACTAATGCGACTCTCAATGGAGCGAAGTTCAGAGAAGATATCATTTTTTCGTCTCTTCAGAAAGAGCGTTCCATTCAAGCATGGAATGCGAGCAACAAAGCGCAGCCCTGGCTATTTCCACAGCTGCCCTAGCCAAACTTCTATAAGCTATCATGCCATAGTAGCTATAGTCGAGGACGACAAAACCAAAAGAAATTTTATCGGCTCCCATTCACTCCCTCCCTCTCTGGTCGTCTAATCGGTCCTTCAATTGGTATCAGAGCCGGTTACGGGTCTTTACGACTCTAACCAGTCTAAGATCCAAAGATGGCGTACCAAGATCGGGGTTCCGGGCCTCCGCACTTCGATGGGAAGAACTATCCGAATTGGGTTGCGCGTATGGGCGCTTTCTTGCGAGTCAAAGGAAAGTTGTTGTGGGATGTGACCAAAGATGAACACTATGTCAATCCCACCAACTTAGATGCCCAGGATGCAAAGGATAAGTTTGAGGCAAACGCTAGAGCTGTCGGCTACTTGTTCCGTGCTTTGTCGACTGAGGAGTTTGAGCGAGTTTTGGGCGAGGACCTAGCTAGCCAGATCTGGCAGAAGCTCAAGGTAGCCCATGGTGGTGATAGCCATGTGAAGGCTAGGCTTTTCTCGATGTACCGCAGAGAGTATGAGAATTTCGCTCACTTGCCTGGAGAGTCTGTTGATGCTTTGTTTCAGCGCTTTACTGCCATAGTCAACAACATGAAAGCCAACATCACCCAACTCCCATACTCGGATCATGACAGAGCTATCAAGCTCTTGCAAGCACTTGATAGATCCGTGTGGGGCGCCAAGGTTGAGGCGATCATGGAGTCAGCTAACTATGAAACTTTGTCTGTTGATGAGCTTTTCTCCAAGTTGAAGTCCTCAGAGGTTGATAGACAGTTGCTTGCCAAGGCTAAGAGTCTGACTGATCCTCATAGTCTGGCTCTAGTCGGTGGCTCGAGATATGAACAGGCTAATACTTCCAAACACTTTGCCTTGTCTTCTCTTGTGTCTCTTCCAGATGAGGAGTATGAGGTGCTGAGCGAGGAGGATCTCGCGTTGCTGACCAGGAGGTTCAAGAGGATGTACCAGAAACGCAAGGGTTCGAGGCGTGCCGGGAGTATGTGCTACAGATGCGGGAAGATGGGCCACTTCATCGCCGAGTGTCCCGAGGAGATCAAGAACGACTACAACCGCAAGCACCGATCGTGAGATGACCACAAGCACCGCTCCAAGGACGAGTACCGCTCCAAGCATAAGAACAAGGAAGAGAGGAGGTCGAAGAAGAAGCACGGAGGGCACAAGAAGAACAAGCCTTGAGCGTTGGTGGCAGATGCGAGCGTCATCGACACGAGCTCCACCAACACGTCGTCAAGCTCGAGCAGCGAGGATGAAGACCGCGGCCACCGCAAGGAGAAGAAGCACAAGAACCGCAACTTCAACGGGCTCTCCTGCGCCGCTATGAACTTCTGCACCATGGCACATGACTCCAAGAACGACTCCGACTATGACTCTGACTCCGAGGATGAGGTATTGACCGATCCCACCTCCTTGCGTAAGGAAATTGCTAGACTAGAGGAGTTGGTCGATAATCGTGATGATGTGCTTAGGAAGACCAACAAGGAGAAGAGAGAGTTTAGGTCTTTGCTAGGAGAGTCGAAGGAGAGGGTAGCTGAGCTTGAGGCCTTACTTTCTGAGACTGGAAAGAAGGCGATGGACTTTGAGTCTTTGCTTTGTGAGTCTAGGGATAGAGTAGCTAAGCTTGAGTCTGAGATCTATGTGCTGAAAGATGCTCCTGTTGTTGCTGATGTGATCGAGTGCTCTTTCTGTGATGTGCATCTTGCTGATCTGGTTACCCTTAAGGAAAAACACATGACATGCTTGGATGATCTAGAAAATGCTAGGGTTGAGCTTGCTGAGTTGAAGTCTAGATCGTCTTTGCTAGGTGCTTGTACTTCTTGCCCTAATTTGCATGCTCAGTTGCTTGATTCTCGTGCTATGATTAGTTCTCCTGAAGCTGAATTGAAATCTCCCATTGCAAATGCTTGTTCTGCTTGTGATGTGGTTGCTTTGAAGAATGTTGAGTTGGCACAATCTGTTGATCGGTTGCAGGATGAGAACGATGAGTTGCATCAGTGTTTGGGTTGGTTGTCTGGTCACGAGCCATAGCTTAAGATGTTGATTGCCGAGTTTAAGAGAGCTGATGGTCGTGGGTTGGGTTCTGAGAAGCTTGATGAGAGTGGGTGTGCGAAAGAGAAAGAGCAAGCCAGTTCCACCTCAAACATCCCAACACCACCAGAGAAAACTCCACTAAAGAACAGCTTTGCACCTAAGCCCAACCACCTGTTGAACAAGCTTGACACCACTCCAGATCCTCCCAAGTTTCCACCTAAGACAAACAACTTTCAGAGGACAGTGACTTTCGTGAAGAGTGGGGTTTACCAGCCGAGAGAGAGGCCGCAGTCGAGAGAAACCCCAAAGCCAAAGCCAGTTCGCTTCCATTGTGATCATTGTGGAAGGGATGGCCACCTAGAGGAGTTTTGTTGGAGGAAGAAGAGGGAGGTGAGGCGAGAGAAGGAGATGGAGAACAGGGACAGGTACTACTCTTCTCGTAGTTGTGGTGTTCCAGCTAGTCGTGAGTTTGCTAGGCGGCCTCCTGCTCGTGGTCGGCTTGGTTCAGGAAGGTTTGACCGTAGCTTTGAGGCTAGAATAGAGTCTAGGCCACGTTTTCCCCCGCGTGGTGCTAGAGGTCCGTTGGTAAGAGACGAGAGGGTTTCACGTGGTGGTACTGATTTTGCTAACCCCTCTTTTGAGCAGATGGCCCGACACTGGTTTAACTCTTTCTGTGCTAACCCCAGTGTCGAGTCGTTCGCTCATTCTCGTTCTCGCTTTTGATTGTGCAGGTGGGAGGCTTGGAGAACTTTTGGTTGATGGATTCTGGTTGTTTGAGACATATGACAGGTAATAGGAAGTGGTTCTCCAGCCTCACCCCGGTGGTGTCCAGGCAGTACATCACTTTCAGGGATAAGGGTAGAGGTATAGTGTTGTCTGATGGTGCAATTCAGGTGAGCGATGGTTTTATGCTGAAGCGGGTTGCTCTTGTCAAGAATCTTGATTTTAATTTGCTTTCAGTTTCTCAGCTTCTTGATGAGGGTTATGAGGTTCGGTTCAAGAGTGGTGATTCTCGGATTCTTGATTCTCGAGGTGACCTTGTGTGTATGATCATTCCCGAGGGACAGATTTTTCGTGCTAATTTTTCTCGATCTTTTGGTCCTTCGCGGTGTTTGTTGGCTGGTACTTCTTCTGAGCTTTGGAAGTGGCATAGGAGATTGGGTCATGTGAGCTTTGATTTACTCTCACGATTGAGTGCTCTTGACCTTATCCGAGGTTTGCCTAAGCTCAAGTTTGAGAAAGATTTGGTATGGCCTAAAGCAAGCACCCAGAGCGTGGTATGGTAGATTGAGGGGGTTCTTGCTTAGCAAGGGGTTTGTGATGGGAAAGGTTGATAAGACGCTCTTCTTGTTGAGAAATGGCAATGATCTTTTAATCATTCAAATTTACGTGGATGATATCATTTTTGGTGGCTCTTCTCACAGTCTTGTTGCCAAGTTTGCAGAGGATATGAGCAGGGAATTTGAGATGTCGATGATGGGAGAGTTGCAGTTCTTTCTCGGGCTACAGATCAAGCAAACCAAGGACGTGACGTTCATGCACCAAAGCAAGTACACGAAGGACATTCTCAAGAAATTCGACATGAGCGACTCCAAGCCGATGACTACACCGATGAGTACGACTACAGCTTTGGATGCAGATGAGGATGGAGAACCAGTGCACCAGAAGGAGTACCGGAGCATGATCGGCTCCCTCCTCTACTTGACGGCGACGAGGCCGGACATACAGTTCGGCGTGTGTCTATGCGCTCATTTTCAGGCTTCACCAAGGACTTCACATCGGCAGGCCGTCAAGCAGATTTTCAGGTATCTCAAGTACACTCCTGAGTTGGGTCTTTGGTATTCTGCTGCTTTCTCACTTGCACTCCATGGTTTTTCTGATGCTGATTTTGCTGGGTGTCGTGTTGATCGCAAGTCTACTTCTGGTCAGTGTCAGTTTCTTGGTTCGTCCCTTGTGTCTTGGTCTTCTCGCAAGCAGTCCAGTGTGGCCCAATCCACCACAGAGGCCGAGTATGTTACTGCCGCTAGCTATTGTTTCCAGTTGCTTTGGATCACCTACACTTTGAGAGACTTTGGCCTAGACATGTCCCATGTTCCACTTCTTTGTGATAGCACCAGTGCCATAAGTGTAGCCAAAAATCCCGTGCTTCATTCCAAAACCAAACACATAGAAGTGAGGTACCATTTCCTGAGAGATCATGTGGAGAAAGGAGATATCGAGCTTGCCTATGTTTCTACCTAAAACCAGCTCGCAGACATTTTCACTAAGCCACTTGACCAAGTTACCTTCACCCGCTTGCGAGGAGAACTTGGTGTGTGAGCATTTTTCTGAGCTGAGTTTTGGAGGTTTGTCTTGTAGCATATGTATACTTTTGTACCATCTTTTGTATCTTGATGTACACTTTTTGATTTTGTATTTGTTGTATAGTGTTCATCTTTGCATCTTGTGGTATATCATGCTGCATTTGTATCATATCTTAGGATAAGCTTCTCTTATAGGCAGTGATAGCTACAACTTGCTACTTTTTAGAGATTAGGCAGGCTTCCTAGGGATTGGATGTATGATTGGCTATGCTCTTGATGGTTTTGATATATATTCCTTTGAGATAGTCAACTTTTGAATTAAAATGACAAACTGAACTTACACTCTTTTCACCCATGAGTAAATGCCTTTGCATGTCTTGTTTGAGCTGAAATGGCTATATCTTGCTTAAGATCATGCTAGGATGTGTTGTTCTTTTCAATTGGGTCAAAAACCTTTGTCATTGTGAATGTTTAGCCCATGCTCTATCTTGTGGAGGAGCATAAGCTTCTTTTTGTTGCAAAGACATTTCATGTACCATGCTTAACTTGAAAAACTTGAAGAATGAGATGTTTATGCATGAAAGAAGAAAGATAAGAAAAAGATATATTTGAAGAAATATGTGCTCATGTCTCTATGCTTTCACCATTGCACACACTTGCACACATGGGTGCTAAGCGGTTGCATGTTGTTTGCCGGAGAAGTCTCCCTTGAGAAGTAAACACATGGCTCCGTGCTTTGACATGACATGAGATAGAATTTGGGCGCTTGTAATGATCTTTTGTCAAGAATGCTTGTCCTTTCATAATCTTGGTGAGATGAAGTTCATTTGTGCTTAAATGATCCAAGTTTAGGACTTTGCTCATGTGGTGACATTTTTGATAAATTTGAACAACTTGATCATGGCTTTGTCAATTGGCTATATGTCTTTACCTTCTTGATGGCAATGCCAGTGTGACATGATGAACTATCTAGTTTGCCTCTTCTCTAACTTGTAGCACTTTGTATTGCTCATTGTATATTTGAGAAGCTTGTAGTTGCATTTTGTACATTTTTGCCTTGATTTGTGCATTGTCAACAAGGGGGAGAATTTCTGGAGCATTTGGAAAGGGGGAGAATTTCTGGAAAAGATTTTGAAAGTTTTGTGAGATTTCCGCACGCACAAGTTCACTTGTTCAGGGGGAGTTGCATCTTTGCAGGGGGAGTGCTTTGAGTGCTCTGAAAAGTGAATTGGAGATTTTGAGATTTGTGCTTTGTGCTTTTACACTTTTGCCGATGGTCTTGAGCCCTTTTCGCTTCCTATGGAAGGGTCGGCGGTTTCTGAGTTTTTCTCTTGTGAGTGACTTTGATTTGGCTTGTTCTTGCTTTTGGTCACTTGCTTGAGCGATTGGTTTTCGATTTCTTTTCTTTTTCTTTTATTATCATTGGTTACTAAGTGTGTGTTGTCAATGCACTCATCAAGGGGGAGATTGAGGACCCGGTGTGTCCGAGGACCGGTGGATGGTCGCTTACTGGTGTGATGAGCGATTGACAACGTGGTGTGGACTGATGTTTCCCTTGGCTCAAGTATTGCAGGTGTAGAATGTGGCTTGATTGCATTGGTGCAGGTGAAGAACAGGTGCGAAAGGTCTTAGCCATGGCGGCCTCCGAGGAGCGGAGAGACAAGTAGGCTTGGTTCGAGAGACCCGGTGGTCAGATGGATCAAGTGCGGTTCACATGGTGGCAAGAACGAGCGAGGGGACGTGGTTCCGGTGCGAGGTAGCGGCTCACAACCGAAGCTCGTACGCGGACGAGAAGCTGGTGCAAGGTAGCGGCTCACAACCGAAGCTTGCACGCGGGGTTTGGTTATTTGGTCACAAAATCATCGGTGGACAGTTTCCCTTGGTTTGGGCCTCAAAACCAAGGCCGAGGACTCGACGTGGCGAAGATGGGCAGCTGGGCTGAGGTGACCCCCAGGGGCGGTTTAACCGCCTCCCCCTTGGCCGGCCCAAGTTCGACGTCGAGGAGCTTCGATACGGAGGACACGCGGCATGACTGCAAGGCTTGCGTCGGAGGGAAGGTAGCTTGCGGTGGAAGGTGTCCCAGCCGGAAAATATCTGAAACCAAATGTCAAATTTCCCCTGAGGGGTATGTATCACTTAGGGGTAGTTTAGTCTTTAAAGCACCACCACTTGGACTATTAATAGGCCCCCTAGGGGTTGGTGGCTGCCATCTCTTTGGTTATCTCTTTGGGTTTCATCTTCTATTTGCCTAGTCTATTTTTCCTTCATCCTTTCCTTTTAGAACTTGACATGAATCATTCATGGTTTGTATAGATGAATTCATGGTGATGTGATTGAGCCTAATATATTCATCTTTGTGCCATGTTTTGAATTCCTGAGATATTTTTGTTTTCCCATTTTCAGAGCTATTTTCGGAGCTATTTTTTGGGGATTTTCATTCTTCATTTTCTAGGTCGTTTCCTCTCGGATTTCTTTGGGGGAATCACACATGAGTGCTTTGTGCCTCTTTTTTTGGTGATCTCTTGCCCCCAAACGCCGGGATTCGTCCTAGATTTGAAGATTTTGGGATGAACTCGTGGAGGGTGTGTTCGTCGCTAGATTTGAAATTCCTGGAGTTCTAGGAGGTTTGAGGCCGAGATCTTTGGGGCATAGCCTCTCCTTGATGTATATATCATCCACCCAAAATCTTGTCTCAAGACTCCAAACCGTTTGGGAGATCCGTTCTCGTGTTGACCGTTTTCACGGAGTTGGTCGATTGATCCGATCGACTTTCCTTGGCTTGGTCGGATGAATCGACCACTTATCGCAGCGTTGTGAACTCTCTGGTAGAAGCTCGATATTTTGATTAGATGCTCCGATCAACTCTCGGTCGGATGATCCGATCGCACTGAGAGAGAAGCAGTGTCAGCAACTCTAATGTTGACCTATTGATCCGATCGGTCGTACTTGTACTGGTCGGATCAATCGACCTGTTGTTTTCTCTGAGTAATGGTCGGAGTATATGCGATAAATCCGACCAACTCTTTCCATGCACGGTCGGATCAAACGACCCGTGCGATTTTCGCTGGACTCTTCCATGTTTTCCTCTCAGTAACGGTCGGAGCATATGCGATAAATCTGACCGACTCTTTCATGTACGGTCGGATCAAACGACCCGTGTAATTTTCGCTGAACTCTTCTAATCCAATCCTGTTTGAGGCCACGTCTTGTGCTCGATTTGTTCGACTCTTGTTCCGCTGCGTTGATCTAGTTCCTAGGGTCAGTAGCTACGTGATCTTGGCTAGATCGTTTGGTTGACTTGGAGTTGATTTGGGAGAAGCCGGATTTGGGAAAGAAATTTTATCGGCTCCCATTCACTCACCCCCTCTCTGGTCGCCTAATCGGTCCTTCAAATTACCATAACGGGAAAAAGTGAGCAGTAGGCTGCGGAATTACACAACACAAATTAAAGCAGTTCAATGAGGATGTTTATGTACATCCTTGTCAACCAGGACCATGTCGACGTGAAGTGGCGGTTCATTTTCCTTGTTTCCACAGTAGTCCCAGAGGCGAGCAACTCGAACACAAACACCGCAGTGAGCCCTTCCAAGTGTAAGGTCGGATAAAGGAGCGGAAGCCATCTCCTATCAAGCGAACTAAACACAGGCATGATGTTCAGGTAAAGCAAGAGACACACCCAAAACGACAACACCTGGGTATGACCAGCTAAAAACGCAGCCACGATAGAAATCGTAAAAGTCAATGAGCTACAAAACTGATACGGCAAACATGTAAATTGGGTTCGGAAATGTGTTTCAGCTCTCCCAAACACTATTCTAAACATAATTCATTGCGATTACATGAGAGGCATATGTACAGGACTACTGAATAAACTTCTAGACGAACATGTCAAAACAACTAACGCGACTCTCAATGGAGCGAAGTTCAGAGAAGATATCATTTTTCGTCTCATCAGAAAGAGCGCTCCATTCAAGCGTGGAATGCGAACAACAAAGCACAGCCCGGGCTATTTCCACAGCTGCCCTAGCCAAACTTCTATAAGCTATCATGCCGTAGTAGCTATAGTCGAGGACGACAAAACCATAGATACTCTGAAGAAAAACAACTGCCTGCAGCGATGCACATTCAAACTGAGGCAAACACCCAAGATCGTCGCAATCCTAGAAAATTCTAAGCGTATCTCGGGCATGAGCTAACAGCACAACTTCCACACCATGAAGGACACATCTATCTTCACTGATCTCCGTTAGAAAGTTCACACTAACAGAATTTACTCGGTCACACACAGCACGCAACAAAGAGCAGTATGACCCATGCACAGCAAACATTCTGTTAATGAAAAAAGGAAAAACATAGACAGGAAATGTATTGGGGACCGATTCACAGAGAACTTTAGGTTGCAAAAGGGGAGCCAAGTTAGACCTGACACTGAAGAGGCAGGAGCAGTTGTTAGCCAATGCTCCAGGAGACCTTCCAATACACCCAACACCAAGACGCGCGAGAGGACCAGGAGCACCACTGAGCGGAAGAAGCCAACTGAATCAACACAGAGACGGGCGGCAGCAGCAGAAATTATCACGGCCAGAACCTAGCCGGGATCCATCTTGACCTGCAAGGAAAACGGAGTTAGATTCATCCACACCTACAACGGAAACAGCAGAGGAGGAAAAAGGAGCGGTCCTGCATGCTCACACGCTACACAAACCAGAAGGCAAACAACGAGCTTGACATGGAAGATAAAGAACAAATCAAACCAGGAGGAACAAACGACCTGTAGCACACCAAAGAAAAAAAGAAAAAAAGGAAGAAGGCAGCAAATACGACCACAGATCGACGGAAGAAGCAAAAAGAGAAGCAGCACAATCAAAGGATAGGGGAAAAGAACGCGGCAAATACGACCCCAGATCCAATCGAAACGAAGAGGAAGAAGAAGGATCCTCACCACAGAAGGGAACCCCAGATCCAATCAGAATGAATAGGAAGAAGAAGAAGAATCATCACCACAGAAGGCAACGGAGGGACGAAGAAGCAGAAGGAGAACCGGCAGCAGAGCAGGGAACGGACCGAGGAAGGAAGGTAAAGAAACCAACCGGAGAGGAGCACAGCTAACGCCGGTACAGATTAAAAGGAAAATCGCCCATGCCGGGGAGGAAACGCAGCAGTGGGAGGGACGGTGAGGCGCCATCGCGTCTGTCGAGTCGAGCTTGTACGACGGCGGAGAGAGAGAAGGCTGCACAGCAAGAAAGGACAGACGGCACAGAACTCATCCGGGGAAGGCCACACCCGCTGTGCGCGCGCAACGCGGGCGACCGTCCACGCGTCCCAGGGGCGATCCTACGGCACGAAAGGTACAGACGACCTCCGATCTCTCCCGTTGCGCGCCTCCGCTCCATCCTTTCAGGTTTTTAATTCATCAAAGAATCTAAATATACGGATTCATCAAGTTAAAATAAATTTGAACAAATTTTTAATGGAGAGCATTAATATTTTCTGTACCGAAGAACTAAATTATTAATAGATATATCTCATAATGAATCTAATGTTGCTCCTTTGATATTATACATTTTTTCTAGAAATTTAGCAAACGTAGGTTGATTTTTATTTGAGAAAAACTCAATACTCCTTATATTTTTGGATGGAAGGGATATATAAAGACAAACATAAAATAGTACGAGAGAATTTATGAACAATATAGTTCAACGAGTATGAAGTATTTGCGCACGCGGGCAGATGCCGACGCATGCCGCGCGCCGTCGATTCCGGGACCTCGTCGGGATATGTGAGACACAGTTGGTCAAGGGTATGCTAACACTACTAATTTCGTAGGGCTGTCGTTTGTACAGCGAACTTTATTTTGAAACATTGTGGTATGCTTTTCGCTCCACTTCGATCTGTCTCCGCGCAGCAACCAATGAAGAGCGCCCCGCACTCAGGGCATGTGCCCATGCGCATCCTGTTCGCACTCAAAGATTTTCAAATGGATTTGAATTCGAGTTCACTGTGTCTTGACCCTGCATCCCTGGCTTGCCCCAAGAAACACTTAGTTGGTAGACTGTGTTGGAGTATCCATGTGGAAGGAGGGTGTAACACCCTGCTTTTTAAGGCATTTAGAAATATAGACTTTACAAAATTTTTCTTTAAATTAAACATAATTTGTCTCCTAACAATATTCCCCAAAATATATTTTCTAAACTAAACTATGCATTTAACTGGACATATGTGTGCCACTTGTATGTTTAGAAACCTCTCCTTCCAACTCTTGGGATTAATATTCAAGTCCAATTTAAATATTAATTCCCTATCTTCAAAACTCCTCCAAAATCCACCAAATCAGGCTTCACATCAAAACTCTACCCAAATTTGAATCCCCATTCAAATTTGAGTTCAAAACCACATTCAAATAAATAGAAAACCCTTTTTTTTGTCTTTACTGGGTCGAACCCTGCTTGCGGCCCAGCTCGTCCCCGCGGCCTAGCTGGCGCTTGTGGCCCAGCTCCCTCCCTCCTCCCCTGGCCCAGCGGCCCACGCGGCCGTCTCCTTCCTCCTCCTGTTCTGCATCGCGCCGCCGCCATGTCTCAGCGCCACCGCCGCCGGCGTTACACCGCCGCGCGCTGGCGCTCCGCTCGCAGCGCCCTTATCGTCGTTGAATGCACCCACATCCAAGCGCAGGCGCACCGCGCGCAAAGCGCTGCCCCGCGTGACCTCACCTCCCCTCCGCCCGGGACTTTCCCCTCCATTAATTACTCCGCCGCAATCCTTCGACGCTGCCCGATCGGAGCCCCACGGCCGGGATGCCATCTCAGAGTGCGTACGCGCCGCGTGTCCGCACCTCCGCCCTCCACCGCATTGAGGGTGCGCGCCGACCACCCTCCATCGACCGGAGTCGAGCTCGCCGCCGCCATTTCCCCGGCGCCACGCGTCGAGCTCCTCCCGGCCTTCCTCCTCCACCGCGCACGACGTGGTGGGCTGCGGCGTACCCCCGGCCGCCTATAAATAGGAGGGTAACCCCTCCTCTTCTCTTCACATTGCCAGTACCGAGCTCGAGCTTGCTCTCCCTCGCCGCCACGGCCACACCGCCCCGCTTCCCGTTGCTCCGAGCATCGTCATCGGGCTGCGCCGGCGACCGCGACGCTGGCGATGCCTCGCCGCTCGGACGCTGCCAAACCACGTACGCACCGCTACCGCGCCAAGCCGCCCCGACGCCAGGCACCTCGCACCACCGTGCCGTGCCCCGCGCCGTCGCCTGCCACCACCGCGCCAAGCCGTCGCTGGTGCTGCTGCCACACCTGACCACACCGCTGTCACACCGGCAACTTCACGCCGCCTCTCCCTACGCCGTGCCGACGCCACCGCATGCCGCACCACGCCGACGCCGCCGCTGCCCTGCGTCGCACCGCGCTTTGCCGTGCCACTCACCCCGCGCTGCGCATGCGCAGCGCGTGTGCTCCGCGTCGCCACCGGCGGTGCCCGCTGCAGCGCGCCGCCGCCGCTCCTCACTGGCCGCCGGCGGTCCGACCGGCCACCGGCCCCTTTTCCTTCCTCCCCTGCTCGACGGGGAAGGAAGCAGAGGAGCGGGTGGAAGAGGAAGGCCGCCGGCCAACGCCGTCCCCGCTCCCTCTTTCACTGCCATGTGGGCCCAGGCCAACGCCGTCAGCCCGCCGACGTCGTCCCCTCCGCCTCACTAGCTGCCCGTGGGCCCCACGCGACGGCCACTTAATGGCCGTCACGCGCCCAGGTGCATGGGCACGGTCCAATGGACCGTGAGGCTCCAGCTTGGGTCCACCGCGCCCACGAGCCCGGCGCACGGAACAGTGCTTCAGGCGGACCCCGCACGTGCGCCAGCCCTTCCGGAATTGCTAGGTACACCCCTAAAATCGTACACAGACTTCCCTTTCAAGCACCTTCTTTATTCCAAAAATTTCCCAAAATTCATCCAAAATATTAGAAATATTTCTAAACCTATTAGAGCCATCTAAACCATTCTAGGATATTCTTTGACCCCAAAAATCAAAAGGGTAGCTCTCATCCAATAGAAAAGCCCCATTAGTGTACCCCAAATATTGCCAACCCTATTCCAAAGCCCCATAAAATCTCCATGAATTTCTATAAATACTAGGGATTATTCTAAGCATTTTCATATGCTTGTTGCCCTAGGATTATATCCTAGCTCCAAATCCCAGTCGCATTCTCTTAATGCCCTGTCGAAACCCTGTCTGGACCCCCCGCGGGCGCCGTTTCGCCGCCCGATCAAAACCCTAGGTTTTGGTAAAACCCTAACCGTTGTGCTACCCAATTCCATTCCATCCCATTAATTATTTAGAAACTTATTTATAAATAATTAATATAATCATCCATTAATTATTTTGGGATTATTGCTTAGCAATCCAATAATCCCCATACCCACTATTCTAAACCTTTCTTAGAAGCCACCGTCATCCGGGGGTTATCTCTTAGAAACCCATATAACTCCCCGACCATTCAATCATTTCCGGGGAAATTATTTATCAATTTCCTGGAAATTCCATTCCTTTAAGTCCATTAATTATTTACCGTAATTAATGGATTATTTCTCAATAACCCTAGCCTCCCCTTTTTATCCATTATTTCCATTCTATAGGAATTGTTTGATGTACTGTTTTGCTTAATGTTATTTTCCATATTTTATTGATCGATAGGTCGATGGCGTGACCAGGCCCCGACCAAGATGCTGGAGCTCCAGAAGACCTAGAAGCCATGCCTGGTCAGCATTGAGCATACGTACGCGTTAGCGGACGTCCAAGTACCGTTCATGAAGGCAAGTCCTGACAACCACCTCCTTGGTCATGCCAGTCCCAGTTCCTGCATAATAAAATCAACCAAGTTAATAATATGGACTGCATATTTTATTAAATTCTAAGGAAAACCCTTCGCATTTCCACCTCTACCTTGATTAGAGCCGTTTCTAGCCAAATAACCTACTAATAACCCCGGTCACAATCTATCGATGACCGAGTGTTATTTTGATGTAGATTTCTTAGGAAATTCTAAACATTTTATTATGAAGAGCTTTCGAGAGATGAGAGTGAACATTGAAATATAAAATGAACCAACTAAGATTAGAACCCCTAAGGATGGACTTGCGAGTGGAAGGTAGCCTCGACAGAGGATCCTGTCCGAAAGGCTTACTCTGGTCACATAAGGACCGGTTCACGGGAGAGTCTTTCTAATGCCAGTACCGCCGTACGGGCCAAAAAGGACATAGCCTTCGGGAATGACCTGTAATGTGAGGCCTTGACCCACACCCCGCTAGTAGATCCTAGTAAATCCATCCCAAGGAGCCGCATGATTGGTACGGTGGCCGACTGAGGCAGAGACCGAGTCGCTATCGGTGCCTGGTCATGGCCGGTTGCCAAGTCGGGAAACAGATGTACTGGAGACAGCCCCAGACAGAGGGCTAGGACTGGGCGGCACGGGTTGACTAGAGTACAGGGTCGGAGACCCTGAGGGCCGCCGGCCCTAATTTATGAGCTCATACCTGGTTGGATATCCGCGAGGCGGATGATTAGTAGCCTCTGCTTAGCCCCAGTACTATCTTTGGCTAGACCTAGGGAATGCTGTCTGGAGACAGACACTGGCGGGTAAGGGTCTCGTAGGTCGGTACCGCCCTCCGCGAGGGTATGGGCTAACCGACCGTATGGCATAGGGTACAAGCTCTGCAGAGTAACCAACTTATCCGGATAGTCGTGGCTCACGGTCATGAGCCCATCTAGTCAAAGCCTCCGTTGATTAGAATTCACCATTAGTAATAAAATATGAGATGGTGAGATGGGCGGAGGCCCAAAGGAGCGAGGCATAAGCTGGCCCAGGAGGACCCGGACGGTCTCTGGGATAGAACTAAAATATGGGGACTGGCAGGGATGAGAATTCCCCTCCAGGACCAAAACAACTTATTAATCCTTCGTTCCCACCCCCTGTTATAAACATATAACAATACTTTACATTTCCACCAAAGGATAACCTCACACCCTTGCATGCATTATAATTTTACACAGGATTTGCTGAGTACCAATCATAGGTGTACTCAGCCTTGCTTTCCAATGGTTACAGGTACATGGACAAGTAGGGCACCCCGGTCCATCCCCTCCATGGAATGGGTCATAATGCCACTCTCCGCTAAGTCGAAGGTAGATATTCTTTATTTGTTGCGCTTTTATTGCTTCAGATTCTAACCCTGTGTAAAACCTGTATCAGCGTACTGATCCAGGGACTGATACAGGTGATTAAGGGACATCCGAAGGATGGTCCTACATGAGATGGTATCAGAGCAATAAATAAATTTCTAGCACCATATAATACGGACCATACATGCTAGGAAACCATAAACCTTCTATTCTATTCATATTTTTCAAAATTTCTCGAAAAATTTCCATTTCACCCCTGAATTCCCCTTATCTTATGCTTAACTCCAAATGTTACTCTGACACGTATGGATCACAGGAATGAAGTTGGTTGATGATCTGAAGTTATGGAAGAATTATGTGAAAAAGTCTAGCTGAAAAGCTAAGACTAGCAGAGTAAATAGAAGAAATCATGGAAGTATTCGGCACTGAGTCAAAGTCTAAGCCTAAAGCCTTGTAGTGACGTATTTTTGATTGAATAATGCTTGATCAAACCTAGTTATTAGCCCCCGCCAATGTAGTAGTTATAGGTTTGTTCGATAGTTGATTGTAGAAATGTGTGGTTAGACTCTCTCGTTTCTTAAAATCTAAGGATTTTCTCTAATATATACCTATCTAAATGGTGTCAGATTGAGCCAAGATTCAGAGATAAGGGAAATCTCTGAGAAATGAAGCTGAAGGTCCATCAAGGAATACAAGCTTTGATCCCATTAAGTGGGGTAGATTCCGAAGCAATCGGGATACTACATTTGGAAAACTACAGAAACCAGTTAAAGTGGGCCCACAACCCACAGATTTCGGAAAATACAGAAATAGTCACATGAAAGGTATAGGACAATCCTATACACCTGATGTGATAAAGGTCTGTATTCCAAAGAGTCTAACGAAAGATATGGCAAAGAATTGTGGAAGCTAAGGAAACCGAAGAAGATACAATATGAGGGATTGTATCAGGAACCTTAATCCGCAGCTTTTATCTTACCATCTACGGAGTCGTGAGAACTCGGAATCCATGGGCACCAAAATCGAGTCCAATCCTTCCAAATAATTACATCTCGAGTCTATTCCTCAAGCTGGCTTCTTGATGGAATTAGCTCCTCAAAATCCTAACATCCCGACCAAACCAAATCTATCGCCACCTTTTCCCAAAAGAAACTCACCCTTATAGCCCCCTAAACCCAGATCTTGTATCGGCCCTCACATTCGACATGTATTCTCAAAAAGGTTCCCTCATACTGAAGATATCCTTTATTAATCTCCACCATCATACCTCAGGGAACCAACGCATATTTATTCTCTCCCCCAAGTAGTACCCCTCCATAAACCTTGTGAGCTGTCGTTTCCGGAGTTCTGCTCCCATTCCTATCAAATAACTCCGTCCATAACCCGGAACCCCCGGGTTAGTCGACATCCCTCTTAAGAAAGGCTCTCCCATGTAACCCTATCCAGGAGCCTTTACATATGTACAACTATTACCCCGTCACCATTATCGTCAAATCCTCACTCTCACTCAATCATCCTGAGAGCTCGATATGTGTGAATCCACTCTCTTGATGACACACTGTTGGGGGGCAGACTTCGAAAGGCCATTCCCCCTCCCCCTCGGATTCCTAACTTCACCCGGCACGGCCTTTGGTGTGTGTTTTCATTGCGTTTCAGGGAGCTGAGGACTTCAGCGGGGATCCGAAGGGAACGAAGGACCTTGACATGACGAGGAGAAACACGAGGACCACCTTGTGTTTCGGGACCAGTCGCTGAAAACCCGAAACCACCTTCGGGTTCGGAGAGGAGCGGTCAGGCTAACCAAGCATGGAAATCAAGATCGAAGACCCCTCCGGAATCGTTGTGGGACCCATGATAAATTAAAAATGGGTTGAGTTGTAACATTTCCAATTATGCCCCAGAATATTTGAGGAATCTAGTTGTTGCATGGGGGCACAGTTATAATTGTACCCGAGGTCGGTTCGCGTCCCTATAAAAGGGGGAGGTTTTGTAATAAACGGGAGACATTTTTTGGTTACGAGTTTTTAAATCTACTTCGAAGTTCCTCGTTTCGGAGTCATGTTCTTTTCCGAGGGGGCGGCCCTTTTCACTTTCCGCGCCCCCCTCGGATTCTTATTCGGGCTGTTGGTGACGGAGTCCAATCCGGGGCCGTCCTGCACCCAACAGTTTTTGGCGCCCACCTCGTGGTAGTAATCCAAGACCACTCATGGCCCAGACCAAGAAGAAACCATCGAGCGCAGTCAATGGAGCAGGCACTTCAGATCCAGTCGCTCAAGCAAATCCCGAAGCTGAGCAGGTTGTACAACCGCAAGTGTTGGCACTCCTTAGCCTAACTAAAATCCGCAAGCGCATGGAGTCCGATGTAGCCTTTCACCAGGGGAGTAAGAACCTGGATATCGAATCCAAGGAACAGCAGACGCGACTAGCCTAGAACTTTTCTAACCGGATCCACCAAGGAGAAAAAGGATAAATGGGTAGAGAGCTTGACTTTAGTTAGCTACTCGTTACCCCAGACAAACTATCGATACCTAACCTGATCTGCTTCGACGGCTAGAACGGGAAGAACTCAGAACGCGGTGAGAGAGGGGTTCTTCTGGGCTCAGCACTACTGTTATGAGTACACCTGAATGTGGTGGAGTACAAAGGACGGACAGGGCTGTCACCACCTGCCGCCTACCACTGCAGTTCCGTGGGGTGCAACACAACCTGAGATGACTAGCCAGCACAGGCACCACGCCTAAGCTTTCAGTCACTGACCTCCACCCAACGCGAAGGGCTATAGAGGAAACCCCAAACAAGAGTCACTGTCACTCGCGCAGACTCAGGTACCCGCAGATCAAAGATAAATATGATAACTTGCTGAAAGTAAGTTGTAAACTAGCGAAGTACTAAAGGCAAGAGACCGAGGACTTACTGAAGATAACTCTTGAATATATTCCTCGGGGGCGGAAATGTTGAGACGAGACCGAGAGAGAAATCCCGGACTCTCTCTACAAAGCTCGGCTGTCACCCGAGCAACTCACCCACTCTCTCCCTACTCTACTCTAAAGATGAGAGCACAACCTCACTAAGCTACTCTTCTCTCATTTGGATGATTTGATGGATGCTTTCTCAAGGTGAAGGAGGGTCCCTTTTATAGCCTTCAGGGGCGGTTGCAGGCGTCAAGTGTAAGCTAACACTCTGCTTAACTGCCACGCGAAGGGGGACAGGTGGCAGCCTCTGGGGGAGGCCGGCCGGCCTAGGCCAGGCCGATCGTCCTGGCCTTGTTGACCCGTGGCACCGCCTTCTTCAGGGACGCTCTGGATTGCACCCTGAGGTCGGTAACGGTTGCTTTGGATTGAAGCTGTCCGAGAATCCAATGTTGGTGGGCCCTTCTATCCATGCAAATGTAGCTTAGGCCTTTCGGGTTCTTTGGATTAAATCGACGTTGATCGCACGTCTCATGATCATCTGAGTTGTGTTTGTGATCTTCTGGACCAAGGACGTGGCAACTGGCCACAGAAGGGGGCCGGCCGGCCTGGCATAGGCCTTTCGGCTCAGCTTTTGCTTGCTTGCTCCTGCACTCACAAATTATACAAAACTTGTGGAACTCATTAGAAATAATCAATTTCACTTTGTTATGAGCAAGATGAGCCTGAAATGTGACAGAATGTTGGTGGTGAAACCGTATCGTAACGACCACCAACACGCCCCCCTACCTGAACTTTGCTAGTCCCTTAGCAAAGAATGAATTAAATCACCAGGACTTTCGCAAGGTCAGGGCCATGAGCTCAAGATATACACAAGTCATATTTCTGAGTTTTCTTTCATACCTTGGATTCTGGTGGCTAACACCCTCATCTTCATCAATTGAGTCTTAGAACAACTCATTGATTGGTCGAGCACTTCTTCCTCTTGGCATTTGGAGTTTTTGATAATTTTATAAAGAAAAACGAGGCATTCCCTTGTTATTTCTCAACATCTCTCAATCACTCATAGTGTTTAGATCCTCACCTGGGCTTAGAATTAAGCCTCTCTATGTTATATGGTGGAGCTTTGGAGATGTTGCTCACTCTTCTTTATTTATTAAGCGTACGGATACCGATGTAGCTTTCACCCGGGAGTATTCCAGGGATCGATTTCCACGGGGAACGAGAAGTGTACTAATCCTTTAATTAATTCGTCCGAAAGGGTAATATGGGGGATATGGATGACAACAAAAAGAAAAGAAGAGATAAAAAGGCTGAGGGTAGAGAGGGTACTTATGTAGCAACACTGGATATTTCGATAAATCAAGCAAGTCAGACTTGTTCAAGAGAGTTCACTTCGGGCGCCTGAGACACCACCACTCACAGAAAGGGATGAGAAGGGGAGTGGTACCGCCTACCCCTAAGTCCTACAGACCAGAACTAACGTGGTGGATTACGTCGGCCGGACAGGGCTGTCACCACCTGCCGGCTACCACAACTATTCCGTTGAACTGGGTGCAAACCAAGGTAACGACTAGTCTAGGCACCACGCCTATACTAATAATTACTACTTCACTTTTATTGAGAGCAAAGAACCCACTACTAAGTAGTGAACGAGGAACCAGAGAACAAGCTAACAAGACTGAATGCTTAATAAATCAGAAGGAAGCCAGAGTTACCAGACAAGACCCGGATGTTACTCGAAGTTGAGCCGCATCTGCCGAGGTACAAAGTGGAAGAGAAGCCGACAGCTCCGGCTTCTCTCCCGGACTCTCACCTCACCTCTCTCCCTATTTTCTAAGTATGGAAGTGGTAGCACTTCTCCTCTATTTTGTTGTGTCCTTGAGTGGGGGTGAAGGGCGCCTTTTATAGCCTCCCAAGGGTAGAATCCCGCGTAATTGTCACGCCACCATCTTGCTTAGCTTCCACGCGAAAGGGGAGGCGTAACAGCCACGGAAGTAGGCCGGCCGGCCTGATCTAGGCCGTTCGGCCTGGGTCTGTCGCCATCTGGCACCGTCTTTCCTGTGGACGCTCCTGATGATGTCCTGATGACGGTTGTGGTGGCGTTCACCTCAAGCTTGACAGTTTGGGGGCCGGCCGGCCTAGGGGAGGCCGTTCGGCCTGGCACTGCCCCCTCTCGGCCCTCCGTTGCACCGACTTGCTCACCAACGGTTGCATGTCGTCCCTTGAGGCGGTTTTGGTTGCGTTGAGTTGAAGTTGTCCGAGAATCCTAGGTAGGTGGACCTTCCAATCCATGACCTAGGCCTTTCAGTCTTAACTTCATTTATTCTTATCAATTCTTGCTTGGGGGTCCATTGGTGACTCCCTAGGGTCCTTGTGCAAAGTTTTGAGCATTTTGGGGACCATTGTAGGCCGGCCGGCCTTGTCCAGGCCGATCGGCCTAAGTCAGGCCGACCGGCCTGGCAGGGTTCTGCTGGCGATCTTCCCGGACGCGTAACTTTCTCGTCCGGACTCCGAATTGGGTCATCCAAATATCCATTTCGATCGTCTCGACGAGGCCTTCGCAATGGTGCATTCCAATGGTGCCACTTTTATATGTATTTTGCATGTTCTTATCATTGTATCCAGATGTGGCCTCCTGAAATCAACAATTCACCAAAGCTAGTGGAAATAGTTAGAATTTAACCCCTATGTCTAGTTTGGTGTTTGTTTCATGCCAGGGTTGACAGCCAATAATGGCATGTAACGGCCATCAACACACCCCCACACTTAGACCCTTGCTCGTCCTCGAGCGAGGAGTAGGGACTAAGACGAGACATGATATCCAAGGAAATGGAACAAGCATACGAAATATTCCAAGCCATACCTTGTACTTGTGAATTTTGTAGTGTCTATCATGCCATCTTGAGTAGTTGAGGAATGGAACGGTCGTGAATCAAATCACTTTAACTTCATGTGTCAAGTAGCTTGGGATTTTTCAATAAGTTTTCAAAAACAAACCTTTGCATTGCTCCTCATTTGATTTTCTCGGATCTCTCAATGTGTATATATCCTCACCAAGGCATTAACTTGCCTTTCTTCATCCTACTTCTAAAGATGGCTATATGTGGAGCTCAAGGTAGGGTATGAAGATGAGGCATACTTGCATCACATGTATTGCAAAGTCAAAGAGTGGATCCAAGAAGAAATCAAATCATACAATCAGATCAAGATGTGCACGTGTATGGGTATGATGGGTGGTGGATGGAATAAACAACTCCTTTGTGTGTGGTCTCTCTCCTTTAAATAAAATCTTTTGAGAACATGGCTATCAGAATTTTTTTTCTTTCTTGGACCTTCATGTGTCCAACTTTTTTTTCTTTTTTTCCTTTATTTTCCTTTTTTTTTGCGTGGACCTTCATGTGTCCATATATATATATTTTTTCGATAGCCATGTCTCTTTTGTAACAATACTGAGGAGTGAGATTTGCACATACATGATGGAGCATTTATTTTGTGGAATGGATGGATGAATGATACAATGCTAACTTCTAGTGTAGAAGTATAGCAAGGGGGATAAACATGTACGTGATCTTGATCATGAAAGCATGAAAAGAATTCTCATAAGGGTCGCAACAATTTGACAAAGCTCAATGCAATGACAAGTAGCATATGTGTACATGGTTTTCAAGATAACTCAACATATGGCTTTGGTAGGACTTTGGCATATCAAGGAGGGGCTTTGCAAAGGGTTTTCAAATTTTCAAATAAATTTCCCAAGCACTCAATTAAGAGTGAAGATCATATCCTGAAACCATATCTCAAACATCAACTACTTAGATGAACATGGTTCCCTAAAAATATTTATTCACAAGTGGCAAGATGAAGCGAGGAATAAAACATATGCTAGCCAAACATGGGAGCATGGAGGGTAGGCATAGCAGGGTGAATTATTTTATCTTGAGATTGATTTTAATGATAGGGATTGAAATTCAATCAAACTCATGAATTAAGGAGAAAGAGGTGGAGTGCACATACCATCGCCCTTTTTTTCTTGTCATGTTAGCGCAGTCGATGTTGTGCGACACCTTCGTGGGGAGCCTCGAATGTGTATGTTGATGATGAGCTTGAGAGATCTCCCCCACACTTGTACTCATGCTGGTACTGTTATTCAAAACAAAAAGGTGGAAACAAAAAGAGGGGCTCTACTGGTTCGAAAACCAGGGAGCCTTTATTCAAGTTATTATTATTATTATTTATTTATTTTATTTTTTTGGGCAAGATGCACGAACAAACACCAACTTCAAACCAAAGCAAGCTTGGCATCAAAGGAACTTTACTTGGGATACTCACATACCTCCCCCACACTTGGATTTTGGATTGCTAAGCAACACAAATCAAGTGTGTGGAGTTCAAGCTTCCTTTCATAATGTTCCCTCACCAAGACGTACTAAGGTGTTGTAGTTGATGTAGTTCTCATGCTCTTAGGCTTTACTTGTCCATCGTTCTTCTTGATCTCTACCTGCAATGGTTAGCAACAAAAAATACCCGAAAGACAACTTTATCCTAAAGATATGATCTTGCTTTTTATTCGAAAGGAAATAAATGCTAATCATCCGGGCTATCTCCCGGCAGTGCTTTATTTATGGTCATAAGCTTGACCTTGGGAACATTCTCTTGCGACTACCATTGGTGATGTCATTCCCGTCTCATCACCAATTGTTGATGTGTCATGAAGCTTTTGGCTGCAAGGTTAGTGCAATAGAGCAACCACGAGATTTACAATGCTTATGGTAAACATATGCATCTACAACCAACCTTCTAAACATTTTGTAGAAGAGGACCTTGAGGTGGTTGTAGTCCTCGTGTGTGCTCTGGGCACCAGACGTGGTTAACTTTGGAGAGGCAGTGAACGAGCATGGTCTATGTATGACTTCAAGAATGAAACTTCCATGCTCATCGAAGAGATTATTTTATTGGGACTCCAAAGTTAATGTTTTACAATCTTCCATGGCCCATGGGTTCTCTATCTCAAGAGATTCATTGTGGAAGCTTAATGTTGCTTTTCGATCATGGTCGGAAACAACATAGTAAGGGCCAGTGGGAAGAGGCTCAAACTCGTTCGAGGGTGATGATGATCGTTCATCTTCACAAAGGTGAAGGGTCTCTTCCGACTCGTAATCTTTGAGAGCGGAGACCGCAACCTCAAAGAGAACAGGCTTGGTTGATGTGAACGGAGATACATACATCACACTCTCAAATGAGGTTGGCTTGGGAAGAGGCCTTGCCAAAGGATTTTTCAGCCAAGAGGTAGCGGTGTTGAATGCGACTTCCCTAAGCCTTCCATCTAGGCTCCCATGAGATTTTTCAAGTAGATCTTTTAGCGGGCAGCCAAGGAGTAGATCAAGATCGAGTATATCAAAGATGTGAAAGTCTAAGCTTACCTCGATCTTGTCTATCATGAGTGGCATGGCATATGCAACCCCTCGACATTCAAGAATATGTCCGAAGGGACAACTCTCAAGGATCTTGTCGGATGGTCTTAGCGAGATACTGCCCAATAGAGCATACGCTAGGTGCCATGGCATCACATTAACCTCCATGATGGGACTAAAATGGGCTTCTACAGTTATTCCTCTCACGGAACACGGAAGGATCGTAGAGGGATAACTAATCCAAATTTCTTCGGAGTAGCATCTTGCTCTATGCAACCATTCCTCCTTCATAGCCTCCATGAGATATGATTCGTTAGGAGGATCGGGAGCTAGAGGAGGCACTGTAGGCCTAACGGAAGGTTCTGTCAAAGAATTTTTAGAGTGATGAATTTGGACAAAAAAGGGTGTTGGTTCAGGGAGAGTATCGGAGAGATGTGCTACGATTGGTGTGGATTCTTGTGATGCTCTCACATATTCCGACGCGGATGTCTCTTCTATGGGCTCCTCAGGAATTTCTTCCGGGAATTCATCATAGATCCCAGTGTAAGGGGTGTTCTCTAGAATTTTGTCTAGAATGGCCCTCCCCTCACTAGGTGTCAAATGAGTGAAAGATCCTCCTGAGGACGAATCTAGGAATTTGGCTGATTCGATTTCGAGACCTCTTCTAAAATATATTAGAAGGATGGGTTCAGAGATCCCTAGATCAGGACCAGAGGCCAGAAGATAGGTAAATCGAGCCCAAGCAGCCCCTAGTGATTCTCCTTCCCTTTGTTTGAAGGTAAGGATCTCGATTCGAAGGTCAGCGACCCGAGATTCAGGGAAAAAGGTTAGACAGAATTTTGCTCGTAGTGTCTCCCAACTTCCCTTCACTCTCCCACGATAGCGATCACACCATATCTTCGCTTGACCCGTCAAAGATAAGGGAAACACCTTCCATTTCAGAGTTTGTTGGGCCATCCCCGAAATCACGAGACATGAGCAAATTTGCTCAAATTCCCGTAAGTGAACATAAGGATTCTCCCCTTCAGCTCCAGAAAAAGGACTCTCTCTGATCTTGGCTATGAATTTTGTGTGTATTCCATAGCCAGAGCTTTTTATGGGGTGGGACGATGGTGGTGGCTCCAGATCTTCAGCTTTTGGAGCTGAGAATTGATATAAGGTAGGAGTGGAATTCATAATGGTAGGTGGATGGTATGTGGACGAACTAGGTTCGGGATAAGAACAGCTACCGTTCCCCGGCAACGGCGCCAGAAAGCTTGTTGGTATTTCTTATGACCTACAGATAAATCCGCAAGCGTACGGATACCGATGTAGCTTTCACCCGGGAGTATTCCAGGGACCGATTTCCACGGGGAACGAGAAGTGTACTAATCCTTTAATTAATTCGTCCGAAAGGGTAATATGGGGGATATGGATGACAACAAAAAGAAAAGAAGAGATAAAAAGGCTGAGGGTAGAGAGGGTACTTATGTAGCAACACTGGATATTTCGATAAATCAAGCAAGTCAGACTTGTTCAAGAGAGTTCACTTCGGGCGCCTGAGACACCACCACTCACAGAAAGGGATGAGAAGGGGAGTGGTACCGCCTACCCCTAAGTCCTACAGACCAGAACTAACGTGGTGGATTACGTCGGCCGGACAGGGCTGTCACCACCTGCCGGCTACCACAACTATTCCGTTGAACTGGGTGCAAACCAAGGTAACGACTAGTCTAGGCACCACGCCTATACTAATAATTACTACTTCACTTGAATTCAGAGCAAAGCACCCACTACTAAGTAGTGAACGAGGAACCAGAGAACAAGCTAGCAAGACTGAATGCTTAATAAATCAGAAGGAAGCCAGAGTTACCAGACAAGACCCAGATGTTACTCGAAGTTGAGCCGCATCTGCCGAGGTACAAAGTGGAAGAGAAGCCGACAGCTCCGGCTTCTCTCCCGGACTCTCACCTCACCTCTCTCCCTATTTTCTAAGTATGGAAGTGGTAGCACTTCTCCTCTATTTTGTTGTGTCCTTGAGTGGGGTGAAGGGCGCCTTTTATAGCCTCCCAAGGGTAGAATCCTGCGTAATTGTCACGCCACCATCTTGCTTAGCTTCCACGCGAAAGGGGAGGCGTAACAGCCACGGAAGTAGGCCGGCCGACCTGATCTAGGCCGTTCGGCCTGGGTCTGTTGCCATCTGGCACCGTCTTTCTTGTGGACGCTCCTGATGATGTCCTGATGACGGTTGTGGTGGCGTTCACCTCAAGCTTGACAGTTTGGGGGCCGGCCGGCCTAGGGGAGGCCGTTCGGCCTGGCACTGGCCCCTCTCGGCCCTCCGTTGCACCGACTCGCTCACCAACGGTTGCATGTTGTCCCTTGAGGCGGTTTTGGTTGCGTTGAGTTGAAGTTGTCCGAGAATCCTAGGTAGGTGGACCTTCCAATCCATGGCCTAGGCCTTTCGGTCTTAACTTCATTTATTCTTGTCAATTCTTGCTTGGGGGTCCATTGGTGACTCCCTAGGGTCCTTGTGCAAAGTTTTGAGCATTTTGGGGACCATTGTAGGCCGGACGGCCTTGTCGAGGCCGATCGGCCTAAGTCAGGCCGACCGGCCTGGCAGGGTTCTGCCGGCGATCTTCCTGGACGCGTAACTTTCTCGTCCGTACTCCGAATTGGGTCATCCAAATATCCATTTCGATTGTCTCGACGAGGCCTTCGCAATGGTGCATTCCAATGGTGCCACTTTTATATGTATTTTGCATGTTCTTATCATTGTATCCAGATGTGGCCTCCTGAAATCAACAATTCACCAAAGCTAGTGGAAATAGTTAGAATTTAACCCCTATGTCTAGTTTGGTGTTTGTTTCGTGCCAGGGTTGACGGCCAATAATGGCATGTAACGGCCGTCAACAACGGCTTCAGCAGGGGGCCGGCCGGCCTGGCCTAGGCCGGCTGGCCTAGTATTGTGCCAGGTTTGGTCGTGCCTTGGCCAGCGACCAGTACAGCTCCTGTACATCAGTTTTTCTGCGTGCTTCACTGAAAAATCAGTCCGAGGGTTTGGTTGGCACACAAGTGTGCACCAACCATTCATTTTATTCTTTTCTTTTTATATATGAGCCTCTTCTTTCAAATAAATCAATTTATTTTATTCAAACTGAGGGGAAACAAATGTGGGGGTGCTGCATACAAGGGAAAATTGAATGAAAGAAATCAAAAGGGAAATTTAACCTAGCACCCAAAAAAAATCTAAACTAATTCTAATCCTAACTATTCCTCCTTCGGGCGGTAGAGGTGTTCATTGCCGGTGGCCTTCGCGAGGCGCTTGACCTTAGAGGCCATCGCCTTGCCAAGGATCTTGATCTTGTCATCGGCCTCCATTTGCCCGATCACCGCCTCCGCCACGCGCTCATCCATGTTGTTGACCTTTAGCTGCAGCGCGGCGAGCTTCCTCCTCAGCTCTTCTATGTCCTCTTCCTCCTCCTCATCGGACCACTCCATCTGCCCGGGAGGTCCTTGGATCGGAGGGGGCGTCATGATGCGCTTCCTCCCCTCGTCGGGCTTCTTAGGGGCTAAGAAAAGCCCCTTCCCGATGCCTGGCCCTTCCCGGCGTGGAGGGCTAGGACTTCCCGGGGTGTACTGCGGTGAGTACCCCGGCGAGGTGGAGATGAAGAGCGGCACGATCTCCTTCTTGAGCGGCGAGGAGACGAGGCGCTTCCCGATGGCCTTCTTCGGGGACAAAATTCCCGTAGTTGGCCTTCGGGGCGTCTTGGGCTGCGAACTCCCCTGACCCTCCTCCTGAGGATCACGGAGGGAGGCTTTGCCCAAAGGTGAGGACCCGGTGTGTCCGAGGACCGGTGGATGGTCGCTTCCTGGTGTGATGAGTGATTGACAACGTGGTGTGGATTGACGTTTCCCTTGGCTCAAGTATTGCAGGTGTAGAATGCGGCTTGGTTGCATTGGTGCAGGTGAAGAACAGGCGCGAAAGGTCTTAGCCATGGCGGCCTCCGAGGAGCGGAGAGACAAGTAGGCTTGGTTCGAGGGACCCGATGGCCGGTGGATCAAGTGCGGTTCACATGCTGGCAAGAACGAGCAAGGGGACGTGGTTCCGGTGCGAGGTAGCGGCTCACAACCGAAGCTCGTACGCGGACAAGAAGCCGGTGCAAGGTGGCGGCTAACGACCGAAGTTTGCGCGCGGGGTTTGGTGATTTGGCCACAAAATCATCGGTGGACGGTTTCACTTGGTTTGGGCCTCAAAACCAAGGACCGAGGACTCGACGTAGCGACGGCCCGGCCTGCCAGCCAGGGGCGGTCCAACCGCCCCCCAGGGGCGGTGTGACCGGTCCCACCTGGGCAGGTCGCCCGTGAGCGTCGAGGAGCTTCGATCCGGAGGACACGCGGCGTGATCGCAAGGCTTGCGTCGGAGGGAAGCTAGCTTGCGGTGGAAGGTGTCCCAGCCGGAAAAATCTTCGCGGAAAATGTCATATTCGCCCCTGAGGGGTATGTATCGCTTAGGGGTAGTTTAGTCTTTCGAGCACCACCATTTGGACTATTTAATAGACCCCCTAAGGGTGGTGGCTGTTATCTCTCTAGCTATCTCTTCTAGTTTTCTCTTTGGTTTTCCTTTGAACTAGTTTTCCCCTCATCCCCTTCACCTAGAACTACTTCTAATCTTTCCTAGTTTTGTATAGGTGAATTCATGGTTATGTGATGGAGTTTGTGCTGCTCATCTTTGTGCCATGATTTGATTTCCCGAGCTCCTTTTCGTTTTTCCTTTTCGGAGGTATTTTCGGAGCCATTTTTGGGGGATTTTCGTTCTTCACTTTCGAGCCCGTTTTCTCTCAGGATTTCTTTGGGGGAATCACGTATGAGTGCCTTGTGCCTCTTTTGCTGGTGATCCCTTGCCCCCAAACGCCGGGAATCGGATTGGATTTGAAGTTTTCGGGATGAACTCGTGGAGGGTGTGTTCTTCGCTAGATTTGAAATCCCCGGAGTTCTAGGGAGTTAGAGGCCGAGATTTTTGGGACATAGCCTCTCCTTGAGGTGTATATCATCTACCCAAAGTTTCGTCTCAAAACTCCAAGCCGTTTGGGAGATCCGTTCTCGAGTTGACCTTCTTCCCGTGCTGTCTGGCAAGACCGGTGCGACCGCCCTCGGATACCGGTGTGACCGCCCCTGGCAAGCAAGGGCGGTGCAACCGCCCCTGGAGAGAGGTGCAACCGCCCCTGGCTGAGAGTTGGTGATTTGTGTGGTTTTCGTTCGATTCGAGTAGGATTTGTTTGATTCGTGTTCCGCTGTGTTGATCTTGTTCCTAGGGTCAGTAGCCTCACAGTAGCTACGTGATCTTGGCAAGATCGGTTGATAGGCTTTGGAGTTAGTTTGGGAGTAGCCGGATTCGTGAGAGAAATTTTTATCGGCTCCCATTCACTCCCCCCCTCTCTGGTCGCCTAATCGGTCCTTCAATTGGTATCAGAGCCGGTTACGGGTCTTTGCGACTCTAACCAGTCTAAGATCCAAAGATGGCGTACCAAGATCGGGGTTCCGGGCCTCCGCACTTCGATGGGAAGAACTACCCGAACTGGGTTGCGCGTATGGGCGCTTTCTTGCGAGGCAAAGGAAAGTTGCTGTGGGATGTGACGAAAGATGAAAACTATGTCAATCCCACCAACTTAGATGCCCAGGATGCAAAGGATAGGTTTGAGGCAAACGCTAGAGCTGTTGACTACTTGTTCCGTGCTTTGTCTGCCGAGGAGTTTGAGCGTGTTTTGGGCGAGGACCTAGCTAGCCAGATCTGGCAGAAGCTCAAGGTAGCCCACGGTGGTGATAGCCATGTCAAGGCTAGGCTTTTCTCGATGTACAGGAGGGAGTATGAGAACTTTGCTCATTTGCCTGGAGAGTCGGTTGATGCTTTGTTTCAGCGTTTCACTTCGATTGTCAACAACATGAAAGCCAACATTACCGTGCTCCCATACTCAGATCATGACCGAGCTATCAAGCTCCTGCAAGCACTTGATAGATCCGTGTGGGGTGCCAAGGTTGAGGCGATCATGGAGTCGGCAAACTATGAGACTCTTTCTGTTGATGAGCTTTTCTCGAAATTGAAGTCTTCTGAGGTTGACAGGCAGTTGCTTGCCAAGGCTAAGAGTCCGACTGATCCCCATAGTCTGGCTCTAGTCGGTGGCTCTGGATATGGACATGCTAACACTCCTAGACACTTTGCTTTGTCTTCTCTTGTGTCCCTTCCAGATGAAGAGTATGAGGTGCTGAGCGAGGAGGATCTCGTGTTGCTCACGAGGAGGTTCGAGAGGATGTACCAGAACCGCAAGGGTTCGAGGCGTGCCGGGAGTACGTGCTACAGATGCGGGAAGATGGGCCACTTCATCGCCGAGTGCCCCGAGGAGATCAAGAACGACTACAACCGCAAGCACCGCCCGCGAGACGACCACAAGCACCGTCCCAAGGACGAGTTAGTATCTTGATTTTCATCTTTTGTACCATATCTTAGGATAGCTGCTAACATTTTAGAGTTTAGGCAGGCTGGCTAGGGATTGATTGTACGGATGGCTATGCTCTTGATGGTTTTGATATATATTCTTTTGAGATAGTCTCTTTTTGAATTAAAATGATAAACTGAACTTAAATCTTTCACCCATGAGTAAATGCCTTTGCATGTCTTATTTGAGCTGAAATGGCTATATTTTGCTTAAGGTCATGCTAGGATGATATTCTTTTCATTTGGGTCAAAGATCATTGTCATTGTAAATGTTTAGCCCATGTTTATCTCATGGAGGAGCATAAGCTTCTTTTTGTCGCAAAGACATTTCATGTACCATGCTTAATTTGAAAAACTTGAAAAATGAGATGTCTATGCATGAAAGAAGAAAGATGAGAAAAAGATTTATTTGAATATATTTATGCTCATGTCTCTATGCTTTCACCATTGCACACACTTGCACACATGGGTGCTAAGCGGTTGCATGTTGTTTGCCGGAGAAGTCTCCCATGAGAAGTGAACATATGGCTCCGTGCTTTGACATGACATGAGATAGATTTTGGGCGTTTATAATGATCTTTTGTCAAGAATGCTTGTTCTATCATGATCTTGATGAGATGAAGTTTATTTTTGCTCAAATGGTCCATGTTTAGGACTTTGCTCATGAGGTGAACCTTTCGAAAAAATTGCACAAATTGATCATGGCTTTGTCAAATGGCTATATATCTTCACCTTCTTGACGGCAATGCCCTTATGATGCTGTGGCCTGTCTAGTTTGCCTGTTCTCTAACATGTAGAATTTTGTATCGCTCATTGCCTATTTGAGAAGCTTAGAGTTGAAATTTTTGCATTTTTGCCTTGATTTGTGCATTGTCAACAAGGGGGAGAGTTTGAGCATTGGAATACATTGCTGGGTACTTATGGAAGGTTTTTGAGTTGAAACGACATCATGCCGAGCATTTTTCTGTGATTTGCATTTTTGTGCTTTGACTGGGCAGGGCGGTGTGACCGCCCCTGCAGGGCGGTGTGACCGACCCTGGAGCTAGGGCGGTGCAACCGGCCCTCCAGGGAGGTCCAACCGGCCCTGTGCAGTGGCACGAGGTTTTCTGGGATTTGATCCATTTTTGATGCATTTTCGCACGCACAAGTTCACTTGTTCAGGGGGAGTTTGCATCAATGCAGGGGGAGTGCTTTGAGTATTCTGAAAAGTGATTTGGAGATTCGTGACTTGTGTTTTGTGCTTTCCTCTTTTGCCGATGGTGTTGAGCCCTTTCGCTTCTTCTTGAAGGGTCAGCGTTTCTGGAGCTTTCTCTGGCGAAGTGACTTTGTTTCGGCTTGTCTTTGCTTTTAGTCACTTGCTTGAGTCTTGGTTTCGATTTCTTTTCTATTTTCTTTTTCTATCTATGGTTACTATGTGTGTGTTGTCAATGCACTCATCAAGGGGGAGATTGAGGACCCGGTGTGTCCGAGGACCGGTGGATGGTCGCTTCCTGGTGTGATGAGTGATTGACAACGTGGTGTGGACTGACGTTTCCCTTGGCTCAAGTATTGCAGGTGTAGAATGCGGCTTGATTGCATTGGTGCAGGTGAAGAACAGGCGCGAAAGGTCTTAGCCATGGCGGCCTCCGAGGAGCGGAGAGACAAGTAGGCTTGGTTCGAGGGACCCGGTGGCCGGATGGATCAAGTGCGGTTCACATGCTGGCAAGAACGAGCAAGGGGACGTGGTTCCGGTGCGAGGTAGCGGCTCACAACCGAAGCTCGTACGCGGACGAGAAGCCGGTGCAAGGTGGCGGCTAACGACCGAAGCTTGCGCGCGGGGTTTGGTGATTTGGCCACAAAATCATCGGTGGACGGTTTCCCTTGGTTTGGGCCTCAAAACCAAGGACCGAGGACTCGACGTAGCGATGGCCCGGCCTGCCAGCCAGGGGCGGTCCAACCGCCCCCAGGGGCGGTGTGACCGGTCCCACCTGGGCAGGTCGCCCGTGAGCGTCGAGGAGCTTCGATCCGGAGGACACGCGGCGTGATCGCAAGGCTTGCGTCGGAGGGAAGCTAGCTTGCGGTGGAAGGTGTCCCAGCCGGAAAAATCTTCGCGAAAAATGTCATATTCGCCCCTGAGGGGTATGTATCGCTTAGGGGTAGTTTAGTCTTTCGAGCACCACCATTTGGACTATATAATAGACCCCTAGGGGTGGTGGCTGTTATCTCTTCTAGTTTTCTCTTTGGTTTTCCTTTGAACTAGTTTTCCCTTCATCCCCTTCACCTAGAACTACTACTAATCTTTCTTAGTTTTGTATAGGTGAATTCATGATTATGTGATGGAGTTTGTGCTGCTCATCTTTGTGCCATGATTTGATTTCCCGAGCTCCTTTTCTTTTTCCCATTTTCGGAGGTATTTTCGGAGCCATTTTTGGGGGATTTTCGTTCTTCACTTTCTAGCCCGTTTTCTCTCGGATCTCTTTGGGGGAATCACGTATGAGTGCCTTGTGCCTCTTTTGCTGGTGATCCCTTGCCCCCAAACGCCGGGAATCGGTTTAGATTTGAAGTTTTCAGGATGAACTCGTGGAGGGTGTGTTCTTCGCTAGATTTGAAATTCCTGGAGTTCTAGGGAGTTAGAGGCCGAGATTTTTGGGGCATAGCCTCTCCTTGAGGTGTATATCATCTACCCAAAGTTTCGTCTCGAGTTGACCTTTTTCCCGTGCTGTCTGGCAAGACCGGTGCGACCGCCCTCGGATACCGGTGTGACCGCCCCTGGCAGGCAAGGGCGGTGCAACCGCCCCTGGAGAGAGGTGCAACCGCCCCTGGCTGAGAGTTTGTGATTCGTGTGGTTTTCGTTCGATTCGTGTTGGATTTGTTCGATTCATGTTCCGCTGTGTTGATCTTGTTCCTAGGATCAGTAGCCTCACAGTAGCTACGTGATCTTGGCAAGATCGGTTGGTAGGCTTTGGAGTTGAGTTGGGAGTAGCCGGATTCATGAGAGAAATTTTTATCGGCTCCCATTCACTCCCCCCCTCTCTGGTCGCCTAATCGGTCCTTTAGGGAGTAAGAACGTGGATATCGAATCCAAGGAACAGCTGACGCGACTAGCCTCGAACTTTTCTAACCGGATCCACCAAGGAGAAAAAGGATAAATGGGTAGAGAGCTTGACTTTAGTTAGCTACTCGTTACCCCAGATAAACTATCGATACCTAACATGATCTGCTTCGATGGCTAGAACGGGAAGAACTCAGAACGGGGTGAGAGAGGGGTTCTTCCGGGCTCAGCACTACTGTTATGAGTACACCCGAACGTGGTGGAGTACAAAGGACGGACAGGGCTATCACCACCTGCCGCCTACCACTGCAGTTCCGTGGGGTGCAACACAACCTGAGATGACTAGCCAGCACAGGCACCACGCCTAAGCTTTCAGTCACTAACCTCCACCCAACGTGAAGGGCTATAGAGGAAACCCCAAACAAGAGTCGCTGTCACTCGCGCAGACTCAGGTACCCGCAGATCAAAGATAAATATGATAACTTGCTGAAAGTAAGTTGTAAACTAGCGAAGTACTAAAGGCAAGAGACCGACGACTTACTGAAGATAACTCTTGAATATATTCCTCGGGGGCGGAAATGTTGAGACGAGATCGAGAGAGAAATCCCGGACTCTCTCTACAAAGCTCGGCTGTCACCCGAGCAACTCACCCACTCTCTCCCTACTCTACTCTAAAGATGAGAGCACAACCTCACTAAGCTACTCTTCTCTCCTTTGGATGATTTGATGGATGCTTTCTCAAGGTGAAGGAGGGTCCCTTTTATAGCCTTCAGGGGCGGTTGCAGGCGTCAAGTGTAAGCTAACACTCTGCTTAACTGCCACGCGAAGGGGGACAGGTGGCGGCCTCTGGGGGAGGCCGGCCGGCCTAGGCCAGGCCGATCGGCCTGGCCTTGCTGCCCCGTGGCACCGCCTTCTTCAGGGACGCTCTGGATTGCACCCTGAGGTCGGTAACGGTTGCTTTGGATTGAAGCTGTCCGAGAATCCAATGTTGGTGGGCCCTTCAATCCATGCAAATGTAGCTTAGGCCTTTCGGGTTCTTTGGATTAAACCGACGTTGATCGCACGTCTCATGATCATCTGAGTTGTGTTTGTGATCTTCTGGACCAAGGACGTGGCAACTGGCCACAGAAGGGGGCCGGCCGGCCTGGCATAGGCCGTCCAGCCTGGCTTTCTGTCAAACATGGCTCAGCTTTTGCTTGCTTGCTCCTGCACTCACAAATTATACAAAACTTGTGGAACTCATTAGAAATAATCAATTTTACTTTGTTATGAGCAAGATGAGCCTGAAATGTGATGGAATGTTGGTGGTGAAACCGTATCGTAACGACCACCAACAGCAAGCAGCACCACGCTCTGAGGACGCAGAAGCCGCCGTGGAAGAAACAGCCAATGGTGAGTTCGAGGTCGGCCTCGAAGAAATATATGCAAAGCCTCGGAAGACGCACGAAGAGCGGCAAATATGACTGCACAATTAGATCCAATAGTGCAAACGAGGTCAAGAGGTATGGCTAGGGACAAGATCCAGTTAACAGCAGATCAGTTCAACGCCCAGAACAGAGCCGAGGCACTAAGAGAACTGATGCTCAGATACGAAGCTCTACAAGAACTGGCCAGGAGGAATGCAACTTTCACTCAGACAAATACCATAGAGGAAGATGAGTACGAGGTCATCCCTGAAAATCAGATGTGGCAAACCATACAAAACATGCAACGCCGTATTGATGAGTTGCAGAACAGAGTCTTGGAGGAGTCAGAAAGGGCTCCGAGGCAACTCAGTTCACGTTTCTACACAGCCGACAGAAACACATTTCCTGAGATAGGGCCACTTTCTGCAGCATTGGATACGGCCCCGTGGCCGCCACGGTTCAATGCGGCAACATTGCCACAGTACGATGGCGAGTCCGACCCCAAAGAATTCTTAATGAAATACGAAGCAGTCGTCGAATCCAATGGAGACCTGACAACAAAAGCAAAAGCCTTGGTCTTGGCACTCAAGGGATCGGCTCAGTTCTGGTACACCAACCTTCCGAAGGGCCAGATAAGAACTTGGCAGGAACTAAAGAGCAGGCTTATATCAAGCTTCCGGGGAATGCAGGTCGAAGGCCTGTCATCAAATGACTTCGTGATGTCGTGTGTCCAAGGCGAGAAAGAATCCCTCCAACAATACTTGCAACGAGTTGTGAAGTTAGCTGCCAGAGCACCAAGAGTGAAAGAAGACAGCATTATTCACTATACTATTGTTGGTCTTCGTATAGGTCCATGCCAAGACTATTTAGAAAGGGCACGACCAGACACTATGCGAGAGCTATTCGAAGTCATGCAAGAATATTGCAAGTCCGATGAGGGACGAAGACACAGAATCGAGCAGATTAACTTGCAGAAGAAACAATGGGGGAATAACTATCAGCAAAGGCAGTGGCAACCAGAATCAAGCACAAAGCAGAACTTGAGGCTAGTGAACAACGTCATGAATCAGCCACCAAATCAGCAACAAAACGGTGGCCACAATGACCATCAACCTTCAAATTCCCGAGGGGGAAGAAGCAACAGAGGAAGAGGTGGAAGAGGAGGCCGAGGGGGGAAAACTCCATGGTGCTGGTTCCATGGCAAAGATATGGGACACAACACTCATGAGTGCCCGCACGCCATCCAGAAGAAGAAAGAATTCGAAGAGCAACAGAAAAATTCGAGAAGTCAATCCTTCGATGCCTCGTCATTACCACCAACCCCTCAGCCAAGCAATCGCTTCGTATCATATCTCTCGCCAAATTTCGCACCACCTCACCACTCATATTATTTTCCCCCTCAGCAATACGCATACCCTTCGGCCGCACAAATGCCACAACTACCGCCACCACCACCTCTCCCGAGGTATGATTCACTGGGATATCATACGGAGGTGAAGCCGAAAACCGAAAACGCTGGGCAAGCCAGTTCCGCAGGAGACATCGGAGAAGACCCACCGCGAATGGTTCACACAATAAATGCAATCTTAGGGGGTTCGAATGAGCCCGAACATATGACGAAGAGGCAGAGGAAAGAAGAAGCGAGAAGTGTGAATCAGATCTGCTCTGGCCAAGTGTTCCGAACCCCATGGTCTCATATCCCCATAACCTTCAGTCAAGCTGACGTAAGACTCATGAAATATCCACACAATGATCCGCTTGTTATCCGGGCAAACATTGGGCGCAACTCTCAGCATCGGCCGTATGGCAATGACGTCGGCAAAATTCTTGTTGACAATGGCAGTTTTGCAGACATAATCACTTGGAAGTGCTTCCTGGAAATGGGTTTCAAATCCGAAGACCTCAAGGATGCAAAAAATCCATTGTACGGTTTTGGTGGAAAGAGGATAAATGCCAAGGGCAAGCGGGATATCGACGTCACCTTCGGATCCGGCCCCTCTAGGCAGGTTGAAACAATTACATTCGACATTGTCGAGATCGATTACCCGTACAACGCAATCTTCGGAAGGTCAACCATCAACAAATTTTCAGCAGTGATACATCAAGATTATCTCTGCATGAAGATTCCATCCAACCAAGGAATCATTTCTGTGTATGGCAGTCAGGATGAAGCCCGAAGAGCCGAAAGAAACACAACATTTGGGGTCCAGCATGTTCATGTCATCAGTGACGAGGCAGATGAAGAAAATGAGGATCCGGAAGAGATTCCGAAAGAGCACAAGAAACAACAAAATGCTGAACGGGTAGCACCTTTCGAGCACACAAAGAAAATCCCGTTGTGTGAAGATGTCCCAGACAAAACAGTCATTATCGGAAAGGAACTCAGCAGTGAGGAAGAAACCAGACTCATTGAGTTCCTTCGGAACAATCAAGATGTTTTCGCCTGGTCGTCGAATGATTTAACAGGGGTCAGCAGAAAAGTAATCGAACATGAACTCCGTATAGATCGGAAGGCAAAGCCGAAGAAGCAGAAACTCCGTGTCATGTCAGAAGAAAGGAAGAATGCAGCGCAGGCTAAAATGCAAAAATTACTAGACGCCAGGGTCATTCATCCGGTACAGTTCTCTCTGTGGCTAGTGTTGGTGGTCGTTACGATACGGTTTCACCACCAACATTCCGTCACATTTCAGGCTCATCTTGCTCATAACAAAGTGTAATTGGTTATTTCTAATGAGTTCCACAAGTTTTGTATAATTTGTGAGTGCAGGAGCAAGGAAGCAAAAGATGAGCCACACTGGGCACAAAGCCAGGCCGGCCGGCCTATGCTAGGCCGACCGGCCCCCTTCTGTGGCCCTTTGCCACGTCACTAATCCAGGAGATCACAAACACAACACTAATGATCCTGAGACGTGCGATCAACGTCGGTTTGATCCAAGGACCCGAAAGGTAGAGTGCAAGACACATGGATTAGACGGCCCATAACTTCGGATTCTTGGACAGCCTCAACTGAACGCAACCGATACCGACCTTAGGAGGCAATCAGGAGCATTCACGACGAAGGCGGTGACCAGAGGCGCCAGGTGTAGGCCGATCGGCCTACACCAGGGCAGCCGCCCTCTTGCTACAGCACCACGCTACCAGCTTCAGCGTGGAGGTTAAGCAGGTGGTTGGCGTGACGGTTAAGCTGGCTACCGACCTTGGAAGGCTATAAAAGGCCACCTCCTCTCCATCCCAAGACACACCATCCATTGGAGAGAAGAGAAGGCTCAATATGTAGTCCACTATTATCTTAGAGTAGAGTAGAGAGAGTAGTGGGTGAGTGTTTGGGTGACAGCCAAGTGTGTAGAGGGAGTTCGGGAGTCATCTTGGCCTTCCCTCAACATTGTTCCGCCCTCGAGGAATAAAGCTTCAGAGATATCTTCAGTAAGTTCCTCGGTCTCTTGCCTTAGTACCTCGCTAGTTTACTCTTTACTTTCAGCAATTTATCTTGGCTATATGTGATCTACGGGTACCTGAGTCTGCGCGAGTGACAGCGACTCTTGTTTGGGGTTTCCTCTATAGCCCTTCGCGTTGGGTGGAGGTCAGTGGCTGAAAGCTTAGGCGTGGTGCCTGTGCTGGCTAGTCACCTCAGGTTGTGTTGCACCCCACGAAACTGCAGTGGTAGGCGGCAGGTGGTGACAGCCCTGTCCGTCCTTTGTACTCCACCACGTTCGGGTGTACTCATAACAGTAGTGCTGAGCCCGGAAGAACCCCTCTCTCACCCCGTTCTGAGTTCTTCCCGTTCTAGCCGTCGAAGCTGATCATGTTAGATTAAGATAGGTTGTCTGGGGTAACAAGTGGCTAACTAAGGTTAAGCTCTCTACACCCTTTACCCTTTTCTCCCCTGGTGGGTCCGGTTAGAAAAGTTCTAGGCTATTCGCGTCTACCATTCCTTGGATTGGATATCCAGGTTCTTACTCCCCTGGTGAAAGGCTACATCGGACTCCGTGCGCTTGCAGATTTTAGTTAGGCTAAGGAGTGCCAACAAGCTTTTCTGGCGCTGTTGCCGGGGAACGGTAGCAACACTAGTTTAGGATCTTTTTAGCCGTACACCTTTACCCCCATAACCATCTACCACATGGAGTTTTCTCCTAGTTACCCGACGGTTCCATCTAGCGAGTATTTGGAACCGCCTTCATCTTGCCACCCCATACCACCTCATGGCTTCGAGATCTGTCCCAGTCTCGTTGCCATGGTTCGTGCACAGTCTTTCGGTGGAACGAAGGACGAAAGTCCCTATGCTCACTTCCAGGTTTTTGAAGAGAATTGCTGTCTTTTTTATTATACCCGGCGTCAACCAAGACACTATACGATGGAAACTTTTCTCATTTTCTCTGATGGGGAATGCAAAATCTTGGTACGACCAGACTGCAAGGGGATTTAGCGGAGATTGGATCAAGTTGAAGGACGAGTTTTGTCTGTTCTTTTACCCTGTCTCCAAGATCTTGAAGCTCAGAGTTGAGCTGATGACATATCAGCAAGGCGATGAGTCTCTTGGAGCCACGTGGGAGCAGTTCATAAAATTGGCCAACTCAGGGCCACCGCATAACATTCTAGAGGAAATGCTTATGCAGCATTTTGTTGGTGGATTGAAGCCGGAGAGTGCACAATTCTTGAACATCACCTCCGCAGGGTCAGTGCTATACAAGACAGTGGACGAGGTACGAGAGATCTTGGAAAAAGTTCTCAACTCTACTGAGTACACTGGTGTTTTCGACGACCCACCAACACCACCAACAACCCCCACAGACAAACAGCCACTCCTCGCCCTCACATTCGAACCGCCTCCTCCGATCATAGAGGAAGTGCTCGAACACCCCAAGTCCTCAGACCAAGAAATTATTCTTGACGATCTGCCGCACTTCATTCCCGAGCTCTTTACAGAAGAAGAGTACTTGGAGATCGGCAATACATCACGTATGCCCATGGAACAAGTGTGCGCAAGTTCAAGGTCTAAGGCGTTCATTCCAGAAGCCGTACCGCAGATCGAGGGTTTATCTGCGATCATGAGCAAGGAATGGACGGAGGAAATTGAAAGTTGCGAAGATATCATCCGAACCACCCGCAACTTCAGAGTACTCCATTGCGCTATTGAGGGAACTGACACTCAGGAAGTTGCCTACGACCCGAAGGTCGGGAGTAATATCATATCAAGTGCACTCGCAGCACGAGTGCAACCAGACGAACCCCGGTCCTTCTCCCGTAAGCACCTCAAGTGGATCGACGGCCAAATGATGGAATGCAAAGGAATCATCCGTGTTGTGCCCGTACACATGGGACGCAACAGGATTTTCCTAGACTTCCACATTTTCGATGTCCCTAGAGATGACAACTTCTTCCTGATTGGACAGCCAATAGAGCACCTTGCCAACCCGAACCATGATCGAGCAACGATACAGTAAAAGGTTGGTAAAGAGATCATCCCGGTCAGCCTTGTGCGGTCAGTGAACACTATCGCAGAGGCCCGATCCGAGACAGACCCAGTGGAAGAAGCAGTTAGCTCGGCTCAAGAAGAGCAAGCTCAGTCATCACAGGCTGAAGATGCTAACCATTTCATCCAAGAGGCAGAAACGGACGGTTTTATAAAACTCAACGAGGAAGAAAAGCCACAACACCCCCCTCCTGAGTTGATGCCGCTGCCTCCTGGACTCAGATACGCTTTCCTCCACAATGACCGACGCTCGCCAGTCATCATCAGTGACAAACTGACAGAGAATGAGACTCGGCAGCTTATCACAGTCCTAGAGAAACACCGGTCTGTCTTCGGGTATTCTCTACAGGACTTGAAGGAGCTTATGCACCCATCGCATACCTATGGAGCCGGACCATACGCCGTCTAGAGAACATCAAAGACGGCTGAATGATGCGATGAGGGAGATAGTCAAGAAAGAAGTGTTGAAGCTTCTGCACGCCGGTATAATCTACCCCGTGCAAGACAGTGAATGCATCAGCCCAGTTCAAGTTGTGCCGAAGAAGGGTGGAATGACAGTTATCCAGAATGAGAAGAACGAACTTATCCCTCAGAGGACCGTTACTGGATGGAGGATGTGAATCGATTACAGGAAGCTTAACAAAGCTACCCGTAAAGATCACTTTCCTCTCCCCTTCATCGACGAGATGCTTGAGCGGTTGGCAAACCACTCATTTTTCTACTTCCTTGATGGATACTCTGGTTATTATCAAATTCCTATTCATCCCGATGACCAGAGAAAGACTACCTTCACCTGCCCCTACAGAACGTTCGCTTATCGGCGGATGTCTTTCGGCCTATGCAACGCACCTGCTTCATTTCAGCGGTGTATGATGGCGATATTCTCTGACTTGATCGAAAAGATCATGGAAGTATTCATGGACGACTTTACCGTCTATGGTAAAACCTTCGACAACTGTCTCGAGCACTTGGAAAGAGTCCTCGAGAGGTGCGAAGAGCATCACCTCATCCTAAATTGGGAGAAGTGCCACTTCATGGTCAGAGAAGGAATTGTGCTGGGACACAAGGTGTCAGAAAGAGGAATAGAAGTTGATAAGGCAAAAATAGAAGTTATTGAGCAACTACCACCCCCGACGAATGTCAAGGGTGTGCGAAGTTTTCTGGGCCATGCTGGTTTTTACCGAAGATTCATCAAAGATTTCTCTCGGGTAGCCAGACCTCTTACAAGCCTTCTGGCTAAAGAAGCACCCTTCAACTTTGACGATGATTGCCTTCTCGCCTTCTACACCCTCAAGAAGGCACTTATCTCAGCTCCCATCATACAACCGCCCGATTGGAATCTTCCATTCGAGATCATGTGCGACGCTAGCGACTATGCAGTCGGGGCAGTGCTCGGTCAATGCAAGGATAAACAGCATTACGCTATATCTTATGCAAGCAAGACATTGACCGGAGCTCAGTTAAACTATGCGACAACGGAGAAGGAACTCCTGGCAGTGGTGTTTGCCATGGACAAGTTCAGATCTTACTTGGTTGGTGCCAAAGTGATAGTATACACAGACCATGCTGCACTAAAGTACCTCTTGACCAAGAAAGATGCCAAGCCACGACTCATCCGTTGGATTCTGCTCCTTCAAGAGTTTGATTTAGAAATACGAGACAAGAAGGGGACAGATAATTGTGTGGCGAATCATCTCTCAATAATGCAAGTTCAAGGGACGGATCTTCCGATCAATGACTATCTCAGAGATGATACTCTCCTCAAGGTCACCACATCCAGTCCATGGTACGCAAATTTGGTAAACTTCATGGTGACTGGGTATGTGCCTCGAGGAGAAGACAAGAAAAAGTTAATCTACCTCAGCAGGTTTCACCTATGGGATGACCCCTATCTGTTCAAGGTTTGTGCTGACGGATTACTCCGACGATGCATCCCTCACGAGGAAACACACAAGATCCTTGATCGCTGCCATTCATCACCGTACGGAGGACACTACGGAATTTTCCGAACCCATGCAAAGGTCTGGCAGAGTGGATTCTTCTAGCCGACCATGTATGGAGACGCTAAGGAATTCGTACGGAGATGTGCCAGGTGTCAGAAACACGGGAATATCAACGCCTGTGATGCTATGCCACTGCAAAATAACCTCCAGTTGGAGATTTTTGACGTGTGCGGAATAGACTTTATGGGTCCTTTCCCTGCATCCGAGCAGTGTGAATATATCCTGGTGGCAGTCGACTATGTTTCCAAATGGGTGGAGGCACTTCCGTGCATGGCAGCCGACTTGAAGAATTCAAGGAAGATGTTCGAAGAGATCATCTTTCCTCGTTCTGGAGTACCCCGAGTTGTGATCAGTGATGGAGGATCACACTTCATCGACAAGACGTTCCGGAAGTGCTTAAGCGACTTAGGAGTGAACCACCGAGTGGTTACACGTTGTCACCCCCATACCAGCGGGCAAGCAGAAACATCAAACAAACAAATCAAGAACATTCTGCAAAAGACGGTCAATGCAATGAGAACGGGGTGGAAGCGAAAGCTACCGGAAGCACTTTGGGCATATAGAACAGCATTCAAAACACCGATAGGGATGACTCCCTACCAACTGGTATGTGGCAAGACATGCCACTTACCGGTTGAGCTAGAATTCAAGTCCCATTGGGCGATCAAGAGGTGGAATATGGATCTCCAGACAGCCGGACTCAAAAGAAGAATGCAATTGGCTGAACTGGATGAATGGAGGGAGAAGGCCTACCACAACGCCAAGCTATAAAAAGAAAGAACAAAGAGATGGCATGACAAGCGCATCAAGATCAAGCATTTCAAAGCGGGAGATCTGGTATTGCCCTTTAACTCCCGTATTCGCTTGTTTGGTCATGGTAAGCTTAGAAGTAAGTGGGAAGGTCCTTTAAAAGTCTTAGATGCCACCGATGATGGCGCGGTAACCCTCCAGGATGATGACGGAAATACTTTCAAGGCTAATGGCCAGAGATTGAAAATATTTCTCGAATCCGAAATGTCAGAGCTCAAAGAGATGGACGTCTACGAGCTAACCGAGATGCCTAGTCCAGGTCCGGGCGGGACCTAAAAATGGCCCTTACATAGTATAGATTTCCCTTTTCTATTTCATTTTCTTTCCCTTAAACTATTTCTAGCGAAATCCTAAAGAATTCCTGGTACAAGAGCGAAGGGGGCACACATGAAAAATTTCAGGGGCCCCCGAGACAGAGCCAGGCCGGCCGGCCTCACCAAGGTTGATCGGCCCAGCCCGGGCTCGTCTCGAGACGCTCCTTGTTTGAATTGGTCCCCCGTCATCCTTTCTGAGAATTTGTGGGATTTTGAAAAGAGGAGCGCCGTTTTAAATCGAAAGGCCCCCTCTCTTCTTCTCCCCCAGAACTCTCGAGTCTCTCTTCTCCAGAAACACTCCCTCTTTGAGAAATCCAAGCCATGGCCTTTCAGTCCAGCCACCAAGACACCAATTCGGTGTCCCATGACAGCCACTCCCCATCCAAGTCCTTGAAAGGGACTCCCAGCTCCTCCAACACCAGCAGCATTAGGATCATCGAGAGGGCGGCGTTCGTCGAAGCCGTCGTCGCGCAGCCGGAGGCCCGGCGGCCCTCTGCCCAGGCCGATCGGCCTGTGGCAGGCCGGCCGGCCTCCCCTCGCCGCCTCTCCAGCTCGCCTTTGGGCAGAGCCTCCCTCCGTGATGCTAAGGAGGAGGGCTAGGGGAGTTCACTGCCGAAGACGCCCCGAAGGCCAACTACGGGACTTTTGTTCGCAAAGAAGGCCATCGGGAAGCGCCTCGTCGCCTCTCCGTCCAAGAAGGAGATCGTGCCGCTGTTCATCTCCACCTCGCCGGAGTACTCACCGCAGTACACTCTGGGAAGTCCTAGCCCTCCACGCCGGGAAGGGCCAGGCATCGGGAAGGGGCTCTTCTTAGCCCCTAAGAAGCCCGACGAGGGGAGGAAGCGCTTCATGATGCCCCCTCCGATCCAAGGACCTCCCGGGTAGATGGAGTGGTCCGAGGAAGAGGAGGAGGAGGACATGGAGGAGCTGAGAAGGAAGCTCGCCGCGCTGTAGCTCAAGGTCAATAACATGGACGAGCGCGTGGCGGAGACGGTGATCGGGCAGATGGAGGCCGACGACAAGATTGAGTTCCTTCGCAAGGCAATGGCCTCTAAGGTCAAGCGCCTCGCGAAGGCGACCGGCAACGAGCATCTCTACCGCCCGAAGGAGGAGTAGTTTAGGCTAGGAATAGTTTAGTTTTTTTTGGGTGCTTAGTTTAAATTTCCTTTGATTTATTTCCTTCAAATTTCCCTTTGTAATCAGCACCCCCATGATTGTTTCCCTTCAATTGAATAAAATAAATTTATTTATTTGAATGAAGTGACTCATATAAAAAAAATGAATGGTTGGTGCACACTTGTGTGCCAACCAACCCCTCGGACTAATATTCCAGTGAAGCACGCAGAAACACTGATGTACAGGAGGTCTACTGGTCACTGGCCAAGGCGGGACACGACCTGGCACAATGCCAGGCCGGCCGGCCCCCTACTGCTGCCACTCGAGGAGATCCCGTGCCCATTGCGTAATCTCGCGAATCACATAAACAAGGAACCTGAACCAGGACGCTTGGCGACAAGGCCAGGCCGACCGGCCAATGTTGGGCCGATCGGCCTAGGCCTGTGGCTAATCTCGCTGACTCGACTCTAGGACACGGTTTTCAACCCCTACATTTGATCCTTTCATGATTTTGGTCCAAATAAAATTATTGGCTAAATAATTTTAAAACTTGATCAAAACTCATGAAAGTGAACCCCTGCGCATGACACCTTGGATATACTTGTGATATTTCATGAGAAAGTATTTCATCTCCTTGGAACTTTTAATAGGATCGCCTGAATCTAGTTAATTGATTCTTATGGTATGATGATTTGAGAAGTTGAGCCTTCCGATTCGAGGTTTTGGAGATTGTTTTTGAAAATAAAACTTAAGGCAACCCTTGTTATCATCAACTTGAAATGTCCTATCCAAAGCCATATAACAAACTCAAGTCGAAGCTTCTACATAGCTACCTTCTAAATTTTGAGCTTGCTCGAATTACTTGCCTTCACGTTCGTGCTATCTTGTTCATCATGGCCATCCACGTACACGAGCATCAATAAAGTCCAAATTGTTGAAAGCTCTTCATCCCCCTGAAAAGAAAAAAAAATGAAGAAAGGAATGATACACTACTTATCTTCAGAGAAAAAAAAAAGAGAAAGAGAAAGGGGAAAGATGAAAGATGCTTGAACAAGGACTTAAACATCAAAGTACACATGCACTTGGCCAAGATGTATGAGTAGTATGAATGATTAGACAAGCTCTTCGATCTTGCAAAATAAATAAAGAAGAGTGAGCAACATCTCAAAAGCTCTACCTTATAACATAGAGAGGCTTGATTCTACGCCCAGGTGAGGATCCTAACACTATGAGTGATCGAGAGATGTTGAGAAATAACAAGGGAATGCCTCACTTCCTTTATAAAATTATCAAAAACTCCAAATGCCAAGAGGAAGAAGTGCTCGACCAATCAATAAGTTGTTCTAAGACTCAATTGATGAAGATGAGGGTGTTAGCCACCGGAATCCAAGGTATGAAAGAAAACTCAGAGATATGACTTGAGTATACCTTGAGCTCATGACCCTGATCTTGCTAAGTCCCGGTGACTTCATTCATTCTTTGCTAAGGGACTAGCAAAGTTCAGGTAGGGGGGCGTGTTGGTGGTCGTTACGATACGGTTTCACCACCAACATTCTGTCACATTTCAGGCTCATCTTGCTCATAACAAAGTGAAATTGGTTATTTCTAATGAGTTCCACAAGTTTTGTATAATTTGTGAGTGCAGGAGCAAGCAAGCAAAAGATGAGCCATATTGGGCACAAAGCTAGGCCGGCCGGCCTATGCTAGGCCGACCGGCCCCCTTCTGTGGCCCCTCGCCACGTCACTGATCCAGGAGATCACAAACACAACACTAATGATCCTGAGATGTGCGATCAACGTCGGTTTGATCCAAGGACCCGAAAGGCCTAGAGTGCAAGACACATGGATTAGAGGGCCCACAACTTCGGATTCTTGGACAGCCTCAACTGAACGCAACCGTCACCGACCTCAGGAGGCAATCAGGAGCGTTCACGACGAAGGCGGTGACCAGAGGCGCCAGGTGCCGGCCGGCCTCTTGCTGCAGCTCCACGCTACCAGCTTCAGCGTGGAGGTTAAGCAGGTGGTTGGCGTGACGGTTAAGCTGGCTACCGACCTTTGAAGGCTATAAAAGGCCACCTCCTCTCTATCCCAAGACACACCATCCATTGGAGAGAAGAGAAGGCTCAAGATGTAGTCCACTATTATCTTAGAGTAGAGTAGAGAGAGTAGTGGGTGAGTGCTTGGGTGAGAGCCAAACGTGTAGAGGGAGTTCGGGAGTCATCTCGGCCTTCCCTCAACATTGTTCCGTCCCCGAGGAATAAAGCTTCAGAGATATCTTCAGTAAGTTCCTTGGTCTCTTGCCTTAGTACCTCGCTAGTTTACTCTTTACTTTCAGCAATTTATCTTGGCTATATATGATCTGCGGGTACCTGAGTCTCCATGAGTGACAGTGACTTTTGTTTGGGGTTTCCTCTATAGCCCTTCGCGTTGGGTGGAGGTCAGTGGCTGAAAGCTTAGGCATGGTGCCTGTGCTAGCTAGTCACCTCAGGTTGTGTTGCACCCCACGGAACTGCAGTGGTAGGCGGCAGGTGGTGACAGCCCTGTCCGTCCTTTGTACTCCACCACGTTCGGGTGTACTCATAACAGTAGTGCTGAGCCCGGAAGAACCCCTCTCTCACCCCATTCTGAGTTCTTCCCGTTCTAGCCGTTGAAGCAGATCATGTTAGATTAAGATAGGTTGTCTGGGGTAACGAGTGGCTAACTAAGGTTAAGCTCTCTACACCCTTTACCCTTTTCTCCCTAGGTGGGTCCGGTTAGAAAAGTTCTAGGCTAGTCGCGTCGTCTACCGTTCCTTGGATTTGATATCCAGGTTCTTACTCCCCTGGTGAAAGGCTACATCGGACTCCGTGCGCTTGTGGATTTTAGTTAGGCTAAGGAGTGCCAACAAGCTAGCCAACGTGGTTATGGTACCAAAGAAAAACGGACAGTGGAGAATGTGCATTGACTTCACCTGTCTAAACAAAGCTTGTCCGAAGGACGACTTCCCACTGCCTCCGATAGATGTCCTTGTCGATCAGGCAGCATGCTGCGAAATGCTCAGTTTTTTGGATTGTTTTTCTGGTTACCATCAGATCTGGATGAAGATAACAGATGAAGACGCCACCAGTTTCACCACTCATTCAGAACTTACTGCTTCATCAGAATGCCAGAGGGACTCAGGAATGCAGGGTGCACTTTCAGCAGAATGATCCAGAAAATTCTGGGGTCTCAGTTGAAAGAAATGTTTCAGCTGACGTCGATGATGTCGTTGTGAAAAGCAAGCAGAGAACTGATCATATCCAAGACCTTCGGGAAACTTTCTCAAACTTGAGAAGAAATGGCCTGAAACTGAATCCAGCAAAGTGTGTTTTCGGAATCACCAAAGGAAAACTTCTGGGTTGCCTAATCTCCAAAACAGGAATTTAGGCGAACCTCGAGAAAATTGAAGCAATCAGACGGATGCAACCACCAAAGACCAGGAAAGATGTGCAGAAGCTTGCCGGCAAAATTGCAGCACTTGGCAGATTCATCTCCAAATCAGCAGAACGAAGCCTGCCTTTCTTCAGGGCACTTCAGAACACGGCAAATTTCCAGTGGGGACCAAAACAGCAGAAAGCCTTCGAAGAGCTCAAGAAGTACATTGAAAATCTGGCAGGTCTTTCCAGCCCAACTCCAGGAGCACAGTTGATGTTATACATTGCGGCCTCAGACACAGCTTTGAGTGCAGCACTGGTAGAGGAAATAGAAATCAACGGAATACCGACACAGGTCCCGATTTATTTTGTTTCAGAGGCCCTCTCGGGTTCTAAGCTGTTCTACTCTGAAATGGAGAAAATGGCATACACAGTTGTCATGGCCAAGAGAAAGTTATGACACTATTTCCTCAGCCACAAGATCCTTGTACCAACCTCGTATCCGTTACGAGACATGTTTGAAAACAAGGAATCCCTAGGCAGGGTAGGAAAATGGGCAGTAGAATTGCAGGAGCACTATGTCGATTTCGTCCCTCGAACAGCAATTAAATCACAAGTCCTGGCAGACTTCATAGCAGATTGGACACCTTCTAGTCCGTCATGTTCCAGACTGATTCCAGAATCTCTGTGGGAAATACAATGTGATGGTGCTTATTGTGACCGAGGGTCAGGAGCGTCTGCAGTAATTCTGTCACCATCAGGAATCAAACTCCGATACGCCATCCGCCTAGACTACGACAACTGCACAAACAATGCAGCAGAATACGAGGGGCTGCTGTTGAGGCTTCGGAAGGCAAGGGCACTAGGAGCTCGCAGAGTCTTTGTAAACACTGACTCCGAGCTGATTTCAGGGCACAAGGATAAATCATATAAAGCCAAGCACCCAGAGCTAATAAAGTATCTAGCAGCTGTGAGGTCCATGGAAAAGTATTTCTTCGGATTCACGGTAAAAAATTATCCAAGGTCCAGAAACAAAGAAGCAGACGAATTGGCAAAGGCTGCAACAACCAAGTCACCACTGCCTTCGGATGTGTTTTACGAAGTGCTCAAGCAGAAATCAGTTCTCGGTGATGAAGCCCCTGTGAGATACATAAACGCCATTCAGAGTGAAGATTGGAGAGCCCCTCTCTTGGCTTTCATTAAGGGCCACTTCGAACCCGAAGACGATGCAGAAAAAAAGAAAATGGAAGCAAAGGCCAGAAATTACTGCATAGTAGACGGAAAATTGTGTCGAATGGGAGTCTGCGTGCCACTCCTCAAATGCATCTCTGTCGAGGAAGGCAAAGAACTGCTCCACGAAATTCACAGTGGAATGTGCTCATCACACATCAAAACGAGGGCTCTAGTTCAGAAATCTTTCAGGCAAGGATTCTATTGGCCATCAGCAGTATCAGACGCCGATGAAATTGTAAGAACCTGCAACAACTGCAGCATGCACGTACCATACAAGCATTACCCAGCAAACGAAGTACAACTCATACCACCTATTTGGCCTTTGTCAAGATGGGGAGTAGACATCGTGGGACCACTCCCGAAGGCACAGGGCAATTTAACCTATGCAATTGTGGCCGTGGAGTATTTTTCCAAGTGGATCGAGGCGAAACCAGTGCAGAAAATCACATCCGCGTTAGTGCAAAAATTCTTCTGGCAGAACATCGTATGTCGCTTCGGAGTACCAAGGGAAGTAACAGTCGACAATGGCAAGCAATTTGATAGTGAATCTTTCCGCAATTTCTGCCAGGGGCCTCGGAACCAAACTGTGTTTTGCTTCTGTATACCACCCGCAATCTAACAGGGCAGTTGAAAGAGCAAATGTAATCATCTTTTCTGGCATCAAGAAGAATATCACAGGCCTTCCAAAGGGAAAATGGGTCGATGAACTGCCGAGAGTTGTCTGGTCTCATAACACCACAGAATTAAGAACAACAAAGTTCTCACCATTCAGGCTACTATACGGAGAAGAAGCCATGACCCCAGAAGAAATCAAACACGAGTCGTGGAGAACAGAAGAAGAAGCACACCAGGATACAACCCTTATGGAGGTAACACTAGATACCATGGAAATCCTAAGGGAAGAAGCTTCCAAAAATCTAGAAAGTTATCAAGAAGAAACCAAGCCTTCAGGTTACAATCACTGGACGGAATCGATGACCCGTACCCATGGAACGAAGACATGCTTCAACGCTATTACATTTAGGGAGCCAGGGGCTCAGAAAGCACATCCTAAATTTCTTTTTGTAGTTCTCCTTTTGTAATTTCTCTTTTACTTTTCGCAAGTATCAAATGTAATAAGGGGTCCGTACTCTTTTCCTCACAGGGGAAGCTTTCGGGTTGCGTTCCATAAGCAATCTGGAAGTGTGAGGTTTTTAATGAGGCGGATTTCCTGTGTAATCCCTTGTGTAATATAAACAAGGTATCCCCAAAAAACGAAAATCCCGAAGCAACAAACCACTTCGCAAACAAAGTGGAGTTGTCTTCGGAACCTTGTTGGTTTGAAAACCAATGTGAGTTAAGCCTCAGAGCGCAGCTTTGGCCCGAGCGCAAAAGCCTTAACTCATATACGTAAAGCGTAGAAAAACATTCCGCAGAGAATGTAGGGGAAACACGCCCCTGGGCCCAAAACCAAACGCAAACGGTACCGGAAAAATCTTAAACACCTTCCGACGGGAAGGAACATGCAGCACTTTCTCGAAAATCTACACGCCCCTCGGGGTTCGATTTTTGAACCGGGGGGGGGGGGGGGTGAGATGTTCTTCGAACAAGATTGTGATTCAAATCTTGAACCGCCTTCGGGGCTTTATTGAGCACATACATTACAAAAATTCAAGGTTCGCTTTGTACAACATCACAAATTTCCGAAATCAAACTATGAACAACGCCAGAAACGATGGCCTCAGCTTCTCCTCTCAAGAATGCATCGAAATCACCTGCGTGCGGAAAAAATAGGATACAACAAAAATTACAAGGTGGGCTTCGGAAAATACAAAACCTAGCTAGGAAACTTGTACATAAATTCTGCAGTTTCATATTCAGTGTTATATACGGGTTCCTCCTTCGGAGGTAGCAAACCGAAGGGGGGCACGAACCCGCCACCAACACCAATCTGGTTAAGGCGCTTCATCTCACGAACAAAGTAGCGGGTGTGTAAAATCCTATCATGTTCCACCATATTTCGGTGGAACTCGGCGAAAAAAGACCGGGATTCTGCGTTACGAATCTCGTACTTCCGGAGCTTATAGGCCCAAAACATTTCAAAGCTAGCATTCGGACGTTTAGCAAGAAACTTGGACCAAATGCTACCAGACATTAGAAAACCATCTTTGTACATCATCAAAGGAACCACACCTTCGGTTACCACGGCAGGATTAACATCCAAGACCTGCGCGGCAACCGAGTAGAGTTAGCAAAATATTCCCACAAGATTACAACAAATCCACGTTCCATCCAAAGTACAACATAGTTCCTCACACTTCTCGCGCGTCGGTATTTAAATCTTTATCTGGAACAGTTCCGACGACATCCTCGGAAGGGGCCACATCCGCAGTGCCGAGAGTCCCGTCGGTTTCCAGAGGGGCGTCTTCGCAGATGGTCTCCAGCTTCAACGAGGAAGTAGATTTAGCAGACATCCGAGCCTTGAGTGCAGCAGAAACCTTGTTTTCAATTTGCGCACGGATCTACAAAGCGACAAAAGTCAAAAGAGGAGGAGTATCAGGAAAACCAAAACAAAAAGACAAAGGATACAAACCTGCTCTTCAATACGACGGGACTCGTCCCGAGCCAAAACACCACCGTGAAACTTGAAAAAGGTAAGCATGAAATTGTTCGCAATATTCTTGGCCAAAGGGCTTAAACCCTTCGGAGCTAGATCATCTTCAGAAGGCCAGACAAATGAAGGGTCCTTAAGCATTTGCAACTCCCTTTTCCCGATGTGCTGCGAATTAGCAGAAGCATCCGGGGGAAGCAAGGAGCAAATGGTCTGAGCAAAAGCCCGAGAGGCAACCTTAGCATTCAGTTCACCCCACAGACTGCTACCGATTGAGGCCACCTCCAAACAAGAGAATATCCAATCGTAGAAGCCTTCGATGCTGCACTCATTAACATCTAGGTCAGGAGGGATAAGTCCAAAGGGCGCAAGAGCACGGGCGAAACCACTCTTATCTTCTTCTACACCCTCGGCTTGTGCATGCATGTAGTCCTCGAACTGTTTCTTTAGCTCAGCAAAGCTAACATCTTTGCCGCTAACGTCCTGTTTTAGCTTCTCATTCTCTTCGACAAGCTCCTTATTTCGAGCTCAATTTTCATATCTTCAACAATCTTCTTAAGCTCCTCGTTCTCCTTGCTAAGAATTTCTTTTTCCAAGGCAAGATCACTGGACCGCCCTTCCTCCAGACGAAGACTTTCGGAAAGAGAATTCTTCTCCAGACTGGCAACCTTCCCCGAAGCAACCTCGGAGCTCTTCATGTACGGCCTTAGATCCTCTATATCTCGCTTGTGAGTCCGAGAGGCACATCAGATAGACAGGTAGGTCTTCAGGGCTAAATCCTCAGCTTGTTGCAAGACAGATTCTGTGTTCTGTTGGCAAAGCTTGTTTTCCATCAAAGGCAAACAAAAGGAGTGGCCGGCTTCGGAAAGGAATTCGTGTTCATGCCCACCACTTTTGAAAGAAACCTTTCCAACAACCTGCCCGCCAATCAGCTTGGCATCCGACGGAAAACCCAGCTTATTGGCAATCTCCCTGGGGTCCTCGGAGCTAACAAAATAACTACTGCTAGTTTCAGTATCTTCAATGTCCACGTCAGCATTATCTTCATCCCCGAACACTGGTCCCAGGGGCAGGGACTCAGTCTTTGTTTCCGAGGAGCTATCCGAGGAAGGACTGGAGTCCCGAGAAGACCTCTACGACGTGTTTGAACTGGAATCACGATGCTCCGGAGAACGAATGCGCTCATCGCCTGCATCAGCTTCACCTTGACCACCCTGTTCCCCAACCTTGTCGGCCTCTTCATCGCTATCAGAAGCAAGGGGGCTGTAGATAACACCAATTCTGAGGGATGACGGACCGCTTGCCAGGACCACCTCGGATGTAACCAACTGTTTAGGACAGTCCCCTGTCTGTGGAGGAGGGACAGGAGACAAATTCTGAGGGCCTTCCGGAACATTCTGCTCAGACGGCCGTTCAGGGGCTTCAAGAGACCCAACTTTACCGATGTCAACCAGCACTTCATCCTCGTCCATATCACCAAAAACATTCTTCAGGATCTCCTTAGGATCAAGGATCTTTAGTTTCTTCAAGGCATCACCCGAACTCGACGCCTTGCGCTTCGCCACGCGCTTCAGGCGAGAGTGCGGAGTCTCTCTGCCGCCAGGAGGAACATCTCCTTCATCACCAGAAACTGCATTCAAATCAGCAGGCTCTGCAACTTTTTCCCCGATCCGGCAGGCTTTCAATTCCTTGGCGATGCTCTTGTTGGTAGATTTCCGCAAACCAGGGGAAATTTTAAAAAATTTGAACACCCGGTTCGACCTCTTCAAAGAGAGAACTTTCTTGCTCTAACCGAATTCAGTTGGGGATTCCTTCCCGATCATGCCATTAACATCCTTTTCAACCCAAGAAGCATTAATGCCTGCGGAAAAAGGATAAATATTAACACAAGTAAAAACCTAAAGCTGTAAATAGAAATAACGAATAAACAAGAAACACACCTTTGGCAGTCAAACCGAAGCACTTAGCGAAATCCGGAATTGGAATCCCATCTTCAGGAGCTTCTTTCCAACGCTCCACACTCCAACCAGCCTTGACCGGAAAAACGCGGCACAGGCGGAATTCCTCGAAAAGGTCATGAACACTATACTTCTGGGAAATTTTCCGAAGCATCTCCACAAAAGCCACCCCTTCGGGGGCTGCGCCGGTGGAAGACGGCCAAGATTTCGGAAGGTTAGCGAGGGGGAACACGCAATTGCGTAATTGCCCTCGTTGTCCTTGTCAGCCTCGTGATACATCCAGGCTGTCCACCACTTATTCGGCCACTTGTTCCGGTAGGCAATGACAGGGAACAATACATGAGGCTTGTATGTAAAATTGAGACAACCAAACTGACATTCTTTCTCAACATCCCCTTTGCTAGGGTGAGTATGCAGTTGAGCTTTCGAAAGCTTGTGCACTTTGTGAGCATACAGGAATCCCTCCACACTCGCCTTGATCTTCGTGCTTTTGCAAACCCACATATATATGTTCAAACGAATGAAGGCGTTCGGTGTGAGCTGGTGCAGGTAGACGCCACAATGCTTCAGGATCTCAACGATGACCGGGTCCAAAGGAAAACGGAGACCAGATATGAAGTGGTCGCGAAAAACAACAACTTCACTGTTTTTCGGGGATGGCTTCGTATTATTTTCCTCGGCAACCCTAGCTTTCCCAGGTTCAATCATGCTAGACGACTCTAGCAACTGTATATCATGCTGCTTCAGTGTACTCAAGCCAAACATGAAAGTAGGCGGCTTCGAGGAAGTATTATCACAGTCATGGACCCCTTCGTCATCAGCCCTCTTCCGCTTCGGAGCCATCTAAATCTAGAAAGTGAAATCCTACAAGACTAAGCCTAAGCAAACCCGAAACCTAATTTGAAAATAAAAGCTAAAATAAAAGAAACCGAAGCCAAAACAGGAAAAATACCTCGGAAGTAGAACACGGCTCAGATTCAGAGGCGGCTTCGGAGCTCCTCCAAAACAAGAACTAAGAAAGTGAATGTGTGATCAACAAGGCTTCACCACACCCGCTTATATAGACAGCCAGATCAAGATGGGCCCCGCAAAATAACCAAAATGGGCCAAAACGTGGCCCAGGTTGGTGAGATGTTCTGGAAGTCTACTTCCCCCCCCCCCTCCCCCTCTCTCACCGTTCCATTGTTCGGCGGCGTTTCGGCAGCTTAGGCCGCCACGTGGATGGCTCTGACGAGAGAACGCGCGTCCTTCGCTACCGAGGGGCTACTGTTGGGGGGCCGACTTCGAAAGGCCATTCCCCTTCCCCCTCGGATTCCTAACTTCACCCGGCACGACCTTTGGTGTGCGTTTTCATTGCGTTTCAGGGAGTCGAGGACTTCAGCGGGGATCCAAAGGGAACGAAGGACCTTGACGTGACGAGGAGAAACACGAGGACCACCTCGTGTTTTGGGACCAGTCGCTGAAAACCCGAAGCCACCTTCGGGTTCGGAGAGGAGCGATCAGGCTAACCAAGCATGGAAATCAAGATCGAAGACCCCTCCGGAATTGTTGTGGGACCCACGATAAATTAAAAATGGGTTGAGTTGTAACATTTCCAATAATGTCCCGGAATATTTGAGGAATCTAGTTGTTGCATGGGGGCACAGTTGTAATTGTACCTGAGGTCGGTTCGCCTCCCTATAAAAGGGGAGGTTTTGTAATAAACGGGGGACAATTTTTGATACAAGTTTTTAAATCTACTTTGGAGTTCCTCGTTTTGGAGTCGTGTTCTTTTCCGAGGGGGCGGCCCTTTTCACTTTCCGTACCCCCTTCGGATGGCTATTGGTGACGGAGTCCAATCCGGGGCCGTCCTACACGCAACACACACCACTCCTAACCGACCCACGGCCCCATCACCAACCCTTTTGAAACACATGCAACCTCCCGAGGATCGAAAACCCTCTCTTAATGAGGAAATCTCTCACACCCTATAGATCATTGAGGCATGCAAGTTTCTTCAAGGAAAATGCTCCTCAATCACCGGCCATTCGTAACATAAACCTCCAGACCATCCCGAAGGAACCAACCCAGCACAATCCTCGACAACTGCAATTACCCAACTCTCTAAATCCTAACCATCAAGGTTGTCTGCCCGAGGTCATGCCCAAATTAAACCCTCGTAGTCTTGGGATTTCCAACAATGTCTTTCGAAAGGAGATATGTCTCTAAATACCCTATGGAAACCATCCCACCAAATGAGTAGTTAAACCATGCTCATTCCTTCGAGCACTCGAGGCGAACCCCCCACGATTAAGAAAACTCAAGGGATGGATTCTAGTGGAATAAATGGGGTGATTTGGCAAAAGAATCACCACATAAAATACGGAGACCCCATTCCACCAGAATGGTCAGTAAACCTTCCGTTCTGTCATACTGGAAGGGGACACTTCTCAAGGTACTTAGAAGAATCACCATACCAAACTATAGGATGAGAAGTGGTCACCCAAGTTTTACACCAACTCTGCTCCCGCCAAATAACCCCGGAGGTTTTGCCAAGCTCAAGTGAATGTGACCCCGGTTACAATCACAACCTCCCCCCAAGTTTCATCTCTTAAGTAGATTAAAACTATTAAAGAGATGAATGGTAGGGAGATGATGGTTCCAAGCAGTATCTCAAGAATAAGGGATCACGGAGTAGTACACTGAAGAAGGATATATCTGAGTAATGAAAAGAAACCTCGGATACTTGGAAACTCGGATAAAGATATAACACTCTCAAGGATAAAGAAAATCTGAGAGTTAATTATAGAGCCATCGATTAAACTTAGGGAAAACCTTGTTAGTTTTCCTTAAGAAGGGTGAAGAATCACAGGGGATAAGCTGGTACGGGAATAACTCCGACAATCAAGTAAGTTATCCTGAAGTACCAGGACCCGACCTAGATATATCAAGATAAAAGAAAATCCTAGATAAGGAGTCTAACCTCTAGAATCTAGGGTATCTACTGAAAAAAGGAAAATACCCAGATAATGTAGGAAAGTGACAAGTTAGTTCTCCTTAAGTGGGGTAGTAACCCGAAAGGGAGAAAGGAAACCTGGCCTCAAGAACTTGGGGATTAACACCACGCGGAAAGGAGATTATCCTCAAGACATTCCAAGTATGACCGGGAATTACTAAATGTATTCAGGGAATAACGGACGAAAGCATCAGTATTAATGTTCCCTCGCATGGAAATAAAGACTAAATAAATTACAAGGAGAAATCATTTTTAACATCGAAAGGAAGAAGAAATTCCTTTTGATAAAAATCGGAAACTCCGATCCTCGCACTCGTTAAGGAAATATTAGGATAAACCCTAGTTTTCTTTCTAACCCAAAATCTCGGGACGAGGTTTACCTTAAGTGGGGTAGCCCTGTAACACCCTGCTTTTTAAGGCATTTAGAAATATAGGCTTTACAAAATTTTTCTTTAAATTAAACATAATTTCTCTCCTCACAATATTCCCCAAAATATATTTCCTAAATTAAACTATGCATTTAACTGGACATATGTGTGGCACTTGTATGTTTAGAAACCTCTCCTACCAACTCTTGGGATTAATATTCAAGTCCAATTTAAATACTAATTCCCTATCTTCAAAACTCCTCCAAAATCCCCCAAATCAGGCTTCGCATCAAAACTCTACCCAAATTTGAATCCCCATTCAAATTTGTGTTCAAAACCACATTCAAATAAATAGAAAACCCTTTTCTTTGTCTTTACTGGGTCGAACCCTGCTTGCGGCCCAGCTCGCCCCCGTGGCCTAGCTGGCGCCTGCGGCCCAGCTCCCTCCCTCCTTTCCTGGCCCAGTGGCCCATGTGACCGTCTCCTTCCTCCTCTTGTTCTGCATCGCGCCGTCGCCATGTCTCAGCACCGCCGCCGCCGGCGTCACACTGCCGCGCGCTGGCGCTCCGCTCGTAGCGCCCTCCTCGTCGTTGGATGCACCCGCATCCAAGCGCAGGCGCGCCGCGCGCAAAGCGCTGCCCCGCGTGACCTTACCTCTCCTCCGCCCGGGACTTTCCCCTCCATTAATTGCTCCGCCGCAATCCTTCGACGCCGCCCGATCGGAGCCCCACGGCCGGGATGCCATCTCGGAGTGCGTACGCGCCGCGTGTCCGCACCTCCGCCCTCCACCGCATTGAGGGTGCGGCGCTGACCACCATCCATCAACCGGAGTCGAGCTCGCCGCCGCCGTTTCCCCGGCGCGACGCGTCGAGCTCCTCCCGGCCTTCCTCTGTAACACTCGGGATGCATACATAAAAAATACGCTTTGTAGGTGAGAATACGTAAAGTTGATGGGAAAAAATAACATTTTTGATCCAACGTTCGGATGGTCGATCTGAGATCATGGCTGCGTAGAACTCGTCGAATCCTTTCCGTTTGACTATTCACATGACTCGTTCGGAGTTCGGATCACAGAGTTATGGATGGCACATTTTTTCCTTTGGCCGCTACAGTAACTGCCGCTATAGTTGTCGTCAGCTGCACGGCCCTTTTGGCGCACTGGATTAGGGCATCATACTTTGCTAGCCAGCTCATCCCCAAGATCAGATCCATCCTGATGGAGTTTAGAACCATCAGTTGTGCGAGGAAGTCTACCCCCCTTATGGTGACCTTAACATCGGGACAGCGTAAGGTTGCTCTCAATTCCCCCCAGGTGAAGTAACTAGCATAGTATTTCCCGTGGGTTGCATAAGCATCTTATTCTTTTTCACAAAGTCGGCAGATATGAAAGCATGCGAAGCCCCGGAATCAAACAAAACTGTAGCAGGGTGTGAGTTTACTGGAAACGTACCGACGACCACATCAGTAGCTTCTTGTGCAGTCTCGGCGCCCATGTGGTGAACCCTGCCCTTGACGAAGTTCTGCTGGCCACGGTTTCCCTGTGCCTGCTGTTGGTTCCCATTCTGGACCGGCTGCTGTCCGGTCCTCTAATTGTTGTTGGCGCCCTGGCCAGCATCCTGGACCCTCTTGGGGCAAGCGTTGGAGAAGTGCCCCGGTTCCCCACAGTTGAAGCACATCCTCAGCCCTATTGGCGTGTTGTTGGCCTGGGTAAGGCAGGGGCCCTGGTTGTTCTGCTGCTGGCTCTGGCAGCGTTGTTGCTGCTGTTGTTGCGGTGGTGGATACTGCTGGCGCTGCATGTTTTGATTGCGGTTCAGCAGGCTAGACTGCCCCTGGAAGCGCTGCTGGTTCACTGGTTGACTCGGCTGGGGGTTGAAGCGGGGGCGGCTGCTGCTTCCTGACTACTGGTTCATGAACTTCCTCTTCTTCTCTTCCATCTCCCGACGCTTGTGTTCCAGCATCAGGGCTCCATCCACCAACTCCCCAAAGTTTGGGAATTTGATGCAAGTCATCTGGTACTGCAGTGCATCCAATAGCCCATTCCGGAACCGGGTCTATCTCTTCATGTCAGTGGCGACGTCCTTAGGAGTATAACGGGCCAGTTCAAGAAACTTGTCATGGTAAGCAGTGACACTCATCCCTTCCTGCTTCAGCGCCAGGAACTCTTGCTTCTTCAGGGTCATCAACCCTTCAGGCACATGGTGAGAGCGGAAGCTGTCGCGGAACTGCCGCCAGGTGATCAGATTGCGGTGAGGCTGTGCATACTGGTAGGCATCCCACCAGTCTAGGGCTGCTGCCACAAGTTGCCCTGATGCGTAGAGGACCTTCTCCCTGTCATCACACTGTGCAATGTCGAGCTGCCTCTCCACAGACTTGAGCCAGTCTTTAGCTTCCAGTGGGTTGCTGGCGTTGGAGAACTTGGGTGGATGTCCCCTCAAGAACTCGCTCCTCCTATCCATGGCAGGCGCCAGAGGCTACTGGACAGGCGGGTTCTGCTGGTTCTGTTGCATCATGGCCATGATCTGGGCCATCTGCTGCATCAGCTGGGTCTGCGTCTGCATCATCTGCTCCGTGGTGGGTGGCACTGGCGGGTTCTGGTTCTGGTTCTGGTTGGCCCCACTGCCACCTGTCCTCCTTGTGTCAACCATCTGTCAATAATGTATAATTTCTCATTAATAACCACAGGGCCATAATAAATAACATTCCAATCTCATTGCAGTCGAATCTCAGAGACACTGTATAACTGACAAGATAAAGAACCTCATATGCAGGGAAGGCGATAGATAAAGTGCAACAAAGATAAAGACCCCAACTATTTATTCATTAAACTCCTTATACCTTAATCCAATACTAGATGATCACAGATTTGCATCTGCTCTCATCACAAACATTACAAAAATCCAAATCACACAAAGCATAATAATAAACCATCCAAGCAGCTAAGGACATAGTTCACACAAGACTCGACACGACACAACCAGTTTTGACTCAAAAGCGTGGTACTAAATGATCCCTATTATAGACTCATGGTACTAAACTCCTAAGGATCGATGGTGGTGCGGCTTGCTGCATTCCTGTAGAATGTCATCCTGAGAGGCGGCGACTCCCCCTGGTACCTCGGGCTGTGCGGCATCGGTCTCCCCATGTAGTGCTCCTCCATCGCCTCGATCGTGAAGTAGGCTGCGTCAAGACGGTTCCTTAGTCTGTGGTTCTCCTGCAGGGCGGCGGTCAGCTCTGTGCTGAGGGCGCCGGCGAGCCGCACTGTGGAAGCAAGCTGGGCGTTCCCAACACCCGCGAGCGTAGCGATGATACAAGCTGCCTCACCGCTCCTCCTGCGGGGGTACCACCTCTCTGGCTGATGCTGGATCGCGGGGTAGTGCCTGTGCCTGTAGACGTAGAGAGCCTGTCGAGCTGCATCAGCTATCCCTGCCTCCTGTGTCTCCCTGTCACTGGCGGCGTAGTGGACGGTCTTCCCACGGTCAGCTCTAACATGCGGATCACGCACGCGGACGTGCACCTCAGTCCTCCAGTAGTTGTCATAGCGCTGATGGGTCCACCACCAGCTGTGGTACTCCACTCTAAAGCAGAGAAAAATTAAAACAAGGGTTATAGATGATAAAAGAGCAATGATAAAATAAAATCTATACGACCATTCTATCTAGACTGCGATCCTACAGTCAGCACGGCTCTGATACCAATTTCTCACACCCAGATTTACACAAAATCTGAATGCGTCCGTATGTGTGCCCAGGACGTCCACAGAACACATACAACATACAAATATGGATCTCAAAGAACACAATGCTCGAAATAAATAGTTTTACATCCAGAGTTTAACACAAAGACATAGTCTTACACCAATAACACAGCGGAAGTCTATTTATTAATGTTCTCAACTAAAGAAGAATGGCGCCTCAATCCCATAGGGACGCCGACTGGTTGATCGCAGCTCAGAAGTAAGGAAGATCCTCCGGGAAGTCTACAAATGCCTCCTCATTCACTGCTCCATCTGTTACCCGTCCGGGATTTTGTTGATTGTTGGCAAGTGTAAGTAACTCCTCTTACTTAGCAAGTATAACAGGAGTATATGCAAGGCTAAAAAGGTTGACTCGGGTTTACTGCTTTAGCACTTTTAGTTGGTTCGTTTTATCATTCTCCTAGTTACTACAAGTGTAAAGGAACTCCCAGTTGTAACCCCATTAAAGATGTAAGTGACATTAATACCATAAAGCATCATCATTAACCTCATCTTCTAATCAAAAAGGATCCAGGCCGCTCGTGACCGTGAGCACGGCTATCATGATAGATGTACACTCTGCAGAGGTTTCGCCCTTTCCCCAACCGTTAGCGTAAAAGCTCAAAGGAGCTTTCCACCCAACCACGCACATACCACACTTCCGAGGCGTGAGTGCATAGGGACGCTACAAGGCTTTTCACTAGACACCCTAACAAACACAGTAGCCGCGTCGGTACAATATGGGCAGCATGACCCTCGGCACCGAGATTGACTTAGGCCCACGGATCAAACACCATAGGGGGGTCAATGGCGTCCAGAGCGCGATAGCCATCAAGCGCAACGTGCGGAGCATCCAGAGCGCAGGTAAGATGCTCCCAACACGGGACTGTGCCTAACGAGGCATAGCCGACGGATCCCAGAGTGTAAGGGAGTCCGTCCTTGGTGGATCGAACCATACTCGCACCCATATTTCCCAACACGCCTAACTGTAACCACTGGTAATCTAGAGACGTACAAGCTACTTGTCCAAGACCAGAGCCATAGTAGTTACGGCGGCGGCGACAGGTTCCTGGGTTGCCGCTTAATGAACCGAACCTTAAGGAGAGACACTAGAGCATACCCGAAGCAAAGCTCTAGCTCCCTGAACCATGTTGCTAAAAAGCAAGTTTTACCATTTAATTTAAGTGAACCATCAAGTCATGATTAATAGTTGAATAAAGGTGATGTGGCTGCGCTTAGCAAAAGACTACCCATATGCATTAACCCGGGATTACAAGGTACAAGGTAAAAGGACTAGGAACAACCTTAAGGTAAACAATTTAAGACACATGCATATGTATAAATTATTGCAATAATGTATAGGTATCAAGGATGTTCCATGCTATACTTGCCTTCCTCAACGCCTGGCTGCAACTGCAAGTCCTGCTCCTCGAACTCCTGGTCACCAACGAACTCGAACGGCTCACCGGCTGGTCACGCAATCACCACACAAGCATCCACACAAGCCAGTACATGCAAACAAGGTTACTCTATTAGAACAGTACACCAAACAGTATAAAAAGAGCAAAGCAAGGTTATAAAACTACTCTATGCTTCGCTACGAACACGTGAGCGCGAGAATCACTCTAATCGGAGCTAAAACGTGAAAACTATGCATAAAACAAGCTATAGGGACTTGCTGGCGAAGAACAGGAACCACCAGGGGCCTAACCGCGAGAAAAAGGACTAAACTGTGAGAAAACTAAAACTGCGGGGGCCCTCTCGCAAAAACGGCTGATGGCGGCACGGCGGCTGACGGCGGCTGACGCAGCGCTGACGCCGGCGCACCGCCGTCTGCGCGGCACTGTGCCGTGGACGCGGCCGTGGACCGCGCAGGGGCGCGCGTCCACCGGTCCACGGTGCGCCAGCCGCATACCCCTTCGCAGGTTCTGATCAGGGCTGTTGCGCCCGGATCGAACGGCGAGCGGCACGCTGGCGCGGCGGTGCCATGGCCGGGGTTGGCCGGAGCGGGGCATTTGGGTGCTGTGGTGCACGGGGAAAGGCGCGGAGCTCACCGTGACGACGCGGAGCTTACCACGGCGTCGATGGAGGCGACGGCGGCGAGCTTCGGGGCCCCGGGATGACGGCGGCGAGCGGCGGCGATCTAGGGTTTGAGGGGAAAAAGGGGGCGAGGGCGGCGGGTGGCGGCCTTAAATAGGCCCGGGGGTCCTTGGCGTGCACGCCCGGGTCAGACCCGGCGCGGCGCGGCGGCGGTCGAACCCGAGTCGGGCTCAGCTCGGCGGCGGGATGTTGGGGGCGGGCCCCACCTGGCGGCGAGCGCGGGCGAGCGGGCGGGGCGCGGTGCGGCGCTGGTGGGCTGGCGCTGGTGGGTCAGCGGCCCACGGGGCGCGGCGGGGCGCTGCGGGCGAGCGGCTGGGCCGCAGGCGGAGGTGGGCCGCGGCGCTGGGCTGCTGCGGGGTGGAGAGGAGAAGGGGAAAAAGGTTCAAGGGGCAAAAGCGGACTTCAGCAGAAAAAGAGAAAACTCAAAAGAAAACACACCAACTCAAGCAACCAAAACTTATGCAGCAGCATGAATGCATCAATAGTGTTCCTAAGCCTTATATTTTTTTAATTTCTAAAAAAGTTTTATTTCCCCTATATTAACCATGAGCATTTAATTAAAAGACAACTTAATTACTAATTCAAGAAAGGCATTTTTAGGGTGTTACAAACCTACCCCCTTAAGATGAATCTCGTCCTCGAGATTCGGATGTGGATGAGAACAGCTGCGGAAACTCTGCTTTGAGGTCCTCCTCTCTTTCCCAAGTGGCCTCATCCTCTGAATGCTGACTCCACTGAACCTTGCACATCCGTATCACTTTGTTTCTGGTGACCCTCTCGGACTCCTCCAGTATCCTGACCGGGTGCTCATTATAGGTGAGGTCCTCTTGCACATTCAACTCCTCCAGCGGAATCTGTTCTTCGGGTACTCGTAAGCATTTCTTTAACTGTGACACATGGAACACATCGTGTACCCCTGCCAGTTGTTCTGGTAGCTCTAACTGATAGGCCACCTCACCTTTCCTCTCCAAGACCTGGAAGGGTCCTATGTACCGGGGTGCTAGCTTTCCTTTCACATTGAATCTCCACACTCCCCTCATTGGTGACACCTTGAGATATACGAAATCGTCGACATCGAAACTGAGAGCCCGTCGGTGGACATCTGCATAGCTTTTCTGCCGAGACTGTGCCGCTCTCATGTTCTGCCTGATTACCTGCACCTGTCATTCTGCCTCTTTTAAAATCTCAGGCCCAAACACCTGACTTTCCCTAGTCTGGTTCCAGAACAACGGTGTTCTGCACTTCTTCATATATAGGGCCTCGAAAGGTGCCATTTTGATGCTCTGCTGATAATTGTTGTTGTATGGGAACTCTGCGTATCGTAGACTCTTCTCCCAACTAGTCCCATACTGCAATGCACAAGCCCTCAACATATCTTCCAATATCTGATTGGTCCTCTCTGTCTGCCCGTCTGTCTGTGGGTGGTAAGCCGAACTGAACTGCAGCTTCGTGTCCATTGATTCATGTAGCTTATGCTAGAAGTGTGAGGTGAACTGAGTGCCTCGATCCGACACTATCTTTTTCAGAACGCCATGTAAGTATACGATCCTCTCCATATACAGCTCTGCTAGCTGGGCCCCAGTGTATTTAGTCTTCACGGGAATAAAGTGTGCCACTTTGGTTAACCGATCCACGATCACCCATATAGAATCGAACCCTCTCTGTGTGGTGAGCAATCCTGTTATAAAATCCATACCGACCTCTTCCCATTTCCATTCGGGTATCTTCAAGGGTTGAAGTAATCCGGCTGGCCTCTGATGCTCAGCCTTCACTCTCGGACATGTATCACACAGCGCCACGTGAGTGGCAACATCCCTCTTCAGTCCGTACCACCAGAACTTCTCCTTAAGGTCTAGGTACATTTTGGTACTCCCCGGGTGTATAGAGTACGCCGAGTCTTGGGCCTCCCTTAGGATCATGTCCTTGATATGCTTCTGATCCGGTACGCATATCCTCTCTCCATACCATACTGTCCCTTGATCATCCACTCGAAACTCGGGTGCTTTTCCCAGCTTGACTTGTTCTGCTATCTCCTTGATTTTCTCATCTTCTAACTGTCCCTTTCGAATCTCTTGCTCCAATGTTGGCTCTACCTCCAGCTCTGTCATGCTGGCCACGAAACCCAAGCGCAACTTCTCGAAGTCTCGAGCCAACTCTTCCGGTAAATTCCTCTCCGTAACCTGGTTCACGTAGGTTCTCCTACTCAAGGCATCTGCCACCAGGTTGGCTTTACCTGGGTGGTAGTGGATCTCCAGGTCATAATCCTTGATCAACTCCAACCATCTGCGCTGTCGCATGTTCAAGTCTGTCTGCGTGAACACATACTTAAGGCTCTTATGGTCGGTGTAGATGTCACACCTGTGCCCGATCAGGTAGTGTCTCCAGATCTTCAAGGCATGGACCACTGCTGCTAATTCCAAATCGTGGGTCGGATAGTTCAGCTCATGTTTCCTCAACTGTCGGGATGCATATGCCACAGCTCTGCCCTCTTGCATGAGTACACACCCCAACCCCTGTCGAGACGCGTCACAATAAACAGAGAAGTACTTGGTTATATCTGGCAAAACCAATACAGGTGCCATGGTCAATTGCTTCTTCAACTCCTCAAAACTGGCCTGACACTCCTCAGTCCACCCAAACTTGGCATCCTTCTCCAATAGTGACGTCATCGGTTTAGCAATCTTGGAGAACCCCTCGATGAACGTCCGATAATACCCTGCCATTCCCAGGAAACTTCGGATCTCGCTTACATCCTGAGGTGGATTCCAGCTCAATACATCGCTGACCTTCTTTGGATCGACTGCTACCCCTCCATTGGACAACACATGACCCAAGAATGCCACCTCCTTCAACCAGAATTCGCACTTGCTCAACTTAGCATATAACTGGTGCTCCCTGAGCCTCTGCATCACTAGCCTCAGGTGTTCCTTGTGCTCCTCCTCATTCTTAGAGAAAACCAGGATATCGTCGATGAACACAACCACGAACTTGTCGAGATAGTCCATGAACACACTGTTCATCAGATACATGAAGTAGGCAGGGGCATTGGTCAACCCGAAAGACATCACTGTGAACTCGAACAGACCATACCGGGTGGTGAAAGCTGTCTTGGGGATGTCAGACATTCTGATCTTCATCTGGTGGTACCCTGAACGGAGATCAATCTTAGAGAATACGCATGCTCCCTTCAGCTGGTCAAACAGATCGTCGATCCTTGGCAACGGGTACTTGTTCTTGATGGTCTCTTCATTGAGAGCCCGATAGTCTATGCACATTCTCTGAGTCCCATCTTTCTTGTCCACAAACAAAACTGGTGCTCCCCAAGGTGAAGAGCAAGGACGGATATAACCCTTGGCCAACAAAGCCTTTAATTCCTCCTTAAGTTTCTCTAATTCTTTTACCCCCATTCTAGATGGTCTCTTAGATATAGGTGTTGTACCAGGTTTCAATTCAATAACGAATTCGACTTCGCATTCTGGGGGCATACCTGGCAACTCGTCCGGGAATACGTCTGGGAAATCGCACACCACCCTGATATCTTCCAACACTGCACCCTCAGCCTGACTAACTTGGCAATGCTCTAGCGAACTGGTAGCCTGGTACTCAATCTTCTCCCCGATCCTTGTCGTCAGCTGCACGGCCCTTTTGGCGCGCTGGATTAGGGCATCATACTTTGCTAGCCAGCTCATCCCCAAGATCAGATCCATCCCGATGGAGTTTAGAACCATCGGTTGTGCGAGGAAGTCTACCCCCCTTATGGTGACCTTAACATCGGGACAGTGTAAGGTTGCTCTCAATTCCCCCCAGGTGAAGTAACTAGCATAGTATTTCCCGTGGGTTGCATAAGCATCTTATTCTTTTTCACAAAGTCGGCAGATATGAAAGCATGCGAAGCCCCGGAATCAAACAAAACTGTAGCAGGGTGTGAGTTTACTGGAAACGTACCGACGACCACATCAGTAGCTTCTTGTGCAGGCTCGGTGCCCATGTGGTGAACCCTGCCCTTGACGAAGTTCTGCTGGCCATGGTTTCCCTGTGCCTACTATTGGTTCCCATTCTGGATCGGCTGCTGTCCGGCCCTCTGATTGTTGTTGGCGCCCTGGCCAGCATCCTGGACCCTCTTGGGGCAAGCGTTGGAGAAGTGCCCCGGTTCCCCATAGTTGAAGCACGTCCTCGGCCCTGTTGGCGTGTTGTTGGTCTGGGTAAGGCGGGGGCCTGGTTGTTCTGCTGCTGGCTCTGGAAGCGCTGTTGCTGCTGTTGTTGCGGTGGTGGATACTGCGGGCGCTGCATGTTCTGATTGCGGTTCAGCAGGCTAGACTGCCCCTGGAAGCGCTACTGGTTCACTGGTTGACTCGGCTAGGGGTTGAAGCGTGGGCGGCTGCTGCTTCCTGACTGCTGGTTCATGAACTTCCTCTTCTTCTCTTCCATCTCCCGACGCTTGTGTTCCAGCATCAGGGCTCCATCCACCAACTCCCTAAAGTTTGGGAATTTGATGCAAGTCATCTGGTACTGCAGTGCATCCAGTAGCCCATTCCGGAACCGGGTCTGTCTCTTCATGTCAGTGGCCACGTCCTCAGGAGCATAACGGGCCAGTTCAAGAAACTTGTCATGGTAAGCAGTGACACTCATCCCTTCCTGCTTCAGCGCCAGGAACTCTTGCTTCTTCAGGGTCATCAACCCTTCAGGCACATGGTGAGAGCGGAAGCTGTCGCAGAACTGCCGCCAGGTGATCAGATTGCGGTCAGGCTGTGCATACTGGTAGGCATCCCACCAGTCTAGGGCTGCTCCCTCAAGTTGCCCTGATGCATAGAGGACCTTCTCCCTGTCATCACACTGTGCAATGTCGAGCTGCCTCTCCACAGACTTGAGCCAGACTTTAGCTTCCAGTGGGTTGCTGGCGTGGGAGAACTTGGGTGGATGTCCCCTCAAGAACTCGCTCCTCCTATCCCTGGCAGGCGCCAGAGGCTGCTGGACAGGCGGGTTCTGCTGGTTCTGTTGCATCATGGCCATGATCTGGGCCATCTGCTGCATCAGCTGGGTCTGCGTCTGCATCATCTGCATCGTGGTGGGTGGCACTAGCGTGTTCTGGTTCTGGTTCTGGTTCGCCCCACTGCCACCTGTCCTCCTTGTGTCAACCATCTGTCAATAATGTATAATTCCTCATTAATAACCACAGGACCATAATAAATAACATTCCAATCTCATTGCAGTCGGATCTCAGAGATACTGTATAACTGACAAGATAAAGAACCTCATATGCAGGGAAGACGATAGATAAAGTGCAACAAAGATGAAGACCCCAACTATTTATTCATTAAACTCCTTATACCTTAATCCAATACTAGATGATCACAGATTTGCATCTGCTCTCATCACAAACATTACAAAAATCCAAATCACACATAAGCATAATAATAAACCATCCAAGCAGCTAAGGACATAGTTCACACAAGACTCGACACGACACAACCAGTTTTGACTCAAAAGCGTGGTACTAAATGATCCCTATTACAGACTCATGGTACTAAACTCCTAAGGATCGATGGTGGTGCGACTTGCTGCATTCCCGTAGAATGTCATCCTGTGTGGCGGCGACTCCCCCTGGTACCTCGGGCTGTGCGGCCTCGGTCTCCCCATGTAGTGCTCCTCTATCACCTCGATCGTGAAGTAGGCTGCATCAAGATGGTTCCTCAGTCTGTGGTTTTCCTGCAGGGCGGCGGTCAGCTCTGTGCTAAGGGCGCCGGCGAGCCGCACTGTGGAAGCAAGCTGGGCGTTCCCAACACCCGCGAGTGTAGCGATGGTACAAGCTGCCTCACCGCTCCTCCTGCGGGGGTACCACCTCTCTGGCTGATGCTGGATCGCGGGGTAGTGCCTGTGTCTGTAGACGTAGAGAGCCTGTCGAGCTGCATCAGCTATCCCTGCCTCCTGTGTCTCCCTGTCAGTGGCGATGTAGTGGACGGTCTTCCCACGGTCAGCTCTAGCATGCGGATCACGCACGCGGACGTGCACCTCGGTCCTCCTGTAGTTGTCATAGCGCTGATGGGTCCACCACCAGCTGTGGTACTCCACTCTAAAGAAGAGAAAGGGAAAAAGAAAAATTAAAACAAGGGTTATAGATGATAAAAGAGCAATGATAAAATAAAATCTATACGACCATTCTATCTGGGCTGCGATCCTACGGTCAACACGGCTCTGATACCAATTTGTCACACACAGATTTACACAAAATCTGAATGCGTCCGTATGTGTGCCCAGGACGTCCACAGAACACATACAGCATACAAATATGGATCTCAAAGAACACAATGCTCGAAATAAATAGTTTTACATCCAGAGTTTCACACAAAGACATAGTCTTACACCAATAACACAGCGGAAGTCTATTTATTAATGTTCTCAACTAAAGAAGAATGGCGCCTCAATCCCACAGGGACACCGACTGGTTGATCACAGCTCAGAAGTAAGGAAGATCTTGCGGGAAGTCTGCGAATGCCTCCTCATTCACTGCTCCATCTGTTACCCGTCCGGGATTTTGTTGATTGTTGGCAAGTGTAAGTAACTCGTCTTACTTAGCAAGTATAACAGGAGTATATGCAAGGCTGAAAAGGTTGACTCGGGTTTACTGCTTTAGCACTTTTAGTTGGTTCGTTTTATCATTCTCCTAGTTACTACAGGTGTAAAGGAACTCCCCGTTGTAACCCCATTAAAGATGTAAGTGACATTAATACCATAAAGCATCATCATTAACCTCATCTTCTAATCAAAAAGGATCCAGGCCGCTCATGACCTTGAGCACGGCTATCATGATAGATGTACACTCTGCAGAGGTTTCGCCCTTTCCCCAACCGTTAGCGTAAAAGCTCAAAGGAGCTTTCCACCCAACACGCACATACCACACTTCCGAGGTGTGAGTGCATAGGGACGCTACAAGGCTTTTCACTAGACACCCTAACAAACACAGTAGCCGCATCGGTACAATATGGGCAGCATGACCCTCGGCACCGAGATTGACTTAGGCCCACGGATCAAACACCATAGGGGGTCAATGGCATCCAGAGCGCGATAGCCATCAAGTGCAACGTGCGGAGCATCCAGAGCGCAGGTAAGATGCTCCCAACACGGGACTGTGCCTAACGAGGCATAGCCGACGGTTCCCGGAGTGTAAGGGAGTCTATCCTCGGTGGATCGAACCATACTCGCACCCATATTCCCCAACACGCCTAACGGTAACCACTGGTAAGCTAGAGAAGTACAAGCTACTTGTCCAAGACCAGAGCCATAATAGTTACGGCGGCGGCGACAGGTTATGGGTTGCCGCTTAATGAACCGGACCTTAAGGAGAGACACTAGAGCATACCCAAAGCAAAGCTCTAGCTCCTTGAACCATGTTGCTAAAAAGCAAGTTTTACCATTTAATTTAAGTGAACCATAAAGTCATGATTAACAGTTGAATAAAGGTGATGTGGCTGCGCTTAGCAAAAGACTACCCAGGATTACAAGGTACAAGGTAAAAGGACTAGGAACAACCTTAAGGTAAACAATTTAAGACACATGCATATGTATAAATTATTGCAATAATGTATAGGTATCAAGGATGTTCCATGCTATACTTGCCTTCCTCAAAGCCTGGCTGCAACTGCAAGTCCTGCTCCTCGAACTCCCGGTCACCAACGAACTCGAACGGCTCACCGGCTGGTCACGCAATCACCACACAAGCATCCACACAAGCCAGTACATGCAAACTATTCTACGCTTCGCTATGAACACGTGAGCGCGAGAATCACTCTAATCGGAGCTAAAACGTGAAAACTATGCATAAAACAAGCTATAGGGACTTGCTGGCGAAGAACAAGAACCACCAGGGGCCTAACCGCGAGAAAAAGGACTAAACTGCGAGAAAACTAAAACTGCGGTGGATCTATTCACGAAAACAGGAAAACGAGGGGGCCTTCTCGCAAAAACGGCTGATGGCGGCAGGGCGGCTGACGGCGGCTGACGCAGCGCTGACGCCAGCGCAACGCCGTCTGCGCGGCACTGTGCCGTGGACGCGGCCGTGCACCGCGCGGGGGCACGCGTCCACCGGTCCACGGTGCGCCAGCCGCGTACCCCTTCGCCGGTTCTGATCCGGGCCGTTGCGCCCGGATCGGACGGCGAGCGGCGCGCTGGCACGGCGGCGAGCGGCGGCGGCGAGCGGGCGCGGCGGCGCCATGGCCGGGGTTGGCCGGAGCGGGGCGTTTGGGTGCTGTGGTGCACGGGGAAAGGCGCGGAGCTCACCGTGACGACGCGGAGCTTACCACGGCGGCGATGGAGGCGACGGCGGCGAGCTTCGGGCCCCCGGGACGACGGCGGCGAGCGGCGGCGATCTAGGGTTTGAGGGGAAAAAGGGGGCGAGGGCGGCGGGTGGCGGCCTTAAATAGGCCCAGGGGTCCTTAGCGTGCGCGCCCGGGTTGGACCCGGCGCGGCGCGGCGGCGGCGGTCGAACTCGAGTCGGGCTCGGCTCGGCGGCAGGAGGTTAGGGGCGGGCCCACCTGGCGGCGACCGCGGGCGAGCGGGCGGGGCGCGGTGCGGCACTGGTGGGCTGGCGCTGGTGGGTCAGCGGACCACGGGGCGGGGCGGGGCGCTGCGGGCGAGCGGCTGGGCCGCAGGCGGAGGTGGGCCACGGCGCTGGGCTGCTGCGGGGTGGAGAGGAGAAGGGGAAAAAGGTTCAAGGGGGCAAAAGCGGACTTCAGCAGAAAAAGAGAAAACTCAAAAGAAAACACACCAACTCAAGCAACCAAAACTTATGCAGCAGCATGAATGCATCAACAGTGTTCCTAAGCCTTATATTTGATTTTAATTTCTGAAAAAGTTTTATTTCCCCTATATTAATCATGAGCATTTTATTAAAAGACAACTTAATTACTAATTCAAGAAAGGCATTTTTAGGGTGTTACACGCTGTTTTCAGCACGCATCTTTTCTGTGCAGTTTGCAGTAATATCAGTTTTACGTGGTCTTAATGGCTTCAAAAAAATATCAAACCCTTATATGAGTTGTAGAGGATTTCCATAGCTTTCCATAGCCGTAAAGAACACTGGATTTGGATTTAAGACCACGGAGATATTGGTGTTTGACTCTGTCAGTTTTTCAGCCTCGCAATTCTGGACAAAATCTATTCATTAATTTGTTAGGCCAACTAAATGGCAGAACTAGATCTGATGGTCTCTAGATAAGTTATTGTAAATTTTATAAGGTTTCCAGATTGGTAAAGTACATATCTATATGAATTATGGATCTCCAGTTATATCAGTTTTAGTTGGGCTGTTCTGCAGTTGCTGTCAGAGTTTCAGAATAAGGTTCATCTCATGATTAGCCTATGATAATGAATTTATCTTCAGTTTTAGATTACTAGAAAGTTGTGAGTCTTTCAGTTAATTTTCAGTTGCCAAAAGATGAGAATTTTTATCCATCAGGGTTAAATGATACAAAAAGAGAAACAACAGTGCTGCTGTCATGTCTAGATTTTCGGATGTTTTTGTGAGGACGTTGGGTTTGGGCGTAGGAACGCTTTGAGTTATGTTTGTATGCTTGAGTTTGTGCTGAGTTATGTTTGTGAACAGGTGGTATACCTTCGGAGCGTGCTTAGCGCTTCTTCTTGATCTTCGGTGAAGGCAAGTAAACGTAGCGATGTGGTCTACATGCTTTAGCTGTGTTGTTTAAATTGCCTCCATTTAATTTCAGTACCTCACACTAGCAAGATAAATCTGAAAATGGTTTTATATTGAAGTACCTTGTATCACTTGAGGTTTTATTCTGGGAGATATAAATTGTGAAGTATCTGAAGTTCTTGCATTGCAATCTTGCATTTGCATTCTCATGTTGTTTATGCATATGAAGAAAACCGTAGCCGGATTGGTGCGGTAAGTACCGGTACAGCAACGCACGTTGATTTATAGCAATGTGGTTGCAGCCCTCACATCCATTCTTGGGGTGTGTGGGTAGAAGTGAAGTCATGCATTGCATTGCACCATTGCATGTGCATTATGAAGTTTTATCATGAAGAGCTTGTTGTTTACCTCCTACTTGAAGTATATTATTATTTCAGATTGATGTTATCATTTTATTACTGATTCTTAAATCAATGCTTATTTTGCTGTGATTTAAATAACTTGGTTGAAGCAGTTTGCTTGCTGAGGTTTTTCATAAACCTCATATATTTTCCCCCTCTTCAGGTTCCTAAGTTGGAGGGTGCTTCGTTGGATGGGAGTAGCAGCACGTGTGCACACACCTCTACATATATATTTGTTGAAACACATGTGTTGTAATAAAAATGTTTGGATGTGAAGTCTTTGCTTTGTTCTAATCTTTCGTTTGGATCATGGTTGTGTGATGTTTTATTCATAAAAGTGGTTTTTCCTTATTTCTATCATGATTATTGAAGTTGCTTCCGCGTACTCTGTTTATCTTTCTCCTTGTTGTTTTTTTTTGTTGTTGTGTGCCTGTAGTGGTTGTAGTGTAGTGTAGTAATGCTCCAGAATGTGTGCTGGCGTTCTGGGGTGTTACATCCTCCTCCACCGCGCACGACGTGGCGGGCTCCGGCGTACCCCCGGCCGCCTATAAATAGGAGGGTAACCCCTCCTCCTCTCTTCACATTGCCAGGACTGAGCTCGAGCTTGCTCTCCCTCGCTGCCACGGCCACACCGTCCCGCTTCCCGCTGCTCCGAGCATCGTCGCCGGGCTGCGCCGCCGAGCGCGCCGCTAGCGATGCCTCGCCGCTCGGCCGCTGCCAAACAACGCACGCACCGCTGCCGCGCCAAGCCGCCCCGACGCCAGGCACCTCGAACCACCGTGCCGTGCCCCGCGCCGTCGCCTGCCACCACCGCGTCAAGCCGTCGCCGGTGCTGCTGCGACACCTGACCACACCGCCGTCGCACTGGCAACTTCACGCCACCTCTCCCTACGCCGTGCCGACGCCACCGCGTGCCGCACCACACCGATGCCGCAGCTGCCCTGCGTCGCGCCGCGCTTTGCCGTGCCACGCGCCCCGCGCTGCCGCGCTCCTCACCAGCCGCTGGCGGTCCGGCCGGCCACCGGCCCCTTCCCCTTCCTCCCCTGCTCGACGGGGAAGGAAGCAGAGGAGCGGGTGGAAGAGGAAGGCCGTCGGCCGATGCCGTCCCCGCTCCCTCTTTCACTGCCATGCGGGCCCGGGCCAACGCCGTCAGCCGCGCCGATGCCGTCCCCTCCGCCTCACTCGCTGCCCGTGGGCCCCACGCGACGGCCACTTAATGGTCGTCACGCGCCCAGGTGCATGGACATGGTCCAATGGACCGTGAGGCTCCAGCTTCGGTCCACCGCGCCCACAAGCCCGGCGCACGGAACAGTGCTTCAGGCGGACCCCGCGCTTGCGCCAGCCCTTCCGGAATTGCTAGGCACACCCCTAAAATCGTACACGAACTTCCCTTTCAAGCACCTTCTTTATTCCAAAAATTCACCAAAATTCTTCCAAAATATTAGAAATATTTCTAAACCTATTAGAGCCATCTAAACCATTTTAGGATATTCTTTGACCCCAAACACCAAAAGGGTAGCTCTCATCCAATAGAAAAGCCCCATTAGTGTACCCCAAATATTGCCAACCCTATTCCAAAGCCCCATAAAAATCTCCATGAATTTCTATAAATAGTAGGGATTATTCTAAGCATTTTCATATGCTTGTTGCCCTAGGATTTATATCCTAGCTCCAAATCCCAGTCGCACTCTTTTAATGCCCCGCCGAAACCCCGTCTGGACCCCCCGCGGGCGCCGTTTCGCCGCCCGATCAAAACCCTGGGTTTTGGTAAAACCCTAACCGTTGTGCTACCCAATTCCATTCCATCCCATTAATTATTTAGAAACTTATTTCTAATAATTAATATAATCATCCATTAATTATTCCGGTATTATTGCTTAGCAATCCAATAATCCCCGTACCCACTGTTCTGAGCCTTTCTTAGAAGCCACCGTCATCCGGGGGTTATCTCTTAGAAACTCATATAACTCCCTGACCATTCAATCATTTCCGGGGAAATTATTTATCAATTTCTTGGAAATTCCATTCCTTTAAGTCCATTAATTATTTACCGTAATTAATGGATTATTTCTCAATAACCCTGGCATCCCCTTTTTATCCTTTATTTCCATTCTATAGGAATTGTTTGATGTACTATTTTACTGAATGTTATTTTCCATATTTTATTAATCGATAGGTCGATGGCGTGACCAGGCCCCGACCAAGATGCCGGAGCTCCAGAAGGCCCAGAAGCCATGCCTGGTCAGCATCGAGCATACGTACGTGTTAGCAGACGTCCAAGTACCGTTCATGAAGGCAAGTCCTGGCAACCACCTCCTTGGTCATGCCAGTCCCAGTTCCTGCATAATAAAATCAACCAAGTTAATAATATGGACTGCATATTTTATTAAATTCTAAGGAAAACCCTTCGCATTTCCACCTCTACCTTGATTAGAGCCGTTTCTAGCCAAATAACCTACTAATAACCCCCGGTCACGATCTATCGATGACCGAGTGTTATTTAGAAGTAGATTTCTTAGGAAATTCTGAACATTTTATTATGAAGAGCTTTCGAGAGATGAGTGTGAACATTGAAATATAAATGAACCAACTAAGAATAGAACCCCTAAGGATGGACTTGCGAGTAAGGGAGGCAGCCTCGACAGAGGATCCTGTCCGAAAGGCTTACTCTGGTCACATAAGGACCGGTTCACGGGAGAGTCTTTCTAATGCCAGTACCGCCGTACGGGCCAAAAAGGACATAGCCTTCGGGAATGACCTGTAATGTGAGGCCTTGACCCACACCCTGCTAGCAGATCCTAGTAAATCCATCCCAAGAAGCCGCATGATTGGTACGGTGGCCGACTGAGGCAGAGACCGAGTCGCTATCGGTGCCTGGTCGTGTCCGGTTGCCAAGTCCGGAAACAGATGTAGTGGAGACAGCCCCAGACAGAGGGCTGGGACTGGGCGGCACGGCTTGACTAGAGTACAGGGTCGGAGACCCTGATGGCCGCCGGCCCTAATTTATGAGCTCATACCCGGGTCGATATCCGCGAGGCGGATGATTAGTAGCCCCTGCTTAGCCCCAGTACTATCTGTGGCTGGACCTAGGGAATGCTATCTGGAGACAGGCACTGGCGGGTAAGGGTCTCGTAGGTCGGTACCGCTCTCCCCGGGGGTATGGGCTGACCGACCGTATGGCATAGGGTACAAGCTCTGCAGAGTAACCAACTTATCCGGATAGCCATGGCTCACGGTCATGAGCCCATCTAGTCAAAGCCCCCGTTGATTAGAATTCACCATTAGTAATAAAATATGAGATGGTGAGATGGGCGGAGGCCCAAAGGAGCGAGGCATAAGCCGGCCCAGGAGGACCCGGACAGTCTCTGGGACAAAACTAAAATATGGGGACTGGCAGGGATGAGAATTCCCCTCCAGGACCAAAACAACTTATTAATCCTTTGTTCCCACCCCCTGTTATAAACATATAACAGTACTTTACATTTCCACCAAAGGATAACCTCACACCCTTGCATGCATTATAATTTTACACAGGATTTGCTGAGTACCAATCATAGGTGTACTCAGCCTTTCTTTCCAATGGTTACAGGTGCATGGACAAGTAGGGCACCCCGGTCCATCCCCTCCATGGAATGGGTCATAATGCCACTCTCCGCTAAGTCGAAGGTAGATATTCTTTATTTGCTGCGCTTTTATTGCTTCAGATTCTAACCCTGTGTAAAACCTGTATCAGCGTACTGATCCAGGGACTGATACAGGTGATTAAGGGACATCTGAATGATGGTCCCCACAGAGGGCAGTCTCGTGCCATTGCAATGAGCAATGGTGGTCAGAATATGTATGTTTCTGGGTTGCTTGCCAACTCAATGTCCTTGTTATTTGCATGGCACACATTCCTCTGATCTGCCGTTCATAGGTTAGTAGCCGTGGTCAGGCACTACTACAAAAAAGGTTTGCAGGGGCGGGTTAAAACGCATTTGTAGGGGCGGCTTCAAAATCCGCCCCTACTTTTGGCAGCTAAAAATGGCCATTTGCAGGGGGCGGGTTAGTAGCCCGCCCCTGCAAACGATTTTAGGGGCGGGTCATGCCATTGCCCGCCCTTGCAAATGACATTTGCAGGGGCGGGGGATGTCATCCCCAGCCCCTATAAATGCCATTTGCAGCGGCGGGTCATGACATCACCCGCTCCTAAAAACCGTTTTAAAAATTAAAAGAAAAAGAAAAATAAAAGAAATGTGATTAGATGAAGACTAATTAATCCAAAACGTGATTAGCGGAAACTTAATTAATCAGAAACGTGATTAGTTGAAGAGTAATTACACCATTAAATTAAATTTAACAAATAAAAATAAAAGAGAAAATGATTTTAAAAATTAAAGAAAAAGAAAAAAATGGTCGGCATCTCACACGGCCCCGGCCGGGCACGCCGCCACCGGCGGGGGCAGCCGCCGTCCCGCCCGCCGGCCACCGCCCGCGCGCCGCCATCCTGCTCGCCGCCGCTGGCCCATCCCGGCGGGGAGGCGCCGCCACGGCCGCCATTGCCGCTGGCCAGACGGAATCCCCGTGCCGCTGCCCGGTCCCCCGCGCCGCTGGCACTGGAGTTCGCCGCGGCCTCCACACGCGGCCACCTGGCCGGAGTCCACGTGCCGCCGGAGTCGATGCGCCACTGCGCGGAGTCCGCGCGCCAGAGTCCTAGCGCCGCCACCCGGCCGGAGTCGCCGCCGCCGCCGCCCGCCTGCGCAGGATGTGAGAGAGAAGGATGAGAAAGAGTGGTGGTGAGGGAGAGGGAGGAAGGAGATAAGAAGGCAGCATTAGGATTGTTGATGTGGCAATCCGTGGGACAAGGTGAAGAACCAATAGGATTGGAGCATTTAGAGTATTTGGATTGCTATGTGGCAATTTGTGTTTGTTTGACTGCCTTATAATGCATTTTTGGATACCTAAATGAGCTCAAATGAAAAAGTTGTAAACTACAAAGTTTTAGACCTCGTCGAGGTCTACAACTTTGATATGAGATCATATAAAAATATTTGTGTTCAAAAATTACATCAACTAACTCTCACACATACAATCACACACATATACTCCTACATTCACATACACATACTAGTAGTATTTTTATGAAATTTAGTGTGTAGCATCATTATTGGTATACATATATAGTCTAATACATTCACAGGTACATGTATACTGATATATTTACATATACATATACTTATTCATTAGGAGATTATCAAAATACCGAAATCGGGAAAGAGACAAATGAATTGGACTTGTCCCATGAATATTTATATTTTGGTTTGATAAAATAGGATGTATTTTAAGATAATCTTGCATAGAATTTCATGTGCTTTCTATAGAGTCCAAGATCATCAAAATCGGACTCTAAAGTAATAGAGCACCGTTTTATCCTCTCACTAACAAGAACAAGGAGAGGATAAAACTGTGCATACAAATAATAAAGCACCTTTTAATCCTCTCTCTTATAATAAAAATAGGAGGATAAAATGGTGCATACAAGTTTAAAATATTTTAAATGTGTCAATATACTTTACTTAGAAGAATGGGATATGTCAATATGCCAATTGGTGTGGGGCCACAGACACAACATTGCACCCTCGTGTCATGTGACTCCTACATTTTAAGTTTAATGGCATGTAAGCAATGATAATTGAACATATTTACTTTACCAAATATACCAAATATACAATGAGTATTACTTTAAGTTGGCATAATTATAGAGCTGTACAGCTTTGGTATAAAGATTTTTTTAATATGAGATCAAATAAAAAAATTGTATTGAAAAAATACATCCACTAGCTCTCTCACATACAATCACACATATACTCCTACATTCACATATACTCACACATATTAGTAGTATTTTGGTGAAAATTAGTGTGTAGTATTTTTATTGGCATAAATATGTATTCTAATGCATTCACATATCTCACACACACACATATAAGCTTTCCATAGAGTCGAAAATCATCAAAATCAGACTTCAAAGTAGAAAGATATGGTCAAAATACGAAGTGTGTTGAAAAGTGGTGACAGGATGAATGATCAATCATCCGGTGCATACAAAAATATGGTGACCATATGAATGAGAAATCATCCTGTGCATACAAAAACATAACACCGTTTTATCCTATCACTTATAGAAAAAAGGAGAGGATAAAATAGTGCAAGCAGCTATGACCTCACATGTGGTGCTGATATCCATGTTACAATGTAAATGTTAGACTAACAAGCAAATGTAAATGTAAATATTACATCCTAATAGCAGCTAAGCTGTTTTGCAAGTGTGATTTGAGGAACACCTTCTAGATTTAGAATTGCATGTGAAATTTTACAAAAGAAACATATATACAATGGCGTCGAGCTATCACTACATTTTTTAAGTTTGCATACAGGAGGTGTCAAAGTGATTAAACAAAGAAGGAAAAAGACAATGATAGTTGAACATATTTACTTTACCAAATATACCAATATATACAACGGATACTATTTTAAGTTGGCATAATTATAGAGCATTGTTTTATCCTCTCACTTACAAGAAAAAAGAGAGGATAAAACCGTGTATGCAAATAATAGAGCATTGTTTTATCCTCTCACTTACAAGAAAGAAAAAAGATAGGATAAAACCATGTATGCAAATAATATAGCATTGTTTTATCCTCTCACTTACAAGAAAAAGGTAAGGACAAAACGGTGCATGCAAATAGTGCACATGTTTACAAATAAACTTTTTTTATTAAGATCATATTTTGTTAATTTATATTTTTTTTGTTCTTCTGGGCCATTTATAAAGCCCAACTATGCTTATAGCTCACTCCTCCAACCATATATGGGCCAGCCCAACAAGTTTTTGGCTCAACAAAGTCTATATTTCAAGATGAAAGGGTTTATAACAATATTTTGGAGCACTTAACATTCTCAAATGAAAAACTTATCAACTACAAAGTTTTAGATCTCGTCGAGCTCTACAATTTTTGTATAAAACTTAACTTCATCCGAGGTCGTATGAAAAAGTTATGAATTTTTTGTGTGGAATCATTTCCAAGGGCGGGCCATGCCATGACCCGCCCCTGGAAATCATTTTCAGGGGCGCGCCATGCCATGACCCGTCCCTAGAAATGCCACCATTTTCAAGGGCGGGTCATGGCATGGCTCGCCCCTGAAAATGATTTTCAGGGGTGGCCCTTATCTACAGTAGCGCGCTTGCTTTTGTAGGGGCGCGCCGCCTTTTAATTAGTCCGCCCCTACAAAAAAAAACACATGGCTCTTACAAATGTTTTCTGTAGTAGTGAGGCCCTGCGGCCGCATACCAGTGTCTCCGGTGTCTGCAATTGATAGAGCTCTGCGGGGTGCTGATGCACGTGTCCCTGGAACCAGCATTTTCATCCCGAGGCCTGGAACCATGTTCGATTCGGCGGCGGAAGGCTACCAGTTCTGCAACTTGTATTCGTGGGATATTGGTTTCGGTATTAGGTTTGGCAGTAGTAGGACAAATTCGCAGCAGTACCGCACCCGCCAAGATATTATTTGTGCTTGCTCGGTACTAGTTAATTTTATTTGATATTACACGACCTGTGGCTGATGCAACCTTTCGATACTGTGTGTTCAGGGTCATGGAGCACATCATCTTCAGACATCGCAACGCACGGGTTGCATGGCAATGGTACGGCTTCTTCGCACTGAGGACCATGGGTGGTATGTCTGTCGATTTGTAGAGGAGCACAATCATCCTTTGTCCGAGTGTGTTGGAGAGAGGAGGCAGTGGGGGAACTCCAACAATATGATAGATCCAATAGCCAAAGAGTTTATCCGAAACCTCCGAACCAACAATATCCCCCTCTCGGCTTTACGGTGTGCTTGGCACTGCACTTGGTGGTGCTCATCATGCGTAGTTCACAAGATCATCACTAAGGGGGCTATGTTCTAGGTTGCCTCAGGAATCCATAGTGGATAACATTGGGAAGACACTAACTTTGTTGCGAGGCTTGCAGTCGCAGGACACAAACCTGGCTGTGTGCATAGATTCGGATCATGAAGGCAGAGTCCAGTCAATTCTTTGGTGCACTGGTAAGAATAGAGTGGACTACGCATTGTTCGGTGACGCCATCACGTTTGACACTACCGCCAGCTTTGAGGGCGCATTCTCAACGTTCGTTGCAAACTTGCAATTATGCATGGCAAAGCACCCCTCACGATGCTGACAGGTATATAAAATCACACCATGCTGGTTAGTTTGTTTGGATGGAATGTTAAACGTACTCTTGTCTTCTCCTTGCATCACAGATCAATGCGCAGCCATGGAGGGAGCTATCAGGGAAGTCTTGCCAGACACAAGGCATCGATGGTGCCGCTGGCATGTACTGTGCAAAACTAAGGAGAAACTCGGTGGTGTTTACAGCAAGTATAGTGGGTTTAAGAAAGGAATTTCATGATGTCGTTACCAATGTGCTTGATCCTGATCAGTTTGAGAGTGCGTGGTTTGATCTGCGAAGGAAATATAACCTCAACAGCAACACATATCTTGACCGTATATTCGAACGTAGGAATATGTGGGCAAAACCATATTTCCGTGGAGTTTTCTGTGGAGGTATGACTAGCACCCAATGTAGCGAAAGTGCAAATCATATGCTCGAAACTTACATTCCAAGGTCGGCTCCCATGCATATGTTTGTCAGCCGGTACCAGGCTATGTTGACTGCAATGGCTGCTGAAGAAGCAAAGGGGGACCACGTGACCAAGCAGGTACGTTACTTGGTAACGTATATCATTTCACCCTAAGTGTGCTTGCTTATAGTCCCCATCATTATTTGGACAGAAACGGAGGCATATCTGCATTGGTGTCCCCGTGGAGTGGAGTGCGGCAGCGGTGTACACAACAGTGATGTTTGACAAGTTGTCTCTCGAGTTGTATGTGTCTGGATCCTTTAGCGTTGAGGATGCTGGAAACCAGGGGATGTTCATTGTAAGAAGAGCGGTCAATGATGCCAGAGAGAGTGTTGATGGAACCAATGATGTTTTCGATGTGAAATACACCATGGACCCTACGACGGTGAAGCTCGAATGCTCATGTGGTTTGTTCGAACACATGGGCTTGCCATGCCGCCACATGCTGAAGGTAATCATCACTGTTCAGAACAGTACACGTTAACTTATCCGTGCGCATTTGCGATGATGCTGTTATTTGATACGTGCGTAACTGCAGGTGCTTATTCAGCAGTCTGCTACGGAAATACCAGCAGATAACATACACAGAAGATGGACCGTGGCAGCTCGGAGCACAGGGACAAACCATCCAGCTATCTGAGGAGGTTTAGGTTTGGCTGTTGATGACGTTGCCGGTCGGAAGAACCTTCTGTACCTTGCTACGATAGACCTCATGCACGAAGGTGTGGTCAGTGTGCAGGGGTTTGAAGCCTCTATGCAGGCTCTGGCTTCCACAAAGCACTCATTAAGAGTTATGCCTGAGGATGCAAACCACGTTCACGAACCCCCTGCTCAAATCAGTGCACCAGCTGAAGATGGCCAAAGCATATTGGCTAATTCCGAGGGGCAAGATCTGGCAATACTGGCTCCAAAGAAGGTTAGATCTCGCGGCCGGCCTGCTTCTGTCCGACTGAAGGCAAGGGCGGATTACTACGGAAACAAGCGTGTGAAAACGGGAGGCATCGCAGAGTGCTACGTGGAGGAGGAGCCATGTATCCCTGATAAGTTAGTAGACATGGCCAAGGCAATGGGTTGTGGTAAGAGGCAGGCGAAGTGTGGGAGATGTGGTGTCGCCGGTCATAACCACCAGACATGCGGCAGGTCATAGGATGATTCCTTAGTTGAGCGTCCGCTCATTGTACCTTCACTGCTTCCGGACCGAAATACCTCTGCTCTTTGGTTTTATCCAAGTTGAAAAAATATCATTCTCGCCCAGATGTTTTGCTCCATCCTATACTGGCCGGCTATTCCTTTCGTCTTCCGATCTGTGGACATTTGGACAACCCTCGGGTTCTTCATGTATTTGAAGGATTTAGAACTGAGAGAATAAATCAAACTCCAATCGACTGATTATGGGGAAGAGAAGAAGAGAAAAGCAAGGAAGGAGGACTCTTTGAAGCTGAGGGTATAGTCTAGCATGGTCTTATCTCCCCTAGTCCCCTGCGGGGAAGAAGAATAGAAGGAAGGACTCTGACCTTTATGTGGACGGGGCTGAATATGATATGAGGAATTTAATGTGTTTTCTTTAAAGGACTCCTGAGAGGTGGTCTGGATGCACCGTACGTGGGGAGTTTATCTAGGGGTTTCTTTACTTTTTTTACCAACTTGGACTCCTTCCATATCTTGTGAGATGTCACGGGGATTTCTTTTTTTTTCTATTTCTTTTGTGATGCACAGGCTCTTTTTAATGATCTCAACGGTTATGAGTTGGTCCCTCCCTAAATCAATGGCTAGATGTTTTCTTTTTCTCCGATTAACGTGAGATTTTCTAGAGAGTCTGTGATTAGTATAGATATAGATATAGATAGATGTCCCGTTGGTTGTATCTTTTTAATTTCAAATGTGTCCTGCTTGACTGAGCCGACTGTTTCATGTGCATGTACACGCATCGTCCTCTATGAAATAATGGTTCAGTGGCACCAGCATACGAATGTTTTGTTTTAAAGGTTGTTTGTTCTGTCTGACCCAACGTTCATTCATGAATTAGTTCAGAAGGATAGTGCTCTCCAAAAAGAATATAGCACAGCAAATGTGTCAACAAATTGTCTCAGAGTCAAGGACGAGAACATCTCTGGTGCTCCCACCTCATTACAGACTCCCACTTCAAAAAAAGATTAAAAAGTGTATGAAGAAATAAACAAAAAAAGAAATTAGTAAATGATGCAAAGATACATTCGTATCTAAAATTGGAGTAGCGACAAAAAAAAATATGCACTCTCGCCTATAAGTGCACATCCAGACGCAAACATTTCATCCAGCCTTCGAACTCACGACCTCCTGTCTCGCGCGAGCCTTCCTTACCATCTCACCTAGACGTCATTTTCTATACGCATGAAGGAGTTATATTTCTTTTGACCCTTGTTGCGTGAAGCTTAGTTCTATTATTTGAGCATTTAAACGGCTTTAAATCGAAAAATTTTCAACTACAAAGTTATAGATCTCATAAAACTTCTCTCTATCTCAGACCATATGCAAAAGTTACAAAATTCACTGAAATTCAATTTACAAGAGCAGGAATGAGAACGATAATTGTTTGGGAATCTAAATGACTTTAAATCAAAAAACTTTCAACTAAAAGTTGTAGATCTCGATGAAACTTACAAATTTCGTATAAAACTTTTGTCCATCGAAGACCATATGCAAAAATTACAAAATTCAAAATATAATATGAAATTGAAGTTATAAGAGCAGAAAAGAGGACGGGAACTATTTTGGGCATCTAAACGATTTCGAATCGAAAAACTTTCAACAAAAAAGTTGTAGATCACGTCGAAACATACGAATTTGAAATAAAACTTCTCTCCATCCGAGACCTATGCAAAAGTTATGAATTTTTCAAGCAGAACAGTTCGTGCTGACTAGTTATTGGAAGCAGCACGGCTAGAGCCGGTTAGAATAACTAGCTGAAAGCGGTACAAATAGAACCGGTTAGAATAACTAGTTATTGGAAGCGGTGCGGTTTGTACCGCTTAGGATAACTAATTGAAGCAGAAATACTGTAGCGCTGTCTATTCCACCGATTCAAATGACTTAAACGAAACAGGGCATTTTGAGCCAGTTCATATCAGCCAATTTGGATAGTGGTTTCTGTAAGGAAAATGGACCTAGTGATAGGCCATTAGTGATTTTGGTGATTGTGTGTCAACACTAACCCATGGACTAACCAAGTTTGCTAGTATAAAAGGACTTAGTCACATGGATGCACAAGTGATGGACTTGGTGGATCAAACACCAAACAAGGCCATAAAGATACATGCAAGACACTAGAAGACCTTAATACAAGACCAAGACATCACCCAAGTAAAGCCGTGGCAAAGACACGATTCAAAGAAGTTTGAATTGGATGAGTCGCATCAACACTACATGGATCGGATGATCCGACCGGAACAAGAATGTATGGGTCGGATCAATCGACCGCCCTTAGGACTGCGGGAGTCAAACGACGGATCGATTGATCCGATCGAGCAGAGGATGCAGCGGTCAGAGCATTGGTGAATCATCCGATCGAAGATGGACGGCGAATGTTGAGTGGATCAGTTGATCCGACCGGTGCTCGATCGGAGCATTGAATCAAAATATCGAGGTCCAACTCAGAGAGTTAGCATGCCACGGAGAATGCCACGTTTGCACGGATCGGATGATCCGACCGCGCGGTCGGATACTTGGATCTATTGATCTGACCGCCGGTCGGATGAATCGACCCGTGGTGATGCGCCAGCTGACAGAGTCCAGCGGCTAGTTTTGAGTTCAAAGGGGCTGAGGGGCGCAACGGCTAGTTTGAGAAGGCACTTGCACAGATCTATTGATCCGATCGTGGCATCAACATGCGGTCGGATCGATCGACCCGTGCAAAAGAAATATAGTCGTTGGAGATCTTTTTTGCAACGACTTTTTTGAGTTGTTGGGCTATATATACCCCCCTTGGCCGGCCATTTGGAGAGTGCTTGAGACTTGGGAAGTTCTTACTAGTTGCTCTACTCATTTGCAAGTGCTCATTCTACCAAAGTGCTAAATAGAAGATCTAGGTGATTAGCATAGAGCTTAGTGCTTGATCAAGTGCTAGTTAGACCTTTTAGCGCATTGCTTTAGGTGTTAGCCCAGAGTTTAGGCGAGGTTTGCACACCTCTTTGTAAGTCTGGCGAGACCCTCCAACCGTGTTTGTGGAGTGGTCGCCGTTACTTTGTGCTAGGGAGGTGAGGCCCTAGGTGATTTGCCGAAGCTCAACCAAGTGGAGGCGGCGAGGACCATCCGGGAGAGGCCAAGCGGAGACCCACTAGCGTGTGGGGAAGTCCCGTAGGCTATCCTACGGAGTGACTCAACCGGGGAGTTCATGCCCTTGCGCGGGCATTCCCTTTGAGAGGGGCTCCAACAACGAGGACTAGTGGAAAGCCTTGGCTTTCCGATACCTCGGGATACATAGCCGTGTCGTGAGTTTGCTCGCTCTATCTCTTTACATTCCACATTACTTATTGCACTACTTTCTGCATTTACCTTTCCTAGAATCGCCATGTGTAGTTGATAGGATTGGAACTTAGGGTGCAAAACTTTTAGCGGTAGAGTTAGCAACACATAGAAAAATCTAGTGCACATTTAGATAGAAATTGAAATAGGTTTTTATATGTGCTCTTAGCCATAGGTTTTTATTTGACCCTAATTCACCCCCACTCTTAGGGTGTCACGGTCGCTTCAGTTTCTACGGTAGTGATTGTGACATAGTATATATTTCAGTAAATAACATGATCCACGCTATTGAACTAGCTACAACATGATCGTCAGTGACTTTGTTCACCATACTGGTCGTGGTGCCCCAAATCGACAGAAGTGAGAAGAATGGATGCAGTTGACAACGCTGTCATGGGCAAAGTTGCAGTAATCCTCAAGGTAAGGCAGACAAGATAACGGCCACGCCGCTGAGTTTCTCAGGACCATCATTAGAGCAACACCAGCAAATGACCTAAAGTGGATATCTAAACCTAAAAACTACCAGAATACTTAAAAACAGCAAAAAAACTTGCTCCCGTAGATGACCTATATGGATACCTATTTTAGGTGATGACCTCAATCTCTCTCTAAGACCCAAATATGCATATCCAAAGAGTGGATACCTAAATTTTCTGGCACACGCAGGAACAACCAACAGCCCAGACTCGGACGTTTCACGCACACCCGGCTCGTTCCCTCCGCCACCGCACTTGTCGTCCTCCTCGGTTCCGGCCGCCATCGCCACCGCGGTGAGCTCCACGGCGAGGATCCCGAGCTCCGCCGCGCGGGTGGGCAAGTGAGGACCCGGTGTGTCCGAGGACCGGTGGATGGTCGCTTCCTGGTGTGATGAGTGATTGACAACGTGGTGTGGATTGACGTTTCCCTTGGCTTAAGTATTGCAGGTGTAGAATGCGGCTTGGTTGCATTGGTGCAGGTGAAGAACAGGCGCGAAAGGTCTTAGCCATGGCGGCCTCCGAGGAGCGGAGAGACAAGTAGGCTTGGTTCGAGGGACCCGATGGCCGGTGGATCAAGTGCGGTTCACATGCTGGCAAGAACGAGCAAGGGGACGTGGTTCCGGTGCGAGGTAGCGGCTCACAACCGAAGCTCGTACGCGGACGAGAAGCCGGCGCAAGGTGGCGGCTAACAACCGAAGTTTGCGCGCGGGGTTTGGTGATTTGGCCACAAAATCATCGGTGGACGGTTTCCCTTGGTTTGGGCCTCAAAACCAAGGACCGAGGACTCGACGAGGCGGACTTGGGCAGCTGGGCCTGGCTGGGCTGTCAGGGGCGGTTTAACCGCCCCCCAGGGCCGGTTTAACCGCCCCCCCTGGGCTGGCCCAAGAACGGCGTCGAGGAGCTTCGATCCGGAGGACACGCGGCGTGACTGCAAGGCTTGCGTCGGAGGGAAGCTAGCTTGCAGTGGAAGGTGCCCGAGCCGGAAAATATCTGAAGACCAAATGTCAAATTTGCCCCTGAGGGATATGTATCACTTAGGGGTAGTTTAGTCTTTAGGACACCACCACTTGGACTACTAATATGCCCCTTCAGGGCTGGTGGCTGTCATCTCTCTAGTTATCTCTTTAGGTTTTACTTTGAACTTGTTTTCCCCTTCATCCCCTCCACCTAGAACTACTTCGAATCATTCCTAGTTTGTATAGGTGAATTCATGGTTATGTGATTGAGTTTGTGCTGCTCATCTTTGCGCCATGATTTGATTTCCCGAGCTCCCTTTTCTTTTTCTATTTTCGTGGGTATTTTCGGAGCTATTTTTGGGGGATTTTCGTTCTTCTTGTTCCCGAGCGTTTTCTCTCGGATTTCTTTGGGGGATTCACGTATGAGTGCCTTGTGCCTCTTTTGCTGGTGATCCTTTGCCCCCAAACGCCGAGAATCGCTCTGGATTTGAGATTTTCGGGATGAACTCGAGGTCATGGTGTTCTTCACGAGATCTGCGATTCCGGGAGTTGTACTGAGTTAGAGGCCGAGATCTTTTGGGAAAACACTCCACTGGAGGTCTAGATCATCTGACCAAAATCTCGCCTCAAGAGCTCAAGCGGTTTGGGAGATCCACTTTTGTTTTGGCTTTTTCCCGAGGCTCCCAGGCCCGGGCGGTTTAACCGCCCCCCCTGGCCGGTTTAACCGCCCCCCCTGGGTGTGTTAGATCGAGCCGAGTTTCGGGTCGTTTTGGTGTTGGTTTCGATTGGTTCGAGTTCCGCTGCTCGTTTCTTGTTCCTAGGGTCAGTAGCTTGACAGTGGCTACGTGATCTTGGCAAGATTGTTCTCGGAGGTTTCGGAGTTGGTTTGGGAGAATAGCCGGATTGTTTGGAAAGATTTTTATCGGCTCCCATTCACTCCCCCCCTCTCTGGTCGCCGTTTCGGTCCTTCAATTGGTATCAGAGCCGGTTACGGGTCTTTGCGACTCTAACCAGTCTAAGATCCAAAGATGGCGTACCAAGATCGGGGTTCCGGGCCTCCGCACTTCGATGGGAAGAACTACCCGAACTGGGTTGCGCGTATGGACGCTTTCTTGCGAGGCAAAGGAAAGTTGCTGTGGGATGTGACGAAAGATGAAAACTATGTCAATCCCACCAACTTAGATGCCCAGGATGCAAAGGATAGGTTTGAGGCAAACGCTAGAGCTGTTGACTACTTGTTCCGTTCTCTGTCTGCCGAGGAGTTTGAGCGTGTTTTGGGCGAGGACCTAGCTTGCCAGATCTGGCAGAAGCTCAAGGTAGCCCACGGTGGTGATAGCCATGTCAAGGCTAGGCTTTTCTCGATGTATAGGAGGGAGTATGAGAACTTTGCTCATTTGCCTGGAGAGTCGGTTGATGCTTTGTTTCAGCGTTTCACTTCTATTGTCAACAACATGAAAGCCAACATTACCGTGCTCCCATACTCGGATCATGACCGAGCTATCAAGCTCCTGCAAGCACTTGATAGATCCGTGTGGGGTGCCAAGGTTGAGGCGATCATGGAGTCGGCAAACTATGAGACTCTTTCTGTTGATGAGCTTTTCTCGAAGTTGAAGTCTTCTGAGGTTGACAGGCAGTTGCTTGCCAAGGCTAAGAGTCCGACTGATCCCCATAGTCTGGCTCTAGTCGGTGGCTCTGGATATGGGCATGCTAACACTCCTAGACACTTTGCTTTGTCTTCTCTTGTGTCCCTTCCAGATGAAGAGTATGAGGTGCTGAGCGAGGAGGATCTCGCGTTGCTCACGAGGAGGTTCGAGCGGATGTACCAGAACCGCAAGGGTTCGAGGCGTGCGGGGAGTACGTGCTACAGGTGCGGGAAGATGGGCCACTTCATCGCCGAGTGCCCCGAGGAGATCAAGAACGACTACAACCGCAAGCACCGCCCGCGAGACGACCACAAGCACCGGCCCAAGGACGAGTACCGTGCCAAGAACAAGAACAAGGACGAGAGAAGATCCAAGAACAAGCACGGTGGACACAAGAAGCACAGATCTCGAGTGATGGTGGCTGATGCGAGCGACATCGACACAAGCTCCACCAACACGTCGTCAAGCTCAAGCAGTGAAGATGAAGACCGCGGCCGCCGCAAGGAGAAGAAGAGCTTGAACCGCAACTTCAACGGCATCTCCTTCGCCGCCGTCGACTACTGCACCATGGCGCACGACTCCGTGAAGGGCAAGGACGACTCCGACTCCGACTCCGAGGATGAGGTATTGACAGATCCCACCTCTTTGCGTCAGGAGATTGCTAGGTTAGAGCAGTTGGTCGATAACCGCGATGATGTGCTTAGGAAGACCAACAAAGAGAAGAGGGAGTTTAGGTCTTTGCTAGGAGAGTCCAAGGATAGAGTGGCTGAGCTTGAGACCTTGCTTTCTGAGACTGGAAAGAAGGCCATGGAGTTTGAGTCTTTGCTTTGCGAGTCTAGGGAGAGAGCAGCTTCGCTTGAGTCTGAGATTGCTGTTTTGAAAGATGCTCCTCTTGTGTCTGATGAGGTAGAATGCTCGTTCTGTGATGTGCATATTGCTGATCTTGTTGTGCTTAAGGAGAAACACATGAACTGCTTGGATGAACTAGAGAGTGCTAGAGTTGAGATTGCTGAGTTGAAGTCTAGGTCATCTTTGCTAGGTGCTTGTACTTCTTGTCCTGCTTTGCATGCTCAGTTGCTTGAATCACGCACCATGATTAGTTCACTTGAAGCACAACTTAAATCACCCATTGCGAATTCATGTTCTGCTTGTGATGTTGTTGCTTTAAAAAATGTTGAGTTAGAGCAGTGTGTGAATCGCTTGCAAGATGAGAACGATGAGCTAAGACAGTGTTTGGGTTGGTTGTCTGGTCGTGAGCCTCAGCTCAAGATGTTGATTGCGAGTTTCAAGAGAGCTGATGGTTGTGGGCTTGGTTCTGAGAAGGTTGGTGAGAGTAGTGGTGAGAGAGAGAGAGATCCAGAGAGCTCCACCGCAAACATTCCCACAAACCCACCAAAAACCATTCTCAAGAACACCTTCACACCCAAACCAAACCACCTGCTGAACAAGCTTGACACCACTCCAGATCCTCCCAAGTTTCCACCTAAGTCAGAGAACTTTCAGAGGAGAGTGACCTTTGTGAGGAGTGGGGTTTACCAGCCGAGAGAGAGGGCACAGCCGAGAGAAACCCCAAAGCCAAAACCAGTCCGCTTCCATTGTGAGCATTGTGGAAGGGATGGACACCTGGAGGAGTTCTGTTGGAGGAAGAAGAGGGAGGTGAGAAGAGAGAAGGAGGTGGGGAACAGGGACAGGTACTACTCCTCTCGTAGTGTGCCTGTGTCTCGTTCACCCTGGCCGAGAGGCGACGCGTTTGTGCGTACAGTTCCTGCAGTTGCTAGTCGTGGTGTTCCTACTGTTCGTGAGTTTGCTAGGCGGCCTCCGTTTCGCGGTCAGTTTGGTTCAGGGAGGTTCGACCGTAGTTTTGAGGCCTAGGAGAGAGTCTAGGCCACGTTTTCCCCCGCGTGGTGCTAGAGGTCCGATGGTGAGAGACGAGAGGGTGTCACGCAGTAGAGCTGATTTTACTAACCCTTCTTTTGAGCAGATGGCCCGACACTGGTTTGACTCGTTCTGTGCTAACCCCAGTGTCGAGTCATTTGCTCATTCTCGTTCTCGGTTCTGATTGTGCAGGTGGGAGGCTTGGAGAACTTTTGGTTGATGGATTCTGGCTGCTCGAGACACATGACAGGTAATGGTAAGTGGTTCTCCAGTCTCACCCCGGTGGTGTCCAGGCAGTACATCACTTTCGGGGATAAGGGTAGAGGTAGAGTTTTGTCAGAGGGTGCTATTCAGGTGAGCGACACTTTCATGTTGAAGCGAGTTGCTCTTGTCAAGAATCTTGGTTTCAATTTGCTCTCAGTTTCTCAGCTTCTTGATGAGGGTTACGAGGTTCGCTTTAAGCGTGGTGATTCGAAAATTCTTGATTCTCAAGGTGACCTTGTGTGTATGATCATTCCTGAGGGACAGATTTTTCGTGCTGATTTTTCTCGATCTTTTGGTCCTTCACGTTGTTTGATCGCTGGTACTTCTTCTGAGCTTTGGAAGTGGCATAGGAGATTGGGTCATGTGAGCTTTGATTTACTCACACGCTTGAGTGCTCTTGACCTTATCCGAGGATTGCCCAAGCTCAAGTTCGAGAAAGATTTGGTTTGTGCACCTTGTAGGCATGGTAAAATGGTTGCTGCTTCTCACCCACCTTTGACCGATGTTATGACTGAGCGTCCAGGGGAGCTTTTGCACATGGATTTGGTTGGCCCCGCTCGAGTTCGCTCAGTTGGTGGGAAGTGGTATGTTCTTGTGGTTGTTGATGACTTTTCTCGGTATGCGTGGGTGTTCTTTCTGGCGTCGAAGGATGAGACTTTTGATTTTGTTCGAGATCTGATCTTGAGGTTGAAAAACGAGAGTAATGGTGGTGCCATGAGAGCTATTCGTAGCGACAATGGTACGGAATTTAAGAACACTCGTTTTGATGCCTTCTGTCGTGATCTTGGTCTTGAACATCAATACTCGTCGCCATATGTTGCTTGTCAGAATGGTGTTGTTGAAAGAAAGAATAGAACACTTTGTGAGATGGCCAGGACGATGCTGGATGAGCATAGGACTCCTAGGAAGTATTGGGCAGAAGCGGTGAACACAGCGTGCTATGTTTCAAATCGGATTTTCCTTCGTGCTTTCAAGAAGAAAACTTGCTATGAGCTTTTCCATGGTCGTTCCCCCCGTGTGAGTCACTTTCGGGTTTTTGGTTGCAAGTGTTTCATCTTGAAGAAAGGAAATTTGGACAAGTTTGAGTCTCGTTCGATGGATGGAATTTTTCTTGGTTATGCTAATCATTCTCGAGCATATCGTGTGCTCAATCTTGAAACTAACCTAAATCATGGAGACTTGCGAAGTCACCTTCGACGAGACTATTCCGTGTAGCTCTTCTGCTTTTGAATGTGCAGGTGATGATGACTTGGGACAGCCCATCTTTGAGGAAGAACAACCTGATGATGAAGATGATGAAGAATTTCAGGCACCGTGTGGAGATCGTGTACCTTCTACTTCCACTACTACCACGACGTTCGACGACGGCCCCTCTGCTACACCTTCGTCGAGTCGCGCACCAGATCGAGTTCAAGTGGAAGCTGATGTTGAGGGGGAGGCAATCTCGAGACGAGAAGCTCCCCGGCTGGTACAGAGGGATCATCCACCTTCGAAGATCATCGGGAACATGGATGAACGCACTACACGGTCGAGGTCACAGAACATCTCTCATTATGCTCATTCTGCTTTTGTCGCGTCTTTTGAGCCCAAAAATGTTGGACACGCTTTATCTGATTCCGATTGGGTCAATGCCATGCATGAAGAGCTAGAAAACTTTGAGAGAAATCAGGTGTGGAAGTTAGTAGAACCACCTCCAAATTGCCATCCCATAGGAACCAAGTGGGTGTTCAAGAACAAGAGGGATGAGAGTGGTGAGATTGTGAGAAACAAAGCGAGGTTGGTTGCTCAGGGGTTTTCGCAGCAGGAGGGGATAGATTATGAGGAGACATTTGCTCCTGTTGCCCGTTTGGAGGCAATTCGGATCCTTCTAGCATTTGCAGTTGCTAAAGGGTTCAAATTGTACCAAATGGATGTGAAGAGTGCCTTCTTGAATGGGGTGATCGAGGAAGAAGTGTATGTGAGGCAGCCCCCGGGTTTTGAGAGTGAGAAATACCCACACCGAGTATACAAACTCCACCGAGCTTTATATGGCCTAAAGCAAGCACCCAGAGCATGGTATGGTAGATTGAGAGGGTTCTTGCTTAGCAAGGGGTTTGAGATGGGGAAGGTTGATAAGACGCTCTTCTTGCTGAGAAATGGCAAAGATCTTTTAATCGTTCAGATTTACGTGGATGATATCATTTTTGGTGGCTCTTCTCATGATCTTGTTGCCAAGTTTGCAGATGATATGAGCAGGGAATTTGAGATGTCGATGATGGGAGAGTTGCAGTTCTTTCTCGGGCTGCAGATCAAGCAAACCAAGGATGGGACATTTGTGCACCAAAGCAAGTACACCAAGGACATTCTCAAGAAATTCGACATGAGCGACTCCAAGCCGATGACTACACCGATGAGTACGACTACAGCTTTGGATGCGGATGAGGACGGAGAACCAGTGGACCAGAAGGAGTACCGGAGCATGATCGGCTCCCTCCTCTACTTGACGGCGACGAGGCCGGACATACAGTTCAGCGTGTGTCTGTGCGCTCGTTTTCAGGCTTCACCGACGACTTCACATCGTCAGGCCGTCAAGAGGATTTTCAGGTATCTCAAGTTTACTCCTGAGCTGGGTCTTTGGTATTCTGCTGATTCCACTCTTGCACTTCATGGTTTTTCTGATGCGGATTTTGCTGGATGTCGTGTTGATCGCAAGTCTACTTCTGGTCAGTGTCAGTTTCTTGGATCGTCTCTTGTGTCTTGGTCTTCTCGCAAGCAGTCTAGCGTAGCCCAATCCACCACTGAAGCCGAGTATGTTGCTGCTGCTAGCTGTTGTTCTCAGTTGCTTTGGATCACATACACCTTGAGAGACTTTGGCTTAGACATGTCCCATGTTCCACTTCTTTGTGATAGCACCAGTGCCATAAGCGTAGCCAAAAATCCCGTGCTTCATTCCAAAACCAAACACATAGAAGTGAGGTACCACTTTCTGAGAGATCATGTGGAGAAAGGAGATATTGAGCTTGCCCACGTTTCTACCCAAAACCAGCTTGCAGACATTTTCACTAAGCCACTTGACCAAGTTACCTTCACCCGCTTGCGAGGGGAACTTGGTGTGTGTGCGGTTTTCTGAGCTGAGTTTTGGAGGCTTCTCTTGTAGCATATGTATATTTGTGTACCATCTTTGTATCTTGATGTATAGTTTTTCTTGCTTTTGTATCTTGATTTCATCTTTTGTATCATATCTTAGGATGAGCTTCTCCTATATGCAGTGATTGGTACAACTTGCTACATTTTAGAGTTTAGGCAGGCTGGCTAGGGATTGATTGGATGGATGGCTATGCTCTTGATGGTCTTGATATATATTCTGTTGAGATAGCTTCTTTTCGAATTAAAATGACAAACTGAACTTAATTCCTACACCCATGAGTAAATGCCTTTGCATGTCTTGTTTGAGCCAAAATGGCTATATCTTGCTTAAGATCATGTTAGGGTGTGATATTCTTTTCAATTGGGTCAAAGACCTTTGTCATTGTAAATGTTTAGCCCATGCTTTATCTTGTGGAGGAGCATAAGCTTCTTTCTGTCGCAAAGACATTTCATGTACCATGCTTAATTTGAAAAACTTGAAAAATGAGATGTCTATGTTTGAAAGAAGAAAGTTGGGAAAAAGAAATATTTGCAGAAATTATGCTCATGTCTCTATGCTTTCACCATTGCACACACTTGCACACATGGGTGCTAAGCGGTTGCATGTTGTTTGCCGGAGAAGTCTCCCATGAGAAGTGAACACATGGCTCCGTGCTTTGACATGACATGAGGTAGAACTTGGGCGTTTATGATGATCTTTTGTCAAGAATGCTTGTCCTTTCATGATTTTGGTGAGATGAAGTTTATTTTTGCTTAAACAATCCATGGTTAGGACTTTGCTCATGCGGTGACTTTTTTGATAAAAATCCACAATTTGCTCATGGCTTTGTCAATTGGATATATGTCTTCACCTTCTTGATGGCAATGCCCGTGTGACATGATGAACTAGCTTGTATGCCTCTTCTCTAACTTGTAGCATTTTGTATTGCTCATTGTATATTTGAGAAGCTTGTAGTTGCATTTTGTACATTTTGCCTTGATGTGTGCATTGTCAACAAGGGGGAGAATTTCTGGAGCATTTGGCAAGGGGGAGTCGCTGCTGAACTTAGAAGAAAAATTTTGCTCTAGATTTTGTCGAAATTGTGTGAGAGGTTGAAGTTTTTGCCCAAATGAAGTTTTCTGAAATTTGCGAAGTTTCTGAGAGTTTGATCATTGGAATATCTTGCTGGGCATATTTGGAAGGTTTTTAAGTTGGAACGACATCGTTGTGAGTCGGTTTGTGCAATTTTGGGATTTTTCACTTTGGTCATCTGCCAGGGGCGGTTAAACCGCCCCCCCTGGGCGGTTTAACCGCCCATGTGCTGAGAGCACACAGTTTGTGGAGAGTTGAGCCATTTTCGAGTGATTTTCGCACGCACAAGTTCACTTGTTCAGGGGGAGTTGCATCTTTGCAGGGGGAGTGCTTTGAGAGTCCTGAAAAGTGAGTTGGAAGTTTTGAAGTTTGTGATTTGTGCTTTGTGTTTTTGCTCTTTTGCCGATGGTGTTGAGCCCTTTCGCTTCTTCTTGAAGGGTCGGCGTTTCTGGAGCTTTCTCTTGCTAAGTGACTTTTGATTTGGCTTGTTCTTGCTTTTAGTCACTTGCTTGAGTCTTGTTTTCGATTTCTTTTACATTTTCTTCATTACAATTGGTTACTATGTGTGTGTTGTCAATGCACTCATCAAGGGGGAGATTGAGGACCCGGTGTGTCCGAGGACCGGTGGATGGTCGCTTCCTGGTGTGATGAGTGATTGACAACGTGGTGTGGATTGACGTTTCCCTTGGCTTAAGTATTGCAGGTGTAGAATGCGGCTTGGTTGCATTGGTGCAGGTGAAGAACAGGCGCGAAAGGTCTTAGCCATGGCGGCCTCCGAGGAGCGGAGAGACAAGTAGGCTTGGTTCGAGGGACCCGATGGCCGGTGGATCAAGTGCGGTTCACATGCTGGCAAGAACGAGCAAGGGGACGTGGTTCCGGTGCGAGGTAGCGGCTCACAACCGAAGCTCGTACGCGGACGAGAAGCCGGCGCAAGGTGGCGGCTAACAACCGAAGTTTGCGCGCGGGGTTTGGTGATTTGGCCACAAAATCATCGGTGGACGGTTTCCCTTGGTTTGGGCCTCAAAACCAAGGACCGAGGACTCGACGAGGCGGACTTGGGCAGCTGGGCCTGGCTGGGCTGTCAGGGGCGGTTTAACCGCCCCCCAGGGCCGGTTTAACCGCCCCCCCTGGGCTGGCCCAAGAACGGCGTCGAGGAGCTTCGATCCGGAGGACACGCGGCGTGACTGCAAGGCTTGCGTCGGAGGGAAGCTAGCTTGCAGTGGAAGGTGCCCGAGCCAGGAAAATATCTGAAGACCAAATGTCAAATTTGCCCCTGAGGGATATGTATCACTTAGGGGTAGTTTAGTCTTTAGGACACCACCACTTGGACTACTAATATGCCCCTTCAGGGCTGGTGGCTGTCATCTCTCTAGTTATCTCTTTAGGTTTTACTTTGAACTTGTTTTCCCCTTCATCCCCTCCACCTAGAACTACTTCGAATCATTCCTAGTTTGTATAGGTGAATTCATGGTTATGTGATTGAGTTTGTGCTGCTCATCTTTGCGCCATGATTTGATTTCCCGAGCTCCCTTTTCTTTTTCTATTTTCGTGGGTATTTTCGGAGCTATTTTTGGGGGATTTTCGTTCTTCTTGTTCCCTGAGCGTTTTCTCTCGGATTTCTTTGGGGGATTCACGTATGAGTGCCTTGTGCCTCTTTTGCTGGTGATCCTTTGCCCCCAAACGCCGAGAATCGCTCTGGATTTGAGATTTTCGGGATGAACTCGAGGTCATGGTGTTCTTCGCGAGATCTGCGATTCCGGGAGTTGTACTGAGTTAGAGGCCGAGATCTTTTGGGAAAACACTCCACTGGAGGTCTAGATCATCTGACCAAAATCTCGCCTCAAGAGCTCAAGCGGTTTGGGAGATCCACTTTTGTTTTGACTTTTTCCCGAGGCTCCCAGGCCCGGGCGGTTTAACCGCCCCCCCTGGCCGGTTTAACCGCCCCCCCCTGGGTGTGTTAGATCGAGCCGAGTTTCGGGTCGTTTTGGTGTTGGTTTCGATTGGTTCGAGTTCCGCTGCTCGTTTCTTGTTCCTAGGGTCAGTAGCTTGACAGTGGCTACGTGATCTTGGCAAGATTGTTCTCGGAGGTTTCGGAGTTGGTTTGGGAGAATAGCCGGATTGTTTGGAAAGATTTTTATCGGCTCCCATTCACTCCCCCCCTCTCTGGTCGCCGTTTCGGTCCTTCAGCAAGCACCGCCAAGCGCACGCGCGGGGGGAGGGCGGCGGAGGTCCGCCGGCGCAGGAGGTCGAGCGAGCGACGGCCGGCATGGGAGGAGCGGGAGATTGAGCGGCGACGGGAGGGGGGAGGGTGGCGGAGGTCCGCCGGCGAATGAGGTCGAGCGAGCGGGAACGGGGAGGGCGGCGGAGGTCCAGCGGCATGGGAGGTCGAGCGAGGCGCGCGTGGGGACGGCAGTGGAGGTCCGGCGGTGTGGGAGGGCGAGCAGCGCCAGGCGCGTGCGAGCAGGGCGGCGGAGGTCCGGCGGCGCGGGAGATTGAGCGGCGACGGGCGCGTGGGGAGGTGCTGGGAGGGCGAGCGACGGCCGGCGCCCGAGGCGGCGCTAGGAGGACAAGCGGCGGCGGCGGATGGGCTGGGGAAGGAAGATGTGTCGAGGAAGAAGATAGCAGTTTGCAAGTTTGACCCCAAAAAATAAACTCATTCGTGGATTAGTCCTTAAAAGCAATATAGGTTTTTGGTTTTAGGTATGCTGCTGGAGAAGGCAACTTTAAAATTCTTAAATTTTTCTCTCTCTTAAACTTAAAAATGTTTTTAAGTATCCAAATTTAGGTCATCAGTTGGAGTTGCTATTAGCATATACTAGTCAAATTAGCACGCTATGCGTGCTACTGTAAAAATATTATTTCAAAATATTAATAAAAAGTATATATTTCTTCTAGAGTAAATTTCACTGTGGGTCCGTTAACTTTACCCGAAGTCCCATCTAGGTCCATCAACTAAAAAGCGGTCATCTAGATCCACAGACTATAAAAGTGAAAGTGTGGAGGTCCACGGCCGTCCACGTAGACACTTTTCGTCTACGTGGCGATGCCATCATGGCCTGAATTTGCAAAAGGGCCCTTGGCAACTCGTGATCTGTCACTGGCCTCTTGTTTCCTCTCCTATCCTTCTCAGACATTCCATCGAGCATGTTGCGAGTGCCTCCATTGACACGGCCGCTGTTCCCCGCCCTCCGTTGTCGAGTTCCTCCCTGCCGACCTCCTCACACCGCTCGCTCACAAGCTCACCCACCACCACCACCATGAAACTCGCCATGATCCCGACGCCCGTGATCTTGCAATACAAGAGCGGCCGCATCGAGCGCCAGCACCATGTCCACCCGGTCCCGCCCTAAGGACGTCACCATCGACGCCGACACCGGCCTCTGGGCGTGCCTCTACCTCCCCGACCTCTCTGCCAGTCTGCGTGCATCACCGTCGGCGAGGACGGGCCTCGTGGTCGGGTCTGCGGCAGGGGCCTGCGTCCTGCAATGTCGAGTGCGGGCGCGGGGGAGTAGCCGGAGGAAAGGAATGGCTACAACATCCGCTCACTGATCCAGTAGCTACAGTTCCCGCTGACCTGCTCCATACGGTAATGTTGGTGCGGATCGGGACCATGCGCGGGAGCCGCATTTCATTGAGCAGCACACGGGCGGCGGCGGCGCCGGAGGTGCTCGTTGTGGCAGGAGGCGGAGGCCGGGAGCACGAGCACCTACGCGCGCAGAGGGGAGGAAGGAGTGCGGTGGCTTCTGGCTACATGCTATCTCCTTTCCGCTCCTTCGAACATAGCATCACGCACGGTAGCACAACCACCAGCAACAACTACTTCCCCTTCTGGCTTCGTACGAATTTCGTAGACGAACGATCACTAGAAGAGGATGAGCCATCCGCACCGGTTGGGAAACCCCATTCAGCACCGGTTTCCCAACCGGTGCGGATCTTTCGGTGCTAAAGGGGTACACCTTTAGCACCGGTTCATTTACCCGGTGCTAAAGGCCCCCTTTAGCACCGGGTCTCGAAACCAACCGGTGCTAAAAGGGGCCGCGCACATGGCCCCTGCGCGAGCCCCTTTAGCACCGGTTGGTTTCGAGAACCGGTGCTAAAGGGGGACCATATAATTTTCTCTTTTCCAGCCTTCATATTTATTTGTTTGTATATGTATTTTGCCAACGTTTTTCGCCTACGTATTTGTTCTAATACGGATGTCGTACTACACTGCACAAGTATTTGTATAAGGCTCGTATAAGCATAAAAAAGACATATATTACATATCTTAGTGCCAAAAGAGTTACATCATCTCATAGTGCTAAAAGAGTTAAGTTTTCTAACTTAGTATCCATAAATTACGATCCTGCACTTGGACGAGCTGATAATGAACTAGGACGAGCAGAGGATCTAGGACCAGCGATGGAGGAACGAAAACTTGAGGTGTCCGTATTGTCCCATGCATCATCATAATGAAATTCTCCATTCACATTGATGATCTCGTCCCAAATAAATCCAACGAGTTGTTCTGCAACTGCGTCGATCTTATGCTGCTCTAGGCTTTTACTAGAGATGGACATCATCTACGAATTGCAAACAATTAAAATTAAAGTATAATAATGGTGAAGTTGAATTAGAAACTTGTAAATAGATATTGCGTACCATAATATCATGGTTAGTATATATTTTTTTAATCCAGCTATGCATGTACTCGCAAACGTAGTATCCGCATAAATTATTGCCCGGCCCCTGTTGATGACACTGTTGGCGAAAACAAAGTTAAAGATATTTTTTAAGTTGATTAGCAAAGACGTATATGTACAAATTGCATGCGTACCGGGAATTCAGTATTCCATACGAGCTTTTCATATCCAATACCGGGGTGCTTTTCACGAATCTCATTCCACATCCTACAATTACATAATCATGTTGTTAGTCTCAAATTTGAGTTCAAATAAAATAAGTCAATAATGTAAGTATATAGAAAAATTTGGATTGCTGAAATTTACTTATATATACGACCTTCTAAACATGTCAATGATTTCATGATACTCTTCTTGTGGTTTCCTCAACGAATCGAAGACGTTAACCACACCTCTATCAGGATTCAGTACTATGAGCACCCAGTGGTAACTACATACATATGTATAAGTGTTTTAGCATAATGAGATAATTTAAAGAAATTAAGAAAATAAAATGAGATAATATAAGTGTTAGCACTCACCCGTAGTGGTATGGCAATAGTATGGAGTCCATAAAATTTTGCTTATGCACATACTTGAATAAGTTCTGATATGTCGCCTCTGGATCTTTATAAATCATGTCTTGGTTTACCTTTGATGGGTCCACGAAACCAACGTCAAAAATACGCTCCCTCCGACATCTTTGAATCTCCATTCTACATAATAAGCAATAAAGTAGCGCCGTCACTCATAGAGTTTTTTAAATGACAATAAAGAAATTGTTATAAGAAATCACTTACAGAACCCAGGTTTGAATCAAAGACATGTCCAGGGCGTCTCGTTGGTAGCTTTCGTAGATATCTTTGAACTCCAACCAAATCGTGTCTTCTCCATTGAAAAAATCCTCATCCTTCACGCGACACCCGAACATGTCTCGTCCTTTCGACGCTTGAACCATGTACCATCCATGCAATAAATACATCTTTGTTTGTAGCTTTTTCACATCATCTGGCGGGACGAACGACTTGCCAAGCTCAAAATGCCACTTAGTCACTTTAGCTTTGGGCGGGGATTCTTGGCCAGTGAGGACCGCTCTACTGAGACCTGTCTCTTCCATTTGACGTTGGAGCATCAGTTCGTGCGCATCTGGCAACTGAGTCAATCCTTGCTGAGGTTGTTCGCCGAGCTGAGGAATAGTAGAACGTTTCGACTTATGCGTTACCGGCTTCACTTTAGACTTAGGCGATGCCGGCTTCCTTGTTTCCTAAGGCATAGGTTAGCTCATCTCTTTCTCTGTCAGGGATGAATTCTCCGGCCTCAGCTTTCCTTATGATTTCAAGGAGGCGGTGAGCTAGGTCTCGCAAGTCCTCGCCAAAAATCGAAGATCCGTCTATTGGACTGAGAGTGCCTCCATGACCATAATACCAATGTTTGGATCGTAAGGGCCAGTCATGTGTCGCTGGACGAATGCCTTTAGCATAGAGATCTTCTTCCATCTTGTCCCATTTGTCGACGCTACCTTTATAACCGCCTGAACCCATTCGATGGGTGTACTTCTTTTTTTCCGCATTGCCGATGTTCCTTGTGGATATCTCAGATCCTTCTGTGGACTGTTTGTACTCCACGAACGCGTCCCAATGATGAGGTCTTATGGTAGGGTGATTGTCAAAATCCGGAATTTCTTCTGTTTTGAGATATTTCTTCCACAATTTTGTCTTATAATTTTGAAATTGAGTTGCCATCTTTTTCAGCGTCCAATCTTTCAATTTCTCTTCACGATCTGAAGGAAATCCGAATATTTCTTTCACATCAGTCCATATCATTTCTTTCTCCGTATTAGCCAGAACATACGGTTCATTGGGGTCCGTAGATCTCCATTTCCTGATGCTAGTGGGAACGCGTTCACGAACAATAACACCACATTGAGAGACATATTTTCTGGCAATTTCTTTGGGCTCAGTTGGCTCCCCATCATCCTCCACTTTGGTGATGTGCAATTTGACCTCCTTCAGCCTCTTAGTGATACTTCTTTTTCCAGGGCGTTTCGTAGCAGCAGTTGTCGCCGTAGATGGCTAGAATAATTAGACGTATAAATTAGTCACAACATTAGGTTAAGATAATGTATATAATGTTTATGAGAAATATTAGCACCTGACTAGACGTGGGCTCATCGCTATTACGTTGACCCACATTAGGTTGCATCTGGTCCAAATTATCGCCACCAGAAATACCTTGCATTATTTCTTCCATGCTCAGTGGCCGATCAGTGTTTCCACCCAAATGAAACTGAGCTGCTAAGAATTCATCATTATCCTCCTCGTGGATCGTCATCTTCAAAAATAAATATTCTACGTTAAATAAATAATTATTGAACGTTAAAGAAAATATTCTAGTCAAATAAATACTTATAAGTATTGTACGCTATAGAAATATATTTACGTCAAATAAATAATTATTATATGTTAAATAAATATTCTACGTCAAATAAATAATTATTGTATGTTAAATAAATATTCTACATCAAATAAATAAGTATTGTACGCAAAAGAAATATTCTACATCAAATAAATAATTATTGTATGTTAAATAAATATTCTACATTAAATAAATAATTATTGAACGTTAAAGAAAATATTCTAGTCAAATAAATACTTATAAGTATTGTACGCTATAGAAATATATTTACGTCAAATAAATAATTATTGTATGTTAAATAAATATTCTACGTCAAATAAATAATTCTTGTATGTTAAATAAATATTCTACATCAAATAAATAAGTATTGTACGCAAAAGAAATATTCTACGTCAAATAAATAATTATTGTATGTTAAATAAATATTCTACGTCAAATAAATAATTATTGTATGTTAAATAAATATTCTACGTAAAATAAATAATTATTGTATGTTAAATAAGTATTCTACGTCAAATAATTAGTGTACGTTAAATAAACATTCTACGCCAAATAAATAATCATTGTACGTTAAAGAAAATAATTCTAGGTCAAATAAATAAATTCTAGTAAAATTTATCGTTAACCCTAATCATTTACACTAACTATAAAATTAATACACATGCAGCTGTCGGGTTCTCCATGCACGTCGGAAAGGGCTTACGTGTGGCCGGCTTCAAACGAGCTCGTGTTCGCGCGGCGGTCGGCGGCGGTTCTCGGCAGTCGCAGGGTCGCACTCGGCCGGCTTCAGACGAACAGCCGCTCGCGGACGCGGATCGCATTAGCCGATCGAGCTCGCGGATCGCTTGAGACGAGCTCGCGTTCGTCGGCAGATACGCGCGTGGAGGGCGACGGGCGTCGAGCTAGGCGGCAACGGCGCGCTGGCGGCGCGACGGTGGGGGAGGCCGAGCGGCAAGACGGCGGGGCGGGACGGCCAGCGACGGTGGTGCGGCCAGCGACGACGACGCGGGACGGAGCGGCCAGCAACGGCGGGGCGGCGGGAGGCCGCGGGACGGCGGCGGCCGCTGCTGATGGAGGGCGGTGGCGCGTCCGGGGCGGCCGAACGGCGCGCGGGCGGCGGCCGGGCGCGTCAGGGGCGGCGGCGCGTCCGGCGACGGCGCGAGCGGGGGCGTCGTCGGGGTCGAGGCAGGGCGTCGGTGGAGGGGCGGTGCCGGGGGTGGCGACGGTGCCGGCAACGGTGGAGGGGCGGCGCCGGGGGTGGAGACGGCGGCGGCGCTTGGGGAGATGCGGCGGCGATGGGGGCGACGACGGCGGCGGTTGGGGAGACACGGTGACGATGGGGGACGACGGCGGCGCGGTGGCGCTTGGGGACGACGGCGGCGCTTAGGGACGACGGCGGCGCTTGGAGACGACGGCGGCGGCGCGGTGGCGCTTGGGGACGACGGCGGCGGGGAGACGAAGTGGGGAGTGGAGAAGACGAAGACGGCGAGATGCAAAAATTTTCTAAGTGTTGACTATATATAGGGCGGACCTTTAGCACCGGGCGCAGCCAAGGCCCGGTGCTAAAGGTTTAGGATTAGCAACGGGCGCAGCCAGGGCCCGGTGCTAAAGGTCAGCCGCCGGGGTGCCAAACGAAATTGGGGACCTTTAGCACCGGGTCTTAGATCCGCCCGGTGCTAAAGGTGCCCCAGTTCCGTTTGGCGCCACTTTTTTGGCGCAATTTTATATTTAACACCGGGTTTTGCAAATACCCGGTGCTAAATAATATTACATCTAAATATTTATTCTTATTTATTTAATTTATACTTGGTCTTATTTATTTAGGTTGTAGTTAGCCTTATTTATTTAGATTATACTAAAACATTATTAGCCACGTCATAGTGCAATTAGTATATAAAAAATTAATATATTTGTTATATATGAAATGAAAGAGAAAAAAATAGTTAAAATAATATTACATCTAAATGTTTAGTCTTATTAATTTAATTTATACTTAGTCTTATATATTTAGGTTATACTTGGTCTTATTTATTTAGGTTGTAGTTAGTCTTATTTATTTAGATTATAACTAAAACATTATTAGCCACGTCATAGTGCAATTAATACATAAAAAATTAATATATTTGTTATATATGAAATGAAAGAGAAAAAAAAAGTTAAAATATTACAGTTTTCATCATAGTGCAATTAACTTATACAGCATCATTGTTTACTTGAACGCTAACAAACTTTCTCCTCACAAATGTCCCTTGATTGTGATCGCGACGTAGATAGGGTGTCTCCTCTGCTGCTAACAGGACGGTTGGGTCAGCAGCCACCGAGAATGGAGGTCGACCGTCGAGCATATCATAATCTTCATCTGTCTTATCCTCAACTCCTACGATTTTTCTTTTTCCAGGAAGAACTATATGACGCTTTGCCTCGTCTTTTGATGGGTCCGATTGCTTGCTCGTCCCTTTCTTTGGCTTGCTAGCCATGTCTTTTATATAAAAAACTTGTGTCACATCTTTGGCTAGGACGAACGGTTCGTCTAGAAACCCAATCTTGTTTAGGTCCACTATAGTCATCCCATACTCATCAGCTGTAACTCCTCCTGCAGTCAGTTTCACCCATTGACACTTAAACAGTGGGATCTTTAAAGGTCCATATTCCAGTTCCCATATCTCCTCTATGACACCATAGTATGAGTTCTTATTGCCATTGCTGTCGGTCGCATCGATCCGGACACCACTATTTTGGTTGGTGCTCTTGTTGTCTTGGGCTCTTGTATAAAATGTATACCCATTTATGTCGTAGCCTTGAAATTTTAAGATCGTGGTCGATGGACCCCTAGCTAGAAAGGCTAGTTGCGCATCAATACCCACAACAGCCATCAGATGTTCTCGCAACCAATCTGCGAAACTACTATTGTGTTGACGTTGAATAAATGTCGCAGTCTTTCCTGGATTTTCTTCATACAGAATCTTCATGTGCTTCTCGATGTATGGAGAAACTAAGGCTGACTGCTGCAGAATTGTGAGATGTGCTTTACGAAATGTCAGCATGTCTCTGATTACCATCGTCTTTCTTCCTAGTGTGCCCTTTCCACCAAGTCTCCCCTCATGATGTGATTCAGGCAACCCAATTGGCTTGAGGTCTTCGATAAAGTCAACACAAAATTCAATCACCTCCTCTGTTTCGTATCCCTTAGCAATGCAACCTTCTAGACGAACACGACTACATACATACTTCTTCAGAACAGCAAAGTATCTCTCAAAAGGGAACATGTTATGAAGAAATACCGGGCCTAGTATATGAATCTCTTTGACGACGTGAACCAATAGATGTGTCATAATATTGAAGAATGATGGTGGAAATATCATCTCAAAGCTGACAAGACATTGGACCACGTCGTTCTGTAGCCTATCCAAATCTTTAGGATTGATCACCTTCTGAGAAATCGCATTAAGGAATGCACATAGCTTCACAATCGCTTTCCGCACATTAACTGGTAGCACACCCCTCAGTATGACGGGAAGCAGTTGGGTCATCAACACATGACAGTCGTGAGACTTGAGGTTTAAGAACTTTTTATCTTTCATGTTAATTATTCCTTTAATATTGGAGGAATAGCCTGACGGGACCTTGATACTGTTCAAGCATTCAAACATACTTGCCTTCTCCTCTTTGCTGAGAGTGAAGCTAGCGGGACGCAGGTACTTGCGTCCTTTGTCTCTGTTTTCTGGATGTAGATCATTCCATAGATTCAAACATTTAAGTTCCTGTCGTGCTTCCAGTGTATCTCTTGGCTTCCCATAAGTACCAAGGAAGCTGATCAAGTTCACACAAAGATTCTTCGTCAGATGCATCACATCAATTGCGTTGCGGACCTCACTACAAGAAATATCACCTTTTGTGACGAATACCTAATGACATTGAACCTATTCGTTGTTACGCTATTTGGTTTTATGACGTTCTATACAAAACAATACAACTTAGCGACAAAAATGAGGTGTTCGTCACTAAGAGTAATTAAAAATCGTCACAAAGTAGTATAATCCTAAAATCGTAACAAATTTTGTTTTGTCATTAACACCAACAGCTAGACGTCACAATTTTTTCAAAAGAAAATTACAGGGTTAGAATGGATCCCACTGCCACTTGGACAAGTGGGTCCCACGTAGCACTTTTCTTCCATTTTCCTTTTTTTCAGCCCAGCCAATATATTTAGACTACAAGTGGCCCAATATTCAGGCATCCCAGCGGCCCACCTTGACCTGGGCTTCCTGCAGCCCAGCGCCACCGAGGAGAAATGGGCTACGACCTGGGCCTCTATCTGCCGCAGCAGAAGAAGTGGGCCCCTGCGTATGGTAGCCCATCCAGCGGCAGCAAAACAGGAAAGTCTGGTAGCCCACGAGCGGCAGCAAATTAGGAGAAATAGCGAAAACTGAATGTGGCAGGAATCGAACACGCATCCTCCTGAACAACATCAGGATACCTCCACCACTGGACTAGTAAGTTTATTGGCGCTTGTAAAAACTCTAATTATATTCATAATTTGTCATGTGTATTAACATCAACGTGAAAATTATCAACGAGCCATTAGAAGCCACTAAAAGACAAACTCATTTTCTTCGTGTACCAGTGTTGCAGTTGCAGCCAAAAGGAAAGAAATAGAAATAACTCGTGTTCTTTGTGTAGTAGTCTTACAAGATAGTATATGTGATGATGATCCTACCTTGTGCACAAATAAGTGTTCTCCGTGCCCTTGCATCGATATGTCTCTTAAATCACAAACAACACTATAACTCATGTTACAACTGGTTCTATCTTGAAGCAAGTTATTAACGTGTTAGTGACTATTCGTGTATATATAGAACTAATATCGAGAATATTCGTGTATGATAACTATATTCTTTTGTAACAGGTAATCAATAGTGTTATAGACTAGTATAATGGACATTGACCATACCGAGAATATGGCCTTCGTGTTGTTAACTTACCATGCATGAATCAATCTTGTATCAAGCCATTCATCATCTTGCATAGTCAGTCTACCATGCCATATGAAAATATATTCTAATATTGTTGATAATAATATTGACCATTATTTTGTGAAAATAATTTTTTTGATAAATTATTTGATGTAGTATCAATTTTTAGACATAGATCCTTTATTATAGAGTCACTTACATGTGGGCCACATCTACATACGTGTGACTCAAAACCTGTCTGCTGCACATATAGTTTCTTGGCGTTGAGGGTAACTTAATAAAACCACATATAGTTTAATTTAGAATAAATTTAGATAACTATGTCGAAATTCATTTTACATATATACTAGAGAAACTATATATAGTCTATTACATTACGAGAATGTATTGATGTATATAAGATAATTATTTTTATGGGTTACTTTACAACGATACAATAAAATAGAAAAAAGAAAAATAATGTTAAACGGGCTGAGAAGTCTAGCCAGGGTCAGTTTCTCGTAAGGCCCAACTCCTCCCAAGCGTCCATCTCTGATTCGACGATTAGGATCGATCTCCAAATAGATAAAAAGGCCAGCTGACTGGAAGCCCTACCTTTCTCTCCGTCTTGTCCACTCAGATCCGCCGCCGGGGGAATCCTCCCCCGCCGTTCCTCCTCCTCCCTCTCTCCACGCTCCTCCGCTGTGGGGGCTCCCAGGAGCAGTCGCTGCTGCGCCCGGCCGTCGTCGCGGCGGCCTCCCGCCTCGGCTTCTGTCACGTCCCAAAACCCATGAACGTGTTTAACAAGTGATCACTAGTACATAATCATCATTGGAGCATTAACAAGCATCATTAGCACTTCATTTGTATTGATATTCCTATGTATGTTTTTGTGCACTTGTGAAGGAAGTTGAATTTTTGCTACATGAGTTGGCTTGCTGTTATTTTATTTAAATACTAGGCTGTTAGTGTGATTTTTGGTAATTTTGGTAGAATTTTTAAGGGCTGTTTGCTGGGCTTAAAAATTAGTGCTAGTTTCTTCAAGAGGCTTTTTCTCTTTTTGAGTGTGGGCAAACCGAAGCGTTTCTGGGGGTGATTCAAATTTGAAATGCTTGCTTGTGTTTTTAGCTTTCCAACAAGCATTTATTTGCAATTTTTGGACCTCGGGAAGGAGCTCATTTGAGGGCTCAAAGTTTAATTTCCGGGAATATTTCAAAATCACGCGGGCCCCACGCGCCCCTCTCTCTTCCCTCTCTCCCAGTCACGCCCGCGCGCGCTGGTTGGCGAGCAGAGCTCGCCTGCCACGTCGCCGCCGGCCATGGGGCGAGCCCCCGGGATCTCGCGGCCGCTCCTCCTCTCCTTGGTCTTTAAAACCCAACCCCAGAGCCCCTCCAACCCTAGCCGCCCCCTCCTCCTTTGACGGCCGGCCACCTCCCTCGCCGCCGGCCTTCGCCGGAGAAATTCGTCGTCGTCGGTGAACCATTCTCCAATTCCTTTCGCCTGGAGCTCCTACGCGTCGTCCTTAACATTTCTAGCATCTTCTTCCTCAGGTTCGGCCGTCGTGGAGGCCGTATTTCGTCGTTCCCCGCCGGCCACCATTGGAGCACCTCGGAGCTCCGCACGGTCCGGCCTCCTCCGACCTCCTCCGCCCGAGCTAAGCACGTGGTGAGCACCGCCGTGGACCGCCGCTCCTTCCCCGCCCCCGCGCCCTCCTTCTCCCTCGTCGCCGCCGCCGCCCGTGGGCGCGCCGCCTCGGCGTCTCCCCGGCCACTTTTTGGGCATGTAGAGGTGCGGCTCGTAGTTGTGAACGCGTAGGGACAAACCTCACCGCCGGTCGTCGCTTCTCCGGCGAGAAAACGCCGATCAAATGGCCGCCGGTCATGTGTTGACCATGGGGATGAGCTCGGGGACCTAGGATTAGAAGGTGGGAAAAGTTTAGGGGGTTTTCCATAAAGTGCAGGGGCTGTTTTGTGAGAAAAGGGTAGATCTGCGATGTTTTCTTTCTTTCCAGGGGCTGTTTCGCGAAGTGGTTTTTCTATTTTCGGTTTTCCTTTTCGTTTTAAAGGCTGAAACTTGTTAAATGCATAGAAAATCGTAGGAAAATGCTAAAAATGTGAATCCAAGTTTGTTGGAACCGTGGGAATGTACTCTGTCCAAGAAAAATTAGTATGCTCCAGTTCCTGTGTTGTATTTTGCTCTATATTTTATTTTGTGAAAATCTTGTTTAATGCTTAGAGGTTGATGTATTGCTCAATAAATGTTGGCTCCACCGTAGTTTTACTCCTTGTGGGATGCTCAGTTTATATCTGAACTTGAACCCTAGGGTTTATTCACGTTTTAGCTGAGTTATGAATTATATTGTGTTTGTCATGCTGAAAGTTGTTTTTTTTACTACAATTAGCTGAAAATAGATAAAATAGTGAAACCAATTTTGTTGGTCTTGATTCACTGTCTAGATGCTAGGAAAAATAGGCTCACTGTTTTATTAAGTCTCAAATTGGCTTTGATGAATTAAACGCTTAATTCATGCTTTAAATTGATTTAATTAATGCTACGTCATAGAATAAGTTTTTATGGTGAATCCAATTCGTAAATCTCTATCTTGCAGTGCCCTGTCTCTTTGATTTTTGGTTTGATTTATGCATGCCTCTAGCTCTGATTTCGGCTTTATATTGCTTACTAGTACATTGCTTAACTTGAGTTGCTATTTTATGCATTTGAATTTGTTTGGTCAATGTTGTTAACTTCATGTGAAGTCATCATTATATTCTTGGTTGTATGCATCCATTCCTACTCATGTCATGACAATTGCACTCATAGCATCATCACTAATGCATGCATGCATTTCATTCTTTTAGCGACCGAAGTGCCGGAGAGCGAGTCTGTTGAGCCCGGATCCGAAGTCGTCGAGGAAGAGTTTGTCGAGTCGGAAGAAAACCAAGGCAAGCAGCTCATATGTCCTATCCTATGATTTTCTTAATTAATATTATGCCGCTATGGGTTGCATGTGGGTTTAGTTGCATTAGAATCCTATCTTTAAGCCTTCCTTGTTTTATACCCTTCCTTGTCGCTCGTGTAGAAAAAGGGGCTCTTACTAATTTAATTTGATTAATGCTTAGATGCTTAGTCTTGGTCTAGTCAACTTGGGAGGGATGGGCTATAGGCTAATCAACTTCGTCGCCTTTACTTTGGTTAATTAATGATGAGCAATGTTTATGAGTATGATAAAGTTGAATGCGAGACTTGGACGGGGGATAGGGTCACGAGAACAGAGTCTTGGTGACATAGCCCGTTTGAGTTGGTTAAGGCCCGTCCGATTGTGACGTTGGTTTGAGCACCATTTTGTGCTACCGTTGTCCAATCATTGTTGGGTAAGCCCTTTTTCCGATTGTTGTCTCGATCATTGGGGCACGGTCCTAGATACGTGGCTTCAGGCTATGTAGAGGGGTTCTAGGGATGTCCCCGGTGGACCTAGAGCTCCCTCCGCGTAAGCTAGGCGTGGACTCCCAACGTTTGGGGCTTATTAGAAAGGGTTGACGTGAGTTCATTCTCGTGTTGAGCGGGTAAAGAGTACAACCCTTGCAAGGTTAAATCAATCCGAATTGCCGCGCTCTCGGTTATGAGCAAGCTCACTCCCATGGATCTCTCGTAGAGTTACCGTTGGTTATTTTTGTACTTGTCACATGTTCATGCTCTATGTTATCACGATATAATTCTTGTTTCAACTAAAATATTGTGTGGGCTTGGGCAAGTTAAGTAAAATGAACTAGATGTTCATAGGTTGTTGTTCATCATGCTTATGGTTAAAAATTAAGGATGTGTCGCTTAGGCTTTTGCTAAATTTTATTTAACCTTAAAGCCTAAGCTTGATATATTCTTGCATGGTGCTAAATATTTTCCTTGCGTAAGTCTTGCGAGTACCCCACGTACTCACGTTGCTTTCAAAACTCTAAGTTGCAGGTGAACCGGAGCTTGTGTTTGGTTACTTTTCCCCCGCCGATCCAAGGGTGGGTGATGAGTGATTAAACTTGTTGTGACGTGTGGCGATGGTGTTATGAGCAACAACACCATTGTTTATTTTGCGTTTCTATCGTTTATCCGCTGCGTTTTACTCCTACCGTCTAAGTTAGAGCTTGGAAGAACATGAATTCACTTATGTTTTATGTTGTCTTGTTGAGAGCTTAAACTTGTTATCTTTGCTCTCTTTTATTTCTTGTTGAAACCATTTATGTAAGAATTTGTAACTTAATTGTGGAACCATGTCGTTTAAAATTGCCCTTTATGGTTCATTGTGATGATGCGATTTGTAACGGTGGGTGTGCTCGATCTTGGGCGTACGTGGAACACCTACCGGGACTACCGGGTTTGTACTCGTTTGAAGTGAAATTGTTAGAGGCCGTCGATCTTCTAGATGTGGTTTAGTACTTGAATCGTCGAAAGGCGGCTAAGTACTAACCCTCGTCTCGATGAAACGGCTAATCGTTCACTTGAGCCGAGTGCAAATTGGGCGGTTCTTACAGCTTCCCACGCGGGATGGCGCGGCGGCTGGGCAGGGACGACACCCCGGTGTGCTCTGGCTTGGGAGGGGACCGCGCGCCCACGGAGATGGCGCCGCTTTTCCCCGGCTGCGACTTTGAGCACTGGTTTGCTTGGGAGGTACGACGTGCTCTTCCCCTACTCGTTGGGCCATCGTTGCCCTCGCTTGGTAGTTGAAACAGAGGAGTGCGATAGTTTTGAAAAGTAATATGGCAATTTCTCCTGAGATGCAGCAAGGAGGAGGCCAAGAAGATCTACAACTTTTCATGTGAGCGCTACTTCGGGTTCGGCTGCGAGATCGACGGGGAGACGTCAGACGTCAAACAAGCTCGAGGGTTCGTTCGATCTACATATACCCTATAACGCGTGTTCACCAGATTCCAGTCCTTCTACTGAAATTCAACCATACACGTGGCGACGCCGTGTTTTTTTTGTTGGGCTCCAGGGCTCTCCGGCGTTCTCTTCGTGCTACCTGATTCGTATGTTGACCCCAGAGTATAAGGACTACGGAGGTAGATAGATTTCTTCTCCATCTCTTACATCACGAATATAGTTGTTGTTTTGGCAATCACTGTATGGCAATTTATATATCTGAGGATGAATTTGGTGCTAGTATATCTGGTCTATATTTTTGTATGGGTCGTTCTGGAAAGATCTTACCAAGGAATGGCTAACTGCTGAAATTCTGTTGCCACAGCTTAGCTTAGTCATTACAGCCTGCAACAACAGCTTGGCAATTTCAATTTTGAACTGCCCACCATTTCTTGCAGTCCCGCAGAACTGACTTGGTACTTACTTTCTTGAAGAGCATATATGCAAAACAAGTACATTACTTTTCCAGCACTCGTTGGCCTGAGGTAACAATTTTTATTAGTAGATAAGGTGTTTGATAAAATGCCAAGGGTCTGTATGAGAATAAAATATGTTGTTTCCTTCAGTGAATCTAGCTGTTTGCCTGTTAAGTAATTCTGGACTTAGTCTCCACCATATAATATTAGTGTTAGGTGCTCCGTTAATTTTGTTGGCCATCTTAGGTGCTCCCTGAAGGTCATTTCAAGAATATATCTGCAGTAGCTTTGATTCTTTGTTTCAGATAAGTGCTGTTGCTAGCTATCTCTGTGATAACTATTAAGAAAATCTTTTCAAAAAAAAAAGATAACTGTTAAGAAAAGCTAAAATAGTGGTGGCTATTTCAATTAGCTTTCTATGTTCTTTCCTTTGTTTCCTGTTTGTCTCGACTAGTAGTTTCTATAGCTCTATCTGTAGAGTAGTTCCCTGCTGCTCTCTCATCTCTCACATTTTCTTCCTAACATTCCTTTCTTCTATTTTGCAGGTTATGTACTGATCCCATAGCTGTCAAATTTTGATGGTTGCAGGTAGATAACATTTGGCATAGAGAAAATGGCAGGAACAGCAGGTTTGTGAAATTTTGTACCTGCAGTCTATAAACCTGGTAGTGTTTTAATACTTGTAATCACTTAAGGAATGGTATTAATTTCTCGAGAGGTGTGTGCTATTTAGATGACAACTGTCTGTTTACCATAGTTGGAGAATCTGCTATCATTTACAGTTTATCCGTTGAGCCTAGCAGAGAGCCTGTTTCAGTCATGGTCTTAACCAATATAGCTTGACCAATATGAAGTATCTTTCCATTGTTAAAAAGACCTATGCATAATTTTCTATTTTCCAGAGCTGATGCCTAGTGTACAAAACTGAAGAGTAAAAGTAGTAGTTGATCTTTCCATTCTTTCTTTGTTTGAACCAGTTTTGAGAGTCCTGGTCACCATTGTATAGTCAAATTCTAATCATTTTGTTAAACCACAGGTAACTTGATTGACAACAAATGGTCTTGCATTTCATATACTCTGTTCACATTCTCTGAATCCATGTTTGTAAACAATTGAAATATACTTGTTTGTTGTCAGGTTTATGACCTTGTAATTTGCCATGCATGTGTAAGTTTCTGTAAGCTCAACTAAGAGCTATGCAGCAGTATGAATCGACCTGTCAAGTGTATCACCTACGTGATCTAGGACACTAGGTGTTGATCACAGATTGTAATTTCATAGTTTATGCCTTGCGAAGCAATCTGTTTCTTATGCCAGAGTTGTATCACACACAGATGTTCTTTCAGTTCTTCATTGTCTAATAAGCCTGATATCTTTTTCCTGGTAATCTTTTATTGAGCACCAGCGGAACCAATTGGAATCCTTGACATCAAAGATTGAAGAAACAGAGATAGCGAATTAGAAGCAACAACAAGAGCTGGACAACATGAAAAAGCAAGGCGAGGAGACAAATTCACTCCGTCGTCTTCTAAGGAGTTAACTCATGCAGATTCATGTGCTGGAAACATTGCTATCTAGACAGCTGGACAACATGAAGAAGCAAGGCGAGGAGACAAATTCACTCTGTCGTCTCCTATGCCTCAACAAGGAGTAGGTGACTTTAGCTCATGCAGATTCATGTGCTGGAAACATTGCTATCTAGACAACTCCACTCTAGAAGTTGAATCATTTTGCTATATTGACCTAAGACATTGTATTTTTGGTTCCCTACTTGCTGGATGTGTGACGTGAAATCTATTCTGGATGTCAACATCTATTCTGGTTGTGATTTTGCAACTTGAATAATGTGTTTTTGGCAATGAGTTTGTTGATGTGCTGGGCTGTGCTTTCCGACCATTTGTTTTTAATGGGCTGTGCTGGCTGTGGGCTGTAATTGTATATGGGCTGGGCTGTAATTGTATATGGGCTGCGATTGGCCGTAATGGTATACGTGTCGTAAAGGTATATGGGCTTTAAATTGCTTACTGCGTGAGCTTTGTTGGGCCATTGAATATTTGTGACGAATCAAATTGTCACAATAGTGTTGCCATGTCATATCCTAGTCATTGCCACCTCATCCATGCATAAGATTTTGTGACGTTTTAAAGATGTTAAAATCGTCATAAGTGTGCTGCCACGTCAGCTCCAAGTAACTGCCACATCATCCGTGTACGAAGTTTTGTGACGTTTTATAGATCTTTAATGACGAAAAACTATCGTCATTAATTATTGACGACACAAGAATCGTCAAAAAATTTGTGACGAAAAAATTCGTTTTCATCACCTAATACCTTTTATTACGGGGAATAGGTGACGTATGAGTTTTCGTCACACGAGTGTCACAAATTGCGATACGTGACGTAAATTTTACTTTCTATGACATAAATGGAACGTTATAAAAGCCCACATTTCTTGTAGTGCCTCTAACAATTTCCAATAAGGAAGCTCCCAAAAGAGAGACTTTTTCTTCCACATCGCGGCACGCCCATCCTCACCTGCCTTGACAGGTTGGCTTCCATCTCCCTTTCCAAATATTACTTCTACATTTTTAACCATATCAAATACATCTTGTCCATTGCGGTGTATCGGCTTTGTACGGTGCTCCGCATCCCCGCCAAAGTGTGGACATTTCTTTCGTAGTTCGTGCTTCGAAGGAAGAAATCGACGATGACCCATGTAAACAACCTTTCTACAATGCTTCAAATAGATGCTTTCAGTATCATCTAAGCAATGTGTGCATGCTTTATATCCTTTGTTTGTTTGTCCGGACAGGTTACTTAGTGCAAGCCAATCATTGATGTTGATGAAAAGTAGTGCCCTAAGGTTAAAACTTTCTTGTTTGTACTCATCCCACATAGTAACACCTTCTTCCTTCCACAGTTGTTTAAGTTCGTCAAGCAATGGTCTTAGATAAACATCGATGTCGTTGCCAGGTTGCTTTGGACCTTGGATAAGCACCGGCATCATAATGAACTTCCGCTTCATGCATAGCCAAGGAGGTAAGTTATAGATACATACAGTCACAGGCCAAGTGCTATGACTACTGCTCATTTCACCAAATGGATTCATGCCATCAGTACTTAAACCAAGCCTTAAATTTCTTGCATCAGCATCGAACGTTGGGCATGCTCGGTCAATGTTTCTCCACTGGGATCCATCGGCGGGGTGCCTCAACATACCATCTTTTTTACGTTCTTCCTTGTGCCATCGCATCAACTTGGCATGCTCTTTGTTCCTGACCAAACGCTTCAGACATGGTATTAAAGGAAAATACCACACCAGCTTCGCAGGAATCTTGTTCTTAATAGTCTCCCCATCAACCTCACCAGGGTCATCTCGCCTGATCTTGTAGCGTGTGCATTTGCAAACTGGACAACAATCCAAATTTTCGTATTCAGCACCACGATATAGGATACAGTCATTAGGACACGCATGTATCTTCTGCACCTCTCAACCAAGAGGGCAAACAACACGTTTTGCTTCCCACGTTGTTGATGGCAATTCGTCACCCTCGGGAAGAATCTTCTTCACGAGTTTCAATAATTACTCAAAACCCTTGTCAGTAACACCATTACATGCCTTCCACTGCAAAAAATCAAGCGTGATACCCAACCTTTTCAGCCCCTCTTTGCAATTTGGGTACAAATCAGTTCTGTGGTCCTGTAACATACGATCTATCTTTTTCCTTTCCTTGTCATTGTCGCAGCCTTGCTTGGCATCACGTAACATTTGACCAAGTGCATCATTAGGGTCATTCTATGGAGCAACATCTTCCTGGTCAGCACCATCCTGATCTGCATAATCCATTGCAACATCCGCAAAGGCACCATATTGAATGTCGTTATCATCCTCCTCTTCTTCATTGTCATCCATTATGACTCCTCTTTCACCGTGTTTCAACCAAACCGCATAGTTTTGCATGAAACCATGGGTCATCAGATGGAAGTGAAGAACCCCTCTTGATTTGTACGATTTCTGATTTTTACATTGCCCACACGGACAAAACATGTCACCTGACGGCGACTTGTTGTCCTCCGCCACATCGAGAAAAGCATGCATGCCATCAACCCACTCCTGACTGCGTCGATCCGCCAAGTGCATCCATTGCCTATTCATCTACATTTAGCAAAGTGATCTAATTAGTTAATACACATTTCAAAATTATCGAAATATCCAACACGACCAAGGTTCATAATTTATTCATACATTACAAAGTAATCTAACTGAAAATAAAATTGTATTTCTCAAAGTCATAATGAAACACGACCAATGTTCATAATTTATTCAAGATGTCGTACATAAATTTCTCCACATCCAACATGCAACATGACCTATATCTTTAACCATCCTTCGGTGGGAAAGTAGGATGCTCTGATATATTTTTTCCTGGTGCAGAAGATGGTGGAGCTGGACCGTAGCGCCGCAACAGATCTTGAAGATCAAAACCAGGTTCCTCACCCCTTGCAACACATTCTTCATGTGTTTTAATCAAAAATTTAAGTTGTGCTTTCAACCAAGGTCCTGGTTTTTTCGACTTATCATGAGGTGGTACTGTAGTTTTGCCCTTCCCGCGAGACGAACCACGATCACTATCACCGGTCCCACTTCCTCCAGCAGTAGCCATATCGATATATCCACAAGGCTTTTATTTCTCAAAAAACAATAAATGTTATTGAAAAAATACTCATTACAACATACGAACTTCTGTCAAAATAAACTAACCAATTTCACATATCTCCAATTAATATAAAAATTACATAACACATTTTTAAAAATCATTATATTTCATTTATAAATAAAATACTAAAAAGCATACTCAAAAAAGATTTCTAACAAAATTTCTCCAATACATACCTAACATTAAATTTAAAACACTATGAACACACATATATAACCCTTTCTCTCTCTTCTCTTTTTTCTTCACAAATTTCATATTTATAAAGTATAATAACAATAGAAACTAAACAAGAACATGAGAGGATGAAATTGTGTACCTCGTAGAATGCTTCAAAAGAAGGAAAGCTTCACAATTTTTGAAAAAAATTGGCAAAATCTCCCCTCAACCCGAGCACACCATGAACACAGCTCGGAGTGTTCATGCTGGCTCGGGCGTGGGGAGGAAGGAGGGAATATATAGGTAGATAATCAGCACCGGTTGCTGGCTGCAACCGGTGCTAACATCGGCTATTTAGCACCGGTTTCTAGCTAGAACCGGTGCTAAATGTTGCTCCAGAATTAGCACCGGTTGCAGGCAGCAACTGGTGCTAAAGGGGTAGATTTAGCACCGGTTGCTGGATGCAACCGGTGCTAAAGGTCCTCCCCCCCACCAACGCGCGCCGCGCGCGCCTGCGCGCGGCTGCTAGCCGTTGGACCCGGTGCTAATACTCCATTAGCACCAGGGCCAAAAATGGCCGTTGTTTATGTCGTCCGCGGATGCCTCATTCTCTTCTAGTGGATGCGACCAACAACATGCACTGCAACACAGCATTTATTCCGTGACGGAATCATTCTGTCACGGATTGTCAAATTTTCGTCGCAAATTAATTTCCGTGACGGTTTCGGATTCTGTTATTGATTGAGCGTCATTGATTAAATCGATCGACGGTTCTTAAAAAACTGTTACGGATTGAACAATCTGTGACGGTTTTGAACCGTCGCAGAATAGCCCAAAGCCCACTCGGTCCAGCCCAAAGCCCAGTTTTACCGATGGAAATAACCGTCACGGATTGATGCTGACATGGTGCCAACAGGGACGATGACATGACGCTTAGGTGGACGATGACATGGTTGCCTACATGGATGATGACGTGGCCCGAACATGGACGATGACGTGGCACAGCTGCCTACATGGATGATGACGTGTCTGCCTACATGGACGATGACGTGTCTGCCAACATGGACGATGATGTGGCAGTAATGATGACGTGGATGCTGATGCGGACGTTGACTTTTCATTCGTGGGTCATTTATTAATGGGCCAATTTTTTAAGTGGACCAGTTTTAGCCCAAAATTTTGGCCCATAAACATTTCAACCCACAATAAATTCGGCCCACAGTAAATGCCAATCAAATTTCAACAATTCATCCCAACGGAAATGCCAATCGAATTTCAACAATTCAGTTTGCTCATTATTATCACAACAGCCATTTCAACCATTCAACAACCCAGAAGACATACAAACTTACTTTCCATTTACTAGAATGATAGCATCAAATCAGATACAAGATCACAGATAATCTAAGAGCTATGATAGAGAAAAAAATCCCTTCTGCCTTCTCCGTGTTCCTACGGAGATTTTGATCATCCACAAATACCTTGGATGGGATCTCCGGAATAGCAAGGATTGGCTTGTAGCTATCCACCAAAAACTGTATCATGTTGGCAATCTGTCGCATGCAAAGAACACACAAAACAAAATAGACATCAGCAGGGGGATACAACTCATAGGATGGATTTTTCTTCTATAAGCTAGCAGATACTACTGTACTTCATGATACTAGACTTTTTTTCTTTCTCAAATTAACGTGTAACAGTGGGAGCATCCAACAGTAATATGTCCAGCAATTTGGTTGTCAGAGCACAGAGTTTAGACAAGAACTAAAGCAACAGCAACAAAGCCATCTCAAGGTAATTAAAAAGCACTGATATCTTACCATGCAGACAAGACCAGCTTGGCACCAAAGACTTTAAGGGACTCACTACATGGCAGCAGCAGTCTAGCAGAAAAAAAAATCAGTCTATGAGATTTAAGTTCCATTCAATCAAAATAAAAAGCTGACTGATGCAACTTAGAAGCTCGGTAGATTTCAGGACTGCTACTGGAAAGACAAATCTGACTAATTAAGATTGACTTCTGCATGCATTCCAATACCAACAGAGATATGGCACATGATGTTGCAGTTGGTATGTTTAGGGCATACAGAAAAATTATGTCTCATATAAATGAATGCAAACCAAAGAGTTTCATGTTTCAGGTGACAAAGAACACAAGATTTTTCTACCAGATTGGTAGAAAGCAGGTTGTACCAGGAAGGTAAGGGAGACATACCCTTGCAATGTACTGCAGATGCACAAAAGAGATGGCAGCAACAACATCTCCATGTTCCAGTCAGCAGCACCAAACAATGTGAAACCCCATCTTTATAAAACAGAAAGTAATATCATAAGCCAGTTTACAGTTTCATTTACATCCGTGGACATAGATTGCTTTAGTAAACTAACACATAAGTGATGTCATATACAAATGTAAGCCTTAGAAGAGGCATTATGCGAAATCATATGAACAAGCTGGTTTATTCGATCAACTGCTAACTCATGAAAATGTGCACGCTGCACATAGAAAACAGAGGGAGGTGGAGTAGTACCTTAATGGTTGGATCTCATGGAGTAGGAAACCGTGCTGGTCTCTTCCGGAGGGAGTACAGACCCAGCGCCCAAATGTTGTCCAGAACACAATAAAGACAACACAAAAGAAAATGATCAGCTGGTATTTTCTATTGAAATTGTGTAGAACAGAAAAAAATAGCTAGAAGAAAGGACCAGAAAGTATTTAAAGACATGACAAGAACTGAGGATAAGTTTCATGCAACAAGACATCCAAGTTTTAGCATTACTTAACTCAAAACTACCCCAAACCTATTACGTGTTGACAGAATGTTGTGCATTCACATCCTATCAATAACCAAAACATGTAATCACATCTCATTGTGACAGCAGTCTAGTAGGACAGCACAAGCAATTCATCTACAACCTGTGAGATTGGTGTCATTATAAAACTCTATTCACAAGACAGCAGGAAATCGATGCAATCAATCATCACAAGAGTATTCTACTACATGCTGTGTTGATTTTCCCTTATATTAGGTCACTAGACACAAAATGGATTTCTAATCACAAGATCTAAATGAACAGCGGCTGATGCCTTAGGGTCATATCATCGAATATTTTACCAGCAGACCGCATCTCACTACTTGATGTCGATCCACATGAGAAGCAGCCGCGTGGGATCCTCCATCCTCGTCGATCTACATGGGAAGGAACAACCAGAAGACCTCAGATTTGAGAGCGGAGCACATATCCAGGAGCTAAAGACCGGCAATTGGTACAGAGATGAGTAGCGTACCTTCATGTTGGTCACGCAGCGCGAGCTCGAGCGCAAGGGGCTAGGAGCTCGAGCGCGAGCGCGAGCTAGGGAGGCGACTCGAGCGGGCCTTGCTCCCCGCGCTACAGGCGAGGCACGCCATGGGCCGCTCCACCAGCTGCACACGAGGGGACGCGAGGGAAGCTGCAACCCCGCGCCGCTGTCCTCCGGCCTCCGCCCGCCCCTGACTTCTCGCCGCCGCAAGTAGCAGTCCTAGAGCCGTTGACCTCACCCGCGCCATGGCTGCACATGGCCGGAGGACCGCCGCCAGTCGGAGCCTGGCGCGCCACCACCACGACAGGATCTGGTGGAGAGAGGAACGGGGTTAGGGTTTGGGTGGAGAAGGGGAGACGGTGGGGAACCGGGTGGTGGGGAGGTGGTGGGGCTTGGCTCCATCGCCGGCGGTAGCGGCGCGCCGGGAGGGGGTGGGAGATGAGCGGCGCGCAGGGGAAGGGAGAGTGGCGGCGGCGGCGGCTATGCTAGGTTTTGCAGGTGAGGGGAACGAGCTGGTGGGGACTAAGATAAGGAACGAGCGGTTTCGGCTGCAGGACCTATGAAATTACTTAAATGCCCTTTTGTTGTAGCAGGTGGAAAGTAAAATACAGGGTAGTTTAGTCATTCCGTGTGCGAAATTTTTCAGGCGCCCATGCGCGCGCGGTTGATGCGATTTTGAGGCAGTGTGCTGACTAGTGGACCCTGACTGCCCATTTTTTTTTGCGCTCGGGATTAAATTCTGGGCGTGGTGGAAGGTCTCAATATCAGACATAAAAGTATCTTGGAGTACCTGTGCAGAAACGAGTTAATGGCTTGGTGGTAAGACACATTGTAGTTTTCCGCGGGTTGCTCCGTTCAATTCCCCATTGTGTCATGTGTTTTTTGGATTTAATCCACCGTTATAAATAATATAGAGGATAAACTTGTGATTTCAACACAATTGGACGTGTAGCTCGCTGGTAAAAGTTGCCGTTCTTATACCTCGTGTCGCGTGTTCGAGACTCAAGTGTCTCCATTTTTTTGCGCGGAATTCCGGTCGCGGCTGATTGGGAGCGGGGGCCCGGGGGGCTGGTGACCTGGCACGAGAGGCGGCCAGGCGAGCCGGCGGGGGGGATGGTGACCTCGCGCGGGTGAGGCCGAGACGCGGCCGGGTGACGGCGCAAGAAGCGTGGTATGAATAAGTTAAATAAAGTAAAATGGCATTTACAAACATAACAGAACAAATGGTGCAGTGGTAATGCGGGGGCTTCCGATGTTGTTGATTGGCGGTTCGATTCCCAACCCCTCCATTTTTGTGTAGCATATTTTTTGGCCCCATTAAAATCCTAGGAGTCCGGCTGGGTTTTTTTATCCTTTTTTCAATAAGATAAATGATTTCCTATAAATTAATTTTGTTACTAAACACTATCACAGCTAAATGTATGGTGCAATGGTAGGGTAATTAATTCTTGTCCTTCAAAACCAAGGTTTAACCCTCCCATTATGCAATTTTTTTAATTTTTTTCATATGTAAACATGATATTTTTTTTAATTTTTTCATATGGAAACATGAACAAATTTTAATTTACATTCCGTCACGGAATTTGGGCCGGACTGTGACGGAATTGATAAACCGTCACGATTTTCTAGGCTTATCTGGGCAGAGCAAAATGCTAACGTTTTCTGAAACCGTCGTCAGAATTTCGTCACGGATTAAATAGTATGTTGTAGTGATGATGCTGCAGTTCGTGTTGCTGACGCCTGAATCCCCAGAGCTGCGCGACGGCGGGCTGCCGCGGCACCCAATCGACGTGTGCCAGAGGAGCCTGCTCCACGGCACGGCGCGCCGAGCCACCGGCGCGAAGACCAATTCGTGCCATCAGCGCCGACAAAGCTGGATCAAGCGGGGATCCAGTTCACCCGGAGCGGCGTGGCGGCAGCGTGGGGCGGGCTGCTGCGCGGCATCCACTTCACCCGCGGCGTGCTCTACATCCTGGAGCTCGCCATCGACGAGGCCACCGAGCACAAGCTCCTCAGCCTCATGGTGTTCGAGCGTCTGCACGCCACCGGTGCCAGCAACAAGGTTGCTCTGCACCGCAGGCGCCGTGCGGAACGGGCTCGGGTGCGACAAGGAGGTGGCTGAGTTATTCAACCGGCTCGGGAAGCAGGTGGTGCTGGACAAGCGGAGGTGGAGGAAGAAGACAGGGAGGCTGAGGAGGAAAAAGAGGGACTCATGCCATATTTCTGCGACTATGGGAGGGGCTTTTTGCAAATTCAGGTCATGCTGGCATCGTCACGTAGGCGAAAAGTGTCTACGTGGATGGCCGTGGACCTCCACTCTCTCACTTTAATAGTTTGTGAACCTAGATGACCGCTTTTTTAGTTGATGGACTCATAGACCTAGATGAGACTTCGGGTAAAGTTAACGGACCCACAATGAAATTTACTCTTTCTTCTATTATGTCAGAAATTACAGATAATTTAAGCGGAAAAGCAATTAAAATAAATTTAAATTTTGATTGGTAAATATTGCAATATAAATTAATTCCAAATAAAGTAGCTATACCTTATATAATTGGAGCGCCTACAATAATTTTATTGATTGGAAATTTGATGCTAATGAGACATTTAGGTTGTACTGGTTATCTAAACATCACACAATAATTTTCAAAAATTGTAATTTAGAATTTTGCGAAAAATAAGCTATGGTTGGGTCCCACATAGTGGGTTCGTGGGTCCCACGTATGACGGGTCAGTGGGTCCCACGTACTGTGGGCCATGTGGGGCCCACAAATGATGTGCCATGTGGGTCCCACGCTCGGTGGTCCCGCGGGACCCATGAATAGCAACACGTACCCTAGAATATAATTGCTCCACATCTTGGAGCCTTATATGGATGTAGATTTCCTCCAACAAGATGAATCTTAATTTCTGCCCATACTAACTTATTGTACCTTTTTGTGAGAGCGAGGACATTTATTATTTTTGGTGGAGTGTTTTTTTTTTTTTTTTTTTTTTTTTTTTTTTTTTGTGAATCAGACGGTACGACGTAAACACTCCCAATCTTAACATTATCGCTGTCTACATAATTGGTAGCACCTCATGGCTGAGCAGCCTGATCTGTCATGTTGCATTTAGTGGTGAACCACTTGTGTTTCTCACGATACAGTTAAATATTATTTATTTAAGGAATAAGTGTATTTTTTCTCAAAACTATCGCAAAAGTGTGACTTTCATCCCTTATGTTTTAATTGGTGCATATTAACCCCTTAATAACTAACCAAACCAGTGCACTAATCATTCATGTGTCGGTTTAACAATATGGTTTAGTGCCATTTAGCACCGTTTTAGACCATGCAGTCAACTAATCATGCATAGTTTATAAAAATTAAAAAACCTCACCCACATCAGTCTCTTTAACGATTAATTCTACTTAGCATCTAAAATATTTTTTACTGAATTTATTCTATGTTCTTATTAGTAAGTGCGCCAATACACTGTCTACAATGATAATAGCTAATAAGTGAATGCACAAACTGTTACATGGTCTAAACCATTATCAGATGGCACTAATTCATTGTTAATCTTAGGTAGGGATGATTAGTGCGCCAATTTTGTTAGTTAAGGGGTTCACTTGCACCAAGCGAAGTATAAGGGATGAAAGTCACACTATCGTAATACTTGAGGGATGAAAAATACACTTTCTTTCTTTATGTAATTAAGCAGTTTAATGTTCTGATATATTGCATTTTTCTGAATTTTATTGGATGCCATAAAATTTTGCCATTCATAGTCTAGAAGCAACTCTACATTACTACTCATATGATATAAAAAAATAACTATTTTGAATAGAAATGCTTCTTTGAAGGGCCACCACAGAATGGTATTATTCACGGCTTTTCATCTATTGACATGAAGAAGTTACATTTTTTGGTGATACTGTAATGTAATATCTAGTGTGTGTGTGTTTTTTTTTTTCAAAAATCTGATGTTAGTTGTACATACTAGATGGTTCTCTTGTATAAACAAATTACAATGTAATCAGATGGCTTTCTGTTATATCATTCGCATACAGTACAAACATACGGTTCTTTATGCAAAACTATTTGACATGTATTTGTTATGAAAGCAGATGTTTTTAAAAGTACCTGTCTTATTACAATTGCAGGTGTTTTTTTTTAAATCTGTTTCTATGAAGTAACATGTATTAATTTTTGTTGTTTATTTTTTTAATTAAGTATGAAAATTTATATTTTTTTATGAATCAAAATGGCACTACCCATGAAGAATCAAAATGGTATCATGGCTGCAAAATCACACATCAGTACCGGTCAACTGACCACGTTAGTAACGGTCAGGCTAGCCGGTACTGGTTGGCCAACACTAACGTGCTGCACTTTAGTACCGATAGAGTTAGCCAGTACTAAATGGGATCGCTTAGCACCCGTCAGCGTTACTGATCGGTACTAAATGGCTTTGCCTCAAAACATAGATTTTCCTCCCCTTTTTTGTTCTCATTTTCTTTTCCTTTTTTCATTTCTCATTTTCTTTCTTAATTTTTCTCCATGGTGCTGGTCATCAAAAACAAAGTCACAACACAATCACAATAAGAATCACAACCACATGTTTTACAAGAATAACAAAAATACATCTCACAAGAACCACTATCACACATTGCTAGCACACATTTCATAAGAACCATTAAAAAATTATAAATTTCACAATAGCTGTGCCCATGTGCGGTCCGACTCCCACTGCGCCGCCTCCTCACCAGCTCACCGGTGGTGGCCCCCATGCTAGGAGGCCCGCGCCCGCGCACGGCGAGGCCGGTGCTCGCTGGCGGCTGCCCTCGCACCAGAAGACCCGAACCCGCGGCGGCAGCCATGACTTGGGAGGCCGTGCCCACAGCTGCGTTGGAGGTCCACTCGTCAGCGGCCTGGCCCCACGCTTGAGGTGGACCGCGGCCTCCTACATGTCTCTGCCGGTGCGCTGGCCAGGCATGTTCAAGATCGAGAGGATAGATGAGAAAGAGGAAGGAAGAAAAAAGAGAAAAGAGATAAGGAGAGAAGGGGATGAGGGAAAGAGGAGATGATAAAGGGATGCTGGTTACTCATCCATTGGGAATATTTTCGCATGATGTTAGGTTAGTACAAGATGAAGGCTTTTTCCGGTACTAACATGCTACCTCTTGTACCAGGTAGAGTCTCTACCCGGTATTAAATGCTCGGGCGCCAATTTAGTACTGGCTGGACCCACCAGCTGGTACTAAATGGTTGTTGCTAGTGTCGGTGGCACTCTTTTAGTACCGACTGGTGGCTCTAGCTGGTATTAAATGACCTTCGTGGGCACTGTGCTTATGAGCCAGTACTAAATGCGTCTCTTAGTACCGACTCTGCGTGACCGGTACTAAAGTACGTGGACGAATGTAATTTTCTAGTAATGTATCTTCCTATTTATATCCATAGTTGCCTCTAGCTATGCCAAACACTGGACTCTTTTGTGCTGCCCATGTTTTCCCAATGCTCCGGTTGAATCTCCTTCGGTTACAAAATTATTTTCCTTACTGTTTTTTTAGAATGGGTGGTACAGGAAATAACGAGCTACGAGCTTAAGATTATTCTGTGGACTGGGAGGTTCTATTCTCTCTTTGCTTCCCGCAGTTCCATAAAAAAAGGCTGAAGCTGTTCAGATGACGTCACTGATAATTTTTTTTGACATTAGACTCCAACTGAATGTATTATTTCAAAGGATTCTAGAGCTTCTTTACTGTCCTTGAAATATGTCAAGAGGAATAAAAATGTAACATAAATAAATTACCTAAAATACCAAATTTTAGTATGTAAGAAATTTGTACCTCCTTGGTTATAAGACACATTCAAGTAATCATTCCACAGTTTCATACCAAACTTGGTTTGTAACGAACACAATTACAGTGTAAACAATATTTTGGATACTATACATGTCCAAATGCTGGCAGGAGATGTAGTATGATAATTTATTTCTTCCTTCAAGCGCCGTTACAAACCATCAAAATTTGTATCATAAATAGATGTTTTAACTTGAATTCCTTCCCGGGCTCATATGTCCAAATAGTTCTAGAATTGGAAACCAATAATCCTAGGCTGCATGGCCACACTTAATCGGTTTGTTATGAGCAAGTTCGTGTATAGACTGTTGCAGACTGCATCCATTCGCGTGTTCTGTGATTTTTGATGAACTAGAAGTACCATAGTACTTTATCTTTGGAATTCTAGCTGATTACGGCACTACACTAGTATTGGCGCCGGACCAGTAGTACATGGCATCTGCCACAGGACATTACAGCTGGTACTAACTTGACTCTTTTACCACAGTTGCCTGGAGCCGATACTAAAGACCCCCTTTAGTACCGGCTCTGGCCAGATGGCACTAAAGAGTGAGTATGGTTGTTCACTTCTTCCGTAGTGCCACCAGCTCACCTCGCACAAATCAACCCTCCACGCCACATCTTCTGCATTCTGTTTTTTCCTGCTGCCACCCATTCTCACGCAACAGCTAGTTTCCCTTGCACTCCGATCCATCATTTACAAGAATAGCTACCTACGCATTTATTCTATCTCTACATAGTGTCATATTTATATTTTCTGTCCAGGCCTCAGAGTCTCAGACATTAAAGCTAGGACATTGCTATCCTCCCACAAATTACACATTAAAGGCATTTGAGACAGACGGTGGGAAGCAGAAATAATGATGCATGTATGGCAAAAAGGACATTACCAAAGGGAATAACAGAAAATGAACAGTTAAAGGCAATGGGAAACATGGGTTTGGTTTGGAGAATGAGAAATTTTAGAATGCTTGAAAATAATGAGCGTTGTCCATTCGGAGAAATCGGACGGTGGAAACAAAGGGAGTACCAAGAGGTATCAAAAAGTACTAAGTCCATACCAAAATAGGAAAGGTACCTCCCGGTACCTTTTGGTACTTCCTGGTACCTTAACCAAAATAGGAAATCATTGTAAAATAGCTCTATTCTCTAAATATATCCATGCTTTTGCATAGTGGAACGATAAACTTTGCCTAGTCCTTTTGTGTGACCTATTCTGTTTGGTGGGGATTGAATCAGGATCGCAAACCACTAGAAGAGAATGAGGCATCCGCACCGGTTGGAAAACCCCTTTCAGCACCAGTTTCCCAACCGGTGCTAATCTTTCGGTGCTAAAGGGGTACACCTTTAGCATCGGGTCATTTACCCGGTGCTAAAGGCCCCCTTTTGCACCGGGTCTCGAAACCAACTGGTGCTAAAAGGGGCCGCGCACATGGCCCCTGCGCGAGCCCCTTTAGCACCGGTTTGTGGCTAGAACCGGTGCTAAAGGGGGACCATATAATTTTCCCTTTTCCAGCCTTCATATTTATTTGTTTGTATACGTATTTTGGCAACGTATTTCGCCTACGTATTTGTTCTAATACGGACGTCGTACTACACTGCACTAGTATTTGTATAAGGCTCGTATAAGCATAAAAAAGACATATATTACATATCTTAGTGCCAAAAGAGTTACATCATCTCATAGTGCTAAAAGAGTTAAGTTTTCTAACTTAGTATCCATAAATTACGATCCTGCACTTGGACGAGCTGATGATGAACTAGGACGAGCATAGGATCTAGGACCAGCGATGGAGGAACGAAGATTTGAGGTGTCCGTATTGTCCCATGCATCATCATAATGAAATTCTCCATTCACATTGATGATCTCGTCCCAAATAAATCCAACGAGTTGTTCTGCAATGCGTCAATCTTATGCTGCTCTAGGCTTTTACTAGAGATGGACATCATCTACGAATTGCAAACAATTAAAATTAAATTATAATAATGGTGAAGTTGAATTAGAAACTTGTAAATAGATATTGCGTACCATAATATCATGGTTATTATATATTTTTTTAATCCAGCTATGCATGTACTCGCAAACGTAGTATCCGCATAAATTATTGCCCGACCCCTGTTGATGACACTGTTGGCGAAAACAAAGTTAAAGATAAATTTTTAAGTTGATTAGCAAAGACGTATATGTACAAATTGCATGCGTACCGGGAATTCAGTATTCCATACGAGCTTTTCATATCCAATACCGGGGTGCTTTTCACGAATCTCGTTCCACATCCTACAATTACATAATCATGTTGTTAGTCTCAAATTTGAGTTCAAATAAAATAAGTCAATAATGTAAGTATATACGACCTTGTAAACATGTCAATGATTTCCTGATACTCTTCTTGTGGTTTCCTCAACGAATCGAAGACGTTCACCACACCTCTTTCAGGATTCAGTACTATGAGCACCCAGTGGTAACTACATACATATGTATAAGTGTTTTAGCATAATGAGATAATTTAAAGAAATTAAGAAATTAAGAAAATAAAATGAGATAATATAAGTGTTAGCACTCACCCGTAGTGGTATGGCAATAGTATGGAGTCCATAAAATTTTGCTTATCCACATACTTGAATAAGTTCTGATATGTCGCCTCTGGATCTTTATAAATCGTGTCTTGGTTTACCTTTGACGGGTCCATGAAACCAACGTCAAAAATACGCTTCCTCCGACATCTTTGAATCTGCATTCTACATAATAAGCAATAAAGTAGCGCCGTCACTCATAGAGTTTTTTAAATGACAATAAAGAAATTGTTAGAAGAAATCACTTACAAAACCCAGGTTTGAATCAAAGACATGTCCAGGGCATCTCGTTGGTAGATTTCGTAGATATCTTTGAACTCCAACCAAATCATTTCTTCTCCATTGAAAAAATCCTCATCCTTCACGCGACACCCGAACATGTCTCGTCCTTTCGACGCATGAACCATGTACCATCCATGGAATAAATACATCTTTGTTTGTAGCTTTTTCACATCATCTGGCGGGACGAAAGACTTGCCAAGCTCAAAATGCCACTTAGTCACTTTAGCTTTGGGCGGGGATTCTTGGCCAGTGAGGACCGCTCTACTGAGACCTGTCTCTTCCATTTGACGTTGGAGCATCAGTTCGTGCGCATCTGGCAACTGAGTCAATCCTTGTCGAGGTTGTTCGCCGAGCTGAGGAATAGTAGAACATTTCGACTTATGCGTTACCGGCTTCACTTTAGACTTAGGCGATGCCGGCTTCACTTTTGACTTAGGCGATGCCAGCTTCACTTTAGACTTAGGCGATGCCAGCTTCACTTTAGACTTAGGGGATGCCAACCGCTCAGCCTGCTCAGCTCTCTTCCTTTTCTGAAAAGATTTTATTAATGAGCGGTCGTAGTCAGATATTTCGGCTTTTCTCTGTTCTGCCCTGGTCAAATTTTGTAAGAACCTCGTCGCCTTGACCGGGTCAACCACGAACTCTTTCTCAGGCTCTTTCTTCTTGTGAAAATGTGCGTGTACTTCTGCGGTGACTACCTCGTCAAGTTCCTCTTGCATCAGCTCGTAAGCTAATTTCTTCTTTGCCGGCACTTTCTTTTGCTTAGTTGGCCGCTTTGTTGGTAGTGGAGGACTTGTTGGCGCAGTTTTCTTTCTGGGCGGATTCCTTTTTGGCCTCGCCGGTGGAGACCAATCTTCTTCTGCCAGAGGATCATCAGCCGGAGGATCATCAGCCAGAGGATCATCTGCCGGAGGATCATCTGCCGGAGGATCATTAGCTGGAGGATCATTTGCCGGAGGATCATCGTCATGCGGAGACGGTGGACCTGGCGGACCTGTCGAGGTTGTTGCTTCCACACCAGGTATGATGATGTCACGCTTGCTCCAAAGAATGATGCCGTGACAACACTCTCCAAGAAGTATTTCCCCATCACCTCCGGGGATGTCAAGCTGCAAGCCGTTGTAATCTGAGACAACTTGTTCCACCTCGACTGGTGCGTAGCCATATGGAATCTCCTTGGAGTGTACTGTCTGTCCTTCTTCCAATGGTCTAGCCGTACCGTATGCAACCTAATATATTCGGAAAAGTTAATAACACAATAATATGTTCAACATATGTAAACTAACTTTAAGTCATTGTTATTATACGTACCACCACTGATATGTTCTTCAATGTTGAATGAAGCTCGCAAGCGGTGCGCTGAGATATTTCATCCACAGGGTGTGACACCCTCAAAATTAATAAGGATTATTTAATTAATTATTAGATTAATTATTAAGTTATTAGACTATTATAGGGTAGAATGAGAATTCTAGGAATAATAAAATATAAAACAATAATAGGAAAATAAAATAAAGTTCTATAACTTGAGTGCTTTATAAGGATTGAACTAGTATCGAAAACCCTAGGTTTAAATTAAAAAGAGTTAGTTCAAAATTCAAATTCAAAACCCCTTCCAAAACCCTTTAGAAAAATAGAGAAAGAATTCTATGCTTAGCAGGCCGATCGGCCGCAGCCCAAACTCTTAAAGTCTGTTTCAGGCCCCTCAACTCCCCTCCTCGGCTCTCCCCCGACCGGCCCAGCCCAGCGCCTCTCTCTCAGCTCCCTCCCCGCGAAGTCCATTCCACGCCCCTCAATTCCTGGCCCAGTTCACTCCACCCCTCCTTCTTCCTCCTCTCTCCCTTCTCCGGTTCCTCCCCCTTTTCTCATAACTCCGGCGCCGACGCCGCCGTCGCCCATCCTGCCACCGCATCATCCTCGACCCCCGTGGCAGCCGCAGATCGACGCCACGCTACCTCCTCCATCCACTGCTCACGTCAGAAGGGCCATCCCGGCACGGGAGCCCCTCCTACTCCATCTCGCCGCGCCCGTACCCCGCCGCTGCCGCACGATCCCTCCTCTCCGGCCGGGATAAGCTCGACAGGGATGCGCAGGACGCGTGCCACTTCCACGCGAAGCCACCGCACATGAAGTGCGGCGCCGACGCTCTCTCCCCGGCCATTTGCACGAATTACCGCGGCAGCACGCGTCGCACGCCGGCGAGCTCGCCATGCCGCGTGTCGCCACTCCGCTGCCCTGGTGAGCCCCCTGGGAGCATCGCCGGGCTATAAATAGCCCTGCGCGCGCCCCGGATGGATCTCATCCTCACAACACCACACTCCGCAAGCTCCACGGCCACCACCGCGAGCGCGAGAGCGCCGCCGCGCTGCTCCGGCAGCCCTGCCGCCGCCAAGCCCCTAGACTTCCCTCCGGCCGCCGCGACGCCACCCAGAGCACCCCGTGGCGTCCGAGGTGTGAAGAAAGATGCCCCAGAGGACGCTCGTTCCTTGAAGAGCGCCACCTGAGCTCCGCCGCGATGGGTGGCAGCCGCCGGACGACCGCGCCGCTGCTCAGGTCATCTCTCGCCTCAGCCACCCCATGGTAAGCACCCTGCCACTGCCACCGCCCTTTACCCGCTCTCTTTCTCCCCTCTCCAACGCCTAACCGAGCCACGGCCGGTTGCCGTGCGCGCCGCCGTGCCCTGGCGAGCCGCCAGCCGGCCCTGGTACCCTTACTTAGCACTTCTGCTGTGGGGGATATAGTACCCGGGTACTTCACGAGCAAGCCTGGCAGCCCACCAAAAGGGGGTGGCCCAGCCCACCGTTCTGGACCTGATGACGTGCGGGACAAGTCGGCGCACGAAGGAAGGATCTTGAAGGAGAAGTTCTAGTTGGAATAGGAATTATTGTAAAGAAGGAAAGGATTCTTAGAGATAGGATCAGCTACAAACCGACTTGTAACCCTGCCCCTCGATATATAAGGCGGGCAGGGACCCCCTCCAAAACAACTCATCACAATCCAACTCACCACATCTCAATTCATAGCGATATCCACGCAATACAACACCCCAAAACAGGACGTAGGGTATTACGTCGAGTCGACGGCTCGAACCTGTCTAAACCCCTGTGTTTGTCCATCCTAACCATCTTGCTTCCGATCTTTGCGATCTTCCCTGCAATACAAATCACTTCCGTGGGCTACCCCGTGGAAGACTGCCGGAGATAATATCACCGACAGTGGCGCGCCAGGTAGGGGATATCGCCGAGATCAATCTGGTAAGCTTGATGGATCGTGTCAAGATCTTGGACAGCTGCAATCTCCCGGACGTCGACGGATTCGAGATCCAGTTCGGGGACGCCACCACCGCCGCCTTGGATACCCAAGCGGCAGGAGCTACGGTCGCCACGGAGGTCTCCTCTCTGGCGCCGACTTCGGCCATCACGGCCCAGTCCGGTCCGATCGCATCTAATCGTGCCGGTTCTACCCCGCTGAGTCCATCGCAAAACGCGAGGCCCAACCAGTCGGGAACAGATCTACAATCACTCGGTTCCGATCCGGCTCCTGAGAGTCGCGTCGCCGAGTCATCGCAGAGCGTAAACGCTCAACCAGCGCGCGTCCAGAGCCCGGAGGTCATCACTGTCCAGACCCCTGGCTTTTGCGCGCTTGCACAGAAGCAGAAGATGAAGGACATCGTCCAGGCGGATGATTACCTCTCTGGGAGCGACTCTTATGAGTTAGACCCACAGGGACCCTCAATCCTGGACGATCTGCCAGAAGGATACACAGTGTCCGACGCCTCTACCGAGCCGGAACTGCTAGGATCACTCGGAGAACTAACTCCGAGTAGCTTGGAGCGTTATACGCCCACATCCGACTTCTCCGAGTCCGAGGAAGACTACCTCGCGCAAGAAGGAGTCGGGTCATACTGCTATATGGTGGCGCCGGCAACGCCACCCAATCCTGTCTCAGAAGACGAGGTCACTCCGGCTGAGGAGACGACTGAAGCCAGGGGCCAGCGTCGAGGACGCAATGCCAGTCGGGCAACTCGCAGAGCCGCACGACCACACGGAGCCACCACGTCAGGATCTGGCACTGCTCGACTCCAGGAACCATGCTCTGAAGATCATCGTCACCAACGGGATCGGCACGACAGGAGGAGCACCCGGAACTTGATGCGCGACGGCATGTTCGAGTTCAACGGATACAACGTCTACGAGACGCCAGTCCAGAACCTCGTCACCATCAACGAGGAAATCAGTCGGCTGCCACCCAGCACTCCAGGCCTGGAAAAGGTAAGGGCTCTCGTACAGGCCGCCTCTGTTCAGGTTCACCAGATGCAGGGTAGAGCAACCACGGTCGCTCCTGAGCCCGGTCCATCTCGACACCGGGCCAGCGGTGGATCGGATCGTGACGAAGACCTTCGCACCACGATCAACAGAGATCGAGACGCGAGGGATGTCATCCGCAACAGCACCGAAGAGCGCCATCGTGAGGAAATCCGACGGCGCGAAGAATACGATCGGGATCATGGGAATCCCCGTCGTAACCCCAACAGGAGCGGCTACTCGACGGAGTCAGACTACTCTGATCCCTCCGGTAGTCCAAGGCGCGGCAACGACGGCGGTCGCTCTCCGCCACGAGGACGAGCGCTTCCACCACCCAGGCGACCGACTCCGCCAAGGGAGCGAACTCCACCGCGCAGCAGAACCTACCGACGGGACCGAACTCCACCCAGGACTCGGAACTATCGGAGGACCCGTTCCCCGCCCAGGGACCGGGATCCCAGGAGGGGAGCACACCCCCAAGAACAACAGACAGATCGGGTCCGAGCAGTTCCCGCCCTAGAGGTCGGATCGGCGGATTCCAGTCGTTCACCGAGCGCCTGAGGAGCGTGACATGGCCCAGAGGCTTCAAGCTGTCGGATATCGACAAGTACGACGGGAAGTCTGATCCATCTCAATGGCTTCAGATCTACTACACCGCCGTACAAGCGGCCGGCGGCGATGAGGACGTGATGGCGAATTACCTTCCCATCATGCTCACCAAGGACTGCCGCAACTGGCTGGCAGGACTCCCGCAGGACACCATCGACAACTGGGAGCAGCTTACCGAACTCTTTGTCGGTAACTATCTTGGTACCTGGGAAAGGCCCGGGAGCAAGCGGCTCCTCGGTCAGAACAGGCAGCGCAAGAACGAGACCCTGCACGACTTCGTGCGTAGGTTCTCAGAAAAGCGCAACTCCATAACGGACGTGACGGATCAGGAGGTTATGTCAGCCTTCCAGCACGACATCTCCGACGGGAGACTAATCCACAAGTGGACTCGGAAGCCACCCGCGACAGTCAATGACATGTTCCGGATCGCTAGCACGTGGGCGGACGCAGAGATCACGGAAAAGGAACAACTCAGCGAGATCAGGAGCCGCTGGGAAGAAGAGAACAAGACAACCCGCAAGCGCGACCGCCGCGAAGACGAAGACCGACACGACGACCATCGTCGCACCGACAGTCACCCTCGCAAGAAGAAGAGCGAGGGAGATATGGTCGCCGCCCTGGACCGGTCCAGAGGCCGGGTAACTCCAGAGGATTTCCAGCGCATGCTCGATGAGCAATGTCCTTACCACAAGCACAAGCACTCGGCACGAGAGTGCTACGGGCTCAAGCGAGCCTTCACTGGGGGCAACAGAGGCCCTCCCTACAGAAAGAGGAACGATGGTTCCCCGCGAGACGACAGGCGGAATGACAAGCCCGGTGACGACTTCCAGGAAGCCGACCGAGTGGTTCGCATGATCTATGGCGGACCGGAGTTCGAGTCGAAGCGCCAGCAGAAGCTCACCCATCGCCAAGTCATGCACGCGAGGGAACCACCGGTACCTGAGTACCTTAAGTGGTCGGAAGTTCCGATCACCTTCATCCGGGAGGATCACCCAAACTTCATACCGAAGCCCGGGTCCCACGCCTTGGTAGTAGCCCCGACGATCCGCAACGTTCGGCTCACCAAGGTCCTAGTCGACGGTGGCAGTGGCCTGAACATCCTCTTTGCTAACACATTGAAGGAGCTCGGCCTGACTACTCTCGACCTAAGTCCCCCCAATCCGCGTTCTACGGCTTGATACCGGGAGAGGGGGCGGAACCACTCGGGCACATTACATTGCCCGTTACCTTCGGAGACCGGAACAACTACCGGACCGAGCACATGCAGTTCACGGTGGCGAACTTTGAAACTGCATACCACGCCATCCTCGGGAGGCCGGCGCTCGCCAAGTTCATGGCGATTCCTCACTACGTCTACTTGCAGGTCAAGATGCCAGGACCTAAAGGCGTAATTACCGTCTTGGGGGACATCCGAGTCGCTTACACATGCGAACAGGAAACCCTCAACGCGGCAGCTGCCCTGGACATGTCCAAGCGCATGGAGCAAGTACTAGCTGCATCACAGGAGGTGGACAAGGACTCCCTGGAGATCCCCACCAAGAAGCCAGCAAGAGAAGCCATCGCGCCAAGCAAGGAGACGGAGCTGAAGAGGATCTCTCTGGACCTGGATGACCCGAAGAAGACGGCCATCATCGGGGCAGAATTAGACCCCAAATAGGAAGAAGTGCTCGTCAAATTCCTAAGGGAAAACGCCGACATATTTGCGTGGAAACCATCTGATATGCCAGGTGTCCCAAGGGAACTTGCCGAGCACTCCTTGAAGGTCAATCCGACTGCAAAACCGATCAAGCAGAGGCTTCGTCGATTCGCGCAGGACCACAAGGAGGCGATTAGGGCAGAGATTACAAAGCTGTTAGCGGCTGGTTTTATTCAGGAGGTGTTCCACCCCGACTGGTTAGCTAATCCAGTTCTTGTAAGAAAAAAGAATAATAATGATTGGAGAATGTGCGTCGATTATACAGATCTCAACAAAGCTTGCCCTAAAGACCCCTTCGTTCCCCCCCGCATCGATCAAGTCGTTGATTCCATGGCAGGCTCCGCCCTGCTCTGCTTTCTCGATTGCTACTCAGGCTATCACCAGATAGGCCTAAAGCTGGAAGATCAGATAAAGACCGCGTTCATCACGCCGTTCGATGCCTTTTGTTACAACACAATGGCCTTCGGTCTGAAGAACGCGGGCGCAACCTATCAGAGGACGATTCAAGCGTGTCTGGATCAATTGATCCCAGACATAGTAGAAGCCTACATCGACGACATCGTGGTCAAGATCATGAACCCCGAGGACATGATAGGGAATCTGACAAAGGTCTTCGAACGCCTACGCGTATTCCGGTGGAAGCTCAATCCGGAAAAGTGTGTCTTCGGAGTACCCTCAGGTAAACTACTCGGCTTCTTGGTTAGCAACCGCGGGATCGAGGCAAATCGCGAGAAGATCACGGCCATCACCAAGATGCTACCACCAACCTGTCAAAAGGATGTGCAAAAGCTTACTGGATGCATGGCAGTGCTAGGTCGTTTCATATCACGACTCGGCGTTCGCGGATTGCCGTTTTTCAAACTGCTCAAGAAGCAGGATAAATTCGTGTGGGATGACGAGGCGAAGCAATCTTTCCAGGAACTCAAAGATTACCTGCAGAGTCCGCCCATCCTCGTCCTACCTCAACCAAGAGAACAGCTCTACCTCTACATCTCTGCTACTCCCCGAGTGGTTAGCACGGTACTAGTGGTCGAGCGACCTGAAGAAGGACACGCATATGGAGTTCAGCGACCAGTCTACTTCGTCAGCGAGGTTCTGACCGTATCTAAGGTACGCTATCCCCATGTGCAGAAATTACTCTACGGAGTTCTCATCTCAGCAAGAAAGCTGAAGCACTACTTTGAGGCCCAGCCAATCTCGGTTGTGAGCGAAAACCCTTTAGGGGAAATTCTCCATAACCGAGACGCCAGCGGCCGAATCATCAAGTGGTCAATAGAATTGGCCGCCCACCACATAACCTTCGTTCCACGTACTGCTATCAAGTCTCAGGTCTTGGCCGACTTCGTAGCAGACTGGACAGAAAACCAAGCTCCGGCTGACGACGAGGTAGTTGAGTACTGGGAGATGTACTTTGATGGCTCCCTCCAGATCAAAGGAGGCGGCGCAGGCGTACTCCTGATCTCCCCAAGTGGACCGGAATCAAAATACGTCCTTCAAATCATGTTCCCAGTATCCAACAATGCAGCCGAGTACGAAGCAGCCTTGCACGGTCTCCGCATCGCAGTATCTCTGGGTATCAAACGCCTGATGGTACGCGGGGACTCTGCCCTAGTCATAAACCAGATAAACAAGGATTGGTCCAGGACCAACGAGAAGATGGATGCTTACTGCGAGGAAATCAGGAAGCTGGAAGGGAAATTCTATGGCTTAGAGTTCCATCACGTGGTGCGCGACCATAACAAGGCAGCAGACGAGCTTGCTTAGATGGGGTCCACCCGTGAAGGCGTCCCACCCGGAGTCTTCATACAAGATCTTGTCAAACCATCTATCAAGATAAATCCGGATGGCACTGTCGCGGAACAACAAGTCGGAGAATCCCCGGAGTCAGCCACATTAGTGGTGGACGAAGCGTTGGACTGGAGGACCCAGATCATCGACTATCTTGACAGCGGCATATTGCCCACAGAGGTCGCGGAAGACAAAGATCTAAATTCGCTCCACGAACAAATCGTGCGGCGCAGCAAAAGCTACATCATTATCGGAGACAAGTTGTATCGTCGATCTGGAGCTTCTCAAATTCTCCAAAAGTGCGTAAGTCGCGCAGAAGGTGTTGAGCTCTTGACAGACATACACAAAGGAATCTGCGGTAATCACGCCGGGGCTAGAACCATCGTTGGTAAAGCCTTCCGGTCTGGTTTCTACTGGCCGACTGCTGTAGCAGACTCAGAAAACATCGTGCGGCGCTGCAAAGGGTGTCAGTATTTTGCAAGGCAAATACACGCACCCGCACAACAGCTGCAAACCATACCAGCGTCCTGGCCCTTCGCTTGTTGGTGCTTGGACATGATTGGTCCGTTCAAGAAGGCTCCTGGTGGTTTTGATCATGTCCTAGTAGCTATTGACAAGTTCACCAAGTGGATCGAGGTGACACCAGTCAGAAAGCACACGGCAGCCAAGACCATCGAGTTCTTGACCGACATCACCCACCGCTTCGGAGTCCCAAATCGTATCATCACAGATAATGGTACGAACTTCGTGGCACAGGAGTTTAAAGACTGGTGCAGCGAGAGGAGCATCAAGTTATGCCCTGCATCCGTGGCGCACCCAAGGGCCAATGGCCAGGTTGAAAGAGCCAATGGCGAAATAATCAAGGCGCTCAGGGCCCGGATATTCAAGCAGCTGAAGCAACATGATGGACGATGGATCAAGGAGTTACCAGCTGTAGTCTGGGGGCTGCGCACCCAGCCGAGTCGTGCCACGAAGCAAACCCCATTTTTTCTGGTTTACGGCTCGGAAGCTATCCTACCAACGGACCTCGCATACGGCTCCCCCCGAGTGGAGTTCTATGACGAATACGACGCGCAAGTGGCGCGCATTGAAGACCTCGACAGCATCGAGGAAAAGAGATTGGCTGCCCAGATCCAAGCCACGCGTTACGCTCAGGTCCTGCGACGTTATCACGATCGATCAATTAAGCAGAGGTCCTTTGAAGCAGGCGACTTGGTTCTGAGGAGGAAGCAAGACACCAAGGGCGCGCACAAGCTTGCGTCCCCTTGGGAAGGGCCATACATCATCAAGTCAGTGAGTCACCCAGGCTCATACCGCCTCATGACGGAAGACGGCGTAGATATCCCAAATCCATGGAACATCGAGTCAGTGATGGCACTTACAGCGTTTCTACGCCTGATTCAGTTATGTATTCATCTTTTTTGTTTAGATTTGTTTTTCCGAGTGATTTTGGAGGATATTCACCCCCAGTCACGACTCGGCAGATTTATAATGAGTTATCAATAAAGTTGATTTCATCTTTCATCTATATCTACTACTCGAATTTCCTCTTTCGCGTCACACACATAAAGTATGAGTGGAACAAACTTTAAATCGAGAGGGAAAGTACTCGCCAAGTCAAAGCTCTAAACGTACGACAAAGACTCTGCGGCATGAGACCGAGACCAACGAGGCTAATCTACTCCGTAACAGGTCAACCACTCGGAAATTAAGGCCAGCGCAGAAAGAAAGGGAGTAGTAGTCCCATAAAAACTTATATAAAATAGCAAAAGCTTAAACATTGTTCAAAAGTACTACTTCCACCAAGTACTACAAATATTCTATGTAAATTAAATTGCAGGATCACCAACACCAGATGGGGCCGCTTCATCAGAGTCATCAACAACATCCTTGGACAGGACATTGGCGATAGGCTCGACTTCAAGGAGCAGTCTGCCCACGTCATCTTCAGAGGTACCAACAGCGTATCTGCGGCTAAGTGGCTCCAGGTCCGACGCCGGGAACAGAGACTTGAGCACCGCCAGGACATGACCACAGCTGGCTTGGCTGATGGAGCAGAGCTGTCACCGGAAGAAGCGTGGAAGCGCCCGAACGCGGTCGAGGATAGAAGCCGAAGATGATGACGCCTCTGGCTCGATCTCCTCCGCCACCACTCGGACAGCGTCTTCCAGCGCGATCTTCTCGGCGCGTAGTGCCTCCGCCTCGCCTTGCAGCCGAGCCACCTTGGCAGTGAGCTCTGCGAATTGGAACATAATCCGATACCGATAATCTACAGAAAGTTAGATCTGGATAATATATTCACGTCTGACAGAAAAACAAACAGGGAATAACATACCTCTGAGCTCGTGCACGGCCTGGGCTTCGTTGAGTTTAGCCTGCTCCACCTCTCCGCGAAGATCGCGAGTGGTGCGCTGGGCTTCCTCCAACTCGGCCTGGTGTTGGGTCACAGCAGCTTCGAGTTCAGCCACTCGGGCCGCCAAGGAGTCGGCCTTAGCGACTGCAGAAGAAAGTTCTTGAATCACCGAGGATTTTGCCTCGGCATCAGCAGCTAAGTCCTGCAAAGACAAGTCAGATGACAAAACAAATAGGTGTACCACTCGGTACTAAACAAGAAAAGTAGCTCAGGAAATACCTTGGCTATCTGGCCCATACGAAGATGGAGCGACATGAACTCCGCCAGAGGAGTCATGGGAGCACCACCACCCAAAGCACCGACCACCGCAGAAGCGACTTCGACCTCGGCAGCTTGGGGCTCCTCCATCACAGCAGTTTGTTCAACTACAGGAGCAGGCTGGGGGCTGCCCTGAGGAATTGGCAGCGTGGTCGGCGACGCTGGTGAAGGACTCGGTGGAGGCGGGGTTGGCGCTCGCAGCGACTCTGGTGGCGGACCCACAGGCTGATCGCTGAGAAGATCAGCCGAGTGGGTCGACACCTCTGGCATTTGGATTGGTGGGATCTCTGTCTCAACGACCGACTGAGGCGCAGGACCCGCAAAGGGGATCTCAGACGGCGTGCTACAAGATAAAGCACATATGGATTACTCATAGAAAAACATAAAGGAAAATCAAAAGATGACAATGATACTTACAGAGTAGATACGCGCATTCTCGGGCGCCTTCCTTTCCGAGTGGGGGAAGGAAGGTCCCTCGGACTTGCAGCACTCAGAGGTACTATTGCAAGGGGAGAATGCTCCGAGCTGATTATTGGGGGCGGGATTGACGACTCGGCACCACCAGCTCCGTCTTCTTCCGAGTCAGATGACTCAGAAAGGAGGAGTTGGCGGCGGCTCGGCGCATCCCCAATCACAATCCCCGTTGAAATTTTTCGCTTCTTCGGGACAGGGGCAGCCTTCCCACCACTCGGAGACAGCACGTCTGGAGAAGGAGAGGACGACATAGTGATATCAGAGTCATGCAGGTCACTCTCACTTCCTCCGACTGCTTCTTCAACACACCGGCTCTGCGCCGAGCCGGTTGATCCACTCCCTTTGGCATCTCAGGCAAAGGAGGGAGGGATACAAAGGCAGCTCGACCCTGCAAAAGTTGGGTTCAGTTCTTTACTGAGATTACACCCAATGGGTGGAATTGAAACACAAAACAGCAACAGACTGGTTAAATACCTCAGGGCGTGGATTCGATAAGTTGAACGCCGGAGGACAATCAGTAGTCCGTAGGGAAGTCCCTGACACGAAGAATTTGCTAAGCCGAGCTGCGGCTTGGACCTTGTCAATACGCTCGGGGGCTTCACGCGTGTTGTCCCCCTCGGTGTAGTACTCATACGCCGGATGAGCCTGTTGCTTGAGGGGCTGGATCCGGCGCAGCACGAAGTTGGCTGCCACTCCGACGGCAGACAACCCTCTGTCCTTCAACTGGGCTATGAGACCCAGCAGTTCCCGAACCTCGTCCATCTCACTCTCCTTGGGAAGAGCAGTCCAGGACTGGGAGGGAACAGGACGTGAATCGATTTCAGGGGAGATGGCAGGCGAGTGGTTTCCTACGTAAAACCACTCGGACTGCCACCCCTTGTTGGAAGTAAGGAAAGGGATATCAAAATACTCCCGGGTTCGACCCTCGCGGAGTTGGAATCCGGCGCCTCCGACTACTCGCGGGCACTCGGTTCCGGGATAAGGTTTCAACACAAAAAGGTGAAGAAAAAGATTAAAGTGAGGCTCTATCCCAAGATAGGCCTCACAGAGGTTGATGAAGATGGCGATGTGAAGAATGGAGTTGGGATTCAGTGCGCAAAGGCTGATCCCATAGAAATGCAGTAGCCCGCGGAGGAAAAAATGCGCGGGCACGCCAAAACCGCGCAGAACGAAAGACTCGAACACCACCAAATCAGAGGAATTTGGGGTGGGGAAAGACTCACCGGAGGCTGCGCGCCACTCGGCGGTTTGCTGGTCTGGGAGGATGCCGTCGACGACATGCTGCTCGAGGCGCCTGGTGGTGGTGATGGACTCCCTCCACTCGGCGGCGCGATCCACGGCGACTTCAACGGCGGTCTTGGCCTTGGCCGACCGGGCCCTTCCCGGCGACCTCTCCTTCCGCTTCGGGGCTTCCTTCCTCTTTGGCGCCATGGCAACGAGCGGGGGCTGAAGATCGAGGATGGAAGCTGCGGGAATGGATCTAGGGTTTGCTCTCGCGCGTGGAGGAGAACTTGAGTGCTGGGAAGGCAAATGGCGAGTAAAGGAAGAAGATTGCGGCGGGGATGGCTTATAATGGAATGAACCGTTCCTCCCGCGCGCGGCGCGATGCGTGTCTCGGGAACTCAACCGACGCAGGCACGTCCCGTCGCTTTGAATTCAAAGGTGTGGTAAGGAGTCGCGATATCTCGCGATATTTTGCCTTCAGTAAAGCAACCGTCAGTTTCCTTAGGGAACAACGAACTTTACGGCATTCATGGGCCTAAATGGGCTGAAATATAGCACGACCTTTCGGTTCTGTTACGCTAACAAATTTGTGGGTTCCTGAGCTAGCGTTCAGGGGCAGAAACCACTCGGTCGTGAGGCTAAAATTAGTCGACGGCCAGACTTGCTTTTGCAATTGATATTGTTTCCTTGCAATTGATTTTTACGTAAGGCATGCGATACTATCCCTAATTTCGCTCAGAAGTCTGGGTCAAGTGCTGACAAGTATAAATCTTGTGAGAAGGTGGCTTACCATATGGTCAGGCTGGGTCGTGGGACACGACTCGGGAGTCACGCCGAGTTCAAAGAACTTGAGAACAGAATCCTTAAGAAGGGGGAAACAAAAAAGCCCCAGAAGGAGAAGATTATCCGAAATCCATGACCAGAGGCATGGGGGCTGAAAAATTCAGTTAGGATCAATGGCTTTCAGAGTCTTGACACGATCGTGCCGAGTCGAATCAAGACTCGGGGGCTACACCCAATGGGTGCACCTGGAGGTTCACACCATTGAAGGACTAAGATCAAAAAGAGATTCATAATATTTTTGACCCTCGACCAGAATATTCTATTCTGCTCAAGGCTCGGGGGCTACACCCAATGGGTGCACCTGGAGGTGCACACCATTGAAGATCAAGATATAGATGGAGAAAAAGTTGAAAACCTTTGGCCAATTTCATACTAAAATTGATCAAAGCTTGGGGGCTAAGTGTATTCACTTCGCTGTCGCATCGTGAAAAAGAGCACTCCTTCCCCTCACTATGGCTACAATTGAAGAATTGTTTTCAGGAACGTCTGATCATGCGCTCAGATCTTCCTCGAAACCACTCGGATCTTCTTCGAAACCACTCGGATGAGATCTTAAACAACTTGAGAGCACTCGGATCATGCAAGAAAAGACAGATCAATTACAGCCAACGATCGGCCAAGAAGTGCTCGGGGGCTACTGTGGGGGATATAGTACCCGGGTACTTCACGAGCAAGCCTGGCAGCCCACCAAAAGGGGGTGGCCCAGCCCACCGTTCTGGACCTGATGACGTGCGGGACAAGTCGGCGCACGAAGGAAGGATCTGGAAGGAGAAGTTCTAGTTGGAATAGGAATTATTGTAAAGAAGGAAAGGATTCTTAGATCAGCTACAAACCGACTTGTAACCCTGCCCCCCGATATATAAGGCGGGCAGGGACCCCCTCCAAAACAACTCATCACAATCCAACTCACCACATCTCAATTCATAGCGAGATCCACGCAATACAACACCCCAAAATAGGACGTAGGGTATTACGTCGAGTCGACGGCCCGAACCTGTCTAAACCCCTGTGTTTGTCCATCCTAACCATCTTGCTTCCGATCTTTGCGATCTTCCCTGCAATACAAATCACTTCCGTGGGCTACCCCGTGGAAGACTGCCGGAGATAATATCACCGACATCTGCACCCCAGCGTGCTCCACACTACCCCGCGGATGCGCTCCACCCACCAATAGAGGCCCAGAGACCCCCAACCCCAGTTTCCCCTCTCCACCGCCCGCCGCCCGAACTCCGACGAGCCCGCGCCGCCGCACCAGCCCCTAAATCTCGACGAGATCATCCCCACTGTGTCCGCCGTGCTCCCCTGAACCCGTGGGTGCCCTCACCGTCGCGAGAGCCGCCCAGTAGCTGCCGGTGCTAAAGGTCCCCCCCCCCACCGACGCGCGCCGCGCGCGGCTGCTAGCCGTTGGACCCGGTGCTAATACTCCATTAGCACCGGGTCCAAAAATGGCCGCTGTTTATGTCGTCCGCGGATGCCTCATTCTCTTCTAGTGAACACCAGGTAGGGAAAATCTTGCCGAATCCAAGTCCTGTTGCATCCTTGGCTTGAACCCCATCGAGCCCAGTACTGAGAAAGAGGAAACACATAAACCTGAAGACAATTTCAGAACACACATATCTCCAAAATGTTCAGAACATAAAGATCAAGCATAAGGTCCCAACTCAGGAACAAGCAGTGACATATCAGTTCGAGCTAACAGATCAAGCAGCAATCTAAGAACGGTCATGCACTACTGCAGAAACCATTAAGCTAAGCGGCGTGAAAACCTCATCCGTGCCGGCGCCGTTTCCCTTTTAGCAATGCTAATAACTAATGACTGAGGCAGCTGCCATGGCAAAGAATCTGGAAAACATCTGGAGGGGTTCTACTCTCACCTCTTCCTGGCCGGTGTTGATTGCCCTGACAATGGATCTTACCAGCAACTCCTTCCGACAGTCTGCCGGCACAGAATCAATCATTGACAAAACTGCCTTGTATGCAGCCCCAGCCTCCGTGCACATGGCAGCATTCCTCACCTTGGCCACGACCAAGGCATGGAGCAAGGCACGACAAAAGGACATCTTTGTCGTATGATAAGCATAGTATGCGAGGAGGGCTTCTGTCGGGACCCCTTACAGGGACGTCCCTCGATTACCTGTATCAGGTCCTGGATCGGCTGCTGATACAGATCTTATCACAGATTAGTATCAGGAGCAGTAAATAATGTATAAATTAAATATTTATTCACCGTTTTAAGCTAGCGGATAGCGGCGGGCACTCGTTTCTCCAGTGGAGTGAGTTGCAGCACCTCGTCGCCCTAGAGACCTAAACCTGTGTGACAATGAAAGCAAGAGTGAGTATTCAGAATTGAATACCTAGCAAATCCCACAAATTCAATAATATAATATATTAAATTAAATAAATGTGAAGGTTGGGCCTGGAGGGGCATTTCCTCCCTGCCAGTCCCGATATTAACCCAACCCAGAACCCAGTCATCGGCGCTCCTGCCGTTTGGGTTCCTCATGCAATAACGGAAATCTAATCAGTGGGGGCTTTGACCAAATCGGCTCTATGCCGAGAGCTGCGGCTATCCAGATAGATTTTAACTCTGTAGAGGTTGTACTTATCTACCACGCATTCGGTCTGTTCCGACCTCCGCGAAAGGCGGGCGTCGACCTACGAGACTCGTGTCCACTGGCATCTATCTCTAGACAATCAATCACTAGCTCTTTCCACGGGTGCTACTGGGCCTAAGCAGGGATCGCATAATCGTCCACAAAAGGACATCAAATCCCGGGTATGGATGCATCATATAAGAGGGCATGCATCGCCCATGGGCCCTACCAGCCCAGTCACATGCGACCCGTGCCGGTCAGTCCTAGCCCTCTGTCTGGGGCTATCTCCAGCATACCCGTTACCCGCCGTGGCCCCTTGGGACAGTTTACTAGTGCTGGCTAGTGGGGTGTGAGTCAAGGCCTCACATAAATAGGTATTCCCGAAGGCCATACCTTTTTGGCATGCGTGGTTGTACGGGGGATTGGAAAGACTCTCCCATGAACCGGTCCTTAGCTGGGATCAGAGTGGCTCTTAGGACAGAATCCCCTCCTTGGGATCTTCCTTCCACTCCAATCAGCATCCTATATCTACAGCGAGGCCAGGCATTCACCCTCGTGATGCCTCCTCATAGCTTATGCTGCGGAAATGGTAAACTTTAATGATTAAGGTGATATTATTGGTAAGACTTGCCTTCGTTGTCGATCCTTAGTCGTTCCTTACGCAGGTGTGCATCTTATGTTGACCAGGCTGGGCTTCAGGCCTTCTGGAGCTCCTGTGTCTCGTTGAGCCCGGTCATGCTATCGATTAAACACATAAAATAACAATCAGTATAACAGTACACCAATCAAATCGTAAAAGGAAAAGAAGAATGGAAAGGGAGGCAGGGATTCGAAGGATTGCCTAAGAGTTGATGACCAGAGATTGGATTAATAACCCATTAATTATATGAAATAATTAATGGATTAAAGGATAGGGATTTTGAAGAGAATTATTAATTAATTCCCTGAAAGATGGCTGGAACGGTGATCATCGGTATTTCGGGAATATAAGGATTTCTATGAATAAATCCCGAATGACCGATATGGATTTCTAGAGAATCCTTATCTGTTTCTTGGGAAGCATGATGGCTAGGGTTTTGTTGATACCTAGGGGTTTACGGACGGTCGGTTGGATGACGGGGTTTTGGCGGGGTTAGGGCTTACACTGGCGGCGTAACGGCGGGGTTTCGGGTGGTTTAAAGGCATGGCTAAGCTTAGGATATAAATATTAGAGAACAAAGCACATGAAAATGCTTAGAATAATCCCCAATATTTATGGGAATTAATTGGGGATTTGTGGGGCTAAGACAGAGAAAGGGGAATTTTCGGGGTACACTGAGGGCAGCCTCTTTTTTGCTAGAAACTACCTTAATTGGATTTGGGCTCTGATGACTTGCTAAAAAGGATTGGATGGCACTAATAGACTTAGGAATATTCCTAATATTTTTAGGTATTTTTGGGGAATTTTTGGGATAAAGGAAGGGCTCTAAATACACTTGCGTGTACACTTACCGGGGTGTACCTAGCAATTAGCTAGGGGCTGACGCAACAGGGTGGGCCGGCCGACGCGGGCTTCTGGGGCCCGCCATGCGCACTATTTGGTGGGCCGGGCGCGTGGGGCATGGTGGACCGGGGGGTGAAGCCTCACGGTCCATGTGGACCAGATGCACCCGCGCCCGAGCCGGCCTGGCGCCATGGGCTGGCCGTGGACCGGAGGCTGGCTGGGCCTTCGGTCGACAAAGGCCAGGCTCACGCGCGGTGGGGAAGGGCTGGACCCACCTGTTGGTGAGCGGAGGCGGAGAGGAAAACGGCGGCCGGCGCTTTCCTTCCCCTTCGCCGTCAGAGCAGGGGAAAGGGGGAAAGCGGAGGGCGGAGGGCGGCCGGCGGGAAGGAGTTGGCGGCGCGTTGCGGCGGCCAGTGCTGGCGGCGACTCGGGGCACACGCACTGCATGTGGTGGCGCGGGAACATGGCACCGCCGGCGTGGTGCAGTGCCGCGGCGCCAGGGAGGTCGCGGCGCGAGGAGGGCGATGCGGGGTTGCCAGCGTGGCAGTGGAGCAGCCGGGCGCGGCAGCAGAGCCGGCAGCGGCTCAGCGCGGTGGTGGCAGGCGACGGTGTGGGGCGTGGCGCGGCGGCGCGGGATGCCCGGCTTTGGGCGCTCAGTGCGGCAGCGGCGCAAGCGCAGGCCGGTAGCGGCCTAGCGACGGGGCGCTGCCAACAGCGTGCTCGCAACCCGGCGGCGGTGCCTGGAGCAGCGGAGAGCGGGGCAGGAGAGCGAGATGCCGCGGTTGTTGTGGAGGAGCGAACTCCCGGCTCAGCTCCGGCCGGTGTAGAGTGGTCGGCGCCGCACCCTCAATGCGGTGGAGCGCAGAGGCAAGGGCACGTGGCACAGGTGCTTCCCGAAACAGCATCGTGGGCGCGGAATGCGGATCGAGCGGCAGCGATCGATCGCGGCGGCGCGGGAGGAAGGAGCAGGGGAGGGAGGAAGGAGATGGGTGACGTCACCCGACGTCACCCCGGGCAAGAGTGGGCCGCGCGCACATGGGCTGACACGGGGAGTTGGGGGAGTATATCTGGACTTCAGGGGGGGTGGGAGGAAGGTGGGGGCAAGCTCGTGGGCCGCGCGTGAGTCGCGCGCGCGGGCTGGGAGGCGACTTGCGGCCCGCTAGGTCAGGGGGAGGTGCGTGGGCCGCGCGTGATTGAGGAAGGGGGAGGAGCGGCCGGGGGAGAAGGCTCAAGGGCCGTTGATGGACTTTGACCGAGGGGAAGATGGGGTGAGCTAGGCCGGAAATGAAGTTCTAGCCCATTTGACGTTTAAACTATTTTCCTATTTATTTGAAGGATTTTTAAAGAGGAATTTGAATTCAAATTGAACCAAACCCTCTCTAACTGATTCTAGGGTTTTAGAGATTCATTTTGACACTCAAGCTATGAAACATCCCTTTTATTTCCCCATATTTATTATTCTCATTTATTTCTTTTCAATCTATAATTACCCTATTAAACCTAGTGATAAATCCTAAATTAGTTCTATTTAATTTGAGGGTGTTACAGCTTCTTTGTCAAGTGGATTGGCATGGCGCAGGACCTCAAATAATGGACGGGGTGTCGCCATGGTGGAGGCGTGGAGGGCGGGGAAGAGGTGGAGGAGATGGGAGAGGAGATCTAGATCTAGATGTAACGACCCGGGTTTCCGTTTTCCAAAAACCCGACTCCCTGTACCATTGTGATACTCCCTGGATCAAGTAGATATCACGTACAGAACTCATCACAGCGAATATCACTTCCATACCACGGATAAAGTACAAACATCTTATTTATTACATCATTCTCATGATAGTACGTCTGATACAAGCCCTCAGGGCTGAACGACAAACAAAAGAACATCCAACGCAGCGGAACTAGGCGTAGAAACCTCCATCTTCTTGATCTCCTCCACAAGCAACTTGCGCGTCAAGTCGATGCCTCAAACGTACCACCCGTCGTGGTTGAACTCATGCTCATCCTCAGATCCTGTGTACTCAAAGGCTATCCCCAAGGAGTGGGATAGGTTCACGTCACCAACCGTATATGCAAGCTTTAAGTGGACTATTATCTAAAGGGATAAAATATAACAAGGATAGGCTGAAGGTTTCCTATGCAGCAGCAAATATAAAGTAAACATCTTCATATCCATCCATCCCATATCTCACCACATAGGGCTATTCCAGCATGCCGGACTCCCATCTCCATCTCCACACTCTTCTAAGTCGATGCGAGAGCTCCCTCCCCTCGCACCTCACCAACTACGGCCGGATCCTGAAAGGAAAGGGAGCAAACTTCCCTTCTCCCCGTCCGTAGCTGCGAACCTTAGTCACTCTCAAACAGGCTAGAAAGGGGGAAGGTAGAATATCCTAAAATATGAGAGGTAACAGTGCAATGGGCAATGTCCATACCGAGGACGTGGCTATACGTATAGATTATAGACTCTCGAGAGCTTGTACAAATGGACCCACTCGGGCTGCGAGATGGTGGCCGCCATCTCGAGACGCAACCCACAGCTCAGACCCCAACCGCGACGATGCCCGCTTGCTCTTGCGGTCTCGGTCCATCGGCTCGCAATCCAATGCTTCGGAAGCTGTGTCGAACTCTCCCACGTAGGGCCAGACGGGGCCATAGTCCTTCGGGGAGACGTTCTCTCCCGTTCGCGTACACCATCCACCTGATCTTCTCGCAATCCGGGCATCGCGCTAGCTAGGCTGGCTGGAACCCGTTCATATGGGTAAGCGGTAAGTACGTGGGGCCCAAAGAGTGGTTACCCCACTCGGTTTCAGACCGGGGTGAGCGTCATCGTCCCAAAGGCGTATCCTCCGAAGAAGAACGCAAGTCGCAGTACCCACTATAGGTACTGCCGCTAACTTCTATGCTCCTATCCAACCATGTGCCCGCCACAAGTACGGTGTGGGACCCCCTCGAGAGCAGGGGTCCCCCGGCACCTCGGTCAAAGACCGAGTTGTTATAAAATGCTCACCCCCACCAAGTTTTCCAAAAACACCTTCTACTGCCAGTTTTATCCCCACACACGCCAAGAATCCTAATCCACAATATCCTTTACACATGCAAGCAGCAAAGAATTCATATATAGTAGTGTATTAGGTAGCAAGGTATTCACGGAATAAATTATGCCTATGCAAGGCTCAAGCATCATCCATTTGCAATAAGTAAAGCGCTAGCACATCTAGTTGCAATGTCTAATAGGTATTCAAAAGATGGGCTGGGCGTGAACCTGTGGGCAAGTTCTCTTCTTCCATGAAGTCTTCCGGGTAGTGCTCCTCCTCGGTCAGCTCCTGGCCGTCGGTGGGTCCTAAATACGTAATTAAAATAAATACCGATATCTAATAGTAAATAACTCCAATAAAACCAACTCAAGAAAGATCCAAATGGACTTATACTTCACACCAAAGGCTAGATCATGATTTTAGAAAAATATAGAAACTGGTTTCATATTTTTCTGAGTTAAAATGAATTAGTTATGAATTTTCTAAGCTTAAATCCTTTTCTGGTTTTTAAAATAATTCCGAAAAAGAAAAAGAAAAGGGCCAGGGACCTGTCTGTAAATAGTTAGGGGCTTATTTGTAAATAGTTAGGGACCTATTGTAATTTTGAAAAGTTCAGGGGTTTTCATAAAAAGTCCAAGGCTGGCCGAAATGCTGAGGTCAGCAGTGGGCCCTACTAACGTCAGCGTTGACTGGTCAACGGCCAACGGTCAAAACTGACAGTGGGTCCCGCGCTGACGTCAGTGTGTGGGCCCGGATGACATCATCATGAGGGCCTAGATGTTAAATCTAAAAAGTCTAGGGGGCTCGGAGAAAAAGTAACAGATCAGGGACTAGATTGAAAGGATTTCGAAACTCTAGGGGCCAAAGTGAAAGACTCCAGGGGCTTCTTTGAAAAAGGGCTGTCCAGATCTGGTGGACGCGGTTCACCGTGGACCGTGAGGCTGGTCCACATGAGCCGCGCCCACGGGATCTCGTGCGGCCAGGCGGATCTGGTGCGGAGGACTCCGTGTGGCTGTGTGCGTGGCTGCTCCCAGGGTGCGACGCGTGGCGGCGACAAGGCGGACGGCGGCGCTCGACTTCCTCCCCTCCCCTCCGCCGCGCAGGCAGGGGCAGCTCGCCGAAGAGGGCTCACCTAGCGGCGCTAGAGTCCGATTTGGCCCCAAACTCGCCGCTAGGGCCTTAAATGTCACGGCGGACAGGCTGGGCATGATCTACTCCGGCGAAAATGGCCGGAGCGTCGAGGTGCTGCGGGCGACGCACGGGCGGCGCCGGCGTGCACTCAGTTCCGCGCAAAGGCGCATCTCCTCTCGACTTGATCATGCCTAGGGGCTTGTACGGGTTCTAGTGGGCGGCGAGCGGAGCGACGCGGGGGTTCGTACACAAGAAAAGGGGCGCGGCTCGAAGGCCGGTACACAGACCAAGGTGGTTGGCCACGGGGTTGGTTGTGCGCGCGGAGTCATGGTGTCCCATGGCCGCGGCGGCGGGTTCACAGTCGGGGCGGAGGTGAGCGGCAGCGGGGTTGCTCACCTAGGGTCGGCGGTGAAGATCAAGCAGGCCTGGGGAAGGATCGGTGAAGGCGCGGCGTAGACGAGGGAGAGCAGCGACAAGGAAGAAGAGCCGAGACGGCCTTCGTCTTCTTGCTCCGGGAGGTAGCGGCGGCGGCGGCGTTCCGGTGGCACTCTCCGGCGCTTGGCCCAGCGACGGCTTCTCTTCCTTGGGTTGGCCTTCTCCTCCTTCTTCTTCTCCTCCTCTTCCTCGTGCGCGGCGGCGGCTAGGGTGAAGGGCAAGTGCCCGAGCGGTTGGGGAAGGGAAGCGGGGCGCTCCCCTGCTTTATACTGGCGGCGCTAGGGGATCGCGAGGCTAGGGTTCGAGCGGGCGTGTGCGAAGGCGGTTCGAGAAGCGGGACACGCGGCGCGTCACGAGAGGCGGGAGGGCAGGGTAGTGCGCGGCGGCGGGGTTGTCTCGACGTGCGGGCCAGGGCACGGCGAGAGGAGCAAGCGGAGTGAGTGCGCGAGTTCAACTCAGCGCTCCTCGATTAGGGTTGGGGTGTGAGGTGGAGCGAGGAGTGCGGCAGGGCGCGGGCGCGTGCGAGACCATCTCACGCGGAGCGGGGGTACGAGATGGTGCGACGGCGCCAGTGGAGCGCGGTGGTGGTGGTGGCGAGAGAGAGGATGGGGAAAGCTGACAGGTGGGCTCCACCTGTCGGCGGGTGAGAGAGAGGACGCGCACGTGTGAGAAGTTTGGGCCGCGGGGAGTGGGCCACCGGCTGGGCCGAAGAAAGAGAAGAGAGGGACGGGCCGAGAGGGTTTAAGATGGTTTAGGCCGGGAGTAGAGGGGCTGGAACCAGACTTAGTTAGCGGGCTGAGTTAGTGGGTTAGGGCCCAAGTTAGGTTTTTAGTTTTAAACTTTTATTTGATTTGGATTTGAATTATTTCAAATCCAAATCCCACTCAATTAAATCCAAATAAATTCTAAATAAACTCCAAATGTTCACACTAACATTTAAACACCTTAACAATAACATTTTATCTATTATTTATTTCTAAGAATTTGAGGAGAGGTTCAATGAAGACAACCTTATATTTTTTCTAGCTAGCATTAAATCCATGAAAAATTTTAAATCCACATTTTTATTAATATAAACATTCCAGAAAAATCTTGGATGTTACACTAGATGTGTGTGGTGGTGGGTGAGCGGCGGCGGATGGGGAGGGACGGAGTGGGCATAGGGTTAGTGAACATAAATGTAGACTTGGAATCATTCTAAACGGTCTGATGTTGACCGCTTAGAATGAGTACATAAAAAATTAAAAAAGAAATAATAAAACACAAAGCATAAGTCCAGATAAACATGCGAATAATTAGACAATACGTTGTCGATAGCACCAAACGTTACAGATACGATTGCTAATAATTAAACAGCAACCCTACAGATCTATATCCTGATCGTGGAAATTAGTGTGATACGGCAAGAATACAGGCGAGGCATATACATCTCCAAGCCAATCCGTCTTCATCTGGATCTCAGGTACGCAGTAGAAGCTCACCGTTTGCCCCTTCCATTTGCAGCTACGGGCATGGAAAATATCCAGAAAGCCGCACGAAAAAGGTGTGGTCGAAGTGGTCCCCCTCCATTGTTATCTTGGAGTGGTAATTCCCGAGTACATGCTTGACGACGAAGCTGATGGTGATGAATGGGTTCCGGCAGGGGTGTCATCGGTGACGACGTGATCCCAGTCAAGGCCCAATGCAGACAACAATGAGGCGATTCTAATCTCCAGGGATCACCTGAAGTTGTTGAAACACCCTTTAGGTGACAAGCTTGCAGCGATGGCTTCGCCTCTGCATGCCTGTCGGCACCTCCATGCCCAACCTCTGGAACAGATGGAAAGAACGAAGCGGAGTACCGATATATATATAGGACATTGGCTATCAACTTCTCATGCAAGATGATTATACTAAGCGGCTGATAGCACGCCGCTTCAAACGAGTCCATAAAAATTGTAAAAAACAAAACAAAAACAGGATATATCTAAGTTTTTATTGATCAAAGACGGCCCATTACACAAGGATTGTTACAAAGTTCCAAAAGAAAAAAAGTACAAGGCTGATTTTGTTCATCGTTGTCGATCAAACGACGATTTTTTTCATCATCGCCAGTTTGATAAATCCCCCTAAGGGGAGGGCAAGATGGAGAGGAGGTTTCCTCCATCTTGGCGGACCAACAACATTAACCACCCCTTGATCGGTTTCCTCTGAGAGCGTGGTGAAGCTAGGTCATCACGAGGATTCTCCTAACGATGGTTTTACCAGTCTATTCAAGAAGCAAACTGAAGAAGGGGTAGAAATCCAACCCTATCACGAGAATTCTCTTAACGATAAGAAAAGTAAGGTGTGGCTATGGAGTCAAGAAGTAGGAGCTTTCGGCTTACGAAATCTATTCTTTGCACCATGGATGAGTAGTGTGAGGAACACTGGAGACAACCCATGGAGGCCTTTTTTTATATAATTGAATGAGAGAGAGAGATTGCGCTCAACTTGCTTCATAAGATGAAGAAGATCCTCGATTGGTTCCACACGTGCACATCCGCTTCAACTTCCAACTAACAGTTTTAAATTCCGAAAGCAATCGGATCAAATGAAAACGGCTTCAGTAAACAAATATTCTAGGAGGCATATAATGCACCGTTTAGGATGAACAATCATTCTAGGCGGCATATAATGCACCGCTTTATTTACATATTCGAGTCGGCTCATGAATTGCACCGGTTCGTATGATAGACTTATTCTAAGGGCACCGGTCACGCTGCTTACAATGACTTAAACTAAGCGGGCCATTTCGGCCGGCTTCATATGGGCCGATGAGGTTAACGGTTTTTGCAGTAGTGATGGCGGCTGGTCGCAAATTTTCCATGGGTGCAATTGCGTGCAATGCATATTTGAGCCAACATATTTGAGCCTCCTACCCAGGCTCGTTGAATGCAGTTTACCCGTGATTGAATGCCTGTCCAACTCACTAGCCTGGCCCCCTACGCCTGGCTAGATGGAGACGCAGATGAGCTGCGTTTCCACGCTATGCAGGCTGCACAAGCGCGTCGGTGGCCCAGAGATGCTTCTGGTCACCTTATCCTCTGCGTCCACCACGTTCTTCTGCTGCTAGCTCTCATGTTCTCCCATCTTGAGACAAGTCATCGCCGGCGCCGGCACTTGTGCCATGCTCGTGCAATGGAACTTGCGACCTTTCCGCCCGCTTGCACGACGAGGTGGAGTGCGCCTGCGGCCACATGTGCGCCTCCACGCTGGGCAATACTAGTTTGCGCTCGCCCGCGAGGGAGGCGCCGTGCGCTCGACAAAACCGGCAGCCTCCTAGGTTCTCCTATATTGAAAAAATGTTGTACAAAATTCTTCGAAAAAATTTGTAGCAAACTATTATCAACAAACTTTTGCTTGTTTGCCTGTGACGAAATTCTTCAGCGTCAAAAATTTTGTAACAAAATTTTGTCACACAAACATTTGCTTGCTTGTGACAAAATTCTCCAGCGTCAATTTTTTGTCAGCAAACTTTTGCTTGTTTGCGTGTGACAAAATTCTTCATGGCCAAAATTTTTGTAACAAAATTTCGTCAAATTTTTGTCAGCAAACTTTTGCTTGTTTGCGTGTGACAAAATTCTTCATGGCCAAAATTTTTGTAACAAAATTTTGTTACAAAATTTTGTCGACAAACTTTTCCTTGCTTGCAACAAAGTTCTTCAGCACCAAAATTTAAAATTTTGTCAACAAACAAACAAACTTAAGAGGGGCACGTGGGAGCGAGCGCACGGTGGCTCTAGGCGCTGTGGTCATCCACTCATCCTGTCCGTGTGGGGTCCCCCACGTGGGGTCCACCAAGTGTGGTGGGGAGCGCGTGCGGCACCGAACGTGCGTGCGTCCGTGTGCGGGCAGGCGTAGAATTGGGATCGCGCAAATCAAGCATCTTGAGCATCTAGGTTGACAAATTGAATCCAAATGCCCTCAAATCTCGATCCCGGTAACCTGAATCGATGCTTAAAGCTGGCCAAATTAAGCTCTCTACGAAAAGCATGGAGACAACACGGATTTTCTGACTCCCTCGTAAGCTGCCCCCCTGTTAGTGCGCCGCCGCCGACATGTGGGCCTCCGCCCCCCGCCGCCACCGCCTCCCATGTTAGCGCGCCGCCGCCGACATGTGGGCCTCCGCCCCCCGCCGCCACCGCCTCCCCTGGCTCCGGCGGCCTCGGCCGCCTCCGCCACCGCCCGCCGCCCACCCGCATGCTAACTCCGTGATTTTGCTCCCCTGCCGCCGTCGCCGGCCTCCACCGCCCCGGCCGACGACGCCCTCGCCGGCGGCCCCTGCGCCGGCCGCCCGCCTCCTCCGCCGGTCCGGCCGCCGCCCCCCGTATCCCTCTAAAGCCGTCGGGACAGCTGCCCCCCCCCCCCTCCCAACCTTGGAACCCTAAGGCCTCCGGCGGCAGCGGCTCTGCCGCGGGCCCCACATGGCAGTGAGGGCGGCGCTATAGTGGGGCAGCTGACGACGGTGTCAGCAGATCATTTTCAAGCATGGAGATCAATTCATAAGATGGGGATTTGGCGTTTCCCCCTTTCTTTTTTTTATTTCTTTTGCTTCATGTGAACTACCTTTCACGTTAGAGAAGCCCATCTTTTGTCGTCTCGTATGTATTTTTGCGATTAGATGATATGCTTTTCTTCTTCTCTTTTATCTTAGGAGATGGGAGTTTAGATTCAGAAAAGAGAGGTGACAAAGCTTACATTCACCATAGCTAAGATAGGTAACCGAAAACAAGACAAGGCAGGAAACCAATCACGTGTGAACTAAGCCAGGCTTCGCTAGTGAACCAAACATGAAGGTATTGCATTAATTAAGCCTGGGTTGGGTTGGCCTGGCTAAAAACTAGCCTGGCTAGGAAGCTGGCCATGTAACCAATCATAACCTAAGCCACTGCAAGCAGACGCAGATACCCAACCACTACTACAGAAAAGGTCATCACAGCCGGTTGGGGAGGGCTATCACAGCCGGTTTTGGGGGGCGGATGAGATAAAGCGGCTGTGATAGTCCTCCCTATCACAGCCGGTTTTTGACCCCATCACAACCGGTTTTCATCTAAACCGAAAATAAACCAAAATAAAATAGCAAAACATTTTATTTATTTGGGGGATGGACCCCATCAACCACTACCCACCGTATCAAATCGCAAGTCGCGCATTTTTCGCGGAAAAATCGTGCGCTACGCGGTCGGCGGGATTCGAACCCGCGACCTCACGTTCGTGCATAGCCTCCTCTACCACTGCACCACTAGTGTGTTTGTGTCTATATACCATTTTGATTCCCCTCATATTAATGTTTTCTGAGTGTAAATTGCTTATTTGAGGCTCTAAATGACTTCAAATAAAAAGTGGTGAACTACAATGTTTCATAACTTTTCAAGATCTACAACTTTCGTTTTGGTCAAAAGTTCATCCGAGGTCGTTTACAAAATTTGAATTTTCAAATTTGAAAAATTCAAACTTAGATTCGGTTGACAAGATGTCTTCAAATAAAAAAGTGGTGAACTACAATGTTTCATAACTTTTCAAGATCTAGAACTTTCGTTTTGGTCAAAAGTTCATCCGAGGTCGTTTACAAAATTTAAATTTTCAAATTTGCCCTCCAAAAATGTGTTAGTAAAGAACCGGTTGTGATGCTCACCATCACAACCGGTTTTCAATGGTTGTGATAGTGAGCATCACAACCGGTTTGTAAGAAAAACCGGTTGTGATATGCCTGCCGACTATCACAACCGGTTTTTGAGAAAAACCGGCTGTGATAGGCTCACAACCGGTTTTTTAAAAACCGGTTGTGATAGCTCTATCACAGCCGGTTTTCTCAAAACCGGTTGTGATAGCCCGTTTGTGAAAGTGGTTTGTGTAGTAGTGAACCTCAAGCACAACTCAAAGGCTCTGCTCCTCATATTGCAAAAGTACGTGCGCCTAATACGGCAGAGCGTTTGCCCTCTAATTTTCCTACTGCCACCCATTCACATGCAACAGCTCGTGGTCCCTACACATCTTAGATGATGATCTCTACCTTATTTGTATTTGCCTATTTGTTTGGAAGGTCGACAGGAGAACTCGCCGGGTATTATTATAACACTTCAAAAGGAGAGTGAAAAGTAGTGGTTGAGGGAATAAGTGTTATGTGTTGAAAGGTACATTAAACTACAGAGGGTGAGTTTCAGTGCATGCAAAAGCTAAAAGAGCGATGCATGTGCAAGGGCACAAAAGAACATTACAAAAGGGTCCAGAATAACTAAATAAGAACATTTACAGGCAATGTATAACTAGGACATGGTTTCGAAAAGAAATGACATGCAGAGCATAATTGTAATATAACCCTCTTTGCTTATGGCCAAGGGCAGGTGCCCACGTTAAATGAGCTCAAAAGTGTATAACACACATCTCTTACGTACACTTTTGTAATCACTTCGTGTAAAAAGGTTTAATTTGAATATGATATGTTGTTTGGTGCGACATGCATTAAAAGCTAGCCTGAACCTATTTAGACTATCAAGGTGGAAATAAATTCTCCTGAAGAAGACACATGTGTCATAACGGGCTGAAACCATATATAGCACTAATGGGACTACTGGGTGATACAATAATTTATGCCATTTTGTGATGTAAGCTCTACACTACTAGAGAAACGACCTTTGGCCTCTGGTACGTTAGTACATTTAGTACCGGTTTGTAAGCACAGTGCCCCGGGGAGCACGTTAAAACCGGTTTGTAACACCAACCGGTACTAATGTGCACATCGGAGGCCGGGCCACAACGGCTAGTGGCAGTTTAGTACCGGCTGGTGCCCGGGTTGCGGGGCCTGGATGCGGTTGCACGTTAGTACCGGTTGGTAACACCAACCGGTACTAATTTCCTGCATTTAGTACCGGCTTGTGTTACCAACCGGTACTAAAGTCTCCGTATATATACCACACCCAGCTTCTTCCTCCCCGAGCCTGAGCTCATTTCTTCCAGAGAGCTTGCTCTCTGACTCATGGCGCCATAGGGGGGAGTTGTTGCCCGATTTTTGCATATTTTGTGGATTTCTCCGATACAAGCGTGTCAAAAGGTTAGCAACTTTATTCTCTGTTATTTGACGGTACTTGTGCTCAGTTTTATGCTTTATACTTAGAGAAATTTCAAAAATTGTGAATGAGAAGGATTTTGTATTTGTAGATTGATTTGAGCTAAATAGAGTCATGATTTTAATTAGATGGTAGCTTTTAGTAGTGAGTTCATACCCTAGATAATGAGCATGTTTTTTAGTAGTGAGTTCATACCCTAGAGAATGAGAAGGATTTTGCTAAATTTTTTTTCAATATATTTTTTTCTAAAATGTGGAAGTCCATCGATCATCTCCATTTTGCTCCCCAACTTAGTCCAACTTAGGTTCGTAGAAATGTTTTTGCAACATGACGTATTGTGTATTGGATATTTTGTACCTTTAACTATATTTAATGTTGTGTAATGGATTTTTTTAAAGTTTTGATTATATGTAATGTTGTGTAATTGATTTTTTCAACTTTTTAATTGTTACTAATAATGAATGAAATGTTGCAATATTAGTAATGTTGTTATTTATTTTATTTATTTGTTAATTATTTTTTATGATAGGATTCAAAATGGACCATCAATGGATGTACGGCGGTAGGAACACCATGGCCTGGATTGTTGGCCTAGACGTTTTTCTCAATGCGGCTGAAGCCACCAGGTCCACGAATGGTCTCATGTGTTGTCCATGCCGTATTTGTCGTAATGTGAAACAGTTCCAGAAAAGGGATACTCTACACGTTCATCTAACTGAAAACAGTGTCATGGATAGCTATAATGTTTGGACAAAGCATGGTGAACTTGGTGTTTTGATGGGAGACGATGACGACGATAACAACATCCCAGACTTTGCATACTTACATGAAGCCGGTGCCTTTGATGACGATGATGACCCAATGGAAGGGGTTGATGCAAATGTCGTACAGGAGGAGGAGGCACCCGATGAGTTAGGTCATGTCGGTGATATTATCTCCGGTAGTCTTCCACGGGGTAGCCCACAGAAGTGATTTGTATGCAGGGAAGATCGCAAAGATCGGAAGCAAGATGGTTACGATGGACAGACACAGGGGTTTATACAGGTTCGGGCCGTCGACTCGACGTAATACCCGACGTCCTGTTTTGGGGTGTTGTATTGCGTGGATTGTGTGTTGAGAGATTTCGTGATGAGTTGAGTTGTGGTTGGAGGGGGTCCCTGCCCGCCTTATATATCGGGGGGGCAGGGTTACAAGTCGGTTTGTAGCCGATCCTATCTCTAAGGATCATTTCTTTCTTTACAATAACTCCTATTCCAACTAGGACTTCTCCTTTCAGATCCTTCCTTCGTGCGCCGACTTGTCCCGCACGTCATCAGGTCCAGAACGGTGGACCGGGCCGCCCCCCTTTTGGTGGGCTGCCAGGCTTGCTCGTGAGGTACCCGGGTACTACATCCCCCACAGTAGCCCCCGAGCACTTCTTGGCCGATCGTTGGCTGTAATTGATCTGTCTTTTTCTTGCATGATCCGAGTGCTCTCAAGTTGTCTAAGACCTCATCCGAGTGGTTTCGAAGAAGATCCGAGTGGTTTCGAGGAAGATCCGAGTGCTTGCTCGAACGTTCCTGAAAACGATTCTTCAATTGTAGCCGTAGTGAGGGGAAGAAGTGCTCTTTTTCACGACGCGACAGCGAAGTGAATACACTTAGCCCCCGAGCCTTGGGCAATTTTAGTATGAATTTGGCCAAGGGTCTTCAACTTTTCTCCATCGAAATCTTGATCTTCAATGGTGTGCACCTCCAGGTGCACCCATTGGGTGTAGCCCCCGAGCCTTGAGTAGAATAGAATATTCTGGTCGAGGGTCAAAAATAAAATATTGTAAATATCTTTTTGAACTTAATCCATCAATGGTGTGCACCTCCAGGTGCACCCATTAGGTGTAGCCCCCGAGTCTTGATTCGACTCGGCACGATCGTGTCAAGACTCTGAAAGCCGTGGATCCTAACTGAATTTTTCAGCCCCCATGCCTCTGGGCATGGATTTCGGATAATTTTCTCCTTCTGGGGCTTTTTTGTTTCCCCTTTCTAAGGAATCTTTTCTCAAGTTCTTTGAACTCGGCGTGACTCCCAGATCGTGTCCCACGACCCAGCTTGACCATATGGTAAGCCACCTTCTCACAAGATTTATACTTGTCAGCACTTGACCCAGATTTCTGAGCGAATTTAGCGATAGTATCGCATGCCTTACGTAAAAATCAATTGCAAGGTTGCAATATAAATTGCAAAAATAAGCCTGGCCGTCGACTAATTTTAGCCTCACGACCGAGTGGTTTATGCCCCTGAACACTAGCTCAGGAACCCACATATTTGTTAATTTGACAGAACCGAAAGGTCGTGCCATATTTCAGCCCATTTAGGCCCATCAATCCTGTAAAGCCCATTGTTTCCTAGGGAAACTAACGGTTGCCTTATGAAGCCAGAATATCACGAGATATCGCGACTCATACCGCATCTTTGAATTCAAAGCGACGGGACGTGCTTGCGTCGGTTGAGTTCCCGAGACACGCATCGCGCCGCACGCGGGAGGAGCGGTTCATTCCATTATAAGCCATCCCTGCCGCAATCTTCTTCCTTTCCTTGCCCTGAAGTAATAAATGGATTTGTTGCCGTTTGTGTGTTCAATTCCACCCATTGGGTGTAATCTCAATGAAGAACTGAACCCAACTTTGATATGCAGGGTCGAGCTGCTTATGTATCAATCACGTCGTCATTGAGACTGACGAGGCTGGCCCTTCTGGTGGTGGCGATCCTGCAAATTAATTTTTGTAGATTATCTGTAGTATTGGTAATAGAAGTACTTTGAACAATGTTTAATCTTTTGTTATTGTATATAAGTTTTTATGGAACTACTACTCCCTTTCTTTCTGCGCTGGCCTTAATTTCTGAGTGGTTGACCTGTTACGGAGTAGATTAGCCTCGTTGGTCTTAGTCTCATGCCGCCGAGCTTTGTCGTGCGTGTAGAGCTTTGACTTGGCGAGTACTTTCCCCCACGATTTAAAGTTTGTTCCACTCATACTTTATGTGCTTGACGCGAAAGAGGAAATTCGAGTAGTAGATATAATGTAGATAGAAGATGAAATCAACTTTGTTGACAACTCATATGACATTTATGAATCTGCCGAGTCGAAACTGGGGATGATTATCCATAGAAACCACTCGGCGAGGATTATTAAAAAATATCTTAAAGAAATAAGAGATTAATACGTAACTTAACCAAGTCGTCGGTTGGTGAGCTTCTGCTGGCGCTTCGTCTCGAAACCTTCCGGTCCTCCGTAGATCATACGGACCACTCGGTCAGCCTCATTGCTTATCGAGCATGCGCTGGAAATCTTCTGGAGTTATCCGGCCTCTGGGCCGGTCCAGAGTGGCGACCATATCGCCCTCGCTCTTCTTCTTGCGGGGGTGACTGTCGCTGCGACGATGATCATCGCGTCGTTCTTCGTCCTCGCGGCGGTCGCGCTTGCGGGTTGTCTTGTTCTCCTCCTCCCAGCGATTCTTGAGCTCGCTGAGTTGTTCCTTCTCCGCGATCTCCGCGTCCGCCCATGTGCTAGCGACCCGGAACATGTCATTGACAGTCGTGGGTGGCTTCCGAGTCCACTTGTGGATCAATCTTCCGTCGGAGATGCCGTTCTGGAAGGCGGTCATCACCTCCTGATCCGTCACGTCCGTAATGGAGTTGCGCTTCTCCGAGAACCTGCGAACGAAGTCATGCAGGGTCTCGTTCTTGCGCTGTCGTATCTGGCCGAGGAGCCGTTTGCTCCCGGGCCTCTCCCAGGTTCCGAGATAGTTACCGACGAAGAGTGCGGTAAGCTGATCCCAGTTGTCGATGGCGTCCTGCGGGAGTCCTGCCAGCCAGTTGCGGCAGTCCTTGGTGAGCATGATGGGAAGGTAGTTCGCCATCACGTCCTCGTCGCCGCCGGCCGCTTGTACGGCGGTGTAGTAGATCTGAAGCCATTGGGATGGATCAGACTCCCCGTCGTACTTGTCGATATCCGACAGCTTGAAGCCTCTGGGCCATGTTACGCTCCTCAAGCGCTCGGTGAACGACTGGAATCCGCCGATCCGACCTCTGGGGCGGGAACCACTTGGACCCGAGCCGTCTGTTGTTCTTGGGGGAGTGCTATCCCTCCTGCGATCCCGATCCCTGGGCGGGGAACGGGTCCTCCGATAGGTCCGAGTCCTTGGTGGAGTTCGGTCCCGTCGGTAGGTTCTGCTGCGCGGTGGAGTTCGCTCCCTTGGCGGGGTCGACCGCCTGCGTGGGGGAGCCGCTCGTCCTCAGCGGCGGAGTACGACCGCCGTCGTTGCCGCGCCTTGGGCTACCAGGAGGGATCAGAGTAGTCTGACTCCGTCGAGTAGCCGCTCCTGTTGGAGTTACGACGGGGATTCCCATGATCCCGATCGTATTCTTCGCGACGTCGGATCTCCTCGCGATGACGCTCCTCAGTGCTGCTGCGGATGACGTCCCTCGCGTCTCGATCTCTGTTGATCGTGGTGCGAAGATCTTCATCACGATCCGATCCACCGCTGGTCCGGCGTCGAGACGGCCCGGGCTCAGCGGCAGCCGTACGTGCTCTGCCCTGCATCTGGTGGACCTGGACGGAGGCGGCCTGCACGAAAGCCCTTACCTTATCCAGGCCTGGAGTGCTGGGTGGCAGCCGACTGATTTCCTCGTCGATGGTGACGAGGTTCTGGACCGGCGTCTCGTAGACGTCGAATCCGTTGTACTCGAACATGCCGTCGCGCATCAGGTTCCGACTGCTTCTCCTAGTCGCGCCGATCCCGATGACGACGGTGATCCTCCGAAGGTGGTTCTGGAGTCGAGCGGTGCCAGATCCTGATGCGGTGGCCCCGTGTGGTCGGGCGGCTCTGCGAGTCGCCCGATTGGCGTTGCGTCCTCGGCGCTGGTCCCTGGCTTCAGTCGTCTCTTCGGCCGGGGTGACCTCGTCCTCTGACACAGGGTTAGGTGGCGTCGCTGGTGCCACCATGTAGCAGTATGACCCGGCTCCTTCTTGCGCGAGGTAATCTTCCTCGGACTCGGAGAAGGTCGGTTGTGGGCGTGTAACGCTCCAGGCTACTCGGAGTTAATCCTCCTGGGTGATCCTAGCAGTTCCGGCTCCGTAGAGGAGTCGGACGCGGTGTAACCCTCTTGCAGGTCGTCCAGGATTGAGGGTCCCCGTGGGTTTGACTCATAGGAGTCGCTCCTCATAGGGAGGAATCATCCGCCTGGACGATGTCCTTCATCTTCTGCTTCTGGGTAAGCGCGCAGAAGCCGGGGGTCTGGATGGTGATGACCTCAGGGCTCGGGACGCGCGTCGGCTGAGCGTTTACGCTCTGAGAGGACTCGGCGACGCGACTCTCAAGAGCCGGATCGGATCCGAGTGGTTGTTGATCTGCTCCCGACTAGGTTGGGCCTCGCGTTTTGCGATGGACTCGGTGGGCAGAAACGGCGCGATCAGATGCGATCGGACCGGATTGGGCCGTGATGGCCGAAGTCGGCGCCAGAGAGGAAACCTCCGTGGCGGTTGCAGTTCCTGCCGCTTGGGTATCCAAGACGGCGGCGGTGATGTTCCCGAACTGGATCTCGAGTCCGTCGACGTTCGGGAGGTTGCAGCTGTCCAAGATCTTGACGCGATCCATCAGCTCACCAGATTGATCTCGGCGATATCCCCTACCTGGCGCGCCACTGTCGGTGATATTATCTCCGGCAGTCTTCCACGGGGTAGCCCACGGAAGTGATTTGTATTGCAGGGAAGATCGCAAAGATCGGAAGCAAGATGGTTAGGATGGACAGACACGGGGGTTTATACAGGTTCGGGCCGTCGACTCGACGTAATACCCTACGTCCTGTTTTGGGGTGTTGTATTGCGCGGATTGTGTGTTGAGAGATTTCGTGATGAGATGAGTTGTGGTTGGAGGGGGTCCCTGCCCGCCTTATATATCGGGGGGCAGGGTTACAGGTCGGTTTGTAGCCGATCCTATCTCTAAGGATCATTTCCTTCTTTACAATAACTCCTATTCCAAATAGGACTTCTCCTTTCAGATCCTTCCTTCGTGCGCCGACTTGTCCCACACGTCATCAGGTCCAGAACGGTGGACCGGGCCGCCCCCCTTTTGGTGGGCTGCCAGGCTTGCTCGTGAGGTACCCGGGTACTACATCCCCCACAGGTCAGGTCTTGCTTGATGCACAGAAAGACAGTGAAACTGCGAGAGAGTCAAAAAAAGTTCGAAAAGATATTGGAGGATCAAAAAACAAAATTATACCCAGGCTGCAAGCCGGACCTGAAGAAACTAGGTAGCACGCTGGAGATGCTAAAATGGAAAGCATCAAATGGTGTCAGCGACAAAGGATTTGGTGAGCTACTACAAATCGTAAAAAACATGCTTCCTGAGACTAATGTGCTGCCGTCGACCACGTACCAAGCTAAAAAGATTGTGTGCCCTCTTGGATTGGAGGTAAGAAGATACACGCATGTCCTAATGATTGTATCCTGTATGGCGGCGCGGAATATGAGAATTTACAAGCTTGTCCTGTTTGTGGTGCGTTGCGGTACAAGATCAGGCGAGACGATCCTGGTGAAGTTGATGGCCAGCCAGCGAAGAAGAAAATTCCTGCAAAGGTGATGTGGTATTTTACTGTGATTCCACGATTGAAGCGTTTGTTCATAAGTAAGGAGAACACAAAGTTGATGCGGTGGCACAAAGAAGATCGTAAGTGAGCTGAGATGATGAGACATCCTGCAGATGGGTCCCAGTGGAGGAACATTGACAGAGAATTTCCACAATTTGATGAAGATGTAAGGAACATACGGTTTGGTTTAAGTACAGACGGAATGAATCCATTCAGCGATATGAGTAGAAGTCATAGTACTTGGCCAATTACCCTATGTATATTTAATCTTTCTCCTTGGTTGTGCATGAAGCGAAAGTTCATCATGATGCCAGCTCTCATCGCAGGTCCAAAACAACCTGGAAACGACATCAACGTGTTCCTAAGGCCTTTGATCGATGAGCTTTTACTGTTGTGGAAGGACGAAGGTGTAAGTGTGTGGGATGAGTACAAACAGGAAACATTCATCCTCCTAGCATTAATTTTTGTGACCATCAATGATTGGCCTGCACTTGCAAACCTTTCGGTACAGTCAAACAAGGGATACTCAGCCTGCACCCACTGTTATGATGAAACAGACTGCATTTATTTGAAGCACTGTCGAAAGTGCGTGTATGTGGGTCATCGTCGGTTTTTACCACCGAAGCACCCATTAAGACATGAAGGAAAACATTTTAGAGGCGAGTTTGATAATCGATCTAAGCCTTTGTTCCGCAATGGAAAGCGTGTGTTTTCGATGGTAAAGGATGTGCAGGTAGTATTTGGAAAGGGCCCTGGTAGCCAAACCGTTCCTAATGACAAGGACAGACATGCACCCATGTGGAACAAAAAGAGTATATTATGGGAGCTACCTTATCGGGAGATGCTGGAGGTCCGCAATGCAATTGATGTGATGCACCTGATGAATAATCTTTGTGTAAACTTGCTAGTTTTCATGGGTATTTATGGAAAAGGGAAAGATACAGTGGAAGCAAGACGTGACCTTAAAGCGTTGGAACAACGAAAAGACCTACATCCTAAAAAGAAGGGAAAAGATCAGTGATACTTAAGGCCTGCCAGCTACACTCTCAGCAAACAGGAGAAGGAAAACATGTTTGATTGCCTGAACAGTATCAAGGTGCCCACCGGATATTCCTCAAATATAAAAGGAATAATAAAAATGAAAGAAAAGAAATTCACGAACTTGAAGTCTCTTGATTGTCATGTCCTGATGACACAATTACTTCCTGTTATCTTGAGGGGCATTCTACCAGATAATGTAAGGTTGGCAATCATGAAGCTGTGTGCGTTTCTCAATGAAATTTCATAAAAGGTGATTAATCCAAGTCATTTAATAAGGCTACAACAAGACGTGGTCTAATGCCTTGTAAGCTTCGATATGGTATTCCCACCTTCATTCTTTAATATTATGACACATCTTCTGGTTCACGTAGTTAAAGAGATAACTATTTTGGGGCTAGTATTCCTACACAATATGTTCCCTTTCGAGAGGTACATGGCAGTCCTAAAGAAGTATGTTCGCAACCATTCTCGACCAGAAGGATGCATCGCTAAAGGCTACGGAACGGAGGAGGTCATTGAATTTTGTGTAGACTTTATTGAGGATCTTGATCCGGTTGGACTCCCCGTGTCACACCATGAGGGACGACTCTGCGGAAAGGGAACACTTGGGAGAAAAGCTATTATGGACCTCACTCAAATTGAAATTTGCCAAGCAAACTACACGGTTCTACAAAGTTCGACCTTGGTGGCTCCATATATAGAGGAGCATAAAGATATTATACGATCCAAAAAGCCAAACAAGAGTGAAGCATGGATTACCCGTCATCACATAGTGACTTTCAGAGATTGGCTGAGACAAAAATTCATCGGCGATCGCATGATTGATCAAGAACTTCAATGGCTGGCTAGGGGACCATCAATCACAATCTTGCAATACCAAGGCTACGAGATAAATGGGTATACATTCTACACAAGATCTCAAGACTAGAAGAGCACTAACCAAAATAGTGGTATCCGTATAGATGCAATAGAAAATGATGGAATAAAGGACATCTACTATGGCGTCATAGAGGAGATATGGGAACTTGATTATGGACCTATAAGAGTTGCCCTGTTCCGCTGCCAATGGGTGAGCCGCGCCGGCGTAACGATAGACCGATATGGGATGACAACTGTAGACCTAAAAAAGATTGGATATAAAGAGGAACCATTTGTCCTAGCCAAAGATGTGACCCAAGTGTTCTACGTGAAAGACATGGCAAGCAAACCCAAGAAGAAAAAAACAAACCCAAGAAGAGAAAACAAAAGAAGCAGATGGAAGAGGAGCAAACAGAAAAGGAGCAGACGGTAAAGAAACCAGAAGATAATGAGCCTAAACGTCACATAGTTCTTCCAGGAAAAAGAAAAATAGTTGGAGTTGAAGACATTACGGACAAATCAGAAGATTATGATCAGTTAGATGGTCGTCCTCCATTCTCAGTTGATGTTGATCCCAACGTCCTATTATCCACAGAAGACGCTCTGTACTTACGGCGCGATCACAACCAGGGGACATTCGTCAGAAGGAAGATTAATTTTGTTTCAGCAGAAGATGATGAAGATTAATGACCTCAATTATTTATTTTTATTAAGTGATGAAATGTAATGCGTGTCGATGAACTCAATTAATGACCTCAATTATTTATTTTTTATGGACTTATAGTTATGTCGATGAACTCAATATAATTTTTGCTGTGTGTGGCAGTACTATGGACATATGTAATGTAAGTTTTATTTTTTCTTTTTTTTATCAAAAGTGTTGATTATTGAAATTTGACGTTAATTAAATAATTAATTTCCGATTTGAAGAAACAGTTATATGAGATTTGGAAGTTGTTATTTATAAACATTTTTGCATGTAAAAAATAATAATCTCTTCGTATTTTACACATTACTATAGATATGTGAGATATTTAATGAGATATTTTACAAATTACTATAAGTGTGTATATTTTCAAATTTGAAATTTAACATGTAATCATCAATGTGATCCTCCGTAATAAGTAATTTGAAAGTATATGTTGTGCATTTACAATTTATAGTAAGTGTTAAAATAAAATAAAATTAATATACACGAATAGAAAAGAAAATAAGAGAAAAAGTAAAACATTTACTCGGCAGGCACGTAGGTGGCACGTTAGTACCGGGCCGTGCTACATACCGGTACTAACGTGCCTGGGGTGGCAGATTAGTACCGGTTTGTAACAAGGCCCGGTACTAACCTGCCTGGGGTATAAAACCCTACCCCCATTCTTCTTCACAGTTAACCAAATTTCACCTGCCCTCCGCCCTGCCGCGCCCCCTCCGCCGTCGTCCGCGCACGCCGCTGCCGTCCCGCGCCTCCCCGTCGTTCGGCCGTAGTTCCACGACTCCCGCGACGCCACCGCCCGCACCGCCGCGACGCCACTCCGCAACGCCGACGCGTCGCCGCCGACGCCATCCCGCACCGCCGCCGCCAACACCGCTGCCATCTCGCACCGCTGCCGCGCACTCCGTCGCTCCGGCGCCTCTCCCTCGTCATCCGCGCGCACTCCGTCGGCGCCGAGCCGCCACCGTCCCACTCCTCCTCCGGCTCGCGCCGGCGCCTCCCCGGCTTCTCGCCGTCGTCGACCTCCACGCCGGCGTCCCGCCTCCACCTCGCCTCCCTCGTGCCCCCGATGCCGCTGCCCGCACCGCGCGCCACCGACGCCGCCGCCCGCACCGGGGCCCAACGCTGCCGGCCGTGTACGTGTTGTGCGGACGTCAGCCCATCCGGGGGCTGACGTCAGCATCTCTTTTTTAATTAATGTTTTAGAAAAAAATAATATGTGTAAGAAGAAAATTTATATGTGTTAGAAAAAATTCATATGTGTTAGAAACAATTCATATGTGTTAGAAAAAAATTCATATGTGTTACAAAAATTCATATGTGTTAGAAACAAATTCATATGTGTTACAAAAATTAATATGTCTTGGAAAAATTTTGTATGTGTTAGAAAAATTTCATATGTGTTAGAAAAATTTCATATGTGTTAGAAAAATTTCATGTGTTAGAAAAAATTCATATGTGTTAGAAAAATTTCATATGTGTTACAAAATTTCATGTGTTACAAAAATTCATATGTTTTACAAAGATTCATATGTGTTACAAAAAATTCATAACTTAGTCCTATCATATACTAGGATAAATGACGAGACGTAGCGAGGAGGAGGAGTTGCTTCATAATATAATTCAAGAGGGTACAGACGCCGTAGAGTTTGATGGCAGTCGATTTCTTGATTTATCTGGACATGGAGGGGACGGGGGGAATGGAGATGATGATGGAGATGATGAGGAAGATGATGATGGAGACGACCAAGAACAAGAAACTGGTCTTGACGAAGACAGTGAAACCGAGGTATACATAAGGATTTTGATCGGGCATCTGGATTAATTTTGTATTAATTAATAGTTTAATTATTTTCAGGCATCTGGATCGCAGCCTCCAAACAAAATCGAGGCTGCAAGAGAAAGATGACCGGGCATACCCTGGTCACAGCAGTGAAAGATGATGGTGAACCAACGGAACCGCCTGGGATTAAGTCGACTTATGTGAATCAATGTGGATATCTTGTTAGGGAAAACATCCCCATCAAGTACGAGCTTTGGAGGATATCTAAAAACAGCGATCCAAATATTCAAATTCGACAAATAGTCCCTGAGTCAGAGAAGGAAATGTTATGGAAACAAATCACTACACACTTCACATTTCTGGCAGACAAATTAGAGAAAGTCAAGGATTGGACGATGAGGAAGATGGCTAACCAGTTTCAGTCATTTAAGAAGAAGTTGAAAGCCAATTTCGTCAAGAAGAATCTCACACCAGATTTTGAGAAGCAGTACCTAGAACCAATGGCCGTTTTGGGATGAATTCTTGCAGAATCAGTTGTCGGCAGACTACTTGAAGCGAGTTCAAACTAACACAGAAAACGCCTCGAAGAAAAGTCAATTCCACCATCTAGAACCAGGAGGATTCCTGCTCGATGAGGTCGTGAATCCGAACGGCGAATTTTATGCGGATCAGAGAATAAGCGTTGGTGCAATTGATCCTGATCGAGAAAAGAACGAGGAGGAAGAGGACTTTCAAAAGAAGAAGAAGAAAGATTAGCTTAATTAGTTTTTCTTTAATCGAAACACTTGAAACGTTGTGTATATATGTAATACTTTTTAGTAAGCTAACTAAGTATATGTAGATTATATATTATTGTAACGTAATATTACTTTATACGCAAGCGCATTAGAATGGATACGATATGGAATACGTATTAGAACGGATACGATACAGAATACGCATTAGAAATCAAATTAAAGAAAGGAGAAAAGGAAAAAAATGGTTTAGTACCGGCTGGTGTTACCAACCGGTACAAACTGGCTGCCCGCAGCGCGGGGCTGGGCAACCAGCCGGTACTAACGTGCGCGATTAGTACCGGTTCCAGCATGGCCTTTTCGACCGGTACTGAAAGTCGTTTTTCCTGTAGTGCTAGGAACCAAAAGAAAATACAAATATTCTAAAAATAGCTCTGTGGTTTTTCGGACTAGGGAACACACACCAACGTTCCTAGAGCAAGTATGTGAACACTACACCAACGTTCTCAAAATATGTCAAAAGAAATGACGTCTCAAAATAAGTATGTGAGCTATAATAAGTATGTGAACACCTACACGCCAACCCTCCAACGTCTCAAATTTCATTTAGTGAGGTTCCGTCCTTTGGTTTCAGTTCGTGTTTCTCTAGCTAACATCCTTCGGTATCAGGGTAATGGGATATTTGTGTTCTCCTTTTGGATGAATAATTAACGCGCTGAATGCAAATGCAGGAACGAGGAACTGATCGATGTATCTGTTTTACTCTCTTAGCATGGAACAAATATAATCAAACACCATTGTGCATGTTTAATAGAAGTTTTGAGAAGTTTCCCATAGTTAAAAGAACATCCATTAAGTAAGGAGTGGTTGAGCTGCAATACAGACGCAGCTGCAATAATAATGTCTCTGCTGTCCCATGAAGAGCGTTTTTCTAATGCAAGAGCATACAGACGATGGGAGCCTGTGCAGTGTGTGTCAAATATGTGAGATATGCGTATTTCAAAGAAAAGAGAAGCTAGTCGTCAACCTGTGCATTCAGACGGGCTATCTATTATATTCGACCTGAAAGGAAGTAGATGACAGTAAAGGGTTCTATAAACTACAATATTACCGACTACACAATAAATTTGGCAGATATGACTTTGAGTACGTCTTTCCTGCACATTATTCTAATGCTACAGGTGATGAAATATCCCATTGTAAGATGAAATATTCAGTGAAGAAAAGGCTTAAATATATTCAAACCCATGAAAATTATATTTTAAAAATGTTAGTTTAAACATCCAAAACATGCATTCCATGCATGAAAAGACCTCATAACACAGATTCCAGCCGTTAAGCATTTTTCTTGAACCACTCTGCAGGATCATATTTGCTACCCTAAAAAACATTATGATAGTTAACCACAAATGTTTATAATGTCCAGTATTAAGCACAACAGCTATGGAGTGGCAAACAGCGTAATCACAAAAGTAGCCATATTCGAACCTAATAAATTTAGTGTGCTTTGTCGGACCAAAGGAAGCAGCACTAAAATTAATTCATGGACAGCACCTCTTTACCTATGGTCATTTGTAAAGGTAATAAACTCTTATTTGCATCTTTTTGGCCAGATCTCTTAATAATAGCAACAATTGTTGGTGGAGCCAATATAAGAGAATGGAATGCAGTAGCACATCATTGGTGGAGCCCGGATGTGCTATGAACAAAATTTCCATCAACTCAGAGGGAGGTAGCTGTGTGTCGGACGAGCTTTGTCTTGTGTGCCCCCCGCCCCTCACCACCTTTAGTCCCCATGCTGTTAGGTGGTCGCTCGGATGCAGGGTGTGGCAGTGGAGCAGCTACCAGAGGGTGAATTGGCCATGGTAGATGTGGTGAGTATGTTGCTGTAGATGCATCTAAAGAAAAATTATTTGGGCTGATTTTATTGTCGGATGCGGGGGTTGTTGATGTCGTAGATTGATTCCCCGCGTCATTGTTGTAGTCACCCTTCTCGTTCGCTTCCAGCCACTCCGGGGGTGGGGGGGGGGGGGGGGGGGGGGGTTGCTCTCTTATGTACCCTGATATGCATTTAGACGCTAATGCATCTATTTTCTTGTTTAATTCAGCCATCCTTTCATTCTAACCTTTTTGTCCATCCTCCTTATGGACTGTTGTGGATGAGCTGTTCGGCTGGCTTGGTTGTAGAGGTGATCGGGTCGGTCCTTCAGGTATACGCCATGGATAGCCTGAAGGTGAAGGTGACCGGATCGGTTCTGCTGTTGCGTACCTTTGATAGATACGCCCGCAGTCGGCCATTAGATCTCCTGGCAGAAAAAATTTCCGGCGAAAAAATTTCTCGTCAGATCGATGGCTCTGAATATCAGGTGTAACATCGATCTGGATATGGGGCAAAAAAATATTTTCTGGTAGAAAAATTCTTGCCTCTGCCCATGGATCGTCGGCTCTGTATACCACGTGTAAGGCGGTTAGACTGGCTGGCCGAACCAATCGGATCGCCAAGCCATGTCCACGGTAGATGCGAAGGGAGAGGCGGCTGCCCTAGAGCTAGCAGCTCTCGGGGGCGCCGCTGTTGGCGGCGTGAGGCTCTAGGGCGCCTAAAAGGAGGAGGGGAGCAGGTGTCGGTGTTTTACCGACAGTCCTACTGAGGGGTATGCCAAGGTAGTTGAGTTTTGGTGAAGTGTTCATAGAATCAGGAACTTGATGGTTACGTGACATGAGATTTATACAGGTTCGGGCCGCCAATTAGGCGTAATACCCTACATCCTTTTGCTAATCTTGTATTACGTAGTGTGAATATGAGTACAAGCTTGCCCTATCGATCTAGTTGTTGGTCGATAAGACTACTTGAGATTGAGATTGTGTTGTTTTGAGAGGTGTCCCTGCCCAACCTTATATACTGATGGGCACGGTTACAGGTCGGAAATAATGGAAACCTAGTCTAGTTCGAGTAGTACTCATACAGACCTCGCTATGCAAGTACTTTCCATATGTAGCGACTAGTTGTCGTATCCTCCCTTGGTGTCTTCCTGCGTCTGTTGTTGGCCCTATGCTTTGATGTCCGAAAGCGGGGTTGTTGTCGTCGGCGGCATGGGCGCCCGTGGGGCGAGCGGCATCATGGCCGTGGCGGCGTGCGTGGGCGGTGGTGTGGTGGAGGCGCATGGACGGATGAGATATGAAGCCAGAGAGCTAGAGAATATTAGGGAATTACCTCTTTAATTATTTGCTTGATTAAATTGATACAAGGCCCCTTGATTATATAGGCCGACTCGACTTGACTCCTACTCCACCTAAACCTAACTTGACTTGCAAGCCAAGTTTCCTTACTCTCACAAGCAACTGCTGGCCCATTAGGAGCGCCTCTTGCTGTCCGCATGGGCCCCTCCTGGCCCTATGCGTGGCTGGCCTGGTGGCCGACTCCTTGCGCATAACACTTTCTCTTGTGCTTTGTTGTGACACAATGCCTCTATTGCATTATACTCTATCATGCTGTATATCAGTGGTTTGCCACATGTTCAATGAAAAGTTCAGGCCTGTATGACTGAAATTATACTTCTATGCCTTTCACAAGTAGATTGTTTCCTAATGTCATGAGTTTCTTGCACATCGTTTTTACTACTGATATTCTACGAGTAGCCACCCATCCCGAACCATGGAATGAACCATTATTACACTTTGAGTTCATAATGAAAACCTTCTAAATGTGTTTATGAACTTAATAGAGAAAGAATAATAGTTACAGGCACATGTCGGTTATTAGGCTCGTCATTATATGCAAGAGAAAATTCCCTGTGTGCCATAAAAAATTATACTCGTTTCCCGTGTGCCATCAAAAAAATTAGCCGTTCCTTGTGTGCCATCATTTTAAATGGCCTAAGTTATTTTTTCCTCTCACTGACGCATGGGGCCCACAACAACAAAAGTGACGGTGTGGGATAAAAACTAAAGGTAGTGGCACACAGGGAACCAAAAATTTAAAACGATGGCACACAAGGAACGGCCAATTTTTTTGATGGCACGTAGGGAACGGGTATAATTTTTTATGGGGAATTTTCTCTATATGCAATGTTCATCTCGTAGTGGAGAAATGTGGAAGGAATGACGAAATGTGGAAGGATCTCAACTAACAAAGTTTTCTTTCTCTTTAGATACTAGAAACTCCATCCTGGCTGCAGTTTTGTTTCCGGATATGGCTATTTTACTATTTATCTTTTATGTAATAAAGAGATGTGATATATATTAATCAGCTGAACTCGTTAAAGTCATTGATCTGAACTCGTTAAAGATTGCACCTGAAGCAATATGGTGTGTGCTGGACCATGTTCTTCATGCTGTCAAAGCAGTCTTGAAAGGATAAGGCTAACAGTCTACAAATGCCCAAATCTCTCAATATATTGTTCGAGAACCTCAATATATGGCTGTGGAAGGGCACTCAACGACTGGGGTTCGGATGGCGGCACGCTTGGATGATTGACATGGAATATTTCGTCTTCCTGGAGTGCCAGGTGCTACAGTTGGGCTCACGATAGGACTCGTGGATGTACTTTGTTGTCTGGAACAATCGAGCTGGGTCAACGAGCGAGGCTAGGGACAATCAGCAACAGCCGCTGGCCGGTCCCTTCCCTCGAGAGAACATACAGCTGCCGGACATGTACAAGCAACTGCCCCTGGACATTACGGGCCCTCCCCCAACCTTGCTGAAGTAGTCCCTCCACGCCACATCTTTTGCACTCCGTTTTTCCTGCTGCCACCCACTCTCAAATAACAGCTAGTTGCCCTTGCATACCATGTTCCATGACAGCTAATATCTATACACATTTCATCGATCCCTATATATATATTTTGGAATGACAACTGTCAAGGCCCCAAACATTAAAGCAGCGACATAAGCTAGGACATTTCTATCCTGCCACAAACGACACATTAGAGGTAGTTGAGACTGATAATGGAAAGCAGAAAAAGCGATGCATGTATGACCAAAAGGACATTACAAGAGGGAGTCACTGAAAAAGAACAGTTAAACGCAGTGGAAAATAAGGCCATTGTTTGAAAATCTAATGACATAATACGGAGGATAATTTAGGCCATTTATGATGTCAAGCTCTAGTAACGAGAATGCATATACAAAAATACTCTCGAAATACTTCCATGCTTTTGCACAGTGGTACGATCAAATTTTCCTGTCATTTTTTCTGGCTTGCTCTTTTTTGTGGGGATTGAATCAGGATGTCAAACTCAATCCCAGTTCTGTTGGATCCTCGGTCTGAACCCCATCTGTTCCCGTGGGATTAGATTACCCAGCAACAAAAAGCGCATCAATTAGAAGACAATTTCAGAACACACACACTTCCGGAAAGTGAGAACATAAAGTCCAATCTCAATGTCCCAACTCAGAAACAAGCAGTCACATATCAAGCTTGAGCTAACTGATGATCAAGCAATAATCTAAGAAAGAGCTGTCGTGCGCGCAATGCAGATTTGAGCCACCAGGGTTCATGCCATCTGTTAGAGTTTGTTGTAACCTTCTTGTACACGATAGGACCACAACCAACTTGGGAGGCGTGTTGTACAGGTAGATAGATATGTATAGAATCTAGTTTGTTCCTTGTTTGCTGCCCAAGTTGGTTGATGTCTATCGTCATGTGTTTGGCCACGCCAGAGGCTATTCCTGGCTCTATTTAACACGCAGCCGTGATGCCGAGGTAGGCATCACGTTCCTCCACTCTTTACACCGTCCTCACGAGAAGAGCAGTAGGAGCACATGGACTAAGAGGTGTAGGAACTAGGAATGCAGGGCGATGGTTGCTTTTGCCAGTTGCCACCATGTTTGAGAAGGTACAAGATGCGGCTAAAGAGGCACTCAGCAATAGGCGTTGCCATGGCGGCGGCACACTTGCCAGTTCTTCTCCAGCCCCAGGCACCGTAGATGGGCTAGAAATGGCAGGAATGGCGGAGCATGGCGTCTGGCTCAATGCAGTGAGCCACGTGGGTAGGGCAAGTAGCAAGAGACGCTAATAGCTATCTACACATCTTCGATAATCACTAACTATTACTAATTGGAGACTACTTTTAAAGCCTCCATATTATTTCTCAGGAGATACCTTAGGAAAAAGATTAATTAGAAATTCCTTACACAAGATTCAGCATTTTTCCATCCATTATGTAGACACTAATCATAGTAAAAAAAAATAACCACTTGCTGATGTGGCAGCTCGTGATACACCTCTGGCCACTACGAAGATGTCAGCATCCCTCGCCGTTGCCGCAACCAAGGCGCGGAAGGCAGTGGCTGCAAAGGGAGCTGTCACCCCTTGAATATATAGCCGCAGCAACCTCCGCTGGTGTCGCCATGGAGGCTGAGGGTGAGGAGGGCGGTGGCACAGTGGAGGCGAAGGCGAATGGCAGCAGCGCGGTGGAGGACGGCGGCATCAGCGACGCAGAGTAGTGTCATTTTGGTGGGTAGGGTTAGGCCGGACGAGGCTACCTATATATAATCCTAGATTTGGGCTGATGCGATTATGTTAAGCATGCTAACTGGCCACATTGTAGTCCTCTTAGAACATATCATCGATCTAAGCTACTTTTCTCCAAACCACTTAGATTTTCAATTAAAAAACAAATTAATTCAAGACAATGTTCAGAATAAAACATCCAAATTATTCCATACAAAATAATTAAATCATCAAGCTGCTTCCTTAGGATGCCCGATCATCTCAACCTCCTTGTACGACTCAAGGTCGGAGAGCTTCTTAACTCAATGGAAGTTGACGCACTCAGCCCAGAAGTACCACATGTGCCCATGCATCTTGTCGATGGCTTCCGACGAATCAAGCCTGATTTAGAAGACAAAGCCATTCATTCCTTGAGTCTCATCGCTTGGCGATCCTGAAGTGGTAGTAGCCCATCTTCTTGGCTATACAGATGTTGGCAGTGACAAAGGGATCGTGATGATCCTTCATCATATATGCCGCTACCACTTCTGTCTGCTCACCATGGCTGATGCCATGTTGAGCAAGAACGCGGTGTGACACCCACAACTCCTGAATGGGCGCAAACTCGTGGTCTTAACCACTGGTGGCATGCACGTTGCTTGGTCCGGTTGTGGCCACCATGCCCTCTCCTCCCATTGCTCATCAGATACACACATAGATCTAGATTATACAGAGACGACCATAAGCAAATTAAAAAATTACAGTTAAAATGAGAGCAAGGAGGATGAAGATACTTTTGCCTTCAAAGAAGATGAAGCAAAGAAGAAGAGACAAAGTGTGTATAAGTTATCCCTTCTGATCGGAAGGAGTGGCAACGTATGTTTAAGTTATCCCATCTGATCGGAAGGAGTGGTGACGTGTTGATTAATCACCGACTACGTGTCGCATCCACACACTGTTGACTTGATTACTGCAGCAAACAAACGAATCCCATTGTGTAAGTGTATATAATGTCGATCAGTTTTATTAGCTGATCGATCAACACGGACGACATTCCTGCAATTTGCACAGGACATGCTTCTAATCCATTGCGGTATCAATTGGTAAGTTGAGATTTGAGAGAGTTCATACTTCACTACATACTTTTTTAGCAAAGGATAGATCGAATTGTATGGAGTTGTAATTAGGCTGTGGCAATTGTGAATAATGCAGTGGGTGCGGTCATGGCTGCCTAGTGATAGTTGCTGCCATAGAGGCTATATACAAGTGTGCTGCCATGAAGATACGGCTCAAAGAAAACAGACGAAACCGCGACCATGAGGCATCTGTCAATGAGGAAGAGCCTGGTGATCTCAGCATGGGCGACGAGGCACCTGGTGCCGAGCAGGGCAGCCTGACCGACTTCGTGGATGCAATACAGAAGGAGCGTCTGGTCCGTTTCAGCTCTCAGCAGCTGCGTGCCTTCACCCGGAAATATGCCCACAAGGTTGGCTCTGGCGGCTTCGGTATAGTCTACAAAGGTAGTTTCCCAGACGACACACCTGTGGCCGTGATGATGCTCAACACTGCACTGAGCAAGCATGCCAAGGAGCAATTCACAGCTGATCAGGTCGGCACAATCGGCCACACCTACCATGTCAACCTTGTTCGGCTCTATGGCTTCTGCCTGTATGCCACGGTGAAGGCATTCGTCTATGAGTACATGGAGCATGGTTCACTGGACAGATACATCTTCGACCCGCCACCGGAGAAGAAGGTCCAGTTTGATAGGCTCCATGACATCGCCCTTGGCACTGCAAAAGCTATACGGTACCTTCATGAGGAGTGTGCACAACGGATCATCCACTGTGACATCAAGCCACAGAATGTTTTCCTGGGCTCTGGCATGGTGCCAAAGGTGGCTGATTTTGGGCTGGCAAGGCTGTGCAATAGGGAGGATACCCACCTCACTACCGGAAACCGCTCCTTTGCCAGTGTGCCTGAGTCATTGCCGTGTGCGTGTCCTCGGGCACACGGCAAAGGGACGGCTTTGCCGTGCGCAAGAAAGCAGGCTCACGGCAAAGGCACTGCACACGGCATCATGTGTCTTTGCCGTGTGTCCTGAGGCCGGGCACACGGCAAAGAATTATCTCACGGCTAAGGGGCCCCTTTGCCGTGGGCCCAGATCCGGGGCTCACGGCAAAGGCCCACACACGGCAAAGTTAGCACCTTTGCCGTGAGCCTGATGACTCAGGCCCACGGCAAAGGTGACGGCGTGTGACGGCCGTCACCCTTTGCCGTGTGCTAGCCGTGTGGCTCAGGGCAAAGGGCTGGCACACGGCCACGTCACCCCTTTGCCGTGCGCCCCGGATCCTGGCCCACGGCAAAGGTAGGGCCCACGGCAAAAGTTATTTTTTTAATCTTTTGCCGCCCAAAAATATAGTGGTGTCAATGTAACTTGCTTGGTGTTCCATGTTAAGATTTGGTGCATTTCACAAATTATTTGCTATATTTAGTTATTTTATTTCTTTTCTTGGATTTATCGTTGAAAATAACTTTTGAACTGCAAGTGTGTCGAATAATGGAATATAATGGATTCAAAGGGAGCATACACATTATTGAATCGATTCTGAGGCCGTATCCATGAACTGTAATGAAAATTCGAGCGTGTGGTTCACGAAACATGATTATGCACGTTGGGCCGAATCGTTTTTAAATTTTAGAAAAAAAATCCAAGTCTAAAAATCATCAGATTTGTCCTACCATCATGATTTCATGTGTATATGATGTGGTAAAAAGTTGAACACGTTTCGCACAAGTTGTCACGTACGCTGCTTACAAATCGAAAAATCTCTGGAGAAGTTTCTGAGAGTTGAGAATGAGTAGTTCATATTGAGAGGCGTAACTGAAGTCGAATTAGGTTTTGACTTCAAAACTTTTTCCATAGATAAAAGGCAACATAGATGTAGCGAGACCAAATTTTCGTAAATTTTCGTACACATTTCATAATTTTATATTTTTTTAATTGAATAATATGAACTCATATGTACATATATACATGAAGTAACGTACTTCTTATCATATATTCATCAACCATGTTGTTAATTGAGTAAAGCAAGCCATATTCAAAATGTGACAAAGCTATGCAAAGATGAAATAATTGATCAAACTGAATTCAAACGATTTACATGATCTAAATCGAATTTGAATTTCAAACGCATGAAATACTAATTTTTTTGGTGTGAAAACCCTAAACATGAGTTGTTTAGGACCTTAGGCAAGGTAACAAATATTATCAAAGCTTGAATTGCGCAAAAATTTTTAAAAAAATTTTGAACTTTGCCGTGTGTCATGCCCCAGGGCACACGGCAAAGAGCCTTTGCCGTGGGCAAACCCTAAAAGCTCACGGCAAAGGGCCTTTGCCGTGTGCCCAGATCTGGCTCACGGCAAGGGGGGCCTTTGCCGTGTGCCCCAGATCTGGGCACACGGCAAAGGGCCTTAGACTTAGCCATGTCCCCTGTGCGCGCCCGCCCCGCTCACACACAGCTCCTCCCGCGCCTAACAGCCGCCGCCGCCGCCAGGTCCTCCCGCGCGCCGCTGCCGCCGCTGCCGGCCACGCCACGCCGCCGTCCCTCCCCGTGCGCGCCGCCACGCCCCGCCGCCGTCCCTCCCCGCGTGCGCCGCCAAGCCCCGCCGCTGTCCCCGCGCGCGCCGCCGTGCTCCCTCCCCGCGCGCCGGCCGGCCGTCCCCTATGCGCGCCGTGCCTGCGGGCGCCGCCAGCGGCAGGCCAGCCGCGCGCTGCCGGCCCCTCCCTTGGCCGGCAGCCCCGCCGGCCCCTCCCTCGCCGGCCACCTCCATCTCCGCCGGCTGGCCGTGAGGTAAACTTTTTTGTTTTTTCTATTTTTCTTTATTTATTTAATTTAGTTAGTTAGTTAGTTTAGACAAAATAGTTTACTTAGTTTAGACAAAATATTTAGTTAGTTTAGACGAAATAGTTTAGTCACTAATTTATTTTAAATTAGTACTTTAGTTTATTTTAGCATACTTTAGACAATTACATTTTGTTTAGTTTAAAGTTAATTGAGATGAATTGGTGTACTTAAATTAAATTAATTTGTATGTGATTGGATATATGTTTTTTTACTTGTTTAATTAAGTTGAATTAAAAGATATATGCGTTTGTGGTTGTCGTCCATCGTGCCGTTGTCTATGTGGTTGTCGGCCATCGTGCCGTTGCTTTTGTTGCAGGTTTTGAAACCTCCCCGTGCAGGGGAGGTGCTGTCGAAATTTTTAAATTTTGACATTTTTTTCTTTTTTGTTCAGGTTGTTGCATGTTCTAGGCGTGACACCGTCCCCGAGTCGGCACCGTCCCCGACTTGCCCCCGTTCCCGGCGCGTCACCGTCCCCGACTCGCCCCCGTTCCCGGCGCGTCACCGTCCCCGACTCGCACCCGTTCACGGCGCGTCACCGTCCCCGACTCACCCCCGTTCCTGGCGCGTCACCGTCCCCGACTCGCCACCGTTCTCAGGTGAGACATAAATATCTTTCTGTCCTTGACATGCATGTTAGTGGTTAACGTAACCTAGGCGTCTCCCGTTCGAAAAAGATACGGTCAGAAATATGCAGAACTTTGCATATCTATGACCGTATCTGTTTCGAATTGTCCACGTTATTTGGACAGCCGGAGGATGCGCAACCGGGGTAGTTTCCATGCTCTACTCCGATCCGAGACTGAATTTCGGTAGCATCTCCCCGTTGTTCTCCGGATACACACTCTCCCTCTCGGGACGTGTATTTGGAGAACAGCGGGGAGATGCTGCCGAAATTCGGTCTCGGATCGGAGTAGAGCATGGAAACTACCCTCGGTTGCACATCCTCGGGTGGGATTAGGACCTATCTTCACCATTTAGCTAGGCAATATAATAATCGTGTAGATGCTATTTGTATTATATTACTCATGCAATTGCTTATTATATCAATAATTCATATAATAGAGGATGGGTGATCGTGAGTGGATGTACACTGGCTGGTCCCGTGGGGGTGAAATGACCTTTGATTGGATTCAGAGGACCGAGTCTTTTTTGGATTCAGCATTTGCAAACGTTAGAGGAGCGTCTATCACTTGGTGTCCGTGCAGCAAATGTGGGAACACACGTGCACACACAAAGGAGGACATTAGAAATCATCTCTGCAAGCATGGGTTTACTCGAGACCGTACCAAGTGGAAATACAATGTTGCAGACTCGCGCACGAGAGACGAGGTTGTGAGACAACGCATCGAGGAACTTGATGATGACGCCGGGATAGTAGACATGTTAGAAGACTTTCACGCAGCACAAGTCGATGAACAACGCTTGGAGGAGGAGCCAGAGCCAACTGCAAAGGCATATTATGATATGTTGGCTGCGGCACAACAACCCCTGCACGAGCATACCAATGTTTCTCAGCTCGATGCCATTGCACGCCTAATGGCCATAAAGTCGCAGTTTAGTCTGGGTAGAGATGCATTTGATGTCATGTTGACAGTTTTTGGCAGCCTGCTTCCGGGTGGTCACATTCTGCCGAAGAACATGTATGAGGCACAGAAACTCCTTCGGGCACTTAAGATGCCATATGAGCAGATACATGCTTGTCCGAATGGATGCATCTTATTTAGGAAACAGTATGCAAAAGCAAAGTACTGTCCAAAGTGTGAAGCCTCTAGGTTCTTGGAGATAGACTCAGGTGATGGTCAGACGAGGCAAACCACAATCGCCATTAAAATCTTACGGTATCTCCCCTGCATACCGAGGATCCAACGGCTTTACATGACCGAAGAATCCGCCAAACAAATGACATGGCACAAAAATGGGCGTCGATACAATCCTGATAAGCTGGTACATCCATCGGATGCTGAATCGTGGACGCACTTTGATACGATTCATCAAGCAAAAGCGTCAGAGGCTCGTAATGTTCGTGTGGCTCTTGCTACAGACGGGTTCAATCCTTATGGAATGCCCAGTGCGCCATACACATGTTGGCCCATGTTCGTTTTCCCTCTCAATCTCCCTCCCGGTGTCCTGTTTCAACGATAGAACATATTCTTATCATTGATAATTCCTGAACATCCGGGGGATAACATGTGCGTGTACATGGAACCTCTGATTGATGAATTGGAGTCTGCTTGGCATGATGGGGTATTGACATACGATCGTGCTACCAAAACAAACTTCAAAATGCATGTTTGGTACCAGTACTCCCGGCATGACATGCCGGCGTATGGGTTGTTCTGCGGCTGGTGTGTTCACGGGAAGTATCCATGCCCAGTATGCAAGGCAGCTATTCGGTTCTTTTGGTTGAAAGCTGGTGGTAAATATTCTTCTTTCGACCAACATCGTCAATTCCTCCCTCTAGAACATTCATTCAGACGAGACATTAAGAACTTTACGAAAGGTGTTGTAGTTGAAGACCCTCCACCGCAAATGATGACTGGTGCCGAGGTGCGTGCTCAGTTAGACGCTCTCATCCTTAAAGAAAATGGAGATGGTTTTGAAGGATATGGGACGGAACACATGTGGACTCAGAAATGCGGCTTGTGGAGGCTACCATACATGCAGGATATTCTTCTTCCACATAACATTGATGCAATGCACACTGAAAAGAATATCGGCGAGGCACTTTGGGGTACAATAATGGAAATTCCTGATAAGACGAAGGACAATGTCAAGGCTAGATTTGATGAAACGAAGTTATGTGATAGGCCGAAGCTAGACATTCCAACTCCCGTTGAAGGCAGGCGATGGAAAAAGCCAAAGGCTGATTTCGTCCTTGATAGAGCCCAAAGGAAGAAGTATTGGAATGGTTCAAAATCTTAAAGTTTCCTGATGGGTATGCTGCTAATCTGACGAGGGGGGTGAACTTAGAGACTATGCAAATCAACGGGCTCAAGAGTCATGACTACCATATATGGCTTGAGCGACTTCTTCCGGTGATGGTTCGAGGTTATGTACCTGATCATATATGGCTAGTGCTGGCAGAGTTGAGCAATTTCTTTCGTCAATTCTGTGCTCAGGAAGTATCTCTGTCCGTGATTGCGGATATGGAAAAAATGGCTCCTGTATTGCTCTGTAAGTTGGAGAAAATCTTTCCACCAGGCTTCTTCAATCCTATGCAGCATATGATTTTGCACCTCCCATATCAGGCACGAATGGGGGGTCCCGTGCAAAACCGTTGGTGCTATTCTATTGAGAGATGTCAAAAAGTTCTTCGAACAAAATGTAAGAATAAATGCAAGATTGAAGCTTCAATTGCTGAGGCGTACATTCTGGAGGATGTGACAAATTTCACATCAAAATACTATTCTGACAACCTTCCTAGCGTGCATAATCCACCACCTCGTTACAATGCCGATGAAGAGGAGTCGAACCTCAGCATTTTTCGTGGTCAACTCGGAAAGGCAAGTCATTCGAGGACCAAGACCTTGACTGTCGAAGAGTGGCGTGACATCATGCTATATGTCTTGAAAAATCTTGACAAAGTTGAGCCATACATACAGTAAGTTCTACACGAACTTGTTCTTGACTATTCACTCTTCTACATCCAACCCCTTTGTTTTTCGTTGGTACAGGGAATTTCTTGTGACATACTGGCATCGATCAAGGAGGCCTACCGATCAGGAATATGACAACCTTGTTGACATGGTGCGGCAAATGGGCCAGATTTAATTTCTTGGTTCAAAAAGAAGGTAATGTACTATTCTGGGAATAGTTAGTATGCACGATGACACAAATTAACCCGTCTATGAGTAACGAATGTCGTACCTGCTTGACTTTGCAGGGCCAAACAGATGCTTCTATGAGTGCCGAATTGAGACAAGTTGCCGATGGCTGTGCCATTAGGGTCAAGTCATTTGGCGCTTATGATGTCAATGGATATCGCTTTCACACCACAAGACACGATCAGAGTCGGCCCAATCGAAAAACCACAAATACCGGAGTGTGTACTCCAGGAGACGATGGGGTCGAATACTATGGAAGAATTGAAGACATATACGAACTCACATTTCCTGGTTCAAAATCTCTCAAACCTGTCATATTCAAATGCCATTGGTTTGATCCTGAAGAAGTGAGACGGACCCCTAAACTTGGGCTAGTTGAAATTAGACAATCATCCATGTATCCAGGGTATGATGTGTATATTGTTGCACAACAGGCGACCCAAGTTTATTATCTCTCGTACCCGTTCCAAACCGACGAACGTCTTATCGGTTGGGATGTTGTGTTCAAAGTATCTCCACATGGTAAACTACCTGTCCCAAACAATGAAGATTACAACTTAGACCCAAATACATATGAAGGAGAGTTCTTCCAAGAAGATGGGCTAGAAGGGAGGTTTGAGGTAGAATTAACCGGAGACATGATTGTTGACGAGGACAATGAAATGCTTGTTGACGAGGACGCCGCAGATGACGTTGAGAATGCAAATGACTTAAAATTACTCGAGAAATTATGTATAGGAGATGACATTGAGGTGGAGGAGCCTCTTGTAGACCCCAACGCCGATTATCTGCAAATGGGTGATAGTGATGATGAGAATAATGATCCGGCTAATCCGGATTATGATGATTATTTTTAATATATGTAAGTAATTTATTCCATGTTTAATTTACTTTTATGCATTCAATTACTACTTGTTGTAATTAATATACTGATTCATTTGCTCTTTTTAAAAGCAGGTGTTGATTAAAGATGGTGGGATGAGGACGTCGGTCGGTCAGCTCGCTTTACCAGAGGGTTGTCTCCACGCTGGCTCAAGGTGGAGGCAAGGGTCGAGGGAGAGGCAAGGGTGGAGTGAGTTCCTCGTCTGGACCTGAGGGCTCTGGCATGACACGGGGAAAGAGGGGGAGGACGGCGAGGGAACCCACACCTGAGGAGGAGGTGGAGGAGGAGGAGGAGGACGAGGACGAGCAGGTGCCTTCCGCGCACGAAGAGGAGGAGGAGGGAGAGGACGGGGAGGAAGAGCAGGAGCAGGGAGAGGAGGGGGAGGAGGGAGACGCAGGAGTACCGGAGCCGTACCTTCGAGGCCCCTCGCAGCTCCCGGATTGGCCGATACCTTTCTTGCAGCGGCCGAAAATTCGGCCACACGGGTCCAGGCAAGTAATTTTAAATGTTTGTACTTTTGTTTTCCTGTCATATGTTAATAATCAATATTGAAACTAATAATCTATCTATCTATAATCTATAACTATACTAATCACAGACTCTCTATAAAATCTTACGTTAATCGAAGAAAAAGAAAAGTTTCAGACCATTGATCTCACATATGGGCCAAGTATTAATGGTTCAGATCATCACGACATCTCCCTCATGACATCTCCCGCGTCTCCCTCATGTCCATCCAAATAGTCCCCGTTTGTTTACAAATAATTGGAAAGAAACTTCTTCCTCACGTGATATCCTTTCTATATATTATGATTTTTTTACATGGCTTTTCTGTCACATAGGAAAGAAGCCTCACCGTCAAATGATATTCCTATTGTGTCAGTTTTTACATTGGAAAGAAACTTGCTTTCGGTACACATAAATATCCTTCATCGATCTTCTATTGTTTCAATATCGAAGCTAGAAAAGCATTTGGAACGACGGCTCGAGGGCGGATGCATTGCCGACGAAAGGTTGCAGGTGTGTGTATGTGCTTGCCAATGGCCCTAACGGACGCTCGACATTGCAAGTCTGCAGTCATGGCGAGACGGCTAAGCGTCAATGCCTGGCAAGAGCACGCAGGAGTCGTACGTGCCACGCTTTGCTTAGAACTAGCCTGCGGCGCCCAAAAAAAAACAGGGATAGAGTCGACAACAACCTGGATTGCATGATTATTACAACTTTGGGGAATTGAAGCACAATCTTTTTCTATTAACTTACAGACGGGCAAAAGAAGAAAGAAACATTCGGTTTTGATTGCAGCGAGCTGCAATTTGGACCATGGAGATTAAAATGTATTCAAACTATACTAATCACAGACTCTCTATAAAATCTTACGTTAATCGAAGAAAAAGAAAAGTTTCAGACCATTGATCTCACATATGGGCCAAGTATTAATGGTTCAGATCATCACGACATCTCCCTCATGACATCTCCCGCGTCTCCCTCATGTCCATCCAAATAGTCCCCGTTTGTTTACAAATAATTGGAAAGAAACTTCTTCCTCACGTGATATCCTTTCTATATATTATGATTTTTTTACATGGCTTTTCTGTCACATAGGAAAGAAGCCTCACCGTCAAATGATATTCCTATTGTGTCAGTTTTTACATTGGAAAGAAACTTGCTTTCGGTACACATAAATATCCTTCATCGATCTTCTATTGTTTCAATATCGAAGCTAGAAAAGCATTTGGAACGACGGCTCGAGGGCGGATGCATTGCCGACGAAAGGTTGCAGGTGTGTGTATGTGCTTGCCAATGGCCCTAACGGACGCTCGACATTGCAAGTCTGCAGTCATGGCGAGACGGCTAAGCGTCAATGCCTGGCAAGAGCACGCAGGAGTCGTACGTGCCACGCTTTGCTTAGAACTAGCCTGCGGCGCCCAAAAAAAAACAGGGATAGAGTCGACAACAACCTGGATTGCATGATTATTACAACTTTGGGGAATTGAAGCACAATCTTTTTCTATTAACTTACAGACGGGCAAAAGAAGAAAGAAACATTCGGTTTTGATTGCAGCGAGCTGCAATTTGGACCATGGAGATTAAAATGTATTCAAACTATGATGCACAAATGAGAATTCGCAAGGTTTAATTGCAACCTATATCAAGTCCATGAACTTTATTAACTCCGGACACATACAAGAAACTCTAGAGATAACGGGCAAACATGCAGGTCAGTACATATTTTAATTTTCATCCTATATTCCAGTCATTATTATACAATTATTACCAGTTCACCTCTTCTATCACATTCTACTACAAACTAGCCCGTGCATTCGCACGGGTTGACGACTAGTTTATGTAAATCACTTATGCAGGTCGTGGGAGCAGGTCGAGCCGGGCAGTCACACACGACTGCCCAATGGCATCCTTGGCCTTTTGTGCAAGCATCACTTTCCGGGCTTGATGACGGTCGCCGGCAGAGAGGAGCCGGCGACTACGTGGGACCACTACGTCACCGCTACAGTCGACCCCCATCCAGATCTGAATGGTGCGGTGTTCAACAACATGGCGCACCGGGTGGTTGAAGAAATGTGGGTAAGTTTCCCTCACACTACATGGGTCAATACAACACATTTTCATTTGACATTATTGACATCCCATCAATTTGCAGGATTTTTTCAGAGTCGACGATGAATTCAAGGACCGAGCAACGGTTGTGGCTAACACAACCTGCCGCAAACTGGTCACCGACATGCACTACGAGGCTCGCATTCAGGCAGTGGTGTATTACTACCGCAAATTCTTGAAAGTCAAACTGACCAAGACGGACGCCAGAAGCATGAGGCTGACGAGGGCAGAATACATACGGGTAAATATACACTATCTCTTAAATTAGTTGCGCTCAATTTACTCTACTTATGTGTACTTGATGATGTGCAGGCCGTTCCGCATTGGTGCGCCCCCCACAGGAGGTGCTGGGAGATGATAGTGGACAAGTGGTGCGCTGATGGTTGGGAGGCGACCCACAACGAAGCCCGCCGGAGGCGTTTGATGATGTCTGGTAAACCACACCACCAAGGCAACCGCGACCTCTCGGCGTACGGCCAGAGATGGGTATGTGTCTTAAACTAAGTACACTCAATTTTCAATCTTGAATAATTCATGAAATCTGGCTTTATATTTTTTTTGCAGTCTCAAACACATGATGGTCAGCCTTGCCCCCCGCTCATGGCATACGCTTTGTCTCACAAGGACAAGGCGACGGCCCCCGACAACGTCTACAACCCGCTGGATGGGCCCGAGGCGTACTCAAATCCGAGCGTCCACAGCCGCCTCAGTGACTACTCAGAGATGGCAAGGGAGGTCCATGGGCCGGAGTTCGATCCGATCACCGAGCAAATTGATGGAGAAGTGCTCATGAGGTCGGGAGGAGGCAAGAAGCATGGCCGGTACAGCGTTGCCAACAGCCTAGTGGACACGGCTATTACTCCGACTCTCTCCTCGCTTAAAGCCAGCGCCACGGACTCGACCCCACCCATACGCCCACGGCAGAGTACTACACAGATCCAGATGGATCAATTGAAGGTAAATTCTGTTTTACCTGTTGCTAATTGATTATCGCTAGTGCTTGCTTTGTATTGTTACATTGCCATGAAAAATTGCAGGCCCAGATGGAGGACCATATGAGAGCTCAAAGGGAGGAGTGGGCAGCGGAGAAGCAAGCAATTTATGCCGAGATTGAGCGCAAGGAGGCAGCTAAGCGGGCCGAGCGGGAAGCCGAGCGGATGCGGTATGCTCAGATGTACCAGTACTTGAGCAGCCCTGGGACGGTGGTAGGTCATACACCACCGCCACCGATGTTAGTCGCTCCGCCACATGTTAGAGAGGTTACTCCGGTGAGTCGCTTGAAAAACCTGAAGTTTCATTCCTCATAGTGACTTAGAACTTATGACTTAGGATATATCATCTAGTTGGATTCCACATAGTGACTTAGAAACCTAGAATGATCATAGCTTAGCGATTGTGTTGCATTTTGTATCGTTTGTGCAGAACCTGTCAGCGGCGTCGAACGATGGGCCCGTGGACATGTCGCCCCCTCAGGTGTCTCCTATCCCGCCTCCGTGGACGCAGTACGGCCCGTGGACGCAGCTCCCTCCTGGCGGACCGTACCAGCAGTGGCCGCATATGAGACCCGGCATGCCACCGATGAGCTCGCCGTACCCGCCACCCCCTCACGGCTCGCCCTTCTCGTAGGACCCGCCACACCCGCCGTCATCTGCGTGAGTTTTATGAAATTGCATTGTATGGACGTGCATGGACTCGTAGTTGCTTAGGATCGAGTTGCATGGACTTTTACGGACTTGTATGAGCTTGTATGAACTTCTATGCACTTATATGGACTTTTATTTGCATATGTGGATGATTGGACTATATAAACTGCCTGTGATGTGTATTGTGGTATACAAACTGCCTGTGATGTGTATTGTGATATACAAACTGCCTGTGATGTTTTGTATTGGGGGCATAATTGAAATAAAGAAAAAAAAGGGGACCTGTTGCGGCCTTTGCCGTGAGTATCTACCACGGCGCACGGCAAAGGCCGGTCTTTGCCGTGTGCTTTTCCCTTAGCTCACGGCAAAGGCCCGAGCTTGGGCCCACCTGGGGCGGCCTTTGCCGTGCGCCGGCCCCTGTGGCACACGGCAAAGGCCCCAGCTTGGGCCCACCTGGCGCAGGCTTTGCTGTGTGCCCGTCGTGACGGCGCACGGCAAAGACCCGTAACGGGCACGGCCGTTAAGCCCACGCTGGCACACGGCAAAGACTTTGGCACACGGCAAATCTTTGCCGTGTGCCCGCGTTGGGGCTCACGGCAAAGATGGCCTTTGCCGGCCAATCTTTGCTGTGTGCCCTTTGCCGTGAGCCGCACACGGCAAAGTCCTTTGCCGTGTGCAAAGCTTCCTTTGCCGAAGGCGGCGAATCCGGTAGTGCCTGACGATTACTGGGGCACGGGGCACACCAGGGTACGCTGCGCCTGAACTGTGGATGCCACAGCCGGTCACGCACAAATGCGACGTCTACAGCTTTGGGCTCTTAGATTGCTACTATGATCGATCTCGTGTAACTCTTCTCTTCTCCGCCGCCCCTATTGTTTTGTATGTGTCTTTCGTGAAGGCAGCGAAGAGGTAGGCTAGGGTTGTGGCCCTGAAACGGGCCTTGCCGCGCGGCCAGAGAGGGTCTGGGCCGCAGCCCAACATCTTTTTGGCCTGGCTCATCTTCGTCTTTCGCGTGCTACTACCTCTGCTCGCTCCAAGTTCGTGTATGCTTTAAGCCCATTAGCAAATCGCTCCAAATTGCTCCAAATATGTCAAGTTTCCTAAAAAACACAATATGCTCCAAAATACAAGACACAAGTGGAAACGGGTTATTTTAGTGCCAAGTGGTGGGTTAGTATACGATTAAGCCCAAAATCATCACCTGAAAGGCACTAAAAGTATGTCAATTAAGAGCGCCAACATATATGCGACAATAAAACTAGATTATAAATATACATGCACTTTAAACATGTAGACATTGCAAACCACATAACTGAATTCGTCATTACAGTAGTAAACATGTAGACACCACATAACTGTATTTATTATTACAATATAGTACTGGTTGTTTCATCAAACCCAACACAAACTGAATTCAGGTAGTTACATCAAAGACATCCACACACCACTAGATTGACGGACACAGGCATGCATATATAGCCTCTTATTCTGAACATATAAGAAAAGGGGAAACACAAACTAGCTCAACTGTGAGCACCAGACATAAACCACGACCCATGAATGTGTCTTCTCAGTCCTCATCATTGCTAAGGTCTTCTTCTATTGTTTCGAACGTGATATCAGAGGTTTTAACACCAACATACATGCCATCTGTGAATTCCTGGGTAACCTCCTGCCCATTGATAAGAACATCCCTCTGCTTGTACGAGAAGGGAATATCACAGACACCGTTTGATCCGATTGCTTTTACTGTCACTTTCTTCATTGGGGGAACTTCAACATAAATTTCTCTGCTAACTTCATCTTGTTTAGTTTCAGTTTTTCCCCAGGTATATGATCCACTGAATTCATAGCCAACCTCAATTTTTGCTTCAGCAAAAAATGGAACCTCGGCTACAAGAGTGGTATTGACGCTGATCTTCAATGAAACAGTAGAACTCCAGGTAGTCTCCACTGTGTTTGTCAATGTGAAGGTTAATGTGGATTTGCTTGTTGTACTTGAGCGGTTTTTAACAATTTGGGTATAAAGGCCATCAATACCAGTGGTATACGTCCTAGCTTCACTCAGGCGAAAATCGACATCGTAGATGTGTCGGGAAAGAACTGGTTCCTCGCATAGCACTCTTGCATCATTTATGATGGATTCAGCAGACGCACTGAGGACATTTGTAAGCCCTGTTGTGGTGAACCTCCTACAGAATTTGTTGTTGCTCAAGTTTCGGAGAGCAATGAACTCATCCCCACTGGTCACCGTGAATAATGTGCCACGGTCGTTGTAGGTAGTGTCAGTTGATTCAGCCCAGATCCAGTGTTCGCCAAGCCTCCAAAACTTGTCAAAATAGTTGGACTTTATACGGACGACTCCATCATAATTATTGGTGAAAATAGTATGAAACACACTTTGATTTCCAATATCTTTGTTTTGATATTGAAGCCAATTGCGATTGTAGGCGACTACCCCCTGAAGGTATTGCCCATTGTTGCCTTTGAAAGCAAGATACGTAGGCAACTGCTTCTTGTCCGACATATCAATGACAGTGAAGGCATCAATGAGACCGCTGCCATCTTGACGATCAGCTTCATCTTCAACTGATGGTATATGCATGTAGGGGCGCATGGACGTGGATGACACAGCACAACAATACTTTCCTAGCTTGGAATGGAGGAACCTGTCATGTAAGTATGAACAAAGAATTATTGCAATCCCAAAGTGTTCGGACCCTTCTCCGGACCCTACGCAAGCAGGAGCTACGTGCACCGGGGTGCCCTTTTAATAAAATGTTAAGAGTTTCCTCCATTATTTGGGAGTCCATCGTCCATATGCATTGGGTGGACCGGTGAGAAAAGATTCTCTTCGGTCCGTCTGTTCCACTCCATCCGTCATCAGGTCTGCCAACTTGGCCTACGTTTGCAGGGTCTGAGGTCTAAAACAATTCTCAACCTGATGAACTCAAAGGTCAGTGTTCAGTAGCCATGTCTCTAGTGTTACGGGAGACACTGTTTCTCTATCGGCATATCCTTTATATACCTATATATGGGAGACGCGATTTGTCCGGCTTCACTTATGGGAGACGCAGCTTGTCCGGCTTTATATGAAAGTAGACGCGGATTAATTTCACATCTACCATATATAGGTGTGTCTTCTTTGTCAACTTCTTACATAGTGTATTTTACTTAGCCAATTAGTGCTCCATAGAGGACATTCCATCCATCGTTGAGTTTGCCTTCCCGTCCTTCCAAAATAGTAGTCCTAATATAACTAAGGGTAGTCCTGGGCCTTGGGCCATGGCACGGCCTAAATCATGGCATGACACAGGCGCGAGGGTCTTGCCGTGCATAGGGGCGGTCTTAGCATGATATGGACTTTATGGCACGGACCGTATTTTGGACCGGCATGGCACGAAAATAGCACATCTATAATGCTAATGCAATTTCCTAGTATTTACTATACTACCTTGAAAGCTTCATAGAAAGAGTACATACAAAATATGATATTTTTATATCACAAGCGAATAAAGAAAACTAGCTAGCAAAGATATTTTGAGAACTGGCCGGCTTGGGTACGGTGCTTCGCTTGCTTTTCAAAAGAAAATAATTAAGAAACAAATTGGCGCAGAAGCACTGAATATTAATTATGTAATAAACCTGAAGGTGGAGCCAGCATCCTCTTCTGCTTGCTCGTCGGCGATGGGGATGTGCCTGACCAGGGTGCACGACGGCTTTGAGAGGTCTTCCTCCGGCTCATGGGCGGTGCCAATGACCCAGCGAGTGCTGCCGCCGGCGCCGGGAAGCACGCGTTGCTGGGGCACCCAGTACTTGTTGTTGTAGCAACACTTGACGTGCATAAGCCCCTCATGCTCCTTGGACGGCTCCAGGTAGAACCTGCAGCGCGGGTTCATCACGCCGCTGCCATCGCCGCCGAGCTCGATCAAGCTGCCGCCGTGGCTCTCGTCGTGTACGGAGCGCAGGTAGCTGTTGTCATGCTTTGAGCGGAGAGCGACGCATCTTGGCAACGCCGTCACTAGGGAAGAAGACATTTTTATTTCCCTCACAAATAAACTTCGCTCGCTTTGATTGGTTGTTGGTTCTCAAGCGGAAGGGAGAGATATATTTATAGGCGGCCCTGCAAGACCAATCATCACATTGTACACCACTTCATTATTTGCCCGGTCACGCCAGACGCCACTTCATACCGCAGACGAGATGCCGCGTGCCGCGCCGGCCGTCCGGGCACGTCCGCAATCTGATCCGCAATTCCGCTTAGGGCGAGCTGGCGAGGGTGAGTCGAGGACGACGTGTACCAGAAAGGCAGGCCGCAGCAACCAGCTCGTGTCTCTAATCATGTACAGACCCTATTTAATTGTGTATTGATGTTGAAGCTGGTCGATGCTTTTGTGATTGGTTAATCCCATATTCCAGAGACCCAGACGGCCGGACGTCTCAGAGGAACGCATTATGCATTGATGGGAAGCAATTGTTGGATGAGATTGATATTCACAGCATCATCGATATTATGACTTGGTTCGTATCGAGGGAAGTTAGAAGAAATTTTGAGGTAATTTATATGTATAGATTGTTTTATGAATGTTGTTTTAGTATTATGCTTATCAGTAACATTTTGTATATGTGGTATGTATACTAGCAATTAGTATTATTTTATGAATATTATTTTTACATTCTTCTTATGAGTAACATTTTGTTCTATAAAAAAGGCCGGTGTCGCTAAGCTGTCGCGTTTGTCATATAGTACATTTGGTGCCAAAACCAATGCAACTATGGGTCACCGCCGCATGAAGGCGCTCCCCTGCGCAGGCGATCATAAAATCCAACCGCCGCGTAAAATACCATAGGATTCTCGGAGGCATACATTTTCATTTACGGAGGCACCCACTTTTGCCTGCCTCGTAAAATCGATTTAGAGTGGCATGCATCATAAGACAACTGCCTCCAGAAAAGGTCTACTTTCGGAGGTCTTTTCAAGACGTCGTCCTCTATAAATACATTTTCGGAGGCGGACATTTTTTTTACCGTATTAAAAAATTTGGCGGAGGCCCAAATAATTCCAAAAGGGCCGTTAGCCATATCATGTATATATTGTCGAGTTAGGGTTTCAAGGCCTCAACTATCTCTATCGTTCTATTAGCTCCCGGCTCTCTCTCTCACTCTCTCTCTCTCCCCTCTTTCACTTCTCTTTGGTGTCGGGGCTGCGCAGCGTGGGTGGCACTGGTGGTGAGCGACAAGGCACGCGTGGGGGCCCTTCCGACAATGACCTCCATCCTGGCGTTAGGCACATGCGCAGGACCCCTTCGGGATGGTACGTGCAAGGGGCACCGCCTACCTAGGCGGGGGCGCGGACGCGACGTCTTCTCCTTGCTAGATTCAATCCTGGCGGTGGTGCAAGCGGCACTAGCTCGTGGGCCAGCAGCGCTGCGGGCGAGGTGGTGTCCACCTCAGAGATGGCCACCATGAGCACCTGCATGCACGTACGGATCCGGAGGAGGACTGCCCCCATCAAGCAGATCATGCAGTTGATTGCGGCCTCGACGTACGAATCCAGTGAAGGGTGGCCTACATGGCAGATGCAGTGGAGAGTCACTACTGGAGAATGATCTGCACCGGTTGGGAACCCCCTTTAGCACCAGGCCAACCTATGCTAAAGGCGCTCCCGCAGGCGCTGCGGGCGCTGTGGGCGGGCCAACCGGTGCTAAATGGGACTATTTTTTTTCTTTTTCCAACTAGCCATATATTTGTTTGTATACGTATTTTGCCTACGTATTTATTCAAATACAGATGTCGTACTACACTAGTATTCGTATAGGGCTTGTATAAGCATAAAAAAGACATATATTACATCTTAGTGCCAAAAGAGTTATGTTTATATTACATAGAGTATATCCATGCATTATGATCTACGACTAGGACCGACTAGGACCCGCGGAGGATCGACTAGGAGCAGCGGAGGAGGAACGATGATTTGAGTTATCCGGATGATCCTATGAATCTTGATAACGGAATTCTCCTCTAGGTATCACTACTACAGAAAAGGTCATCACAGCCGGTTCGTAACCCCTATCACAGCCGGTTTTGGGAGGCGGATGAGATAAAGCGGCTGTGATAGTCCCCCCCTATCACAGCCGGTTTTCAAAAACCGGCTGTGATGACCCCATCACAGCCGGTTTTCAACTAAACCGAAAATAAAGCAAAATAAAATAGCAAAACATTTTATTTATTTGGGGGATGGACCCCATCAGCCACTACCCACCGTCGGCGCTACGCGGTCGGCGGGAATCGAACCCGCGACCTCACGTTTGTGCATAGCCTCCTCTACCACTGCACCACTAGTGTGTTTGTGTCTATATACCATTTTGATTCCCCTCATATTAATGTTTTCTGAGTGTAAATTGCTTATTTGAGGCTCTAAATGACTTCAAATAAAAAAGTGGTAAACTACAATGTTTCATAACTTTTCAAGATCTACAACTTTCGTTTTGGTCAAAAGTTCATCCGAGGTCGTTTACAAAATTTAAATTTTCAAATTTAAAAAATTCAAACTTAGATTCGGTTGACAAGATGACTTCAAATAAAAAAAATGGTGAACTACAATGTTTCATAACTTTCCAAGATCTACAACTTTCGTTTTGGTCAAAAGTTCATCCGAGGTCGTTTACAAAATTTAAATTTTCAAATTTAAAAAATTCAAACTTAGATTCGGTTGACAAGATGACTTCAAATAAAAAAAGATGAACTACAATGTTTCATAACTTTTCATGATCTACAACTTTCGTTTTGGTCAAAAGTTCATCCGAGGTCGTTTACAAAATTTAAATTTTCAAATTTGCCCTCCAAAAATGTGTTAGTAAAGAAACCGGTTGTGATGCTCACCATCACAACCGGTTTTCAAAAACCGGTTGTGATAGTGAGCATCACAACCGGTTTGTAAGAAAAACCGGCTGTGATAGGCCGACCGACTATCACAACCGGTTTTTGAGAAAAACCGGCTGTGATAGGCGACATCACAACCGGTTTTTTAAAAACCGGTTGTGATAGCTCTATCACAACCGGTTTTCTCAAAACCGGTTGTGATAGCCCGTTTGTGAAAGTGGTTTGTGTAGTAGTGTATTGACGATCTGGTCCCAATTAAATCTAATAAGTTGTTCTGTAATTGCGTCGATCCTATGCTGCTCGAGACTTGTAAACAATTGAAAATTAAATCAGCAGAATTCAAGATAATAATGGTGCATTTGACAGAATTCAAGATAATAATGGTGCATTTGAACTAGAAATGTGTTTATTATTACGTACCATAATATCATGATGAGTAAATGTTTTACTAATCCATCTGTGCATGTACTCGCACACGTAGTATCCACATAAATTATCCTTGCACCATATCCTGCTGCCGTGCATAGATGGCCTTGTTCGCTGCCAGCCATCGTCCTTCAATTTGGAGGAGGTAATCGAAGCACAGCCCGCCGCTAGCCAGCTCTCCGAGGCCCCTGGCTGCCTGTGGCCGGCCAGAGCTGCCTGCTGGGAGGACAGGCCTGGCCAAGGCTGGCTGAAGATGAGCACGTCCAGGGAAGTTCCGGAACAGTAGATCGAGTGCGGATAATCTCCTGTGGAAAAAAATGCCGTGTAAGAATTTGTGTGGGACCAAAATTTTGACTTTTTGGAAGTAAATTATTGGCTATTTTTTGAGATAGCCTTATTTGTTCCTCCTAAAATCTTTTGGAAGTTGGAAAACATTATGTTTTTGGGTAGAAATTATTGGGTACTCTTAGAGATGCTCTAAATGATTATTAAGTTGTTGAGTTGATCAGGTCAAGAATTGTTTAATACCTCAGACCCTGCAAACGTGGAGACGGATGTATATGATTATTGAGTTGTTGAGTGTTGATCAGGTCGAGGATTATATTGTTTTAGACCTGAGACCTTGCAATCATTAAACATTAATTGGAGTTGTTAATCAATCGTCATTACGAAAAGGAAATACATGCTGAATGACACACGAGAGATGCAGGTGGTGCACTTAAACAAAATTATCTCTCGGCCGGCCGCAAGATGCGAGTGGATGTTCTGAACTCGGAAATGGCCGCTCACACATGTTTCAGCGTGCAAAAGAAAGAATTGGAATATAAGTGAAATATGGAGTCTTGCCCGAATCAATATAGTGCTAATAAAGTAATACGCTTCATTGGATGCAATTATTAGGATGGATTATTAAAAGCAAAAAACCCCGAGACACTATGTTGAGATGTACCCTGGTCTTATATCTGATGAGTGATTGACTAGATGATTTGCAGTATTACCCATTGATTCGATATTTCATATGTGTTTTAATTATCTATCTATCTATATCTATACTAATCACAAACTGTTTAGAAAATCTCACATAAATCAGAGAAAAAGAAAAATATCTAACCATCTATCCATGTCAAGGTTTTAATGGTTCAGATCAAGTCATTGACTTTCCACCGTATCCTTTAGACACGAGATCCCCCGTGGACTCATGTTTTAGCGTGCAGAGGAAAGAATTGGAATATAAGTGAAATATGGACTCTTACCCGAATCAATATGGTGTTAATAAAGTAGCACTACTGCAGAAATCATTAAACTAAGCGGCGCAAAAACCTTATCCGCGGACGGCGTCGGCGCCACTTCCATTTTGCCGATGCCAATAAGGGGGTCATCCTAAGTGGTTATTTAACCGCTTCGAATGACTTCTTAAACGTGTCGGCGTGATGCGCACCGCTTAGAATGACTTTTTATTCGAATCGGTTTGTTTAGCATCGGAGCATTTGACCACGTATACTAATCGGTTCGTTAAGCACAGCGTACTTTAATTAACTTATTGCTACCGGTTAAGATGATGGCACGCACGACGCGTTTGTTTCAGTTATTTGATCTCGAATGAATACTAGCTAGTTAAAGATGGATCGTTATGAACGAATTGCACACACAACAGATTAACATTCAACAAAATGCGAACGTGTACGTGCTAGACGTTCACAACAACACAGAATCTAGCTAGTAGCCATTCAACGTTGTTCATCACTGAAAATTTCATGACTCTCTACATGTTCGTCACTTAGCAGTTCATCACAACCAAGTTCATCACTAGCGGTTCATCACTTAGCAGTTTATCACAACCAAGTTCATCACTGGCAGTTCATCACATCACAGCACTTTGACTTCATCACTAGAGAGTCTAGCTAATAAGTTTCAAATTACACAGATAATAAATTGAACAGGCAGTTCATCTCATAACACATAGCTAGTGGTACGATAGTTAAAGAACGACAGTGCCTAGCTAGACGGACCAAAATGGGCAATTCGTTCATAACGACAAAAGAATGTGATCCCACGACGCTTACATCACCGGATTACACCGCAATTGCAGTGGAGCTCATCCCGGCGCCACCGTCGCCGCCATCATCCCGACGGAGGTCTTGGTCGAAGGGGAGGACAGCGACACCTGGTGGTGAAGTCGCTTGCTAGATCCGCTAGCGCACGGGCCAGATCCGTAGCCAAGCCCGCCTCCATGGCTGCAGAGCCAGCCCGTGCCTCGAGCGCGCCTTGCCTCTGCAAGATGGAGGCGACCCACTCTGTGGCGGTGACAGCCGCAGAGGGCCACAACTTTCCACGCCTTCGCAGCGGATCCGATCAAGGAGGCAGCAGATCCGGTGGGGCAGCGGCGAAGCAGCAGAGGAAGCCCTCCCGCGCCACCGAGGCCACCGCCGACCAAGCGACATAGTCGATGACGCGGCTAAGCGCCGCCACCTGAGTTGCCGCCTGTGCGGCTCGTGCTTCGAGGGAGAAGGCCATGCTGAGGAGAAGAAAGACACGATGGAGGAACAAGGCGCGGTGGGATGCAGCGGGGCAGCGACGGAGTCGATAGGGTTGGTTACTGTAGTGACGGGCGGAGTGGATAGGGTTAGGATACTGTCTGAATGGGGCAGCCAATTTATAGCCACCACATATTCTAAGCAGCGTAAATTGTGTCGCTTAGGATAGGTAATATCATTTTAAAAAAATAAAACAGGGAAGAAAATAGATTGTTTACAAACGCACCAGAGATTCAGCAACATTTATACATACATAATTAAACATTATTATTATTGTACCATAGTAACCCTTGTTCGTTACTTGTCCACAACCACACATTAAAGAAACAAACTAAAAGAAACTAAATAAAATTAGTACCACGGCTGGGGGGCCTTCTCCGGCGCCATCGCCCTCGCTGTCTGCGCCGCCCTCTCGATGAGACGAATGACGAGGCAGAAGGTGACGTGCTCCTAGAACCAATACCACCCATGGCCATGAAACATCTCCACGTCCACACGCGACTGGCAGCTTGACAAAGAACCTGGTATCGGAGTCGTCGTCGCAGGCGAACTTGGCCGCCTGCCAGTCCCGTAGCACTTCGTGCACCATGGTGGCAGTGGTGATGAGGGCCGGGTGGTTGTTATTAGAGATGTAGGCAATGATGACGTCCTCGTCCTGTTGCGTGCCGCGGTAGGGCTTCCTCTGCTCATTCTCCACTGCCGCCACCAGATCCGCGGCCTCCCTAACGGGATCCGCTGCAGAGGCGCAGAAAGTTGCGCGGCTATCGACTTCGCGGAGGGGGTTGCCTCTGTCGTGTAGAGTGTTGGTATTTCTTAACGTCACTACCAGTGTGGTGTATCTGGCGGTGCCGCAAGAAGATATCTGGTGACATTCTAACAAATGCGAATGAATCCACAAGCGCACGGATGTACCATTTTTGGACTTCACCCATGAGTATTTCCAAGGGTATCGTATTTCCCAAAAGAAGGCGGGTCGGTTAAGAGATTCTACCATGCTTATGAGTTATATCTTGATATGATAAACCAAAGCTCAATAGGGATAAAGATAATAGAAGGGTAGTGTGACACATAAGAAAATAACACTCAAGATAAGATAGTCTAAGGCTAGGAAGAAGGACTAAGAGTTAGCTCTAGGTTCTAATGTACTTCCTATATACTGCACAGGTCATGTTAGAGAGGCAAACATACACATTATACGGACTAAGCCTATGCACCCAGGTACATGGGGAGATGACCCCATCGCCACTTTCGCGTGACCACTTTGCGAGGTTGCCACTGTTGGCGCGCCGAACGCGCACCAAGATCCACCGCAAGCGCACGGATCAGTTGTAGCTCTTCCCTCAAGAGAGTATTCTCCCAAGGTTATCAATCCGTGGAACTAAAGATGCAAGAACCAATCTAACTAGCAAAGAAATGCTTTGGCTTTGAAATCAATCTAATCTATTAAGGATCAAATCCAGATAACACCAGAGGTAGCAAGAGAGAGCGTAGAGATAACCAGTCTAGATCGCCTAGATCATGCAAACGTTGTAATTCTGAGCAAAGCAGTGAAGCAAGGTAGATGAGAATCTGATTAAAAGCGTATTTGAATCATAGCCTCTGGTCAAACTCCCGAGGATCACCACCTTACATGGAATACATCCTGTCACGATGCTCCCTATCGGCGTAGTGAACACACGGGCACGTTCGATGAACGTGTTGAACATCCTTGGTAGATCCGGTGTGAGCCCCTAGCCACCACAGCTAAAATAACATCCTGCTTGATCTATCTCGATAATAGATCTTAGAAGAAGCAAACCCAAGAATGAGCAAAATCATAGAGAGAAGCACTTGATCGCTAAGAACAATCGAAAACTCAAATACACTATGAATGATTGAATGTACATCATGATCACCACCGGGATCCTACCTTGATCTTGATGAACTAGCTCCAAAACTCCGACGTGGTCTTCCTCGTAGGGTTCCCACGTTAGCTAGGGCAAACCCTAGACAACTAGTACGACCCTCACCTCTCCGAGAGGTGTCCCTCTAGCTTCTCTGCTCCTCGGCGTCCAATGGAAAATGAATTGATGCGTGCCGAATGAAATGGTGGCTATTTATAGATTTGGGAAACCCTAGGTCAAATGGGAATGCGAGGGGCCACAGGAATGGCCCTGGCTGCGCGACTAGGAGGCCCCTGGGTCGGCCGGCCTGGCCCATTCCTAGGCCGCCTCGGCTTCATCTTTTTCCCCAAGCTTCTACGTCGGTTCTGGAGTATTCCTTTCTATGCATGTGGGCCTTGGACGTTGTTTGCTTTGGGATAAAATTATCTCTTGATGACTTTAATTTGAATTGCCTTCATCTCGAAGCAACTTGATCTTATCTTCATTTCCTTAGTCATTAAGCATTCTTGGAGGTTGGTGGGCTGAATCCGAGCATGAGTGGGCTTCAAGTCTATGTCTTGGGCTCCTGGGCCTAGTAGGCCTACTTCATACGGGCGTCCGGCCTTTGCTTTACGCTTGTCTCGAATTCAGCACATATTCGCCTTGAATTTTTCATTTACCCTGCATAAACTAAAATACTTCAAAAACACATGCATATACGAAAATTTCCTGATTATAGAGTATGATAAATAGTTTAGATATTAAATTCATGCAATTATTGTAGCTAAACAGGGGTAAAAGTGTGTCAATTAAGAGGGCCAACAGCCACTCATTTACAAACTCCTACACGGTACTCGAACATGACGGATTTCAGTGGGTCCAACAGAGCTGTCACCACCTGCGGTCTGCCCTTGCCAAACCGTGGGGCATACTCATATCCAATGGAAGCCAACAACCCAAGCACCATGGTTGCGTTGCCGAACAACGGTCTAGCCCCCTCATGAGTGCGCATACTAGAACTAGAACAATTCAACACAAGGATCGTTGGACCTATACCGTGGCATAGGACATAGAGACTGTATATGGCATGAAAATATACTCTACACGAACTAGAGAAAAGTATGATACACATGAGGGCACTCAATTAAAGGCAATCAATGCAAGGGTATATGATTGAATCAGGAGCATATAAGCCAAGCGTGTGTAGAAGGCAAGAACTTGAACACAGCTAACACATATCATGACTAAGACAAACACTATATAAGAAAGATGTATCTTTGAAGTAGAGCAAAGTCATCCTACAACTAGAAGATACAAGAGTCATGCCCTTAGCACTAGGACTTACGTTTGGTTGATCAGGAATTGCTACTATGTTTTATTTCTAACTTATGTCATGCCTACAACAAAATATTCCACAATGATTTGAATGAGTTGGCTTTGATCTTACCTCTTATCTTACTCCTTTGGGGCATGTAGCTTCAGCTTGTCTTGGGCGGTTGAGAGATAGAACGGTATTATAGAGTACCAATCACTTATTCCTTGATCAGCTGTCAATCCAGATGTTTCGCAAAGTCTTTTTTCGAAAGAAATTAAAGTTCCATAAATGATACTCTCGGATCGCTCAGTGTGTTTGATTCCTCACCAAGGCTTGATTTTTGCCTTTCTTTCACAACCTACTCCTAATAGGCTTATATGTGGAGCTATAGGTAGGGACAATGAAAGCATACCTGTTTGTCATATTTTGCGAAGTCAAAGACCAGATCCTTTGGAGAAGCAATTCATACAACTTGATCAAGATGTGCATATGTGTGGATGGTGGATATGGTGGATGGTATATGGACTCCTTTTCGTATGATCCATCTCTCTCCTTGCTTCCTTTCTTTTGACACATGGGCTATCTCTCTTTTTTTCTTCTTTTTTTTCATCATGATTTCATGAGCATGTTTTCTTTTCTTTTTTTTACATGCCTTGTGAGCATGTAGCATACCTTCTGTGGGCATGCACATTTTATTTTCTGTTTTTTTTGACATAGCCCATGTCTCTTTTGCAAGAATAATTTTGGAGAGAGAGGTAATACGGAAACGTGGAGTTTTATTTTGTGGATGGATGGATGACATGTTTGCTAACTTCCAGTGTGGAAGTTTAGCATATGATGGTGGTGTGTACGTGATCTTGATCATGAGAGCATGAAAAGCATCTCACAAAGCGTTACAACAATTTGACGAAGCTCAATGAGATAACAGGCAGCCGTTGGCGGCTATTAAGTACCAAAATAACCGCCAACATTCTCTACTAAAGTGAAGGATTCGCAATGCTAACACGCTGTTGGTGTTGGCACTCCTTAGCCTAACTAAAATCCGCAAGCGCACGGAGTCCGATGTAGCCTTTCACCAGGGGAGTAAAGAACCTGGATATCGAATCCAAGGAACGGTAGACGCGACTAGCCTAGAACTTTTCTAACCGGATCCACCAAGGAGAAAAAGGATAAATGGGTAGAGAGCTTGACTTTAGTTAGCTACTCGTTACCCCAGACAAACTATCGATACCTAACCTGATCTGCTTCGACGGCTAGAACGGGAAGAACTCAGAACGGGGTGAGAGAGGGGTTCTTCCGGGCTCAGCACTACTGTTATGAGTACACCCGAACGTGGTGGAATACAAAGGATGGACAGGGCTGTCACCACCTGCCGCCTACCACTGCAGTTCCATAGGGTGCAACACAACCTGAGATGACTAGCCAGCACAGGCACCACGCCTAAGCTTTCAGTCACTGACCTCCACCCAACGCGAAGGGCTATAGAGGAAACCCCAAACAAGAGTCGCTGTCACTCGCGCAGACTCAGGTACCCGCAGATCAAAGATAAATATGATAACTTGCTGAAGTAAGTTGTAAACTAGCGAAGTACTAAAGACAAGGGACCGAGGACTTACTGAAGATAACTCCTGAATATATTCCTCGGGGGCGGAAATGTCGAGACGAGACCGAGAGAGAAATCCCGGACTCTCTCTACAAAGCTCGGCTGTCACCCGAGCAACTCACCCACTCTCTCCCTACTCTACTCTAAAGATGAGAACTCAAACTCACTAAGGTACTCTTCTCTCCTTTGGATGAATTGATGGATGATCTCTCAAGGTGAGGAAGGGTCCCTTTTATAGCTTCCAGGGGCGGTTGCAGGCGTCAAGTGTAAGCTAATGCTCTGCTTAACTGCCACGCGAAGGGGGACAGGTGGCAGCCTCTGGGGGAGGCCGGCCGGCCTAGGCCAGGCCGATCGGCCTGGCCTTGCTGCCCCGTGGCACCGCCTTCTTCAGGGACGCTCTGGATTGCACCCTGAGGTCGGTAACGGTTGCGTTGGATTGAAGCTGTCCGAGAATCCCATGTTGGTGGGCCCTTCAATCCATGCAAATGTAGCTTAGGCCTTTCGGTTCTTTGGATCAAACCGACATTGATTGCACGTCTCATGATCATCTGGATCAAGGACGTGGCAAATGGCCACAGAATGGGGCCGGCCGGCCTGGCATAGGCCGGCCGGCCTGGCTTTGTGTCAATTCTGGCTCATCTTTTGCTTGCTTGCTCCTGCACTCACAAATTATACAAAACTTGTGGAACTCATTAGAAATAATCAATTTTACTTTGTTATGAGCAAGATGAGCCTGAAATGTGACGGAATGTTGGTGGTGAAACCGTATCGTAACGACCACCAACACGCCCCCCTACCTGAACTTTGCTAGTCCCTTAGCAAAGAGTGAATTAAACAACCGGGACTTTCGCAAGGTCAGGGTCATGAGTTCAAGGTATATACAAGTCATATTTCTGAGTTTTCTTTCATACCTTGGATTCTGGTGGCTAACACCCTCATCTTCATCAATTGAGTCTTAGAACAACTCATTGATTGGTCGAGCACTTCTTCCTCTTGGCATGTGGAGTTTTTGATAATTTTATAATGAAAACGAGGCATTCCCTTGTTATTTCTCAACATCTCTAAATCACTCATAGTGTTTAGATCCTCACCTGGGCTTAGAATCAAGCCTCTCTATTTTATATGGTGGAGTTGTGGAGATGTTGCTCACTCTTCTTTATTTATTTTGCGAGATCGAAGAACTTGTCTAATCATTCCTACTACTCATACTTCTTGGCCAAGTGCATGTGTGCTTTGATGGTTGAGTCCTTGTTCAAGCATCTTTCATCTTTCCCCTTTCTCTTTCTTTTTTTTCCTCTCTGAAGATAAGGAGTGTATCATTCCTTTCTTCATCATCTTTTTCTTTTTTTTCAGGGGGATGAGGAGCTTTCGACAATTTGGACTTTATTTATACTCGTGTATGTGTATGGCCATGATGAACAAGATAGCACGAACGTGAAGGCAAGTAATTCGAGCAAGCTTAAAATTTAGAAGGTAGCTATGTAGAAGTTTCAACTTGGACTTGGTATATGGCTCTGGATAGGACATTTCAAGTTGATGATAACAAGGGTTGCCTTAAGTTTTATTTTCAAAAACAATCTCCAAAACCTTGAATCGGATGGCTCAACTTCTCAAATCATTATATCGTAAGAATCAATTAACGAGAGTCAGGCAATCCCAATGAAAGTTCCAAGGCAATGAAATACATTCTCATGAAATATCACAAGTGTATCCAAGGTGTGATGCATAGGGGTTCACTTTCATGAATTTTGATCAAGTTTAAACATTATTTAGCCAGGAATTTTATTTGGGTCAAAATCACGAAGGGGGCAAATGTAGGGGTTACAAACCGTGTCCTGGAGTCGAGTCGACGACGTTGGCCACGGGCCCAGGCCGATCGGCCCAGTAGAGGCCGGCCGGCCTGGCCTTGCAGCCAAACATCCCGATTCAGGTTCCCCGTTCATGTGATTCGCGAGATTACGCAGTGGGCACGGGATCTCCTCGAACGGCTTCAGCAGGGGGCCGGCCGGCCTGGCCTAGGCCGGCCGGCCTGGCATTGTGCCAGGTCTGGTCGTGCCTTGGCCAGTGACCAGTACAGCTCCTGTACATCGTTTTTCTGCGTGCTTCACTGAAAAATTAGTCCGAGGGTTTGGTTGGCACACAAGTGTGCACCAACCATTCATTTTATTCTTTTCTTTTATATATGAGCCTCTTCTTTAAAATAAATCAATTTATTTCATTCAAACTTAGGGAAAACAAATGTGGGGGTGCTGCATACAAGGAAAAAAATGAAAGAAATCAAAAAGGGAAATCTAAACTAGCACCCAAAATTCTAAACTAATTCTAAACCTAACTAATCCTCCTTCGGGCGGTAGAGGTGTTCATTGCCGGTTGCCTTCGCGAGGCGCTTGACCTTGGAGGCCATCGCCTTGCGAAGGATCTCTATCTTATCATCGGCCTCCATTTGCCCGATCACCTGCCTCCGCCACGCGCTCATCCATATTGTTGACCCTCAGCTGCAGCGCGGCGAGCTTCCTCCTCATCACCTCTACGTCCTCCTCCTCCTCCTCGTCGGACCACTCCATCAGTCCGGGAGGTCCTTGGATCGGAGGGGGCGTCATGAAACGCTTCCTCCCCTCGTCGGGCTTCTTAGGGGCTAAGAAAAGCCCCTTCCCGATGCCTGGCCCTTCCCGGCGTGGAGGGCTAGGACTTCCCGGGGTGTACTGCAGTGAGTACCCCGGTGAGGTGGAGATGAAGAGCGGCACGATCTCCTTCTTGAGTGGCGAGGAGACGAGGGCGCTTCCCGATGGCCTTCTTCGGGGACAAAAGTCCCGTGGTTGGCCTTCGGGGCGTCTTGGGCTGCGAACTCCCCTGACCCTCCTCCTGAGGATCACGGAGGGAGGCCCTGCCCAAAGGCGAGCCAGAGAGGCGCGAGTGGAGGCCGGTGGCTGGATTGCGAGGCCATGGCTGAGATCTCTCAAAGGAAGGAACGTTTCTGGAGAAGAAGGCTCGAGTGTTCGAGGGAGAAGAAGAGCGGGGGCCTTTCGTTTTAAACGACGCTCCTCCCTTCGAAACCCCACAGATTCTCGGAAAGGATAGCACCGAGACTCATTCAAACGAGGAGCGTCTCTAGTCGTGCCGGTGCTGGGCCGGTCGGCCTGGGTGGGGCCGGCCGGCCTGGCTGGGCCGGTCGGCCTGGGTGAGGCCGGCCCGCCTAGCCTTGTCCCGAGAGCCCATGAAATTTTTCAGTGCAAGCTTCCTTTGTTCTTCTACCAGAAAATCTTTGTGGTTTGTCTAGCAAAAGTTTAAGAAAAGGAAAAGAAAAATATAAAAGGGAAATCTATCCTAGATAAGGGTAATTTTTAGGTCCCGCCCGGACCTGGACTAGGTATCTCGGTTAGCTCATAGACGTCCATCTCTCTGAGCTCCGGCATTTCGGATTCGAGAAATATTTTCAATCTTTGGCCATTGGCCTTGAAAGTATTTCCGTCATTATCCTGGAGGGTTATCGCGCCATGATCGGCGGCATCTAAGACTCTAAAAGGACCTTCCCACTTACTTCTGAGCTTACCATGACCAAACAAGCGAATGCGGGAGTTAAAGAGTAATACCTGATCTCCCGCTTTGAAATGCTTGATCTTGATGCGCTTGTCATGCCATCTTTTTGTTCTTTCTTTATATAGCTTGGCGTTGTGGTAGGCCTTTTCCCTCCATTCATCCAGCTCGGCCAATTGCATTCTTCTTTTGAGTCCGGCCGTCTGGAGATCCATGTTCCACCTCTTGATCGCCCAATGGGACTTGAATTCTAGCTCAACCGGTAAGTGGCATGTCTTGCCATATACCAGCTGGTAGGGAGTCATCCCTATCGGTGTTTTGAACGCTGTTCTATATGCCCAAAGTGCTTCCGGTAATTTTCGCTTCCACCCTGTCCCCATTGCATTGACCGTCTTTTGCAGAATGTTCTTGATTTGTTTGTTTGATGTTTCTGCTTGCCCGCTGGTCTGGGGGTGATAAGGTGTAGCCACTCGGTGGTCTACTCCTAAGTCGCTTAGGCACTTCCGGAACGTTTTGTCGATGAAGTGTGATCCTCCATCACTGATCACGACTCGAGGTACTCCAAAACGGGGAAAGATGATCTCTTCGAACATCTTCCTTGATTGTTTCGAGTCGGCTGCCGTGCGCGGAAGTGCCTCCACCCATTTGGAAACATAATCGACTGCCACCAGGATATACTCACACTGCTCGGATGCAGGGAAAGGACCCATAAAGTCTATTCCCCACACATCGAAAATCTCCAACTGAAGGTTATTTTGCAGTGGCATAGCATCACGGGCGTTGATATTCCCGTGTCTCTGACACCTGGCACATCTCCGTACGAATTCCTTAGCGTCTCCATACATGGTTGGCCAGAAGAATCCACTCTGCCAAACCTTTGCATGGGTTCGGAAAAGTCCGTAGTGTCCTCCGTACGGTGATGAATGGCAACGATCAAGGATCTTATGTGTTTCCTCATGAGGGATGCATCGTCGGAGTAACCCGTCAGCACAAACTTTGAACAGATAGGGGTCATCCCAAAGGTGAAATCTGCTGAGGTAGATTAGCTTCTTTTTGTCTTCTCCTGGAGGCACATATCCAGTCACCATGAAGTTTACCAAGTTTGCGTACCATGGACTGGATGTGGTGACCTTGAGGAGAGTATCATCTCTGAGATAGTCATTGATCGGAAGATCCGACCCTTGAACCTGCATTCTTGAGAGATGATCTGCCACACAATTATCTGTCCCCTTCTTGTCTCGTATTTCTAGATCAAACTCTTGAAGGAGCAGAATCCAATGGATGAGTCGTGGCTTGGCATCTTTCTTGGTCAAGAGGTACTTTAGTGCAGCATGGTCTGTGTATACTATCACCTTGGCACCAACCAAGTAAGATCTGAACTTGTCCATGGCAAACACCACTGCCAGGAGTTCCTTCTCCGTTGTCGCGTAATTCAACTGAGCTCCGGTCAATGTCTTGCTTGCATAAGATATAGCGTAATGTTGTTTATCCTTGCATTGACCGAGCACTGCCCCGACTGCATAGTCGCTAGCGTCACACATGATCTCGAATGGAAGATTCCAATCAGGTGGTTGTATGATGGGAGCTGAGATAAGTGGCTTCTTGAGGGTGTAGAAGGCGAGAAGGCAATCTTCGTCGAAGTTGAATGGTGCTTCTTTAGCCAGGAGGCTTGTAAGAGGTCTGGCTACCCGAGAGAAATCTTTGATGAACCTTTGGTAAAAGCCAGCATGACCCAGAAAACTTCGCACACCCTTGACATTCGTCGGGGGTGGTAGTTGCTCGATAACTTCTATTTTTGCCTTGTCAACTTCTATTCCTCTTTCTGACACCTTGTGTCCCAGCACAATTCCTTCTCTGACCATGAAGTGGCACTTCTCCCAATTTAGGATAAGGTGATGCTCTTCGCACCTCTTGAGAACTCTTTCCAAGTGCTCAAGACAGTTATCGAAGGTTTTACCATAGACGGTAAAGTCATCCATGAATACTTCCATGATCTGTTCGATCAGGTCAGAGAATATCGCCATCATACACCGCTGAAATGAAGCAGGTGCATTGCATAGGCCGAAAGACATCCGCCTGTAGGCGAATGTTCCGTAGGGGCTGGTGAAGGTAGTCTTGCTCTGATCATCAGGATGAATGGGAATTTGATGATAACCAGAGTATCCATCAAGGAAGCAGAAAAATGAGTGGTTTGCCAACCGCTCAAGCATTTCGTCGATGAAGGGGAGAGGAAAGTGATCTTTACGGGTAGCTTTGTTAAGCTTCCTGTAATCGATACACATCCTCCATCCAGTAATGGTCCTCTGAGGGATAAGTTCATTCTTCTCGTTCTGGATAACTGTCATTCCACCCTTCTTCGGCACAACTTGAACTGGGCTGACCCATTCACTGTCTTGCACGGGGTAGATTATACCCGCGTGCAGAAGCTTCAACACTTCTTTCTTGACTACCTCCCTCATCGCATCATTTAGCCGTCGTTGATGTTCTCTAGACGGCGTATGGTCCGGCTCCATAGGTATGCGATGGGTGCATAAGCTGGGGTTGATCCCCTTCAAGTCCTGTAGAGAATACCCGAAGACAGACCGGTGCTTCACTAGGACTGTGATAAGCTGCCGAGTCTCATTCTCTGTCAGTTTGTCACTGATGATGACTGGCGAGCGTCGGTCATTGTGGAGGAAAGCATATCTAAGTCCAGGAGGCAGCGGCTTCAACTCAGGAGGGGGGTGTTGTGGCTTTTCTTCCTCGTCGAGTTTTATAAAACCGTCCGTTTCTGCCTCTTGGATGAAATGGTTAGCCTCTTCAGCCTGTGAGGACTGAGCTTGCTCTTCTTGAGCGGAGCTAACTGCTTTCTCCACTGGGTCTGTCTCGGATCGGGCCTCTGCGATAGTGTTTATTGACCGCACAAGGCTGACCGGGATGATCTCTTTACCAACCTTGAACTGTATCATGGCTCGATCATGGTTCGGGTTGGCAAGGTGCTCTATTGGCTGTCCGATCAGGAAGAAGTTGTCACCTCTAGGGATATCGAAAATGTGGAAGTCTAGGAAAATCCTGTTGCGTCCCATGTGTACGGGCACAACACGGATGATTCCTCTGCATTCCATCATCTGGCCGTCGATCCACTTGAGGTGCTTACGGGAGAAGGACCAGGGTTCGTCTGGTTGCACTTGTGATGCGAGTGCACTTGATATGATATTACTCCCAACCTTCGGGTCGTAGGCAACTTCCTAAGAGTCAGTTCCCTCAATAGCGCAATGGAGTACTCTGAAGTTGCGGGTAATTCGGATGATGTCTTCGCAACTTTCAATTTCCTCCGTCCATTCCTTGCTCATGATCGCAGATAAACCCTCGATCTGCGGTACGGCTTCTGGAATGAACGCCTTAGACCTTGAACTTGCGCACACTTGTTCCATGGGCATACGTGATGTATTGCCGATCTCCAAGTACTCTTCTTCTGTAAAGAGCTCGGGAATGAAGTGCGGCAGATCGTCAAGAATAATTTCATGGTCTGAGGACTTGGGGTGTTCGAGCACTTCCTCTATGATCGGAGGAGGCGGATCGAATGTGAGGGCGAGTAGTGGCTGTTTGTCTGTGGGGGTTGTTGGTGGTGTTGGTGGGTCGTCGAAGACGCCAGTGTACTCGGTAGAGTTGAGAACCTTTTCCAAGATTTCTCGTACCTCATCCACTGTCTTGTATAGCACTGACCCTGCGGAGGTGATGTTCAAGAACTGTGCACTCTCCGGCTTCAATGCACCAACAAAATGCTGCATAAGCATTTCCTCTGGAATGTTATGCGGTGGCCCTGAGTTGGCCAATTTTATGAACCACTCCCACATGGCTCCAAGTGACTCATTGTCTTGCTGATATGTCATCAACTCAACTCTGAGTTTCAAGATCTTGGAGACAGGGTAAAAGAACAGACAAAACTCGTCCTTCAACTTGATCCAATCTCCGCTAAATCCCCTTGCAGTCCGGTCGTACCAAGATTTTGCATTTCCCATCAGAGAAAATGGGAAAAGTTTCCATCGGATAGTGTCTTGGTTTACGCCGGGTATAATCAGAAGAGAGCAATTCTCCTCGAAAACCTGCAAGTGAGCATAGGGACTTTCGTCCTTCGTTCCACCGAAAGACTGTGCACGAACCATGGCAACGAGACTGGGACGGATCTCGAAGCCATGAGGTGGTATGGGGGGGCAAGATGAAGGCGGTTCCAAATACTCGCTAGATGGAACCGTCGGGTACTAGGAGAAAACTCCATGTGGTAGATGGTTATGGGGGTAAAAGTGTACGGCTAAAAAGATCCTACACTAGTGTTGCTACCGTTCCCTGGCAACGGCGCCAGAAAAGCTTGTTGGCACTCCTTAGCCAACTAAAATCCGCAAGCGCACTGGAGTCCGATGTAGCCTTTCACCAGGGGAGTAAGAACCTGGATATCGAATCCAAGGAACGGTAGACGCGACTAGCCTAGAACTTTTCTAACCGGATCCACCAAGGAGAAAAAGGATAAATGGGTAGAGAGCTTGACTTTAGTTAGCTACTCGTTACCCCAGACAAACTATCGATACCTAACCTGATCTGCTTCGACGGCTAGAACGGGAAGAACTCAGAACGGGGTGAGAGAGGGGTTCTTCCGGGCTCAGCACTACTGTTATGAGTACACCCGAACGTGGTGGAATACAAAGGACGGACAGGGCTGTCACCACCTGCCGCCTACCACTGCAGTTCCGTGGGGTGCAACACAACCTGAGATGACTAGCCAGCACAGGCACCACGCCTAAGCTTTCAGTCACTGACCTCCACCTAACGCGAAGGGCTATAGAGGAAACCCCAAACAAGAGTCGCTGTCACTCGCGTAGACTCAGGTACCCGCAGATCAAAGATAAATATGATAACTTGCTGAAAGTAAGTTGTAAACTAGCGAAGTACTAAAGACAAGGGACCGAGGACTTACTGAAGATAACTCCTGAATATATTCCTCGGGGGCGGAAATGTCGAGACGAGACCGAGAGAGAAATCCCGGACTCTCTCTACAAAGCTCGGCTGTCACCCGAGCAACTCACCCACTCTCTCCCTACTCTACTCTAATGATGAGAACTCAAACTCACTAAGCTACTCTTCTCTCCTTTGGATGAATTGATGGATGATCTCTCAAGGTGAGGAAGGGTCCCTTTTATAGCTTCCAGGGGCGGTTGCAGGCGTCAAGTGTAAGCTAATGCTCTGCTTAACTGCCACGCGAAGGGGGACAGGTGGCAGCCTCTGGGGGAGGCCGGCCGGCCTAGGCCAGGCCGATCGGCCTGGCCTTGCTGCTCCGTGGCACCGCCTTCTTCAGGGACGCTCTGGATTGCACCCTGAGGTCGGTAACGGTTGCGTTGGATTGAAGCTGTCCGAGAATCCCATGTTGGTGGGCCCTTCAATCCATGCAAATGTAGCTTAGGCCTTTCGGTTCTTTGGATCAAACCGACGTTGATCGCACGTCTCAGGATCATCTGACTTGTGTTTGTGATCATCTGGATCAAGGACGTGGCAAATGGCCACAGAAGGGGGCCGGCCGGCCTGGCATAGGCCGACCGGCCTGGCTTTGTGTCAATTCTGGCTCATCTTTGGCTTGCTTGCTCCTGCACTCACAAATTATACAGAACTTGTGGAACTCATTAGAAATAATCAATTTTACTTTGTTATGAGCAAGATGAGCCTGAAATGTGACGGAATGTTGGTGGTGAAACCGTATCGTAACGACCACCAACAGTTGGCGGCGCAAACGCACACCAAGATCCACCGCAAGCGCACGGATCATTTTATCTCTTCCCTTAGAGTATTCCCCTCAAGGTTTATCAATCCGTGGATCGACAGCAAACTAACTAGGGTTTTCCATCTAGCTAAATGGATCTAATCCTATCATGAAGAAAGATTGCATATGGGGTTAAACTAGAGTGTGAGGTGAACATGAATATGAGATGAATAAGATGAACACATTGCACCAGTGGACACGAGGTAGCACGACCTCCGGATAGCACAAACCTAGCCTAACGTCTTCTTGTTACAACTCCGGCCAAAGTGATAACCAATCTACTCTTCCACCATGATAAAGAGTCATCTCTAAGTACTTTTCCAAGGGCATTCGTGAGGTGCGTTATGCACGCCTAAGAGTTCCCAAAGCTTTACCTCAAACGACCAAGGTACTCGCCTTCGATCCTACTCAACATTATACGTTCGTTCGACCTTTTCCCTCCCGCAAGCTGTCACCAAGCAAGCGTAATCGGCGCCGACATCCCGTGCACTACTGCGATGATCCGCAAGACATAGACTAACCACCATGGTTATATCTAATCCCATTAAGAACATATGAAGGCCTTTCACATATGGATGATTAAAAGCATGCATCGAAGTAGATCAAAGTAGAGAGGAATGATTAGATTAATATCACCATCGAATGTTGAATGTACAAATGCCTTAAAGGATCCAAGGCATGGCTCTATAACTCCAGCACGGCTTCACCACGCAGGGCCAACCATGGCGGCTAGGGCATGGCCTACGCCATCTCCTAGGCAACGTCGAGGACTAGCGGCAGCCGACGGCTCCCTTCGGTGTGTCTTCCTCTATTCGTCGACTTCTGGCGAATGAATGCGCATCCAGTCTGGAAGACGAGCTATTTAGATACCATGGAAACCCTAGCTCAAAGGGTAGGCCGAGGCGGTGCAAAAAGGGCTTGGGCGGCACGACAAAGGGGGGTCCTGGCCAGCCAGCCTAGGGCCTTTTTCGCCCGCCTCGGTCCCATCTTTCACGTGCTAGCTTCTCTGATATTCATGAGTTTGTGTTCCAATTCTTGTGGGCTTTGGTCGTCGTTTGCTCTGGGATATGGATGGGTATTTATGTCTTCTCCAAGTCCGCTGGATTTTCCTTGATCTCGAAGTACTCCAGCCTCATCTTCAGTTAAGCCTTGGTAGAGGTTGGCCCATTGGAGTAGAGCATAAACAGGCTTCGATATCTTTGGGCTTTATTAGGGCTTTTGGCCTTCATCTATCGCCATGTTGTTGCTAGTCTCGAATTCGGTGCATAATCGCTCCAAAGTAACCAAATAACCTGCGTAAACCAAAGTCCTCCAAAAATATGTGTACATGCGAAAATGGGGTTATTTCAGTGCCAAGTGGCAGGGTTAGGATAGGGATTCGTCCAAAAACATAACCTAGTTGGCACTAAAAGTGTGTCATTTAACAGCCTCAACAATCCCTCCATGCTTAAACCTTGCTCGTCCTCGAGTAAGTCTAGGAACATGCTTACCATTGAAATCAGCGTTGCCCTTCAATGCCTTCCTTGCACTTAGTCATACACAACAAGACACATTGCTCTCTCAAGTGTTTAGCATTTAAAGTTCAAGTTGTGACCGGCTGCTTTTCATTATGGAAGATAGACTAACAATAAAGCACAAGCCACAATTAAATAAATATAATGCGCTAGAACTTAAGCGAACTTCAAACCTTTATCTTGTTCCAACGTGAAGAGTTTTCAAAAACATGCACATCATACATAGGTGAGGTCCTCTTGCAAATGTTCATGGAAACACTCATCTCAACAAGTCGCTAAAGCCTATACTAGATTATTTTCAACCTATTCTACTCATATATAAAAGTGCAAGGCTTATGTGGAGCTTGGTAGGTCGAAACAATCCTAATAAAACATTATTTCGGAAATATTGTCAAACTAAGAGAGAAATCTAATGGATTTACCAAGACTCGTCAAAAAGGCCATGAGAAAATAAATGTTGGAGAGGGAGAGAGATGGAACACACACCTTTAGATAGGTTGACATGTGCAAGTGGCAAAGGGTAGCACCGAGGCACAAATGAAGTCCTCGTTATCGGATTGCACATGGTTGGAATAAATGAGTATGGAATATATCTTTTAAGCACCAAGAATTCAATGAAACAAAAAGAACTAAGGAGCATTTTTTTTCTTTCATTTTTTTTCTTTTCTTTCTTCATTTTTTTCTTTTCTTTCTTTTTATTATATATATTTTTTCTTTAACGCTCCTTAGAACCTTTTGCAACATGATACTTACTTAGCGGTAGTAAGAGAAATGCGATGACTCCTTCCCCCATGCTTTGAACGATTGCTCGTCCTTGAGCAAATGAGTGGAAAATTAAATGACAGCTGAGTATAGTATAAATTCTTCTAACCTTGCAGAGAATGACTTGAATCTTCAGGGAAATGATCTACAAAAAATTTCAAAGAAATCAGAGGAGAAAACACACCTGGCCGCGCGGCCCAGGGGTCCTTTGGCCGCGCGACACATGCCTTTCTTGCCTCTGTTTCTTCTGATTTTTCTCTAGAATTCTTGTAGATGCCTCCCAAAATTATATTCCTTGTGTGGTCCTTCTGTTCTTTCTGAAACTCTATCAAATGATTTCTCCATACTTAAATGTAGGTTGTGGACAGGAGTTAATCACAAAAAGATGTTTTTGGGTTTGGGTGGATATCCAGAGGTTTGCAAAATTCCCGTTGTGGAAACTAGCAATGCATGGATAGAAAAGGCTAGCAAAAAGAAGTTACGCATAACGGAATGGCCAGCGTCTTAGTCTCGTACCAAAGAAATCAATCCTAATCCAACTCATCAAAATATATGTTTGACACTAAAGGTTTCATCATGAAAGAACAAATATGTGTAGGCTTTGGTAGGTAGAACTTTGCAAGAGACTCACAAATGTTGATAGCATAAGGGTTAAGCTTTAAATAAAAACACTACAAGGCTTCAGATCATCAGTAAACTTAAATCAAAGAGCAATCATAGAGCATGTGGGTCTAGAAATTAGTCTTTTAACCTTCACAAATTAAAGAGCTATTATTAATGTCAATTTGAGTTCATTTAATAGAGAGCAAATGATCAAGTTATATACAACATAATGTAGGTAAAACAAAGGGGCAACTTTGATCACTTTTCCATAGGCAAAGCATATAAATGATATCATCGTGGTGAACACAAAAGTGACGGTGATAATAATTTATTCAAAACAAAAACAAAACTAGGTTGTCCTCCTAGTAGCCATGTTATTAACAAGAGAGATATACAAAGGTTTTCTACACTAAGGTCGATGACATGTATATGTACAAGCATTTAGAAAACAATGGACAAAGAGAAGGTTGAGGGAGAGTTACCATCCTTTTAAACGCTCGAAGTGAGGTGCAGCGTGCCTCCCCCATGCTTAGCATTGAGCTTAGCATGGAGACAAAGTCTTTAGCATCTTGTGGTGATCCTTGTACTCCAAGTAGCTTGTCTCCTCTTGTCCTCAATTCCTCCCCCATGCTTAGCATGTTGCTAAGCGTAGAAGAAGAAAATGAACCATCTTGTAAGTCTTGAAGTCCCATTGCCATGTATGGAGATTATCTTCATGCTTTTTCACCTTTGTTCCCTTAATTGTCCTCAACTTCTTCTTGTTGTCACTAAGCCATGTCCCCAATCATTTTTCACGTCATCATCACGTCCTTCCTTGTTGTCCTTCGTTACTGCCTCGTCTTCCACGAATTTTTCTTCTTCTTCCAAAACAGAACATGTACTGAACTATTGCTCCAATGCAAATTACTCAAAATTATCTTTCCAACGAGTACTTATTCGCCTAAAACGGATTCCGGACAACAAAGTGATGCTATTTTTACTCCGGAGACGTAATCTGTCCCGAGCTGATTTCAGCACGCGCAGCGCTCAATGTTTTTGCCATAACTCTTTGTACGGGTCTTCAAATTTGATGATATTGGATGCGTTGGAATGAGAACTTGATGATGCTTAGACTAAAAGTGAGAGCGCATGCTTCAACTTGTGGTGCTTAGAATGGAGCCCCACTACTCATATTTATAGGCACTTGGATGCGGTTGCACGAGGAGATCACCGAAGAAATATTCCCTGGACATGATACGTGGCGGCTCGAGGTGAGAGGAGACACCCCTGGTTCGGCTGAAGCAGGGGGTCGGCCGACCCATGGTGGGGCCTGTGGCAGAACCGCTCAAATTAATCCGGCTTAAGTGCGCTAACCTTCCATTGGTCGTCACGCAATTAAATCGGAGTAATCTGACAGTCTGTCGGGTCAAGCCCAATGCAACCATGAACAGTTACCTCGATCGAAACAAGTCATACAAATACCTACTCGAAGGTGGATCCCAGAGATTACAACAATCCACAAGTATTAGATAGGTCCCACTTGAGGTAATTTATTACAAACCAAGTTCAATGCATAAAGTAACTGTTATCTCAGAGTTTTGAAGCAGCGGAAAACAACTAATTTATTCGAATGGAATGACGTCACGTGAAGCCGTCGTGACATCACTCAGAAGCATCCTCGTCCCACATGACAGTCCAACCAGGAGGAAGGGTGGTTGGCCAGGTAAGACCTGCAACCATCTCCTCAAGAGCACTACCTGAAAACATTTCAACAAGCAAGGCTGAGTATACTAATACTCAGCAAGACTTAACCGTCGGGTGACAGCTACATCACCAAATTCTAGACATGCAAGGCTTTTGGCCGGTGGGTTTGTTTTGCCAAATAGCGACTAATAGTGGATCCTTACTTTCAATATTTTAGCATCAAGTTCTAGTTAAGTTAACCATTCTAGGTAAGCAACCTGTACTAACCAAGCAAGTGGAGCAAGCAATTAAGCAAGCATCAAGTTTCTTTCCATCATGTTCCACTTTCATTACTCGGTGCGGCAAGAGGTCAAGTAGTCTCATTAGCTGCGAGAAACAGACAGTTCGAACCTGATTTTAACCTTGCAAGGTGGATCTAAACACTCGGATTATCGCAATCAGCCAAAGGCTAGCGCTACCAGATAGTTCCCATCAATCCCCCAGTCGCGTCCAGGACCAAACTCTCCTGACATACGAGGTCTAAGGCTGGCCGAACCAACACTTACGCCCCTCGTATCCACATGTTCGAGGCATGGGGAAGAAGTTCCTGGAACGAGCAGGAAAAAATCCGCACCCTGAAGTCATGTAGGTACTAGACTTACCGACCCCATAGAATCGACAAGTGCTTAGTACGTTCAAAAACTTAACCAGCATCGCCGTCACTCTTCGACCTTAGCAACTTTTCATAAACAGACAGGGCATCAACATGACCAAAATCCCCGTCCATCATCCTTATGATTCCAACATAAGTAAGGTAGTTGAATCCTATATCTCGCGAGTGACAGGAAATCACTCGACTTTTACCGGGTCCTTATAGCGGGGCAGCTATCGACCTATCATACTAGTATTGCCAAGCGTAGGTACCTAGGATCATGCAACTAGGGTTTCAATTCAACTCCTGAACGTAAATGCACAAGTAAATCTTAACAAACATAGTTGCATGTATTTGTAACATAGGACATGCTCCGGGGCTTGCCTTCGGGCACAGTGTTAGCTTGGGAGTCCTCGGCAGCAACGTTCGGGTCTTGCTCGACCTGGACAGCGTTCACCTCGCCTTCAGCTTGGCCTTCTCCTTCAGCGGGGACCAGCTCGTAGTCTCCGTCGGCGAGGGCAGGTTCTACATGAATGCATATGCAATAAGAATATGATCTTATGCCGAGTCATCACAGTTGCACAATGATGAACCTGGGTGTATTTAGTGACACATTCACCTGGGCAAAATTTGTCTGATCTTCCCTTTCTTTAACAAAGGTTGTAATTACTCATTAAAATATTTGGGTTAGTCGATGGTGATTGTGTACACATATATTATTTATCTTTGATTTCATCACAAAACAACAAGGGTGTGTGTGATGTTTTTAGTTTATTTAACCATTTTTAGAAAACAACTATTCTTATTTAACCCCTTTTAGCAATGAAACTTTCATAAATTATTCTGGCAGTTTGGTTCACTATTATAATGTGAGAAAATTACTGTATGCTCTCTGTGGTATCCTTGATTTGCTGACCAAAATTCAAACCAAGATCGTGCATATATTTACCACAACAAAATAAACAAGACCAGCACACTATCATCAAGAATAAATCCTAAGAAATCATACTATCATCAAAAGGTCCTTAGAATTTTACCAGAGCCTAATCTAACCTAAACAAGCTCACATGCCAAAGGATAGCTTCAAAAGATCAAAAGATCTTGCTGTTTGAATTTATCAAGTTTAAACTGGTATGAATTAGAAGTGCCAGCTAGCCAGCTCTAACTTTTATCAGACATGCTTCAAGTTACCACAAGACTCCTGCATAAGGATTGAACCCAGAAGCTTCACAGATTAATTATTAAAAAAGTTGAACCAATCGTGCACTACCAGCCTAAACAATTAATAACTCACATTCTATTGTGTAACTTTGTGCCAGCTTTCTACAGCAGCCTAGATACTTCACTAGCTACAACATACTCGAAAACCAGCACAAACAAGTCAATGGAATTCAAACTGTGCACAAATTAGAGTTTGAACAGATTTGAATCTAATTCAAAAATGAAACAGAAAACACCTATACATGCTTTCTAGAAAAGGTAGAACACAGAACCAGCAGTACAACAAAATTGTGTTTGTATTTTTCTGATTTTTCTACGATTTTTAATCGATTTTCAAAGTTTCAGGATTTGAATCCTAGATCTGAACAATCTATTTACAGATTAGCCCCTGGAAACTTGCGCTAAGGCCCCTGGAAAGATTTGTGGCTTTGCAATGTGGTCCCTGGGCCGTGGCCGGCGGCGGGTCGGCCAGATTCCGGCGAAGTGGGGCCACGGGGCTCAACAATAACTAGTCGGGGGTGCTCAGGGGTGCTCACCGCTCACCTCGAGTGAATCCGGTGCAGGGAGCGTGGCCGGAGGTGGAGCGACGGTGGCGGGCGGCGGAGCGGCGCGGCGGCGGCTCTGTCTGGCCCAATGCTGGCGACGACGGCGGCAGAGAGGGGCAGCTGGGGCTCTGGGGAGCTGGAGCAAGGGCGTGGGCGAGCGCTGGTGGTGCGGCAGCGGAGCAGCGCGCACGACGGAGAACGGCGGAGCGGCAGCCTGGCGGCGGCAATGGCGAGCGGCGGAGGGGGCTCGCGGGCAGGGAGGTGCGGGGCCTTTTATAGGCGGTCGAGGCGAGGCTCCGACTGCGGCTCGGAGCGGCGAAGCTGCCACGCGGAGGTCTGGGCGGCGCGTTGCTGGCAGCCGTGGCGGACATGGCTCGCCGGTCGGCGGCCTGTCGCGGCGGGGCGGCGCTGGGCGTGGCGGTCGGTGGCCGGTCGGGGCGAGCTCGTGCGCGGGTTGGAGAGGTGCAGGGGCCCACGGCGACTGGTCGCCGGCCTTGGTCGGGGCAGCGGCGCTGCAGCCCGCCGGCGGGTCGACGGCGACCACGTGGCGTGCGCCGGGCGCCCGTCGCGTCGGAATGGCGCGGGGGGACAGAGCGGCTCTGTCGGGCGGACCGCAGGGGAACAGCGCGCGGCGCATTTATGGCGCGGGCGCAGCCTCGGCGTCCGTGTCAGGGTCCGGCCGCCGCGTGGCGGCGCTGTCGGGCGCGGGAACGCGCGGCGCCGGAGAGCGCCGGCAATTCGTCGAACACATGCCGGGCGTCCATTCAAACCAAATTTTCTCCGAAATTTTGAACTGAAGTTCAAAATCTCCAAAAAGCAAAGTTGTTTTCCAGGTTACCAGCTACAACTTTTGTAAAGGTTGATCTATGAAAAAGTGTATGGATTCGAGAGAAAACTGAGGAGAAAATCGGTGAACTTCTGTGTCAACCGGCTGTGAACTTTTGGGGTTTGGCTGGCTTTGACCGGGTTTTTGGGGCTGAAGCACTCAAAAGCTCTCCATGGCCACATTGACAAAGTTGTGTCCCATGAAAAGATGAACAACTTTCATATTGGCACATTTTTGAGTTCTTAAAGGAAATTTTGAAAACAAGCCATGCCAATCAGCAAAGGTCAAAAGTCCACCGAGTTTAAAAGGGTTTTGGGTGAACTTTTCTTAAGTGAACATCTAGGTTGGGCCAAGGTACTCTTAATTAACTTAGGGCAAGTGGTTAAGCAAGTGATTTAAGTTAACTAAACACCTAGATTGTCACAGGGCCGACTCCCAATCGCCTTTGGCAGGCACACTGACTGGTGGGTCCTCAAGTGGGTATGGGGGTGTCTTGGGTGTCTCTGCACATTTTAACCCCTGAGGTGGGCCCTTCAATCCGTGTGATTGAACCTTGAGAGCGTGTTTTCTCTCTCTCTTGTAGGCCCATGGATCCATGTGCTGCCCAGGTGGCGCCCTCTCATTGATTGGAGTTGTGTTTCTTCACCATGAGAGTGCTTTCTCTATCCTTTTGTATTTATTTCACCTAGATTCAAATAATCTAAAGGACATGTGGAACTATATTATTCCAAACCAAATATGCGTGCAAGAGATGTTAGTTCTTCTTTATTTATGAGAACATTGACGGCTATATTTGTTACTTAATGACCGTCAACACAGAGGCAAGGCGCACTCGAGGCGCGGGCTAGATCTGCAGCCGCGGAGGCGGCCTTGGCTGCAGATCTGGCCCATGCGCTCGCGGATCTGGCTGACGACTTCACCACCAAGCGTCGTTGCCTTCCCTTTGACCAAGACCACCGCTGGGATGATGGCGCCGACGGTGGCGCCAAGGTGAGCTCCACTGCAATTGCGGTGTAATCCGGCGATGTCAGCGTCATGGGATCACATTATTTTGTCGTTATGAACGAATTGTCCATTTTGGTCCGTGTAGCTAGGCACTGTCGTTCTTCAATTATCGTACCACTAGCTATGTGTAGCTAGGCTTAACGAACCGATTAGTATACGTAGTCAAACGCTCCGGAGCTAAACAAACCGATTCGAATAAGAAGTCATTCTAAGCTATGCGTAGCACGCCGACATGTTTAAGAAGTCATTCGAAGCGGTTAAATAACCGCTTAGGATGGCCCCCTTATTGGCATCGGCAAAATGGAAGCGGCGCCGGCGCCGGCGCGGATGAGGTTTTTCACGCCGGTTAGGTTAATGGTTTATGCAGTAGTGCTACTTTATTAACACCATATATTCGGGCAAGAGTCATATTCCTATATTCCATTCTTTCTTCTGCACGCTGAAACATGTGTGAGCGGCGATTTCCGAGTTCAGAACATCCACTTGCATCTTGCGGCCGGCCGAGAGATAATTTTGTTTAAGTGCACCACCTGCATCTCGTGTGTCATTCAGCATGTATTTCCTTTTCGTAATGACGATTGATTAACAACTCCAATTAATGTTCAATGATTGCAAGGTCTCAGGTCTAAAACAATATAATCCTCGACCTGATCAACACTCAACAACTCAATAATCATATACATCCGTCTCCACATTTGCAGGGTCTGAGGTATTAAACAATTCTTGACCTGATCAACTCAACAACTTAATAATCATTTAGAGCATCTCTAAGAGTACCCAATAATTTCTACCCAAAAACATAATGTTTTCCAACTTTTAGAAAATTTTAGGAGGGACAAATATGGCTATCTCAAAGAATAGCCAATAATTCACTTCCAAAAAATCAAAATTTTGGTCCCACACAAATTCTTACACGACATTTTGTTTCCACAGGAGATTATCCGCACTCACGTCTACTGTTCCGCCACTTCCCTGGACGTGCTGATCTTCAGCCAGCCTTGGCCCGGCCTGTCTCCCAGCTGGCAGCTCTGGCCGGCCACAAGCAGCCAGAGGCCTCGCAGGGCTGGCTAGTGGCGGGCTGTGCTTCGATTACCTCCTCCAAATTGAAGGACGATGGCTGGCAGCGAACAAGGCCATCTATGCACGGCAGCAGGATATGGTGCAAGGATAATTTATGTGGATACTACGTGTGCGAGTACATGCACAGATGGATTAGTAAAACATTTACTCATCATGATATTATGGTACGTAATAATAAACACATTTCTAGTTCAAATGCACCATTATTATCTTGAATTCTGCTGATTTGATTTTCAATTGTTTACAAGTCTCGAGCAGCATAGGATCGACGCAATTACAGAACAACTTATCGGATTTAATTGGGACCAGATCGTCAATACCTAGAGGAGAATTCCGTTATCAAGATTCATAGGATCATCCGGATAACTCAAATCATCGTTCCTCCTCCGCTGCTCCTAGTCGATCCTCCGCGGGTCCTAGTCGGTCCTAGTCGTAGATCATAATGCATGGATATACTCTATGTAATATAAACATAACTCTTTTGGCACTAAGATGTAATGTATGTCTTTTTTATGATTATACAAGCCCTATACGAATACTAGTGTAGTACGACATCCGTATTTGAATAAATATGTAGGCAAAATACGTATACAAACAAATATATGGCTAGTTGGAAAAAGAAAAAAAAATGGTCCCCTTTAGCACCGGTTGGCCCGCCCACAGCGCCCGCAGCGCCTGCGGGAGCGCCTTTAGCATAGGTTGAATTGGCCTGGTGCTAAAGGGGGGGTTCCCAACCGGTGCAGATCATTCTCCAGTAGTGACTCTCCACTGGATCTGCCATGTAGGCCACCCTTCACTGGATCCGTACGTCGAGGCCGCAATCAACTGCATGATCTGCATGCAGGTGCTCATGGTGGCCATCTCTGAGGTGGACACCACCTCGCCCGCAGCGCTGCTGGCCCACGAGCTAGTGCCGCTTGCACCACCGCCAGGATTGAATCTAGCAAGGAGAAGACGTCGCGTCCGCGCCCCCGCCTAGGTAGGCGGTGCCCCTTGCACGTACCATCCCGAAGGGGTCCTGCGCATGTGCCTAACGCCAGGATGGAGGTCATTGTCGGAAGGGCCCCCACGCGTGCCTTGTCACTCACCGCCAGTGCCACCCACGCTGCGCAGCCCCGACACCAAAGAGAAGTGAAAGAGGGGAGAGAGAGAGAGTGAGAGAGAGAGCCGGGAGCTAATAGAACGATAGAGATAGTTGAGGCCTTGAAACCCTAACTCGACAATATATACATGATATGGCTAACGGCCCTTCTGGAATTATTTGGGCCTCCGCCAAATTTTTTAAAATGGTAAAAAAAATGTCCGCCTCCGAAAATGTATTTTAGAGGCCGACGTCTTGAAAAGACCTCCGAAAGTAGACCTTTTCTGGATGCAGTTGTCTTATGATGCACGCCACTCTAAATCGATTTTACGAGGCAGGCAAAAGTGGGTGCCTCCGTAAATGAAAATGTATGCCTCCGAGAATCCTAGGGTATTTTACGCGGCGGTTGGATTTTATGATCGCCTGCGCAGGGGAGCGCCTTCATGCGGCGGTGACCCATAGTTGCATTGGTTTTGGCACCAAATGTACTATATGACAAACGCGACAGCTTAGCGGCACCGCATTGTGCGGCCTTTTTTATAGAACAAAATGTTACTCATAAGAAGAATGTAAAAATAATATTCATAAAATAATACTAATTGCTAGTATACATACGCACATATACAAAATGTTACTGATAAGCATAATACTAAAACAATATTCATAAAATAATACTAACTTCCCTCGATACCAACCAAGTCATAATATCGATGATGCTGTGAATATCAATTTCATCCAACAATTGCTTCCCATCAATGCATAATGTGTTCCTCTGAGACGTCCGGCCGTCTGGGTCTCTGGAATATGGGATTAACCAATCACAAAAGCATCGACCAGCTTCAACATCAATACACAATTAAATAGGGTCTGTACATGATTAGAGACACGAGCTGGTTGCTGCGGCCTGCCTTTCTGGTACACGTCGTCCTCGACTCACCCTCGCCAGCTCGCCCTAAGCGGAATTGCGGATCAGATTGCGGACGTGCCCGGACGGCCGGCGCGGCACGCGGCATCTCGTCTGCGGTATGAAGTGGCGTCTGGCGTGACCGGGCAAATAATGAAGTGGTGTACAATGTGATGATTGGTCTTGCAGGGCCGCCTATAAATATATCTCTCCCTTCCGCTTGAGAACCAACAACCAATCAAAGCGAGCGAAGTTTATTTGTGAGGGAAATAAAAATGTCTTCTTCCCTAGTGACGGCGTTGCCAAGATGCGTCGCTCTCCGCTCAAAGCATGACAACAGCTACCTGCGCTCCGTACACGACGAGAGCCACGGCGGCAGCTTGATCGAGCTCGGCGGCGATGGCAGCGGCGTGATGAACCCGCGCTGCAGGTTCTACCTGGAGCCGTCCAAGGAGCATGAGGGGCTTATGCACGTCAAGTGTTGCTACAACAACAAGTACTGGGTGCCCCAGCAACGCGTGCTTCCCGGCGCCGGCGGCAGCACTCGCTGGGTCATTGGCACCGCCCATGAGCCGGAGGAAGACCTCTCAAAGCCGTCGTGCACCCTGGTCAGGCACATCCCCATCGCCGACGAGCAAGCAGAAGAGGATGCTGGCTCCACCTTCAGGTTTATTACATAATTAATATTACATAATTAATACTAGGAAATTGCATTAGCATTATAGATGTTCTATTTTCGTGCCATGCCGGTCCAAAATACGGTCCGTGCCATAAAGTCCATATCATGCTAAGACCGCCCCTATGCACGGCAAGACCCTCGCGCCTGTGTCATGCCAAGATTTAGGCCGTGCCATGGCCCAAGGCCCAGGACTACCCTTAGTTATATTAGGACTACTATTTTGGAAGGAGGGGAAGGCAAACTCAACGATGGATGGAATGTCCTCTATGGAGCACTAATTGGTTAAGTAAAATACACTATGTAAGAAGTTGACAAAGAAGACACACCTATATATGGTAGATGTGAAATTAATCCGCGTCTACTTTCATATAAAGCCGGACAAGCTGCGTCTCACATAAGTGAAGCCGGACAAATCGCGTCTCCCATATATAGGTATATAAAGGATATGCCGATAGAGAAACAGTGTCTCCCGTAACACTAGAGACATGGTTACTGAACACTGACCTTTGAGTTCATCAGGTTGAGAATTGTTTTAGACCTCAGACCCTGCAAACGTAGGCCAAGTTGGTAGACCTGATAACGGATGGAGTGGAACAGACGGACCGAAGAGAACCTTTTCTCACTGGTCGACCCAATGCATATGGACGAGATGGACTCCCAAATAATGAAGGAAACTCTTAACATTTTTTATAAGGGCAGCCCGGTGCACGTAGCTCCTGCTTGCGTAGGGTCCGGAGAAGGGTCCGAACACTTTGGGATTGCAATAATTCTTTGTTCATACTTACATGACAGGTTCCTCCATTCCAAGCTAGGAAAGTATTGTTGTGCTGTGTCATCCACGTCCATGCGCCCCTACATGCATATACCATCAGTTGAAGATGAAGCTGATCGTCAAGATGGCAGCGGTCTCATTGATGCCTTCACTGTCATTGATATGTCGGACAAGAAGCAGTTGCCTACGTATCTTGCTTTCAAAGGCAACAATGGGCAATACCTTCAGGGGGTAGTCGCCTACAATCGCAATTGGCTTCAATATCAAAACAAAGATATTGGAAATCAAAGTGTGTTTCATACTATTTTCACCAATAATTATGATGGAGTTGTCCGTATAAAGTCCAACTATTTTGATAAGTTTTGGAGGCTTGGCGAACACTGGATCTGGGCTGAATCAACTGATACTACCTACAACGACCGTGGCACATTATTCACGGTGACCACTGGGGATGACTTCATTGCTCTCCGAAACTTGGGCAACAACAAATTCTGTAGGAGGTTCACCACAACAGGGCTTACAAATGTCCTGAGCGCTTCTGCTGAATCCATCATAAATGATGCAAGAGTGCTCTGCGATGAACCGGTTATTTCCCGACACATCTACAATGTCGATTTTCGCCTGAGTGAAGCTAGGATGTATACCACAGGTATCGATGGCCTTTATGCCCAAGTTGTTAAAAACCGCTCAAGCACAATAAACAAATTCAAGCTAACGTTCAAGTGGAAAAACACAGTGGCGACTTCCTGGAGTTCTACTGTTTCAATGAAGATCAGTGTCAAAACCACTCTTGTGGCCAAGGTTCCATTTTTTGCTGAAGCGAAAATTGAGGTTGGCTATGAATTCAGTGGATCATATACCTGGGGAAAAACCGAAACTAAAGAACATGAAGTTAGCAGAGACATTGCTGTTGAAGTTCCCCCAATGAAGCAAGTGACAGTAAAAGCGATCGGATCAAACGGTGTCTGTGATATTCCCTTCTCATACACGCAGAGGGATGTTCTGATCAATGGGCAGGAGGTTATCAAGGGATTCACTGATGGCATGTATGTTGGTGTTAAAACCTCAATATCACATTTGAAATCATAGAAGAAGACCTTAGCAATGATGAGGACTGAGAAGACGTACACATGCATGGGTCGTGGTTTATTTCTGGTGCTCACAGTCGAGCTAGTTTGTGTTTCCCCTTTTCTTGTATGTTCAGAATAAGAGGCTATATATGCATGCCTATGTCCATCAATCTAGTGGTGTGTGGATGTCTTTCTTGTAACTTAACCTGAATTCAGTTTGTGTTGGGTTCGAAGTACTGTAATGAATTCAGTTATGTGGTGGCTACATGTTTACTACTGTAATGATGAATTCAGTTATGTGGTTTGCAATGTCTACATGCTTGTATATTTATAATCTAGTTCTATTGTCGCATATACTAATAACATGTTAATAAGACATCTTAAAAGCTGTTGACACGAGTTTGAGTTCCACATTGTTCGGTTTGAGAGCCATTAGAAATAATATTTTGGTTCTTCAGGGGAAGAACCAATATATGAATTCCAGGGTTCATATTTCCTTCACATATTTCCTTGTCAAATCTGAATTTCAAGAATTATAGAAGAAAGTAAAAGACAAGAAACACTAACCTCTGAGTTCACGTTAACGGTTTTCAGTTTTGCTTCATAGTACTTCATAAGCATACATCAGAGACTGCACGAAATTAAGGGCCACCATTGGCTCAAAGCCTAATAAAGCACACACGCACGTGCGCGCACACACACACATACTGCCTCTATGTATAACCACCAAAACCTCGCTCCATGAGCACTAGAACAACCTTACTTCTGCTTCTGCTGAGGTACTGAATCAAGCAAACATGCCTCCCCAGTGTCGAGCCAGCCATTGTGCTCTCGGTCTAGTAGGACATACACCGTAATGCGACAGCAGCTTGTAAATATATGGTTGTTTGATCCTGAGTTATTTTTCCACAGGGCCGAGGCAGTACCTCGTAGAACCCGGAGGCCTGTCATGTATCCTGTTACTAATACCTATGGTGTTCCCGATCGACCAGGCAACATTTAGGGGTTCCCTAGTTTGGTTGACAATGCCGGGTCTGATCATATTTGGTTTACCTGGTGTTTCAGCAAATGCTTCCAGATTTCAGTTAGGGCCAGTTTGTTTTGTCGGAATTTAGAGGAATTGGAATTCATACGATCATACTATCTCCCACCCTATGAATAAGTTTATGTTTTTGCCTCTCACCCTATGAATATAATAGAGTGATCCTATCTTTCGATCTATCTCCCACCCGATTAACAAGCCTATCTTTTTCTCTCCCACCCTATGGAATTCATTTCCATCTCACATCCTATGAATTTGGGATAGGTTTATTTGTGAGGTTAGGTAAGCTGTAGAATGTCAAATTTCAAGCCACACAGTATTATTTATTATTTGATTCCAATTCCTTTAATTTCCGACCAAACAAACGGGCCCTTACTGTATTTATTTGTATCATCTCTTAGCAAAGAATATTGGCTGTAACATCACACATGTATCTCAGTGGTTGGGGGCAGAGCCGTCATCCCTGGTACAAAAGTTGGCCTCTGTTGCACTATTGCATCAAGGACACCAAGACTAGGCACATGATGGTGGGAAAAGCGCGTAGCCAACAAATGCCGCCGCTAATCTCTTCTGCATTAGCTGTGTGCAGGGTTACTCAAGTGCTCACAAATTTTGCCACAGCCTGGGGAAGAGGGTCACGAATGCCACATGAAAATAGAGTCTTCTTTAAGGATTAATGTGTGAAAAGAAATTATGCCAGCGAAAAGCTCTGTCACAAGTGTTAGGATTGATCTCCATCCAGTGGGCCCAATGGCCCACTGGGCCTAGATCTAGCGCCCTGATCGGGGGCGCACCAACCCTAATGGTTGGCGGGCCCCTGTTGCACTGCGCCATATAAAGAGATGGGGGCCGGGCGGCTCTAGGCACGAGGTTCACCAGAGCCGCCACCCCCCACCGACACACCCACCGATCTAGGGGCGCAGGAGTGACGCGAATCACCCCCAACGCCAGCGCCCCAACGAGCACCGGCACTGCGCGTCTGTTGATGGCGTTTTTTGACATGTGTCGGAGCCGGCGCCCGAGGAAATTTAATGAGAATTAAGCCAGAATCAAAAACGGAATTTGAGTTGAAAAGCGGTTCGAAATAGACAGGATCGAAATCGGACCCAAGGCATCAGAATCGGACTCGGAAGACCGATCGAGGGCGTCGTGTGCTTTGGGCTGAATTGTGTCGCTGATGGGCTAGTTTTTTTAGAGTCTTAGTTAAATAGTTTCTTTCTTTCGTATCAAGTTTGTTTGAGTCGTAATCGACTATGAGTCTGTAATTCCAGGGTATAAATATGAGCCCTGAGGGTCGTGAGAAGTCTAGATACACATCAATACAAAAACCTTTACTATTTTGCTTCTACTTTTCGCAATTTACTTTCAAGTCGGTGACTTCGCCAAGCTTTTCTCTTTCACGAGTTCTCCTGGGCTAGTCAAAGCGATCCAGATCTCCAAGGCTTGCTCGTGAGTTTCGCTTTTACTGAGTAATATCTAGGCTTTAGCATCGGGCGCATCGCTGTTGCTTCGTCTAATTATTCGACAGTTATCGATATTTGCTAGATCTACAAGTCTTTTCTTGTTGTTTTAGCTTTTATCACCAATCTATCCAGCTTAGAATACTATCTAATCGGCTCTGCCAAAAGCTTAATCTTGAGATTCATCTAATAGCTGATTAATATCATTCTAAGTGTTGTTTTACTAAGCTGTATCGGATTGCTTCACGGTTGTCTCATTTTGCTTAGTTGTCAATCGGCTCCTCGCTGTTTGATCATCATAATTGGCTCCCTGTGCTGTTTCAATACATATCGGATCAGTCCTCCATCGTTCGATTTCGCTAACAAGAGAATCGGCTCTTCAGTTGTTTCTTAACGTCAGATTTTTATCCTTGTCAATCAACAGGTCAGATTGACTGGCACGCCCCGGTTTTCAAGGCCACGCCTTTGTTCGTGTGTTTTCACATCTGTCAAGTCCCGAGTTTTGCGTCAACACACTTTTGGCACGCCCAGTGGGACACGAAGAAAAACTCACGATGGCTCCAAAGAAGGAAGCTATTGAGAAGGAAAGCAACTTGTCTGATCTGAATCCTGAGAATATCATTGAAGTGACCTTTGATGATTTTAACGAAGAGCAGAGGAAAGAGTTTGAACATCATCAGGAAGAGTACCGTAAAGAATATCTCAAGTCTTTCAGTGCCACTAAACGGGGAGAAGCCATTAAGAAAGCTCCACTTCTTCTTCCACCTACAATTACCATTGCTGAATCATCAGTGAAGCTGCAGGAGATGGTTGATACTTCCATTCATAATGCCTTCATTAATCAGTCTCCTGTGCTGACAAATACGGTACGTAATGCCGTATTGGCTCAACTGCGTGAAGATCCAACACTGGCGGGATTTAGAGGTCCGATGTATCATCCTCCATATCCCTATTATAGTAATCCTCCTTTTTATGGCACATCTTCTGCTCCGTCAGTCGGATCTGTTCCGTTTGCACCAAGCACTACTACAGCAGCGTTTGCATCAGTTCCAAATACATCTACAAAATTTAGTGCATCGGCTTCAGCTACTTTTACATCACCAGCATCTGCAGGGCTTGCATAGAGTCCGACTATGATACCAGAGTCTTCATCGGCTGGTGCTATGCATTCTCAAAGCCAATCGGCTAGTCAGCCGTTTGGTTCGGTTGCTGGGAACACAATGTCTATGAGTTCATCAGGGAATTCAACTTCACAAATGGCAGGAGTACGAAGTTCATCTTATTCATCACCAAAGGGTATGTATAATCCACAAACAGGATGGGGCATGCCACCTGATTTTGGCAAAAAGACTGAAGAAGAAACTGTTTCACCAGGAGAACGTACTGCTTGGGTTAGACATAGTGATGGGAAAACTTGGTCTCTGGTGGATAGTAATTACAAAACCATACAACAGATTCGAGTCCCAGCCAATTTTTCTCCGTAAAATAGTCAGCAGTCCGGGCAGATGATGCTACCTAATAACGGACAATCAAGTGCCTCGGCTTCGCAACCGATTCAGACCTATGTGCCTCCTGTCTCTACTATGCCACCTGCTCCGATGGTGTCTCCAGGTCCAACGACACAGAATCAGGTGCAGTTAAGGGGACCACCGTTGCCTCAATCGGATGATCAGCCTACAGAGCAATCTTCTCAAAAACCGATTGATTGGGCATCTCAGATAGCCGATGTTATTCAAAATCAATTCGGTTTGAAACCGAGGGTTCAGAGCGTCATGTATCGTCCTCCTTACCCTGCACATTACGACATGCTGCCCTATCCTCATCGATATCGGATCCTAGAATTTACAAAGTTTACTGGACAAGATGACGTATCAACTGTTGAGCATGTTAGCCGATTCCTTATGCAATGTGGAGAAGCTGCTAATGTTGAGTCATTAAGGGTCCGATTGTTTTCAAGTTCTTTGTCTGGATCAGCTTTTAATTGGTTCATGACGTCACCACCTAATTCTATAGTTACGTGGTCCGATTTGGAAAGACAGTTTCATCAGTATTTCTTTGCTGGAGTTCAGGAAAAGAAGCTTTCTGATCTAACTAATATGAGGCAAAGGAACGATGAATCGGTCTCCATGTTTATTACTCGATTCAGAGATGTCAGAAATAAATGTTTTAGTTTGATGTTAACTGATAAACAATTGGCTGAAGTGGCTTTCAATGGGTTGTTACCATATTTGAAAGAAAAGTTTGCTAATCAAGAGTTCGAAAGCATTAGTCAAATTGTGCAGAGGATATCTGGGCATGAGAATCGGCAATATGAACCAAGAAGGAACTATCAGAAAAGGATCAATTATACAGGTTGTGGTTCTGATTCTGAGTCTGATGAAGGAGAAGAAATCGGTCTTGCTGAGTGGGTTAAGAATAAGAAACCGATTTCGGTTCCTTTTGCTAAAAAAGAACCCGAGAAATTCGGCTTTGATATCACAAAAGCCGACTAAGATCTTCGACATGCTGTTGAGAGAAGGATTGCTCAAGTTATGTGCTTATCATAGGATTCCTTCAGAAGAAGAGTTAAAAAGATGGTTTACTGCAAGTTTTATAATGCCACATCTCATAATATGAATGATTGCAAAGTATTCCGTCAACAGCTACAATCGGCTATCGAGCAGGGGAAAATCAAGTTCGAATTACCTAAAAAGCCTGCTAAGCCGATGAAGATCGATCAACATCCTTGCCCAGTTAATATGGTGGAGATAGCCAAAGAAGAGGTTGTTCCCAAAAAAGTTCTTACTTCGCAATTGGCTAAGGAGAAAGGAACTGTCGATCCTAAAGTCCAAGTTTCTATGTCCGATTTGAACGAAAAAGGGAAATCGGAGGAAGCTGGAAGTTCCAGAAGTCAGTAAAGGCGAATTACCTCTCGAGACTTGATCAATAAATTTCAAAAAGAAAATGAGCAAATTAGATTTAAATAAGAGATCAAGCAAAATAATGCTAATCATTGGAGGTGTCCTTTCTTCGTTTATTGTTGGAAGGAAGGAATTAAATTGCCGACTCCTGAAAATTGCCCTGAATGCAATGGGCAAGGTTGGAATTCTCGGCCAATGAAGAGGCCGTGTTTCGATGAAAGACGCGATCGGTCCGATGTCCGATATCAGGAAGATTGGAATCGGTCAAACAGAAGAGTCCAGCGATCGGTTAGTAGGGACCGACAAGATGACTCGAATTGGCATATTCCTGTTCATGTGAGACTTGGCCGCAGAGTCGATATCAGAGAACGATCAGGAAGAAAGTCGTATATGAGTCAAGAAATTGAAGACATGGCTAACGATCGGGTCCCTGATGACGAAATCATGCGAAGAGATCCTGAAAGAGAGCCGATTTGTGATCGGCAGCCTTCCCACCGATTCAAGGAACCGCAACTGCAATGGTGTCCAGAAGGATTAACCAAATCACAAAAGAGGTGTGTCCAAAGGTTGAGGCAGATTGAACTAGAAGAACAACGCCGAGCCGATAGAGCTGGTAACAATTGGGTGTGGCGAGTAAAGGCTAAGAATCATGATCAGGATGATGCCCCAGCAGCAGATGTTCTTATGGCATTTATTTTGCCAAGAGAATTTATGGCATCGGATGAAGCTACTGAATCAGACACTGGAGAGGAAATTGCTCAGTTGATTCTAGAATCAGCACCTGCTACTTTTGAAAAGCCAGAAGAAGAAGACCGACAGCATCTAAAGCCCTTATTATTAAAAGGGTATATTAATGGAACTCCAATGACTAGGATGCTGGTTGATAGTGGTGCCACTGTTAATCTCATGCCATATGCCGTGTTAAGAAAACTCGGTAAAGGAGAATCCGATTTGATGAAGACGGATTTGATGCTCAGGGACTTCGAAGGAAAAACCTCTCCGGCCCGGGGGGCACTTTGTGTTGATTTGACGATCGGAAGTAAAACCCTGCCTACTACGTTCTTTATTATTAATGGCAAGAGTTCTTATAATATGCTCCTGGGACGAGATTGGATTCACGCTAGTTGTTGCATTCCGTCTACAATGCATCAATGTGTAATTCAATGGATCGGAGATTCGGTAGAAGTGGTAAAAGCCAATGCTCCGTTTAATATTGCAACAGCTGAAGTCTACCCATGGAGTTATGAAGTGACTTGCATATCGGGACAAGCTATCGATACTGATTTCCTTAGAATGTCTGATTTTGGCTTACAACCGATCCAAGCAGTCGGTCCTGAAGAATTGTCCTAATGGATACACAAGATGATGGAAAATTGGGCTATGGATTTACGTCAGCTGATAAATTAGAAGAAGTAGATTTGGGTGATGGTAGTAAGCCTAGACCGACGTATGTAAGTTCCAAGTTAGATCCTAAGTTTAAAACCAAGTTGGTAGCTTTGTTACGGGAATATAAAGATTGTTTTGTTGGGATTATTCTGAAATGCCTGGTTTAGACCGATCGGTTGTTGAGCATCGGTTACCAATCAAGAAAGGGTTTCGGCCGTATCAGCAGCCGTCTCGCCGTTGTGATCCGAAAATTTTAGATGATATCAAAGCTGAAATTACTCGGCTTATAGATGCTAAATTTATCAGACAATGCCGATATGCCGAGTGGATTTCAAACATTGTTCCTGTATACAAGAAAAACGGAAAACTTTGGGTTTGCATAGATTTTAGAGATCTTAATAAAGTGACTCCGATGGATGAATATCGATGCCCGTATCTGATGTACAAGTTGATGCTGACAGCAGGACACAAGGTCATTAGTTTTATGGATGGGAATGCTGGATATAATCAGATCCTGATGGCAATCGAAGATATTCATAAGACTGCGTTCCGATGTCCTGCTCATCTCGGATTGTATGAGTGGGTTGTGATGACCTTTGGGCTTAAAAATGTTGTTGCTACATATCAGAGGGCTATGAATTATATTTTTCATGAGATCATTGGAAAGATCGTTGAAATATACATTGATGATGTTGTGGTTAAATCGGAGAGTTATGATGATCATTTGTCCGATTTACGTCGCACGCTAGAGTGCACAAGGAAACATGGTCTCAAGATGAATCCGCTCAAATGTGCCTTTGGAGTATCGGCTGGTCAATCTTTAGGATTTATGGTTCATGAAAGGGGAATCGAAATCAGCCATAAAAGCACCAGTTCGATCAATAAAGTGGTTGCTCCAGAGAATAAGAAAGAACTTCAATCGTTGATCAGGAAGATAAATTTTATTAGAAAATTGATATCAAATTTGTCTGGTAAGATTAAGCCGTTCACTCCATTGTTAAAACTCAAAGCCGATCAAGAGTTCGTTTGGGGGAAGGAGCAACAAGAAGCTTTAGACAGAATCAAGGAATATTTAACCTCCCCTCCGATTTTGATTCCTCCATAGAAAGGTAAGCCGTTTAAATTATATTTATCGGCTAGTGAATCGGCAATCGGATCTGCTTTAGTTCAAGAATTCGAAAGAACAAAACGGGTTGTTTATTTTAGTGAGTAGAAGATTATTGGATGCTGAAACAAGATATTCTCCCGTTGAAAAGTTATGCCTTTGCCTTTATTTCTCTTGTACTAAATTACGGCATTATTTATTATCGGCTGAATGCATTGTTGTTAGCAAGGATGATGTGGTCTCATATATGTTGTCATTACCGATTTTAAATGGAAGGATCGGTAAGTGGATCTTAGCCCTTTCATAATTTGATCTTCGATATGAATCAACAAAAGCCATTAAAGGTCAAGTACTGGCCGATTTTGTTACCCAACATTGTGGATCGGATGAAACTATGGTGGAGTCGGTTCCTTGGTCTCTATTCTTTGATGGATCGGCCTGTGGAGTCGGATCTGGAATCGGTGTTGTGCTTATTTCGCCTCGGGGAGCAAGATTCAATTTTGCGATACCAATTGAGAAGACTGCCACTAACAATCAACCTGAATATCGTATTGTTCTTAAAGGACTACAATTATTAAGGGAGATTAAAGCCGACTGCTGTTGAGATATTTGGAGATTCGATGTTAGTTGTGAAACAGCTATCTAAGGAGTATGAATGTAATGATGATATTCTTTTAGAATATCGTAATGTGTCTCCAGTTGTTGAAAGAGTTCAAGATGGTAACAATCGAACATATTCCAAAGCTGCATAATCATGAAGCCAATCGGTTGGCTCAGAGTGCTTCAGGGTATCGACCGATTCAAGACGTATTGGAATCAGATTTGGCTGATGATGATTGGAGAAAAGAGATGTTCGATTATTTGAAGGATCCGTCTAAAAGGACCGATAGGCGAATAAGATTGCAAGCAATCAAGTATGTCTTGATGGAGGATAAGCTATATTATAGGACTCGTGATGGAGTATTACTCAGATGTATCGGTCCTGAACAAGCTAAAGTATTAATGGGTGAAATTCATGAAGGTGTATGTGGGGCACATCAATTGGCTTTCAAGATGAAATGGATGATCCGACAAAATGGATATTTTTGGCATACTATTCTTGAAGATTGCTTCCGATATTACAAATGTTGTCAAGATTGTCAGAGATTTGGCAATGTTCAAAGAGCCCCAGCTTCGGCTATGAATCCGATTGTTAAGCCGTGGCCATTCAGAGGATGGGGAATTGATTTGATCGGGCAGATTAATCCACCGTCTAGTAAGAATCACAAATTTATAGTAGTGGCAACCGATTACTTTACTAAATGGGTTGAGGCTATTCCTTTGAAAAATGTGACGTTGGACGACATGATTGATTTTGTTAAAGAGCATATTATTTACCGATTCGGTATTCCCCAGACTATAACTACCGATCAGGGAACTATGTTTATTTCTGGAGAATTTGAAGAGTTTGCATCGAACACGGGAATCAAGTTGTTGAATTCTTCTCCATATTATGCTCAGGCTGATTCTTCGAATAAGGGGATAATCAAACTGACTAAAAGGAAAATTGAAGAGAATCCTAGGAGATGGCATGTCACGTTGAACGACTCTCTATGGGCATATCGGATGGCTTGTCATGGTGCTACAAAATTATCTCCTTATCAGCTGGTTTATGGTCATGATGCCATTTTGCCTTGGGAAATTAAGACAGGATCTCGGCGTATAGACCTTCAAGATGATTTAACATCTGAAAATTATGCTGTTCTGATGAAAGAAGAATTGGAAGATTTGGCAGGTCACCGATTGAGAGCTTTGAGCAATATTGAAAGGGATAAGGCACGAGTAGCCCGATGGTACGATAAAAAGTAAAAATTATAAATTTTATTGAAGGAGATCTCGTTTGGAAACTTGTGTTGCCAATCGGATCAAAAGATGCCAAATTCGGAAAATGGTCTCCAACTTGGGAAGGACCATATCAGATTCATCGTTGTGCGTCAGGCAATGCATACATCTTAGAGACGCTTGAAGGACAAATATTTACAAGAGCCCTAAATGGAAAGTATTTAAAGAAATATTACCCTAGTATTTGGGTCAATTCATAAACTGATTGTTGGTCGGGAGAATAAGAAAAAGCATACAAGGAAGAACGAATCGGATGTATGTCCGTTTCAAAAGCTCCTAATTCGATTTAGATTCAAATCAGATGATACATGGCCGATGTGACATATATCGCCCTTAGAGCAAAAAATAAAAAGAAATAAAATTACACAAGAGTTAAAGTAGAGGAGAGAAGTCAAATCTACAAGAGACAATGTTCATTACAAGTGCAGCAGCCGAATTACAATTCATTACAGCAGAGATCGGATCATATTCAATGCTCGCAGGCGTATCTAGTTTACGTCATCGATGACTCACTGATAAGCTTCGATTGGACCCTGTTGCACTGGGATACTTCTATGAAGTTTGAATGCATCGGATGCCTGAGCCTTGAGAGTTTTGTTGAGATCTCGGATCATGGTCGGGAGCTGCTGCAGTCTCTTTTCTTCTTCCTCAAGCTTTTGGCTAACCAATCGAAGCTCATTTGCTAATTCCACATTGTGAGCTTTCAATTCATCGATCTTGGCCACTATAGAAGGACGGCTTGATTCCAGGAATTTGATCCTGTCCTTGGTGGCATTAGCTGTGTCCCTTTTCTTCTCCGATTCCTTGATCAATGATTCCCGATTCTGCTGATCGGATATCTTCTATTTGGCCTCGATATATTCGATCTGACGGCCTTCAGTATAAGCTGCAGGGATGATGGCAGCCTGAGCTTCGTAGCTGAGATGGGGCCGTAGCTGGTAAAGAATTGATCGGATTGGTCCAGCGTCTTGGACTAAGACAAAAGTATCCTGCTCCAGTAAAACCAGAGGGTCCGATAGCTTGTTCTTGACATCTTCTGGGGTAATGAGGCATTGATCTCCGATTGCTAAGTGGTTGTATTTGATGAAAGACTTTTGTCAACCGATTGCACTTCCTCTTCATCCAAAAGACCTCCGATTGGAAAATCAAAAAAGCTATTATCGACTGAATCTTGAGCCTCAAAGGAAGAAGTTTGATTAGATCAGAATAAGAGAGAAGTCAATAATCAGATAGGAGGATAAGTAAATAACCTGCTTCAAATTCATTTCATCAAATTGAGTGGGTTGCATTGAAGGAGTTGAAATCGGCTTTATGACGGGTTCAGGAATTTCAGCCGATTTGTCTTGAGGGTGCTCAGCTGATTTTTCTAAAAAAATGGGTTATGATGTTGAAATAAAAAGATTTTCTGAAACGAAAGTTTTTCTTGATAGTACCGATCGGATCGGGTGCAGATGCAGACAAAGCTGGAGAATTTGGGCGAGAAGCATGAAGAGAATTTGGTCTTGTGCCATCTTTGATAATTTGTTCTGCAAAGTATGCCAAGGTTGAGCAAAAACAAGTAAAGGGATGAAAAGAGTCAGAATTTAAAAGTTGATACCTGGCAGGTTGGGACTCTGGTATTGTCTCTTGGATTACATTAGCTAGTATCGTAGCTGCTATTGAAGCATCGATCGGTATCATCTTGGGTTTCTTCGAAACCTTTTTCAAAGTGGAGCCGATTTCGCGTTTTGACGATTTTACTTTGATAATGTCCTTTATTGATGGTGCATCACCTCCGATGTAGGGATCCTCCGATGGAGGAGCATATTCAATCGGCTTAGCGCTTTTACTTATAGTTCGAGGTATCAGATCTTCATCCTGACAGGATAAAGAAATCGAGATTATAACCGATTATGGATAAAAGAACAGATTAATTTAATACCTGTGGATTGATGGCGAAATCTGGATCGAAGATACGACAGTAATGATTTGCCGATTTGTAGAACAAGTGCTTAGACCATTCTTTCCACCATGACTTGAATGATGGAGACATTGCTGGAGCCGGCTTCCATGTCTTGAAATCGGCTATATTCACATTGGGGATTCGATTTAACAATCGGTCAAAGTCTGAATCAGATTCCATTGTCTTCCGGGGTGTGAATTGGTCAGCAAACTATAATTTGGGGATGGCTTGACCAAATCCCAATTGCCTTGCTATCACAGAAGGGTAGCAAAATTCATAAGAAAAGGTATAGCGAGACAGAATAGGAATGATATTCGGAAGAATCATCTCTCTGAGGATTGATTCTGAACCATCGGAGGTGGCTGAATCGAATCTAAAGTTGGGTGGATTTTTGAAGTGATGATCGGGATCATTATAGGGAAGAGGCAGCTTCGCCAAAAGAAAGGCATTGACGAAAGACAATTTCTTCTTCATCCGTCTGATCCGATGGGAATTGGCTGCCAAAAATATCGGCTTGAAATGTATTTTGCATATAAAGGTTCAGCCACAAATTTACGAACCACCAAGGTCCTCCGAGAGAAGTAATCGGTTCATCGTTCCTTAGGCGAACAGATACCTCATGCATGAGATTATATGTTGCCCCAAGGAGACGCTTGCCTAAAGGAAAATGATTCCCTACTGCCAGATATTCTGCTAGCCGATTGAATTTTGAAGAAGGACCGATTGTTTTTCCACCAAAAATATATTTCTCAAGCCACATCATGAGGAAAGCAATATGTTCTTTCTCGTCTATGACCTCGGATGACTGGGTGAAAGTCATGATGTACTCTTTCCAGCCTTTGATTTATGATGTTTGAATCTTGTGGGTAACTTTGGGAAGACTATCCAAGACAATCGGTGAAGTGATATTGAGGCCGGTTAACAGGACCACATCGGCCAAAGATGGAGACATCGGACCATGACCAAATAATAAGGCATTTAGAGCATCGGACCAAAAGTATGAAGCAGATATCAGGAGGGGGTCATTCCATTTCATATATGCTAAAGAAAGAGTAATGCATTGTCTGATGTCCTGGGATTCCCAAGTAGAGCGTTTACTGCTGGTCATTCTCATATACCAGTTCTTCCAACCAGGGGCTAAGGTGGGCCAAGATCTAAATGGGTTTTGCCAATCGGGAGAATTTTCCGATAAAGATTTGAAGGGAATGCACTGCGTTTCTAGGTTGATAAAGTCAAAAGGGTCATTGTTTCCTATGGGCCCTAAGAAAAGAAATCCTGAAGAAACCTTTGAAGGAATGATGATATCAATCTGGTTCGCCTAAAGAGGAAAAGAAGGAAAAATCTGAGGAATTCAAATCTATGGACGAATAATTAACAGAGGTGAAATTGAAGATTTCTCTTACCTGGGGGGCAGCAGAACTGGAAGCCATTGCGATTTGCGGAGTTGAGCGGTTTCGATTGAAAGTGGAGTTAGGAATCACTGAAGATGAGTCGCCAACGAAATTCTTTAGGACTTGCGCTTGGAGGTTCTCGAGATGAAGACAATGGCGAAGAGGGGATGGTGGCTGAAGGAAGGAGAAAGAGGCAAAGTATTTATAAGCCTTGCCCGCGAGGGTAGATAAGGGATTTCGCGTGGTTGGGTGAAAATCAGGGTTCTGTATGGAATGGTAACAAATCAAAAGGGTCCGAGAATTTCGGGACAATATGGACATCTTATCCCGAAACTGGGGGCATGTGTTTATGGCGTTTTTTGACACATGTCAGAGCCGGTGCCCGAGGAAATTTAATGAGAATTGAGCCAGAGTCAAGAACGGAGTTTGAGTTGAAAAGCGGTTCGAAATAGACAGGATCAGAATCGGACTCAAGGCTTCAGAATCGAACTCGGAGGACCGATCGAGGGCGTCGTGAGCTTTGGGCCGAGTTGGGTCGCTGATGGGCCAGTTTTTTTGAGAGTCTTAGTTAAATAGTTTCTTTCTTTCGCGTCAAGTTTGTTTGAGTCGTAATCGACTAGGAGTCTGTAATTCCAGGGTATAAATATGAGCCCTGAGGGTCGTGAGAAGTCTAGATACACATCGATACAAAAACCTTTACTATTTTGCATCTACTTTTCGCAATTTACATTCAAGTCGGCGACTTCGCCAAGCTTTTCTCTTTCACGAGTTCTCCTGGGCTAGTCAAAGCGATCCAGATCTCCAAGGCTTGCTCGTGAGTTCCACTTTTACAGAGTAATATCTAGGCTTTAGCATCGGGCGCATCGCTGTTGCTTCGTCTAAGATTTATTCTACAGTTATCGATATTTGCTATATCTATAAGTCTTTTCTTATTGTTTTAGCTTTTATCACCAATCTATCCAGCTTAGAATACTATCTAATCTGCTCAGCCAAAAGCTTAATCTTGAGATTCATCTAATAGCTGATTAATATCATTCTAAGTGTTGTTCTACTAAGCTGTATCGGATTGCTTCACGATTGTCTCATATTGCTTAGTTGTCAATCGGCTCCTCGCTGTTTGATCATCAGAATTGGCTCCCTGTGTTGTTTCAATACATATCAGATCCGTCCTCCATCGTTCGATTTCGTTAACAAGAGAATCAGCTCTTGAGCTGTTTCTTAACGTCTGATTTTTATCCTTGTCAATCAACAAGTCAGATTGACTAGCACGCCCCGGTTTTCAAGGCCATGCCTTTGTTCGTGTGTTTGCACATCTGTCAAGTCCTGATTTTTGCGTCAACAGCGTCGCTGCCCTAGGGCAACCTTCACCGACCGAACGAGATGGCCAGCTCCACCTCCTCCGCCGCTGCCGGTGCCCCTCACGGCGAAGATACGAACCCGCTACTCTCCTCTATCTCTTTACCCCTAGTAGTAGATCCATGCATGTGCATCCTAATCTCTCTGTCTAAGATCAAAGTCCCGGCAATTTGTGCATCTACAGATCCTAGGGGTATAACATTGGTATCATACTCCTACTAGAAGTAGAAATAGATTGGGAATCAAAGGAAAAATCGATTGCAAATTGAAAAAGAAAATGCGACAGAAACCCTAACCCTAACCCTAGATCTACATCTAGAGTAAAAGAAAAGGAAGAAAGAGAGGGGGGAAAAGGCCACCAGGGCCTCACCTAACTCGCCGCCGGCCAGCATCCATCTCTGCCAGACGGAGCCGAGCCGCGGCTGCGGAACATCACCATGCGCGCACGGGCTTGGGCTCGGGTGCCACCAAGGCGCTGCTCGATGGCGGCGCGCTCTCCCGCAACGGGAGCGCGCTCGCCGGCGAGGGGCACGGCGGCGGCGCCGCCATCTTCTTCGACTCCGGCCGAACTCCGGGACTCTCCAACTCTCGCTGTGGGGGGGGGGGAGGAGAGGGAAAGGGGGAGGAATACAAAAAGGAGGGGGAGGGGACGCCATGGCTGAGCACCGGCGGCATCTCTTCTCACCGCCGCGCGGCGGCGCCAGCGTCGGACGCGGGGAAGACGGCCACCGCCGGTCGCATGCGGGTGCGAGAGGGCGCTGGGGGGGGGAGGAATGGGGCTAGGGTTTTGGCCGCCTTTTATACCGCGTCATCAGTGCCAGGGGCGCCGCTCGGCCGTCGATCTTCGATCGAACGGTCGGAGGCGTCGGCTGCTTGCGCGGGCCGGATTCGGCCCATGAGGGCGCGGGCCCAGGTGCGCGCGGTGAGCAGGCCATGGGCCGCTTTTCGCGTATGGGCCGAATTCAATGTTGTGAACAGTGTCATTTATCATTGTATTTTGATAGTTTTTGTATAGTTGATAGTTGTGAACGGTGAGCAGGCCGTGGGCCGCTTTTCGCGCGCGGTGAGCATGCCGTGGGCCGCTTTTTGCGTATGGGCCGCTTTTCAGGGGTATTTTTCAATGTATTTTGATAGTTTTTGTATAGTTTCAATTTCCATGCATTTTGAACCGACGAGATAAATGTTTAGAAGTACAAAATTGTAAGTTTATACCCCTGAACAATAAAGTATTATGAATTTTTATTCATGTTTCCGCTGCAAAGTTTAATATGTTGTTCTTTTAAATTTAATTTGAACGACCGGGATGATTAAATTTGAAAGAATGATTAAAGTTTATTTTTGGACAGATTGTGATATGATTATTTTCTGACCAGCGTTGTTAATAATTGTATCACAATTAAAAGGATATATGCTTTTATTTCTATTTCTGCCCAACGGTGATGTAGATTTAATTTGCATAAATAGTTGGATGTATTTTATTTGACCAACGTTGAATTAATGCATGCACTAGTTATTTTCTCACCTTTAATTGTGGATTTCAGAATATTCCAACTTAATGGCTAGTCTCAAGGAGATTCCAGTTCTCATGGGAGACAACTATGCATAGTGGGGGGAAAAGATTAATTCCGCCTTATCTGTAATGACATTAAGTGGGTGACCACCACACCACAGCCAGAAAAGCCACCGAAACCGGTGAGAGATGAAAATGAGAATGATACAGATTGGCAGCAAAGGGAGAGGGATTATGCCCTTCTTGAGACGGCTTACACCCTCTCAAACAGACAGTGGTTCATTGCAAATAAAAAGTGCATGGCCTTGATAAAGAGCTCAATTAAGCCGGTTTTCTTGGGCTGGATTGAAGAAAGTGTCTCCACTATGGAGTACCTTGATAACATTAAGAGCCACTTCACTATGTGTCATCACTGCCACAAGGAGGGACACTACAAGTATAACTGCCCAAATTGGCTAAAGTATGTGATGGTCTTTAAAGGTGAGAATGTAAATGTAATTTCATTGGTAAATGAATCCTTGTATACACAGTTTTTTAAATCTACTCGGTGGATTGACTCGGGTGCAACTGTTCATGTTGCAAATTCTTTACAGGGATTCCAGTTGGCAAGGACTACGCTAAGAAGCGCAAGATGCGTTGAGGTAGCGCATGGAGTGCAAGCGAAGGTGGAAGCTGTCGGCAACGTCTCCCTTGACTTAGTTGACAATTTTCATTTTTTGCTTAAAGATGAACTTTATGTTCCTTCGCTTTAAAGAAACTTTATTAGTTTTCTTGTTTGGACAAAGAAGCTTTTTTATTTTAGGATGGCAAGTGTGCCATTCGGATGAATAACGATTGCGTTGGTGTTACATACCTTCATGACGAGTTTTATTTATTATCCTTATGTGATAAAGTGCATTCTATGTGTAATGTGAATGTTGATGTATCCTTGTCAGAGAAAGCGACAAAGAAAAGAAAGAGAACTCAAAATGTATCATCGAAATTATGGCACTGCCATTTAGGCCAAATTTCGAGGGGGAGAATAGAAAGACTAGTAAAGAATGAAATTCTACGTCCGCTAGAGTTCTTAGACTTAAAACAATGCATAGATTGCATTAAAGGAAAATTTTTAAAACAACAAAAAAAAGGAGCCAAACAAAGCGCGGGAAATTTAGAGATAATCCACACTGATATTTGTGGACCATTTCCTGTGAAAAGTGTGGATGGTTATGACTCGTTTATAACATTCACTGATCATTACTCCCGGTTTGGCTACATTTATCCAATTAAAGAAAGATCGGAAGCGTCGGATAAATTTAAAATATTCAAAGCACAAGTTGAGAACCAACTAGAGAAAAGAATTAAATATTGAGAAGCGACCATGGAGGGGAGTACTACAGTCGCCATACCCCATATGGCCAAGTGCCTGGACCTTTTGCAAGGTTCCTACAGGAAAATGGAATAAGAACCCAGTACTCTGCATCGGGCGAGCCTCAGCAAAATTGGGTAACTGAAAGACGTAACCGTACCTTAATATATATTGTGCGAAGCATGATGAGTTACTCCACCTTAACATTAGGATTATGGATGGAGGCGTTAAAAACCGTCATTTATATTCCAAATAGAGTGCCTAGTAAGTCGGTGCCTAAAACACCATATGAACTATGGACAGGGAGATAACCTTCCCTGAACCACCTGAGGGTATGGGGGAGCCCTGCTGAAGCTAAAATATTTAACCCAAAGATTGGGAAGTTAGATCCCAAGACAGTGAGCTGCCATTTCATTGGCTATCCTGAAAAGTCAAAAGGTTTTCGTTTTTACTGTCCTAACGGATATACAAAGTTTGTAGAAACGAGACACGCTGCTTTTTTCTAGAAGATGTCATGATGAGGGGGAGCATGGTTGCTCGAAGGATTGATCTTGAAGAGAAGCGGGTATATGTACCTACTCCAATTGTTCAAGAACCTTACTTTGAGTTAACTGTTGCAGCTGCACCGACAGCTCCTGCGGTTGTGATTCCACTGATAGCTCCTGCAATTGAGGTGACAGCGCCTACTGTGATTCCTCCCATGGTAACTGTGAGTGAAAATATGGAACTTGTCCTTCAGGAACCGATAGAAACTACTGTTGCACATGAAGAAGAGCCACAGTGGCCACCACCCATAGAGAATGTGTCAGAAATAGTGGTACAGAATGTGCCAGAAATAGTGGTACAAGATGTGCCAGAAGTAGTAGTACAGAACGTGCCAGAGGTTGAAGCACAAAATGTACCACAACAAGAGGGCCTTAGAAGGTCACAAAGAGTCAGGAGACCTACAATCTCCTCTGACATCTGTGAACTAAATAATTTAATTGAAGTTCATATGGAGTGTGATCCCACGACACATGAAGAAGCCGTGAGTAGTCCTCACTCATCGGAGTGGCAAAAGGCCATGGAAGAAGAGATGAGGTCAATGAGTTCCAACAATGTTTGGAACTGGAGGAAATTCCTAAAGGAGCCAAAACAGTAGGCTGTAAATGGGTCTACAAAACAAAATATGACTCCCGAGGGAACATAAAAAAGTACAAAACACGACTTGTGGCAAAAGGTTCCACGCAAAGAGAAGGGATATAATCAAGGTATCATCTCCACAAACCATCCCAAAATCCCACCTCACATCACATCACCTTCTTCACACTCGTATAAGTCGATGCGAGAGCTCCCTCCCCTCGCACCTCACCAACTACGACCGGATCCTGAAAGGAAAGGGAGCAAACTTCCCTTCTCCCCGTCCGTAGCTGCGAACCTTAATCACTCTCAAATCTGGCTAGAAATAGGGGGAGGTAGAAGATCCCAAAATATGAGAGGTGACAGGGAAAATGGGCAATGTCCATACCGAGGACGTGGCTATACGTATAGATTCTAGACTCTGCAGAGTTTGTACAACTGGACCCTCTCGGGCTACAGACGGTGATCAACCGCCTTGAGACACAACCCACAACATAGACCCTAACCGCAACGATGCCCGCCTGCCCTTCCTGTCTCGATCCATCGGCTCACAATCCAATGCTTCGGAAGCTGTGTCGAACTCTCCCTCGTAGGGCCAGACAGGGCCATAGTCTTTCGGGGAAACGGCCTCTCCCGTTCCCGTACACCATCCACCTGATCTTCTCGCAGTGCAGGCATCGCGCTAGATAGGAAGGCTGGAACCCGTTCATATGGGTAAGCGGTAAGTACGTGGAGCCCAAATAAAGTTACCCCACTGTTGGTGGTCGTTACGATACGATTTCACCACCAACATTCCGTCACATTTCAGGCTCATCTTGCTCATAACAAAGTGAAATTGGTTATTTCTAATAAGTTCCACAAGTTTTGTATAATTTGTGAGTGCAGAAGCAAGCAAGCAAAAGATGAAGAACTTTGGACACAAAGCCAGGCCGGCCGGCCTAGCATAGGCCGACCAGCCCCCCGTTATGGCCCCTTGCCATGTCTTTGATTAAAAGATCACAAACACAACACCAATGATCCTGAGACGTGCGATCAATGTCGGTTTGATCCAATGACCCGAAAGGCCTAAGCTACACTTGCATGGATTGAAGGGCCCACCAACCTTGGATTCTCAGACAGCTTTGATCCAAAGCAACCGTTACCGACCTCAGGGAGCAATCCAGAGCGTCCCTGAAGAAGACGGTGCCACGGGCAGCCAGGCCTAGGCCGGCCGGCCTCCCCAGAGGCCGCCACTGTGCCCCCCTTCGCGTGGCAGTTAAGCAGAGGGTTAGCTTAAGCTTGATGCCTGCAACCGCCCTTGAAGACTATAAAAGGGACCCCCTTCACCTTGAGAAGGGCATCCATCAATCCATCCAAAGGAGAGAAGAGAAGTCTAGTGAAAAGATCTCATCTTTAGAGTTAGATTAGGGAGAGAGTGGGTGAGTTGCTTGGGTGAAAGCCAAGCTTTGTAGACAGAGTCCGGGATTTCCTCTCGGTCTCATCTCAACATTTCCACCCCAGAGGAATATACTTCAGGAGTTATCTTCAGTAAGTCCTCGGTCCCCTGCCTTTAGTACCTCGCTAGTTTACGAATTACTTTCAGCAATCTATTTTATTTATATTTGATCTGCGGGTACCTGAGTCTGCGCGAGTGACAGCGACTCTTGTTTGGGGTTTCCTCTATAGCCCTTCGCGTTGGGTGGAGGTCAATGGCTGATAGCTTAGGCGTGGTGCCTGTGCTGGCTAGCCATCTCAGGTTGTGTTTCACCCCATGGAACTGCAGTGGTAGGCGGCAGTTGGTGACAGTCCTGTCCGTCCTTTGTACTCCACCACGTTCGGGTGTACTCATAACAGTAGTTGTGAGCCCGGAAGAACCCCTCTCTCACCCCGTTCTGAGTTCTTCCCGTTCTAGCCGTCGAAGCAGATCAGATTAGATATAGATAGTTTGTCTGGGGTAACGAGTAGCTAACTAAAGTCAAGCTCTCTACCCGCTTACCTTGTGCTTCCTGGTGGGTCCGGTTAGAAAAGTTCTAGGCTAGTCGCGTCTACCGTTCCTTGGATTCGATATCTAGGTTCTTACTCCCCTGGTGAAATGCTACATCGTACTCCATGTGCTTGCGGATTTAGTTAGGCTAAGGAGTGCCAACACGCCCTTCTGGCGCCGTTGCCAGGGAACGGTAGTAACACTAGTGTAGGATCTTTTTAGCCATACACTTTACCCCCATAACCATCTACCACCTGGAGTTTTCTCCTAGTTATCTGACGGTTCCATCTAGCGAGTATTTGTAACCGCCTTCATCTTGCCACCCCATACCACCTCATGGCTTCGAGATCCATCCCAGTCTTGTTGCCATGGTTCGTGCACAGTCTTTCGGTGGAACGAAAGACAAAGTCCCTATGCTCACTTGCAGGTTTTTGAAGAGAATTGCTCTCTTCTTATTATACCCGGCGTCAACCAGAACACTATTCTATGGAAACTTTTCCCATTTTCTCTAATGGGAAATGCAAAATCTTGGTACGACCGTACCTGCGAGGGGATTTAGCGGAGATTGAATCAAATTGAAGGACGAGTTTTGTCTGTTCTTTTACCCTGTCCCCAAGATCTTAAAGCTCAGAGTCGAGTTGATGACATATCAGCAAGGTGATGAGTCACTTGGAGCCACGTGGGAGCGATTTATTCAGCTGGCCAACTCAGGGCCACCGCATAACATTCTAGAGGAAATGCTTATGCAGCATTTTGTTGGTGGATTGAAGCCGGAAAGTGCACAGTTCTTGAACATCACTTCCGTAGGGTCAGTGTTATACAAGACAGTGGACGAGGTACGAGAAATCTTGGAAAAGGTTCTTAGCTCTACCAAGTACACGGGAGTCTTCGACGACCCACCAACACCACCAACAACCCCCACAGACAAGCAGCCAATCCTTGCCCTTACATTTGATCCACCTCCTCCGATCATAGAGGAAGTGCTCGAACACCACAAGTCCTCAGAGCAAGAAACTATTCTCGACGATCTGCCGCACTTCATTCCCGAGCTCTTTACAGAAGAAGAGTACTTGGAGATTGGCAATACATCACGTATGCCTATGGAACAAGTGTGCGCAAGTTCAAGGTCTAAGGCGTTCATTCCAGAAGCCGTACCGCAGATTGAGGGTTTATCTGCGATCATGAGCAAGGAATGGATGGAGGAAATTGAAAGTTGCGAAGACATCATCCGAACCACCCGTAACTTCAGAGTACTCCATTGCGCTATTCAGGGAACTGACACTCAGGAAGTTGTCTACGACCCAAAGGTCGGGAGTAATATCATATCAAGTGCATTCACAGCACGAGTGAAACCAGACGAACCCGGTCCTTCTCCTGTAAGTACCTCAAGTGGATCGACGGCCAAATGATGAAATGTAAAGGAATCATCCGTGTTGTGCCCGTACACATGGGATGCAACAGGATTTTCCTAGACTTCCACATTTTCGATGTCCCTAGAGGTGACAACTTCTTCCTGATTGGACAGCCAATAGAGCACCTTGCCAACACGAACCACGATCGAGCAACGATACAGTTCAGAGTTGGTAAAGAGATCATCCCGGTCAGTCTTGTGCGAGCGTTTAACACCATCGCAGAGGCTCGATCCAAGACAGACCCAGTGGAGGAAGCAGTTAGCTTGGCTCAAGAAGAGCAAGCTCAGTCATCACAGGCTGAAGATGCTAACCATTTCATCCAAGAGGTAGAAACGGACGGCTTTATGAAACTCAACGAGGAAGAAAAGCCACAACACCCCCCTCCTGAGTTAAAGCCGCTGCCCCCTGGACTCAGATACGCTTTCCTCCACAACGACCGACGCTCGCCAGTCGTCATCAGTGACAAACTGATAGAGAATGAGACTCGGCAGCTTATCACAGTGCTAGAGAAACACCAGTCTGTCTTCGGGTATTCTCTACAGGACTTGAAGGGGATCAACCCGAGTTTATGCACCCATCGCATACCTATGGAGCCGGACCATACGCAGTCTAGAGAACATCAACGACGGCTGAATGATGCAATGAGGGAGGTAGTCAAGAAAGAAGTGTTGAAGCTTCTGCACGCGGGTATAATCTATCCCGTGCAAGATAGTGAATGGGTCTGCCCAGTTCAAGTTGTGCCAAAGAAGGGTGGAATGACAGTTATCCAGAATGAGAAGAATGAGCTTATTCCTCAGAGGACCGTTACTGGATGGAGGATGTGTATCGATTACAGGAAGCTCAATAAAGCAACACGTAAAGATCACTTCCCTCTCCCCTTCATTGACGAGATGCTTGAGCAGCTGGCAAACCACTCATTTTTCTGCTTCCTTGATGGATACTCTGGTTATCATCCAATTCCTATCCATCCTGATGACCAGAGCAAGACTACCTTCACTTGCCCATACGGAATGTTCGCCTATCGGCGGATGTCTTTTGGCCTATGCAACGCACCTGCTTCATTCCAGCGGTGTATGATGGCGATATTCTCTGACCTGATTGAGCAAATCATGGAAGTATTCATGGACGACTTCACCGTCTATGGCAAAACCTTCGACCAATGTCTCGAAATCTGGAACAGGTTCTCGAGAGGTGCGAAGAGCATCACCTCATCCTAAATTGGGAGAAGTGCCACTTCATGGTCAGAGAAGGAATTGTGCTAGGGCACAAGGTGTCAGAAAAAGGGATAGAAGTTGACAAGGCAAAAATAGAAGTTATCGAACAACTACCATCCCCGACGAATGTCAAGGGTGTGCGAAGTTTTCTGGGTCATGCTGGCTTCTACCGAAGATTCATCAAAGATTTCTCTCGGGTAGCCAGACCTCTTACAAGCCTATTGGCTAAAGAAGCACCCTTCAACTTCGACGATGATTGCCTTCTCGCCTTCTACACCCCCAAGAAGGCACTTATCTCAGCTCCCATCATACAACCACCCGATTGGAATCTTCCATTCAAGATAATGTGCGACGCTAGTGACTATGCAGTCAGGGCAGTGCTCGGTCAATGCAAGGATAAACAGCATTATGCCATATCTATACTAGCAAGACATTGACCGGAGCTCAATTAAACTACGCAACAACGGAGAAGGAACTCCTGGCAGTGGTGTTTGCCATGGATAAGTTCAGGTCTTACTTGGTTGGTGCTAAGGTGATAGTATATGCAGACCATGCTGCACTGAAGTACCTCTTGACCAAGAAAGACGCTAAGCCACGACTCATCCATTGGATTCTGCTCCTTCAAGAATTTGATTTAGAAATACAAGACAAGAAGGGGACAGATAATTGTGTGGCAGATCATCTCTCAAGAATGCAAGTTCAAGGGTCGGACCTTCCGATCAATGAATACCTCAGAGATGATACTCTCCTCAAGGTCACCACATCCAGTCCATGGTATGCAAATTTGGTAAATTTCATGGTGACTGGGTATGTGCCTCCGGGAGAAGACAAGAAGAAGCTAATCTACCTCAGTAGATTTCACCTATGGGATGACCCTTACCTATTCAAAGTATGTGCTGATGGCATTACTCCGAAGATGCATCCCTCACGAGGAAACACACAAGGTTCTTGACCGCTGCCACTCATCACCGTACGGAGGGCATTACGGAACTTTCTGAACCCATGCAAAAGTCTGGCAAAGTGGATGGCCGACTATGTATGGAGACGCTAAGGAATTCGTACGAAGATGTGCCAGGTGTCAGAAACACGGGAATATCAATGCCCGTGACGCTATGCCACTACTGAATAACCTCCAATTGGAGATTTTCGAAGTATTGGGAATAGACTTTATGGGTCCCTTCCCCGCATCCGAGCCGTGTGAATATATCCTGGTGGCAGTCGACTATGTTTCCAAATGGGTGGAGGCACTTCCGTGCACAGCAGCCGACTCGAAGAATTCAAGAAAGATGTAAGAAGAAGTCATCTTTCCCCGTTTTGGAGTACCCTGAGTCGTGATCAGTGATGGAGGATCACACTTCATCGACAAGACGTTCCGGAAGTTCCTAAGCGACTTAGGAGTGAACCATCGAGTGGCTACACCTTATCACCCCCAGACCAGTGGGCAAGCAGAAACATCAAACAAACAAATCAAGAACATTCTACAAAAGACGGTCAATGCAATGGGAACAGGGTGGAAGCGAAAGCTACCGGAAGCACTATGGGCATATAGAACAGCATTCAAGACACCAATAGGGATGACTCCCTACCAACTGGTATATGGCAAGACATGCCACTTACCAGTTCAGCTCGAATTCAAATCCCATTGGGCGATCAAGAGGTGGAATATGGATCTCCAGATGGCCGGACTCAAAAGACGAATGCAATTGGCTGAACTGGATGAATGGAGGGAGAAGGCTTACCACAACGCCAAGCTTTACAAGGAAAGGATAAAAAGATGGCACGACAAGCGCATCAAGATCAAGCATTTTAAAACGGGAGATCAAAGTTTGCTCTTTAACTCCCGTATTCGTTTGTTTGGTCATGGTAAGCTTAGAAGTAAGTGGGAAGGCCCTTTTAAAGTTTTAGACGCCGCCGATCATGGTGCGATAACCCTCCAGGATAATGATGGAAATACTTTCAAGGCTAATGGCCAAAGATTGAAAATATTTCTCGAATCTGAAATGCCGGGGCTCAAAGAGATGGACGTCTACGAGCTAACCGAGATACCTAGTCCAGGTCCGGGCGAGACCTAAAAAAGACCCTTATCTAGGATATATTTCCCTTTCCTATTTTCTTTTTCTTTTCTTTAAACTTTCTCTAGCCAAATCTTAAGAAACTTTTGGAAGAAGAGCGAGTGAAGCACACTTGAAAAATTTCAGAGGCTCCCGAGACAGGGCCAGGCCGATCGGCCCAGCCCGGGCTCTGTTGACGGCCACTATATGCTACTTTTGACCGTCAACCTTCCCAACTTAATAAAGGAACTAAGTGATGCTCATATAATATTTTATTTAAACTAATGATTTCCACAAGTTTTGTGCACCAATATGTTTTGCAAGGAAATATAGGTAATATGGTGCATAAATACCAAGATCGGTGAAGTCATGCAAGTGAAGGTTCATCCCAAGACAAAGGAGACTTGGACATGGTGCAAAAGTGACCCAAATCACATATTTGATAGCACCATGTCGAAGAGCTCTCTGAGTTGATCGAAATGGATATTTGGATGACCCAATTCGGAGTCCGGACGAGAAAGTTACGCCTCCGGGAAAATCGCCGGTGAAACCTGTCAGGCCGGTCGGCCCTGGACCTCCACCAAACCATCTCAACCTTTGCAAGATGGCCTTAGGGTGTCACCAAAGTAACCCCAAGCATGGATTTCACAAGGATGAGTGAAGTTGAGACCGAAAGGCCTAAGACATGGAGCGGAAGGCCCACATGCAGCGACTAAACCAAACTTTTGGATTGGAACCGCCTCTTCAGACAACAAGCAATCGTCCACAAGCGTGTCGGTGCAACGGAGGGCCGAGGGGGGCCAGAGCCAGGCCGGCCGGCCTAGCCTAGGCCGACCGGCCTCTAACTGCCGAGCGTGGATCAAACGCCACTGCAACCGTCATTAGGAGAGCATCAGGACCGTCCAGGAGAAAGGCGGTGCCAAATGGTGACCAAGCCAGGCCGAACGGCCTGGATGAGGCCGGCCGGCCTGCTTCCGTGGCCGTTATGCCTCCCCTTTTGCATGGATGCTAAGCAAGATGGTGGCGTGACAATTACGCGTGATACCGCCCTTGGAAGGCTATAAAAGGCGACCTCCACCCCCATTCTACACACCATGGTGAAAGGGAGAAGTCCAAGTGTAGTGTAGTGCTACCTATCTAGCTTAGAAAATAGGGAGAGTGGTGAGGTGAGAGTCTGGAGAGGAGCCGAAGTGCCGGCCCCTCTCCAACTTTGTGCCTCCGAGGAATGAAGCTTCAGTTCGAGTAAAGTTCTTCTTCTTTTGTCTTTACTGCTTTCTCTCCTTACATTAGTAGTTCTTGAATGCTTTCTCTAGTTGCGGGTACCTGAGTCTGCGCGAGTGACAGCGACTCTTGTTTGGGGTTTCCTCCCCTACTCGCGGGAGGGGAGGTCAGTAGCTGAAAGCTTAGGCGTGGTGCCTGTGCTGGCTAGCTACCTCAGGTTGTGTTGCACCCCACGGAACTGCAGTGGTAGGCGGCAGGTGGTGACAGCCCTGTCCGTCCTTCTTAGTCCACCACGTTCGGGTGTACTCATAACAGTAGTGCCGAGCCCGGAGAACCCCCTCTCTCACCACGTTCTGAGGTTCTCCCGTTCTAGCCATCGAAGCAACTAGAGGAATCAAGTATTCCTGATAGGAGGTTAGCAAGTCGACATTAGATTACCTCTACCCACTTATCTATTCTTCTTCACTCCCATCGTCCCTGGATAAACCATAGCCGTTTCTAGTACACTTCTCGTTCCTCGTGGATTCGATACCCAGGAATACTCCTAGGTGAAAGCTACATCGGCATCCGTACGCTTGCGGATTTATCTGTTAGGCTAAGGAACGCCAACAAGCTTTCTGGCGCCGTTGCCGAGGAATGGTAGCTGTACTGGTATCGTCCTAGTTTACCCTTGTATCACTCCACCTACCACACCATCCCTTATTATAAAAAAAAATTATCCCACCTTCCCCATGGCTTCCATTACCCTCCGTCAGTTCTCGGCACCAGGGCATAATCATTGGGTGCCTCCACCTTCATCACACCCCATCCATACCTCAGGCTTCGAGATCCGCCCTAGTCTTGCAGCCTTGGTTCGATCACAATCTTTCTCTGGGCACAAGGATGAAAATCCTTACACCCACCTACGAGAATTTGAGCAGAACTGCTCTCTCATCTCAATACCAGGCATGCATCATGAAACGGTGAAATGGAAGCTCTTCCCATTCTCCCTGACTGATGTTGCCAAAGAATGGTATTATATGACAGTAGGGACCGTAAAAGGTGATTGGAATACCCTCAAAGATGAGTTTTGTCTCAAATTCTTCCCCGTATCGAAGGTCGTCTCCCTTCGTACAGAAGCCCTCTCTTTCAAGCAACGAGAGGGAGAATCTTTGGGAGCAACTTGGGCTCGTTTCACCAAACTTTTAGCTTCAGGGCCAGATTTGGGTATACCCGAGGCTATGTGCTTACAACACTTTGCTAGTGGTCTTAGAAAAGAAAGTGCACTCCAGTTGGATGCATCTTCTAAAGGTTCTTTCTTCTTCTTTACCGTAAGTGAGGGGAGAGCCATCTTAGATAAGATGCTCAAGAATACTGAGCGCACCGGAGCATATGAAGATCTGCCTAAAAAATCTCAAGAGCCTGCTGAAAGAATGAATGCTTTTGGTCATTCTCCATCACCTTGCCCACAGAAAGTTGCCGAACCAAAACCTCCTACCTCAGATCCTAAGCCCTCCTATGATCATCATCAACCTTTCTTTTATTCCATGTTCGATGACGATGAATCGATAGCATACGGTGATGTCCCATCATCGCCAGGAAAAGAAGATGATGCCTATAGAAAATCTGAGGTAGTGACCTCCGACCCACAAGAAGAATCCGGGACCGATGCCCAGCAGTATGTTCCATTCTTTAAGACGGCATCCCGATTCTCAGCACTCCCGGGTCTCCAACACTCAAGGGACAAGTCTGAATCCCCTAAGGAGGATTCACCATCTCTCAATCCGGAGTTTCAATTCTCGGAAGATGAATTCGAATTTTCCGATGAGGAGTTCAAAGCTCCCATCTCGTCAAACCCCTCAGAATTCCCAGGATCATATCAATTTTGCGATTTCGAGGAGAATGCTTTCCTTCTTGATCCAGAAAAATCAAAGGATTTCCATATCGAAGATACACCTCAAGAATACTACAGGCTTGATTCTGAAAATGTTTGCTCTGTAGATATTCCTGAGGTAGCATATTCCATGTCGGGTTCTGAAGAAAATGATGAGCATGGATATTTCGTCTTTGAGAAACCCAAAGATCCATGTTTCCCTGTGGATACTCCATCTACTCCCACCATTAGCACACACGATGACTCCAACCATCACATGCCCCATCAAAACAATTTCAAAAGGGTGGTTATGGATGATTTTGTTTATCATAAGTATTGCAAATCTCGTCGTGGTATGTTGTGCTAACCTTGCAGCTAGAGAAACGACATCTGAAGGTTGGTGATGGAGGGAGCCACAACGCCAAGCTAGCTGCTACTTCGAAAAGAGGCTCCCAAGGTCGAGCTTTTGACCATAAACAAGCAGTGCCGGGAGGTAACCCGTATTTTCATTCATTTTTTTCCTTTCTTTCTTCAAATTCCACAAAAAAAATAAATAACAATAAAAAAACTTTATTTTCAATAAATAAAACCGAACAAAGTTTCATGACATAATTTTAGGACTCGCTTCCTTCGGGTATTTTTGTCACTAACCTTTCAGGTTGAGACTCAAATAAACGAAGAGTTGGGCAAAAGGCTACGGCCTCAGACGCTCAAATTTTTTTGGTACCAAGTGTAGCAAAATCTGAGCAGGGGGGAGGACATAATTTGAGCACGAAGCAAAGCATGGTCAATCCTTCAACGCTGGTTTGCACTTTTATTCCCCCACTTGAGGTTATTTCATAATGTTCACATCTTTCGATTAAGCCTCTTGTTCATATATATAAAAAAATGAATGATGACACAACAAGTTATCTTGATCACAACTTTGCATCTCACATGTCGGCGAGCACAAGCTTTATTCCTTAACTAGTACTCTATGCTTGTGGGATCATAAATTTAGGAGGATCTTGCCTAAGTTGTTGACGAGTGTGAGATAATGAGATAGAAGTGTTTCTTTCTTCTTTATTAATTCTTACTTGGAGACTTTTCTTTGAAAAAAAATCATGAAAACCCTTAGGCTCAGAATTCCTCAGTGGGTGAAAATTCCTACCAGAGCCAAATATTTCACATGCTCAAACCTATACATATGCCAACTATATAGTTGTGTTGAGTTTTGTCAAACTTTGTGTCCTTATGGGAAAATGAAATTTCAATACCGATCATTTCTTCCTGGTGTCTATCCTTTAGTGCTAGCCTTTCCATGTCTGGAGATGTTGATTCCAAAATGGATTCTTGCATCCACTTTCAACAGACATTCCTCCGTCAAACCAAACCAAAATCATTTCATTCATATACCCTTGACCAAATCCTATCCACAAATATGGCCTTTCAAAATAAATACTCTAGTCATCCTTCCCTCAATTTGAGAGAAGACATGGAGCTATCGAGAAAAAAAAAACTTGCCTAGTCATGGGCAAAGAAAAAAAAGAAGAGATAGAGAGCTCGATAGTTTCAAGTCTTGAAAGTCCTAATAGGGATCCATGCAAAATAAAGAGTACCGCTCAAGGCCATATTCTTTCAGAAGCATAATTTATGGTTTGTTCATCACAATCTATTGTGCTTGTGTTGTGTCCATTTTCTCCCCCATCCTTGATTATCTATTTCTCAATGATCGGAATATGAAGTGTCACAACTTCCACTAGGACCAATTTTTGACTTAACAATATACACAACATAGGTGGGCCTACATTTCCCCTACCCGAGCTCCACATAAGCCTATAGATTGTAGGGAGAGGCTGGGTACTGGCCTCAGTGAGGAATGAAAATACCACATGAGCGACTTGAGAGTGCCATCTGAGGATCTTATGAGCTAAGGTATTCTTCTCTTAAAAAAAATCTCCAAGTATGGTTGATGAAGAGGGAAGTTATATCTTCATTCGAGTTGTTCCACTTTTCAACCACCGACGGCAGGCATCATAGCCACTTCAAAACCCCACAGGTATGAGAAATGTTTTGGAATAATGTTTATGCTAGCTTTTACATTGAGAAGTTATGCATCAAAGCCTACCTTAGTTCTTGCTCGGCCCGGTGTTCTAAATCCTACCCTTTGCTCGGGACGAGCAAAGATCTAAGCGTGGGGGTGTGTTGACGGCCACTATATGCTACTTTTGACCGTCAACCTTCCCAACTTAATAAAGGAACTAAGTGATGCTCATATAATATTTTATTTAAACTAATGATTTCCACAAGTTTTGTGCACCAATATGTTTTGCAAGGAAATATAGGTAATATGGTGCATAAATACCAAGATCGGTGAAGTCATGCAAGTGAAGGTTCATCCCAAGACAAAGGAGACTTGGACATGGTGCAAAAGTAACCCAAATCACATATTTGACAGCACCATGTCGAAGAGCTCTCTGAGTTGATCGAAATGGATATTTGGATGACCCAATTCGGAGTCCGGACGAGAAAGTTACGCCTCCGGGAAAATCGCCGGCGAAACCTGTCCGGCCGGTCGGCCTGGACAAGGCCGGTCGGCCCTGGACCTCCACCAAACCACCTCAACCTTTGCAAGATGGCCTTAGGGTGTCACCAAAGTACCCCCAAGCATGGATTTCACAAGGATGAGTAAAGTTGAGACCGAAAGGCCTAAGACATGGAGCGGAAGGCCCACATGCAGCGACTAAACCAAACTTTTGGATCGGAACCGCCTCTTCAGACAACAAGCAACCGTCCACGAGCGTGTCGGTGCAACGGAGGGCCGAGGGGGGCCAGAGCCAGGCCGGCCGGCCTAGCCAAGGCCGACCGGCCTCTAACTGCCGAGCGTGGATCAAACGCCACTGCAACCGTCATTAGGAGAGCATCAGGACCGTCCAGGAGAAAGGCGATGCCAAATGGTGACCAACCCAGGCCGAACGGCCTGGATGAGGCCGGCCGACCTGCTTCCGTGGCCGTTATGCCTCCCCTTTCGCGTGGATGCTAAGCAAGATGGTGGCGTGACAATTACGCGTGATACCGCCCTTGGAAGGCTATAAAAGGCGACCTCCACCCCCATTCTACACACCATGGTGAAAGGGAGAAGTCCAAGTGTAGTGTAGTGCTACCTATCTAGCTTAGAAAATAGGGAGAGTGGTGAGGTGAGAGTCCGGAGAGGAGCCGAAGTGCCGGCCCCTCTGCAACTTTGTGCCTCCGAGGAATGAAGCTTCAGTTCGAGTAAAGTTCCTCTTCTTTTGTCTTTACTGCTTTCTCTCCTTACATTAGTAGTTCTTGAATGCTTTCTCTAGTTGCGGGTACCTGAGTCTACGCGAGTGACAGCGACTCTTGTTTGGGGTTTCCTCCCCTATTCGCGGGAGGGGAGGTCAGTAGCTGAAAGCTTAGGCGTGGTGCCTGTGCTGGCTAGCTACCTCAGGTTGTGTTGCACCCCACGGAATTGCAGTGGTAGGCGGCAGGTGGTGACAGCCCTGTCCGTCCTTCGTAGTCCACCACGTTCGAGTGTACTCATAACAGTAGTGCTGAGCCCGGAGAACCCCCTCTCTCACCCCGTTCTGAGGTTCTCCCGTTCTAGCCGTCGAAGCAACTAGAGGAATCAAGTATTCCTGATAGGAGGTTAGCAAGTTGACATTAGATTACCTCTACCCACTTATCTGTTCTTCTTCACTCCCATCGTCCCTGGATAAACCAGAGTAGTTTCTAGTACACTTCTCGTTCCTCGTGGATTCGATATCCAGGAATACTCCTAGGTGAAAGCTACATCGGCATCCGTACGCTTGCGGATTTATCTGTTAGGCTAAGGAACGCCAACAGGCTCGTCCTGGGACGCTCTTCATTTGAAAGAGTCTCCACATTATCCCTTCCGAGAATCTGTGGGGTTTTGGAAGAGGAGCGTCGTTTTAAATCGAAAGGCTCCCCTCTCTTCTTCCCCATCAGAACTCTCAAGTCTCCCTTCTCTAGAAACCCTCCCCCTTTGAGAATTCGTGCCATGGCGTCCCAATCCAACCATCAAGACTCCAACTCGGTCTCCCGAAGCAGCCAGTCTCCATCCCAATCCTTGAAAGGGATGCCCAGCTCCTCCAATGCCAGCAGCGTCAGGATAATCGAGAGGGCTGCGTTCGTCGATGCCGTGGTGGCGAAGCCGGAGGGCCGGCAGGCCTCTGCCCAGGCCGATCGGCCTATGGCAGGCCGGCCGGCCGGCCTCCCCTCATCGTCGCTCGAGCTCGCCTTCAGGCAGAGCCTCCCTCCTGAGTCCCAAGGAGGAGGGCCAAGGGAGTTCACTGCCGAACACGCCCCGAAGGCCAACTACGGGACTTTTGTCCCCAAAAGAAGGCCATCGGGAAGCGCTTCGTCACCTCCCCATCCAAGAAGGAGATCGTCCGCTCTTCCTCTCCACCTCGCTGGAGTTCTCGCCGCAGTACACGCTGCGAAGTCCTAGCCCTCCACGCTGGAGCGGCCCGGGCATCGGGAAGGGGCTCTTTCTAGCCCCTAAGAAACCCGATGAGGGGAGGAAACGCTTTATGGTGCCTCCACCCATCCAAGGGCCTCCCGGGCAGATGGAGTGGTCCGATGAGGAGGAGGAGGACGTGGAGGAGCTGAGGAGGAAGCTCGCCGCGCTGCAGCTCAAGGTTAACAATATGGACGAGCGCGTGGCGGAGGCGGTGATCGGGCAAATGGAGGCCGAAGACAAGATCGAGGTCCTCCGTAAGGTGAGGACCTGGTGTGTCTGAGGACCGGTGGATGGTCGCTTCCTGGTGTGATGAGTGATTGACAACGTGGTGTGGATTGACGTTTCCCTTGGCTCAAGTATTGCAGGTGTAGAATGCGGCTTGGTTGCATTGGTGCAGGTAAAGAACAGGCGCGAAAGGTCTTAGCCATGGCGGCCTCCAAGGAGCGGAGAGACAAGTAGGCTTGGTTCGAGGGACCCGGTCGCCAAATGGATCAAGTGCGGTTCACATGCTGGCAAGAACGAGCAAGGGGGCGTGGTTCCAATGCGAGGTAGCGGCTCACAACCGAAGCTCGTACGCGGACGAGAAGCCGGTGCAAGGTGGCGGCTAACGACCGAAGCTTGTACGCGGGGTTTGGTGATTTGGCCACAAAATCATCGGTGGACGGTTTCCCTTGGTTTGGGCCTCAAAACCAAGGACCGAGGACTCGACGTGGTGAAGATGGGCTGCTGGGCCAAGTGTGGCTGCCAGGGGCGGTTTAACCGGCTCCCCCTGGGCCGGCCCAAAAACGGCGTCGAGGAGCTTCGATCCGGAGGACACGCGGCGTGACTGCAAGTCTTGCGTCGGAGGGAAGCTACCTTGCGGTGGAAGGTGTCCCAGCCAGAAAATATCTGAAAACCAAATGTGATTGAATTCATGGTTATGTGATTGAGTTTGTGCTGCTCATCTTTGTGCCATGATTTGAATCCACGAGCTCTCTTTTCTTTTTCTATTTTTGGAGTTATTTTCGGAGCTATTTTTGGGGGATTTTCGTTCTTCACTTCCTAGGGTGTTTTCTCTCGGATTTCTTTGGCGGATTCACGTATGAGTGCCTTGTGCCTCTTTTGCTGGTGATCTCTTGCCCTCAAACGCCGGGAATCGCTTTGGATTTGAAGTTTTCGGGATGAACTCGAGGTCATGGTGTTCTTCACGAGATTTGAGATTCGGGAGTTCTAGCGAGTTAGAGGCCGAGATCTTTTGGGAAAACACTCCACTGGAGGTCTATATCATCTAACCAAAATCTTGCCTCAAGAGCTCAAGCGGTTTGGGAGATCCACTTTCGACTTGACTTTTTCCCGAGGTTCCCAGGCCAGGGCGGTTTAACCGCCCCCTGACCCGGTTTAACCGCCCCCCCTGGGTGTGTTGGATCGAGTCTTGTTTCGGTTCGTTTTGTGTTCGTTTCGATCGATTCGAGTTCCGCTGCGTGTTTCTTGTTCCTAGGGTCAGTAGCTTGACAGTGGCTACGTGATCTTGGCAAGATTGCTTTCGGAGGCATCGGAGTTGATTTGGGAGAATAACCGGATTGGTTGGAAAGAATTTTTATCGGCTCCCATTCACTCCCCCCCTCTCTGGTCGCCGTTTCGGTCCTTCATAAGGCAATGACCTCTAAGGTCAAGTGCCTTGCGAAGGCCACCGGAAATGCACACCTTTATCGCCCAAAGGAGGAGTAGTTTAGGCTAGGAATAGTTTAGTTTTTGGGTGCTTGATTTAATTTCCCTTTGATTTATTTCCTTCAAATTTCCTTTGTATTCAGCACCCCCATACTTTGTTTACCCTTTTTGGAATAAAATAAATTTATTTATTTGAAAGAAGTGACTCATATAAAAAAATGAAATGAATGGTTGGTGCACACTTGTGTGCCAACCAACCCCTCGAACTAAACTTCCAGTGAAGCACGCAGAAACTCAAACGTACTGGAGGTTTACTGGTCGCTGGCCAAGGCACGACACGACCTGGCACAATGCCAGGCCGGCCGGCCTCATGCTGCTGCCTCTCGAGGAGATCCCATGTCCGCTGCGTAATCCTGCAAATCACATACACGAGGAACCTGAACCGGGATGCCTGGCAACAAGGCCAGGTCGGCCGGCCTATTCCTGGCTAAATAAATTTAAAACTCGATCAAAATTCATGAAAGTGAACACCTACGCATGACACATTGGATATACATGAGATATTTGTTGAGAAATTATTTCATTACCTTGGAACTTTTATAGGAATATCTGATTCTTGTTAATTGATCCTTACGATATGATGATTTGAGAAGTTGAACCGTCCGACTCAAGGTTTTGGCAATTGTTTTTTTTAAATAAAACTTAAGGCAACCCTTGTTATCATCAACTTGAAATGTCCTATCCAACGCCATATAACAAATTCAAGTTGAAGTTTCCACATAGCCATCTTCTAAATTTTGAGCTTGCTCGAATTGTTTGCTTTCATGTTCATGCTATCTTGTTCATCATGGCCATTCACGCACACGTGCAACAATAAAGTCCAAATTGTCAAAGCTCTTCATCCCCCTGAAAAAAAGGAGGAGAGAAAAAAATGAAGAAGGGAATGATACACTCCTCATCTTCAAAAAAAAAAAGAAGAAAGAAAAAGGGGAAAGATGAAAGATGCTTGAACAAGGACTCCAACATCAAGTACACAAGCACTTGGCTAAGATTTATCAGTGGTATGAACGATTAGACAAGCTTTTCGATCTTGCAAAATAAATGAAGAAGAGTGAGCAACTCCGATCCCAAAAACTCCACCTCAAAAAGTAGGAATATGAGAGGCTTGATTCTAAGCCATGGTGAGGATCCAAACACTATGAGTGATCGAGAGATGTTGAGAAATAACAAGGGTATGCCTCGCTTTCTTTATAAAATTATCAAAAACTCCAAATACCATGAGGAAGAAGTGTTAGGCCGATCAAGGAGTTATTCTAAGACTCAATTGATGAAGATGAGGGTGTTAGCCACCGGAATTCAAGGTATGAAAGAAAACTCAGAGATATGACTTGTGTATGCCTTGAGTTCATGAGCCTGATCTTGCTAAAGTCCTGATAATTTAATTCATTCTTTGCTAAGGGACTAGCAAAGTTCAGGCAGGGGGCGTGTTGGTGGTCGTTACGATACCCGCTTACCTTGTGCTTCCTGGTGGGTCCAGTTAGAAACGTTCTAGGCTAGTCGCGTCTACCGTTCCTTGGATTCGATATCCAGGTTCTTACTCCCCTGGTGAAAGGCTACATCGTACTCCGTGTGCTTGCGGATTTAGTTAGGCTAAGGAGTGCCATCACCCACTCGGTTTCAGACCAGGGTGAGCGTCATCGTCCCAAGGGTGTATCCTCCGAAGAAGAACGCAAATCGCAGTACCCACTATAGGTACCACCGCCAACTCCTATGCTCCTATCCATCCATGTACCCGCCACAAGTACGGTGTGGGACCCCCTCGAGAGCAGGGGTCTCCCGGCACCTCAATCAAAGACCGAGTTGTTAAAGTATGCTCACCCCCGCCAAGTTTCCCAAAAACACCTTCTCCTGCCGGTTTTATCCCCACACACGCCAAGAATCCTAATCCACAATATCCCATACACATGCAAGCAGCATAGCATTCATATATAGTAGTAGGCAGTCAAGGAATCAGGATATATAAATAGGCTATGCATGGCTCAATCATCATCATCATATAAGCAAAGCGCTAGAATTCTACTTAGCAATGCCTAATAGGTTAAAGAATTAGGATGGACGTGAACTTGGAGCATGGTCCTTAGTCTCTTCATCTTCAGCGTAGTCGACGTCGTCGAAGTAGTCAAGTAGTTGAAGTAGTCCGGGTCCTCTAGAGATCCTATAATACGGATACATAAATAAATATCGACCACTACTAGCAAATGAAATCCAAACGAGAACCAATAGACATCCAAATAACAGCAAACACTATTCTATCGTGTTCGTCATGATTTTAGAAAAATACTGAAACTGGTTTCATATTTTTCTAAGCTACGGTTGATTTATTATGATTTTCCGAAGTTTAAATCCATTTTTGAGATTAATAAATCAATCCGAAAAAGGGAGTAAAAGTTAGATCACAAGTTAGCAGCTCGGAGGTGTCAGTCCTCAGCCCAGGGTTAGACCGCGAGTCGAGCAGGAAAGCAACGGTCTAGGGTTGATGACATCATCACGGACTCTGGTGATGTCATCATTGACTTGGTCAAAGTTGACTAAGTTAACGGTCAGAGGGTCACGACCTTGGTCAACGGGTCAAGCTAGGGTCAACGGGGTAAGACTGATGGGTTAACGGCTATCGGGTCCCACATGTCAACATGCGGGCCCCGTCGGTCAGGTGGGTCCGGGCTGTCAGTCAGTGGGTTCCACAAGTGGAGCCACTGCGTGACGGGTCACTAACGAGTTAGCCACGTGGCGGTCACATGACTAAGACGCGAGCGCCACTTGGCTTGGTCTGAGATGACGGGCTCGATTTTAGGAACCTAACGCAACTGGTCTCGCGTCGATCGGAGTTAGGATGGAAAAGATATAGATTTTCCAAGGTTTAACCCTTTATAGATATTTAGAAAAAGAATTTATTAAAGAATAAAGTCCTTTCTTAAAACTACAGGGGGTTTCCTGCAAGATTGCCAAGGTGAAAGGGCTTGGTTGCGAATCTGGAAAAGGTTAGGGGCCTTGATGCAAAAGAACCAGGGGTTTAAAAGGTAAAAGGGGTGGCCAGGGACCTTTTTGCAAAAGGGCAGAAGTGGAAGGACCTATTTGTAAAAGTCTAGGGACCTTTTTGTAAATTCCCAAGGACCTATTTGTAATTTTAGAAAAAGTTTAGGGGCCTAACTGCAAAAGTGCAGTGGGGCCGGCCTGTGCTGACGTCATCATGGGCCCGGATGACGTCAGCGTTGACCGGTCAACGCTGACCCTGTCAACGGTCAACCTCGGTGGGTCCCACGTGTTAGCCGAAGGGCCTTTACGCGATTAAAGGAAACCCAGGGGTTTACCGGTGAAATTACAAGTGCTAAATTGTGAATAATCTAGCCAGGGGTTTTCAGAAAAAAGAACAAAGACAGAAGGGCCGATCTGCGATTAAAAGAAAGTCTAGGGGTGTTTCTGCAAAGTTACAGGGGCGATGTGGCAGGGCGGGGTGGAGTCTGCGGGGCGGCCTACGCAAGAGCGCGACGCGTGGCGTCCGGCCGGGTGGACTCAGTCCACCGCGGACCGAGCCAACAGTTCACCGTGGACCGGATCCAGGGATCCATTTGTGGCCGGCCAGGGAAAAGAGAAGGGCGGTCGGGATCTTTTGTGGCCGGATCGAGTGGAACGCGGTGTGGCTCCACCCGCGTCGCGACGCGTGGCTAGGGGCTGCGAGCGGCGGAGCGCGGCTTTTTCCCCCTCCCTTCCGCCATGTAACCAGGGGAGGCTCGCCGAAGATGGCCCTCCCGGCGGCGCTAGGGCTCGGATTGATCCCAAAACCGCCGCTGGGGCCCAAAGCATCACGGCGAGAAAGCTGGTCATGAACAACCCCGGCAAAGTTGACCGGAACGACGAGGCCGCACGGGCGACGCACGGGCGGCGTCGGCGTGCACTTGGAGCCGCGCAAAGGCGCGTTTCCCTCGACTTGTTCATGCCCAGGGGGATTGCATGGGGCAAAGCGAACACGTTGATGCCCAAAGGCCTAGCGAGAAGCGCGGCGGCGACGGTGGCGCTCGGAGCTCGATGGGGAAGGCCCGATGGTGCTCCGTTGGCATGGTCAAGGACGGCGTGGGTTTAGGCTCGGCTAGTGGAAAGGTAAAGGTGCGACCTTGCGGCTACGGTTTTGTGCACGGCCCATGGCTCGGCCATGGCCGGCACGGCGGTGGATAAAGACAGCGGCGGCCGTGCGCACGGGCATCTAGGTGGCTGCGGCGCGAGCGGACGCACGGGATCCGGGTTGGCCAGGCTAGGGAGATCAAGGCGGCGTCGGTGAGGCAGAAGCTTGCGTGCGCAAGAACGGAAGCGCGCAGGGCGGCAGCTTCAGTGCGGCGGGGCGACGCCGACGCGGCTCAACCCTGGCCGATCCCGGCGACAAGGCCCGGGATCGGTGCTAAACGGTGTGGGACGCAAGTTCAACGGTGAACGAGCTCACGGCTTGGATCCTAGGGTTAGCTAGGGCAAGATCTACGCCGAGGACAGGGGCGCACGGCGAGCGCCCGACGAATTGCCACAAAGGCGGCATTCGTCGCGCGGTCGGGATTAAGGCTCTGGTTCGGGTCGGCGTCGACGGAAACCTGCACAAGAAGATGCTCGGCACGAAGGCCAAGCCACACGCACAGATAATGGGCTGGCTTGGGTGGCTTTGGCTAGCCTAAGGAGATCTCGCCGGTGGTGACCCGGCCGGACAGCAGGAGGTCAGGGAAGAGGGGGAACGGGACGTGCTCACGTTGGGGCGACGGTGGAGTCGTGGCCGGCTCGAAGCGGTGCAGGAAGGCGGCGAGGAAGCAGGGCGCGGCTTGCGGTTCACAGGCTCAGCGGCTCCGAGCGTCGGCGTCCTCCGGCGGTGACTCGTTGCCAGGCGGCTGCGACTCCTCTCCCTTGTAGCGTCGCGGGTTCGCGTCCGGCTTCAGCTTGACAACGAGGGTGGTCCAGGCCGCGGCGGTGGAGCGCGTGCAGAGAGTGCGGCGCTGAGAGGAAGGAGAAAACAAGGAGAAGGCAAGGCAGCGGCGCGGACCGGGAGGAAGGAGAGCGGCTGCGGTTTATAAAGGAGCTACGGCTAGGGTTTGGGCACACGCGGGGTCCTGTGGAGCTGGCGGTCTTCTTCGGCGTCCGTGCCCGCGGAGGGATACGCAGCGGAATCAGAGCGGCTACGCGCGGTAACGTGCGATCAACGCGCGCACGTGGGGCAGGGCGGACGGTCTTTCTGGAAAGGGGAGGGCGCCCGTGACGCGACGGGGCTGAGGTGGGGCGATGAGATTTGACGGCGCGGGCTTGGTTGAGCGGAGGTGGCGGCGACGCTGGAAAAGCATAGGAGCGGCGGAGCGCTGTGCTGGCAAGCGGAGAAGGAAGAGGAACAGAGAGAGGGATGGCTGACGTGTGGGGCCCGCTTGTCGATGGAACAGATGAAGAGAGACGCCGGGTGGAGAGCTGGGCTGGAGATGGTTAGATGGGCCGGCTGGGTTGGTTCGGCCCGAGTGAAGGAGGTGGCTAGCAGGTTAACAGGCCGAGGCCTGGGTTAGACAGGTAGGCCGGGCTGGTTCAAGAGTTAAAGGGTCAGAGTTAGACTTAGGTCTGGGTTGGCTGGCCCAAGTTAGGAGTTAGGGATTAGTTAGGTTTTTAGTTTATATTTAAAATGGAATTTCAAATATAAACTACACTCAACAAATTCAAACAAATCCAAATGGAATTCAACAATTCTAGATAAAATTCAAATCACACATGCTTTGTCATGAAAAATATTTTATGCACAATTTTATTACTAGAAGTTTAGAGATAGCAATTAACTTAAGTTGCACATTGTTTCATGGCTCACAACAATTCAATCAAAAATTTTTGAAATCCTGATTTTTCAATACAAGTAACAGACTGCAAATTTGCGGGATGTTACACGTGATCGCAAGGTTTGCGTCGGATGGAAGCAAGCTTGCGGTGGAAGGTGTCTGAAGGACCGATTAGGCGACCAGAGAGGGGGGGAGTGAATGGGAGCCGATAAAAAATTTCTTTCAAGATCCGGCTTCTCCCAACTCAATCCAAATCCAATGGACTGACCTTGCCAAGATCACGCAGCTACTGTGAGGCTACTGACCCTAGGAACAAGATCAACGCAGCGGAACTCGAATCGAACAAATCCAACAAGAATCGAACGAAAACAACCCAAAACAACAACTCTCGGCCAGGGGCGGTCACACCTCTCTCCAGGGGCGGTTGCACCGCCCATGCCTAGCACATCAGCCAGGGGCGGTCACACCGGTATCCGAGGGCGGTAGCACTGGTCCTGCCACACAGCATGGGAAAACCTCAAACTCAAGGTCAACTCGCAAACGGATCTCCCAAATGGTTCGGAGTCTTGAGACGAAACTTTGGGTAGATGATATACACCTCAAGGAGAGGCTATGCCCCAAAAATCTCGGCCTATAACTCCCTATAACTCCAGGAATTTCAAATCTAGCGAAGAACACACCCACCATGTGTTCATCCGAGATCTTCAAATCTAGGCCGATTCTCGGCGTTTGGGGGCAAGGGATCACCAAGAAAAGAGGCACAAGGCACTCATGCGTGATTCTCCCAAAGAAATCCGAGAGAAAACGGGCTAGAAAGTGAAGAACGAAAATCGCCCAAAAATGGCTCCAAAAATACCTCCAAAAATAGGAAAAAGAAAAAGAGCTCGGGAATTCAAATCATGGCACAAAGATAAAGTGATTAAGCTCAATCAACCAACCATGAATTCACCTATACAAACTATGAATGATTCAAAATGGTTCTAGGTGGAGAGGATGAAGGGGAAGGGAAACTAAACAAGCCAAATGAAAAATAACTAGAGAGATAACAGCCACCACCCCTAGGGGGTCTATTATATAGTCCAAATGGTGGTGCACGAAAGACTAAACTACCCCTAAGCGATACATACCCTCAGGGGCGAATATGACATTTTCCGCGAAGATTTTTTCGGCTGGGACACCTTCCACCGCAAGCTAGCTTCCCTTAGACGCAAGCCTTGCGATCACGCCGCGTGTCCTCCGGATCGAAGCTCCTCGACGCTCACGGGCGACCTGCCCAGGTGGGACCGGTCTGAATGTCAAATTTTCCCCTAAGGGGTATGTATCACTTAGGGGTAGTTGTGTCTTTTAGGCACCACTAGGTGGACTATATATTAGACCCCCTAGGGGTTGGTGGCTGCCATCTCTTTGGTTTTCATTTTCTCTTTGGCTTGTTTATTTTCCCTTCATCCTTTCCATCTAGAACTTGATTTGAATCATTCATGGTTTGTATAGATGAATTCATAGTGATGTGATTGAGTTCAAAGTATTCATCTTTGTGCCATGATTTGAATTCCCGAAGCTATTTTTCTTTTTCCATTTTTGGAGCTATTTTCGGAGCTATTTTTGAGGGATTTTCGTTCTTCACTTTCTAGCCCGTTTTCTCTTGGATTTCTTTGGGGGAATCATGTATGAGTGCCTTGTGCCTCTTTTCATGGTGATCCCTGGCCCCCAAACGCCGAGAATCGGTCTAGATTTGAAGTTTCCCGCATGAACTCGTGGAGGGTGTGTTCTTCGCAAGATCTGAAATTCCTAGGGTTGTAGAGGGTTTGAGGCTGAGATTTTTGGGGCATAGCCTCTCATTGAGGTGTATATCATCCACCCAAAGTTTCGTCTCAAAAGCCCAAGCCGTTTGGGAGATCCTTTCGAAAGTTGACTTTGCGCTTGGGTTTTTCGCGCAGATCCGCGCAGGAGCAGTGCAACCGCCCCTGGAGAGCGATGCAACCGCCCCTGGCAGTGTGGTACCTAACCAGGGTGGTGCAACCGCCCCTGGAGTGCGGTGTGACCGCCCCTGGCCGAGAGAAGTTGATTTGGTTCGTTCTTGTTCGACTTGTGTTTCATTTGTTCGATTCTTGTTCCGCTGCGTCGATCTTGTTCCTAGGGTCAGTAGCTTCTCAATAGCTATGTGATCTTGGCAAGGTCGGTCCATTGGATTTGGAGTGAGTTGGGAGAAGCCAGATTTGGGAAAGAATTTTTATCGGCTCCCATTCACTCCCCCCCCCCACCTCTGGTGGCCTAATCGGTCCTTCAATTGGTATCAAAGCCGGTTACAGGTCTTTGCGACTCTAACCAGTCCAAGATCCAAAGATGGCATACCAAGATCGAGGTTCCGGGCCTCCACACTTTGATGGGAAGAACTATCAGAATTGGGTCGCGCGTATGGGCGCTTTCTTGTGATGCAAAGGAAAGTTGTTGTGGGATGTGACGAAAGATGAACACTATGTCAATCCCACCAACTTAGATGCCTAGGATGCGAGAGATAAGTTCGAGGCCAACGCTAGGGCTGTCGATTACTTGTTTCGTGCTTTGTCGACAGAGGAGTTTGAGCGGGTTTTGGGCGAGGACCTAGCTAGCCAGATTTGGCAGAAGCTCAAGGTAGCCCACAGTGGTGATAGCCATGTGAAGGCTAGGCTTTTCTCAGTGTATCGTAGAGAGTATGAGAACTTTGAGCATTTGCAGGGTGAGTCAGTTGATGCTATGTTTCAGCGCTTTACTGCCATAGTCAACAACATCACCCAGCTCCCATACTCGGATCATGACAGAGCTATCAAGCTCTTGCAAGCACTTGATCAGACCGTGTGGGGAGCGAAGGTTAATGCAATCATGGAGTCGGCTAATTATGAAACTTTGAGAAACGATGAGCTTTTCTCCAAGTTGAAGTCTTCTGAGGTTGATCGACAGCTTATTGCCAAGGCTAAGGGTCTGACTGATTCTCATAGTCTGGCTCTAGTCGGTGGCTCGAGATATGGATAGGCTAATACTTCCATACATTTTGCTTTGTCTTCTCTCGTGTCTCTTCTAGATGAGGAGTATGAGGTGCTGAGCGAGGAGGATCTCGCGTTGCTCACGAGGAGGTTTGAGTGCATGTACCAGAACCGGAAGGGTTCCAGGCGCGCGGGGAGTACGTGCTACCGGTGCGGCAAGAAGGGCCACTTCATCGCCGAGTGCCCGGAGGAAATCAAGAAACGCAAGCACCGCCCGCGAGACGAGCACAAGCACCGCTCCAAGGACGAGTACCACTCCAAGCACAAGAACAAGGAGGAGAACACCGACACTTCATCGAGCTCGAGCAGCGAGGATGAAGACCGCGGCCACCGCAAGGAGAAGAAGCACATGAACCGCAACCTCAACGGGCTTTCCTGCACCACTGTGAACTACTGCACCATGGCGCATGATTCCAAGAACGTCTCCGACTACGACTCCGACTCTGACTCCGAGGATGTGGTATTGACCGATCCCACCTCTTTGCGTAAGGAGATTGCTAGGCTAGAGCAGTTGGTCGATAATCGTGATGATGTGCTTAGAAAGACCAACAAGGAGAAGAGAGAGTTTAGGTCTTTACTAGGAGAGTCCAAGGAAAGAATAGCTGAGCTTGAGGCCTTACTTTCTGAGACTAGAAAGAAGGCGATGGATTTTGAGTCTTTGCTTTGTGAGTGTAGCAAGAGGATAGCTGGGCTTGAGTCTGAGATTGGTGTGTTGAAAGATGCTCCTGTTGTTTCTGATGAGACTGAATGCTCTTTCTATGATGTGCATCTTGCTGATTTGGTAGCTCTTAAGGACAAACACATGACATGCCTTGATGAACTAGAAGGTGCTAGGGTTGAGCTTCCTGAGTTCAAGTCTATATCATCTTTGTTTAGTGCTTGTACTTTTTGTCCTACTTTGCATGCTCAGTTGCTTGAATCGCGTACCGTGATTAGTTCTTTAGAGGCTGAATTGAAATCTTCTATTGCAAATTCTTGCTCAGCTTGTGATGTTGTTGCTTTGAGGAATGTTGAGCTGGCACAATCTGTAGATCTTTTGCAAGATGAGAATGATGAGTTGCGTCAGTGTTTGGGTTGGTTGTCTGGTCATGAGCCACAGCTTAAGATGTTGATTGCTGGGTTTAAGAGAGCTGATGGTCATGGTCTGGGTTCTCGGAAGTTTGGTGAGTGCAGTGATGAGAAAGAGAAAGAGAAACCCAACTCTACCACGAACATCCCACCAAAGAACAGCTTCACACCCAAACCCAACCACCTGTTGAACAAGCTTGACACCACTCCAGATCCTCCCAAGTTTCCCCCAAAGACAAACAACATCCAGAAGAGAGTGACCTTTGTGAGGAGTGGGGTTTACCAGCAGAGAGAGAAGCCATAGCCGAGAGAAACCCCAAAGCCAAAACCAGTCCGCTTCCGTTGTGATCATTGTGGAAGGGATGGTCACCTAGAAGAGTTTTGTTGAAAGAAGAAGAGAGAAGTGAGACGTGAGAAGGAGTTGGGGAACAGGGACAAGTACTACTCTTCCCATAATGTGCCTGTGTCTCGTTCACCCTTGCCTAGGAGAGAGGGCTTTGTGCGTATAGTTCCTTCGTTGAGTTGTCGCGGTGTTCCAGCTCGTGGGGAGTTTGCTAGGCGGCCTACTGTTCGTGGTCAGTTTGGTGCAGGGAGGTTTGACCGTAGCTTTGAGGCTAGGAGAGAGTCGAGGCCACATTTTCCCCCGCGTGGTGCTAGAGGTCCGATGGTGAGAGACAAGAGGGTTTCACGTGGTAGTGCTGATTTTGCTAACCCCTCTTTTGAGCAGATGGCCCGACACTGGTTTAACTCTTTCTGTGCTAACCCCAGTGTCGAGTCGTTCGCTTATTCTCGTTCTCGCTTTTGATTGTGCAGGTGGGAGGCTTGGAGAACTTTTCGTTGATGGATTCTGGATGTTCGAGACACATGACAGGTAATAGGAAGTGGTTCTCCAGCCTCACACCGGTGGTGTCCAGGCAATACATCACTTTTGGGGATAAGGGTAGAGGTAGAGTGCTGTCTGAGGGTGTGATTCAGCTTCTTGATGAGGGTTATGAGGTTCGGTTTAAGAGTGGTGATTCTCGAATTCTTGATTCTCGAGGTGATCTTGTTTGTATGATTATTCCCGAGGGACAGATTTTTCAGTGCTGATTGTTCTTGATCTTTTGGTCCTTCATGGTGTTTGCTGACTGGTACTTCTTCTGAGCTTTTGGGCCATGTGTGCTTTGATTTACTCACACGCTTGAGTGCTCTTGATCTTATCCGAGGATTGCCCAAGCTCAAGTTTGAGAAAGATTTGGTTTGTGCACCTTGTAGGCATGGTAAGATGGTTGCTGCTTCTCATCCACCTTTGACTGATGTGATGACTGAGTGTCCAGGGGAGCTTTTGCATATGGACTTGGTTGGTCCCGCCCGCGTTCGTTCAGTTGGTGGGAAATTGTATGTTCTTGTTGTGGTGGATGACTATTCTCAGTATGGTTGGGTGTTTTTCTTGGCGACTAAGGATGAGACTATTGATTTTGTTCAAGATCTGATTTTGATGTTAAAAAACGAGAGTAATGGTGGTGCCATGAGAGCTATACGCAGTAACAATGGTACGGAATTTAAGAACACTCGTTTTGATGCCTTCTGTCGTGATCTTGGTCTTGAACATCAATATTCTTCGCCATATGTTGCTTGCCAAAATGGAGTTGTTGAGAGGAAGAATCGGACTCTTTGTGAAATGGCAAGGACGATGCTCGATGAGCATAGGACTCCTAGGAAATATTGGGCCGAGGCAGTGAACACAGCTTGTCATGTTTCAAATCGGATTTTCCTTCATGCTTTCAAGAAGAAAACTTGCTATGAGCTTTTCCATGGTCGTTCCCCATGTGTCAGTCACTTTCGGGTGTTTGGTTGCAAGTGTTTCATTCTGAAGAAAGGAAATTTGGACAAATTTGAGTCTCGTTCGATGGATGGAATTTTTCTTGGTTATGCTAATCACTCTCGAGCATATCGTGTGCTCAATCTTGAAGCTAACCAAATCATGGAGACTTGCGAAGTCACTTTCGACGAGACCATTCCGTGTAGCTCTTCTGTCTTTGAGTGTGCAGGTGATGACGAGTTGGGACAGTCCATCTTTGAGGAAGAACAAGTTGATGAGGAAGATGACGAGGAGAATCATGCACCGTGTGGGGATCTTGTACCTTCTACTTCCACTACTACCACGATGTTCGACGACGGCCCCTCTGCTACACCTTCATCGAGTCACGCACATGATCGAGTTCAAGTGGAAGCTGATGTTGAGGGGGAGGCAATCTCGAGGCGAGAAGCTCCCCGGCTGGTACAGAGGGATCATCCACCTTCGAAGATCATCAGAACTTGGATGAACGCACTACACGGTCGAGGTCACAGAACATCTCTCATTTCGCTCATTCTGCTTTTGTTGCGTCTTTCGAGCCAAAAATGTTCGACACGCTTTATCTGATTTTGATTGGGTCAATGCCATGCATGAAGAGCTTGAAAATTTTCTAACCTAGATATCGAATCCAAGGAACGGTAGACGCGACTAGCCTAGAAATTTTCTAACCGGATCCACCAAGGAGAAAAAGGATAAATGGGTAGAGAGCTTGACTTTAGTTAGCTACTCGTTACCCCAGACAAACTATCGATACCTAACCTGATCTGCTTCAACGGCTAGAACGGGAAGAACTCAGAACGGGGTGAGAGAGGGGTTCTTCCGGGCTCAGCACTACTGTTATGAGTACACCCGAACGTGGTGGAATACAAAGGATGGACAGGGCTGTCACCACCTGCCGCCTACCACTGCAGTTCCGTGGGGTGCAACACAACATGAGATGACTAGCCAGCACAGGCACCACGCCTAAGCTTTCAGTCACTGACCTCCACCCAACGCGAAGGGCTATAGAGGAAACCCCAAACAAGAGTCGTTGTTACTCGCGCAGACTCAGGTACCCGCAGATCAAAGATAAATATGATAACTTGCTGAAAGTAAGTTGTAAACTAGCGAAGTACTAAAGACAAGGGACCGAGGACTTACTGAAGATAACTCCTGAATATATTCCTCGGGGGCGGAAATGTCGAGACGAGACCGAGAGAGAAATCCCGGACTCTCTCTACAAAGCTCGGCTGTCACCCGAGCAACTCACCCACTCTCTCCCTACTCTACTCTAAAGATGAGAACTCAAACTCACTAAGCTACTCTTCTCTCCTTTGGATGAATTGATGGATGCCCTCTCAAGGTGAGGAAGGGTCCCTTTTATAGCTTCCAGGGGCGGTTGCAGGCGTCAAGTGTAAGCTAATGCTCTGCTTAACTGCCACGCGAAGGGGGACAGGTGGCAGCCTCTGGGGGAGGCCGGCCGGCCTAGGCCACGCCGATCGGCCTGGCCTTGCTGCCCCGTGGCACCGCCTTCTTCAGGGACGCTCTGGATTGCACCCTGAGGTCGGTAACGGTTGCATTGGATTGAAGCCGTCCGAGAATCCCATGTTGGTGGGCCCTTCAATCCATGCAAATTTAGCTTAGGCCTTTCGGTTCTTTGGATCAAACCGACGTTGATCGCACGTCTCATGATCATCTGACTTGTGTTTGTGATCATCTGGATCAAGGACGTGGCAGTTAGCCACAGAAGGGGGCCGGCCGGCCTGGCTTTGTGTCAATTCTGGCTCCTCTTTTGCTTGCTTGCTCCTGCACTCACAAATTATACAAAACTTGTGGAACTCATTAGAAATAATCAATTTTACTTTGTTATGAGCAAGGTGAGCCTGAAATGTGACGGAATGTTGGTGGTGAAACCGTATCCTAACGACCACCAACACGCCCCCCTACCTGAACTTTGCTAGTCCCTTAGCAAAGAGTGAATTAAACAACCGGGACTTTCGCAAGGGCAGGGTCATGAGTTCAAGGTATACACAAGTCATATTTCTGAGTTTTCTTTCATACCTTGGATTCTGGTGGCTAACACCCTCATCTTCATCAATTGAGTCTTAGAACAACTCATTGATTGGTCGAGCACTTCTTCCTCTTGGCATTTGGAGTTTTTGATAATTTTATAATGAAAACGAGGCATTCCCTTGTTATTTCTCAACATCTCTCAATCACTCATAGTGTTTAGATCCTCACCTGGGCTTAGAATCAAGCCTCTCTATTTTATATGGTGGAGTTGTGGAGATGTTGCTCACTCTTCTTTATTTATTTTGCGAGATCGAAGATCTTGTCTAATCATTCCTACTACTCATACATCTTGGCCAAGTGCATGTGTACTTTGATGGTTGAGTCCTTGTTCAAGCATCTTTCATCTTTCCCCTTTCTCTTTCTCTCTTTCTTTTTTTTTCTTCTGAAGATAAGGAGTGTATCATTCCTTTCTTCATCATTTTTTTTCAGGGGGATGAGGAGTTTTCGACAATTTGGACTTTATTTATGCTCGTGTACGTGTATGGCCATGATGAACAAGATAGCACGAACATGAAGGCAAGTAATTCGAGCAAGCTCAAAATTTAGAAGGTAGCTATGTAGAAGTTTCAACTTGAACTTGGTATATGGCTCTGGATAGGACATTTCAAGTTGATGATAACAAGGGTTGCCTTAAATTTTATTTTCAAAAACAATCTCCAAAACCTTGAATCGGATGGCTCAACTTCTCAAATCATTATATCATAAGAATCAATTAACGAGAGTCAGGCGATCCTAATGAAAGTTCCAAGGCAATGAAATACATTCTCATGAAATATCACAAGTGTATCCAAGGTGTCATGCATAGGGGTTCAATTTCATGAATTTTGATCAAGTTTAAACATTATTTAGCTAGGAATTTTATTTGGATCAAAATCACGAAGAGGGCAAATGTAGGGGTTGCAAACCGTGTCCTGGAGTCGAGTCGACGACGTTGGCCACGGGCCCAGGCCGATCGGCCCAGTAGAGGCCGGCCGGCCTGGCCTTGCAGCCAAACGTCCCGATTCAGGTTCCCCGTTCATGTGATTCGCGAGATTACGCAGTGGGCACGGGATCTCCTCGAACGGCTTCAGCAGGGGGCCGGCCGGCCTGGCCTAGGCCGGCCGGCCTGGCATGGTGCCAGATCTGGTCGTGCCTTGGCCAGTGACCAGTACAGCTCCTGTACATCGTTTTTCTGCGTGCTTCACTGAAAAATTAGTCCGAGGGTTTGGTTGGCACACAAGTGTGCACCAACCATTCATTTTATTTTTTTCTTTTATATATGAGCCTCTTCTTTAAAATAAATCAATTTATTTAACTCAAACTTAGGGAAAACAAATGTGGGGGTGCTGCATACAAGGAAAAATGAATGAAGAAATCAAAAAGGGAAATCTAAACTAGCATCCAAAATTCTAAACTAATTCTAAACCTAACTAATCCTCCTTTGGGCGGTAGAGGTGTTCATTGCCGGTTGCCTTCGCGAGGCGCTTGACCTTGGAGGCCATCGCCTTGCGAAGGATCTCTATCTTATCATCGGCCTCCATTTGCCCGATCACCGCCTCCGCCACGCGCTCATCCATATTGTTGACCCTCAGCTGCAGCGCGGCGAGCTTCCTCCTCGGCACCTCTACGTCCTCCTCCTCCTCCTCCTCGTCGGACCACTCCATCAGTCCGGGAGGTCCTTGGATCGGAGGGGGCGTCATGAAACGCTTCCTCCCCACGTCGGGCTTCTTAGGGGCTAAGAAAAGCCCCTTCCCGATGCCTGGCCCTTCCCGGCGTGGAGGGCTAGGACTCCCCGGGGTGTACTGCGGTGAGTACCCTGGTGAGCTGGAGATGAAGAGTGGCACGATCTCCTTCTTGAGCGGCGAGGAGACGGGGCGCTTCTCGATGGCCTTCTTCGGGGACAAAAGTCCCGTGGTTGGCCTTCGGGGCGTCTTGGGCTGCGAATTCCCCTGACCCTCCTCCTGAGGATCACGGAGGGAGGCCCTGCCCAAAGGCGAGCCAGAGACTCGGCGAGGGGAGGCCGGCCGGCCTGCCCCAGGCCGATCGGCCTGGGAGTGTGGCCGCCGGGCCTCCGGCTGCGCTGCGACGACATCGACGAACGCCGCCCTCTCAATGATTTGGACGCTGCTGGAGTTGGAGGATCCCGGTGTCCCTTTCAAGGACTCGGACGGGGAACGGCTGCCGTGAGAGGCCGAGTTGGAGTCGTGGTGGCTGGATTGCGAGGCCATGACTGAGATCTCTCAAAGGAAGGAACGTTTCTGGAGAAGAAGGCTCGAGTGTTCTGAGGGAGAAGAAGAGCGGGGGCCTTTCGTTTTAAAACGACGCTCCTCCCTTCGAAACCCCACAGATTCTCGGAAAGGATAGCACCGAGACTCATTCAAACGAGGAGCGTCTCGAGTCGTGCCGGTGCTGGGCCGGTCGGCCTGGGTGGGGCCGGCCGGCCTGGCTGGGCCGGTCGGCCTGGGTGAGGCCGGCCGGCCTGGCCTTGTCCCGAGAGCCCACGAAATTTTTCGTGCATGCTTCCTTTGCTCTTCTACCAGAAAATCTTTGTGGTTTGGCTAGAAAAAGTTTAAGAAAAGGAAAAGAAAAATAGAAAAGGGAAATCTATCCTAGATAAGGGTCATTTTTAGGTCCCGCCCGGACCTGGACTAGGTATCTCGGTTAGCTCGTAGACGTCCATCTCTCTGAGCTCCGGCATTTCGGATTCGAGAAATATTTTCAATCTTTGGCCATTGGCCTTGAAAGTATTTCCGTCATTATCCTGGAGGGTTATCGCGCCATGATCGGCGGCATCTAAGACTCTAAAAGGACCTTCCCACTTACTTCTAAGCTTACCATGACCAAACAAGCGAATGCGGGAGTTAAAGAGTAATACCTGATCTCCCGCTTTGAAATGCTTGATCTTGATGCGCTTGTCATGCCATCTTTTTGTTCTTTCTTTATATAGCTTGGCATTGTGGTAGGCCTTTTCCCTCCATTCATCCAGCTCGGCCAATTGCATTCTTCTTTTGAGTCCGGCCGTCTGGAGATCCATGTTCCACCTCTTGATCGCCCAATGGGACTTGAATTCTAGCTCAACTGGTAAGTGGCATGTCTTGCCATATACCAGCTGGTAGGGAGTCATCCCTATCGGTGTTTTGAACGCTGTTCTATATGCCCAAAGTGCTTCCGGTAATTTTCGCTTCCACCCTGTCCCCATTGCATTGACCGTCTTCTGCAGAATGTTCTTGATTTGTTTGTTTGATGTTTCTGCTTGCCCGCTGGTCTGGGGGTGATAAGGTGTAGCCACTCGGTGGTCTACTCCTAAGTCGCTTAGGCACTTCCGGAACGTTTTGTCGATGAAGTGTGATCCTCCATCACTGATCACGACTCGAGGTACTCCAAAACGGGGAAAGATGATCTCTTCGAACATCTTCCTTGAATGTTTCGAGTCGGCTGCCGTGCACGGAAGTGCCTCCACCCATTTGGAAACATAATCGACTGCCACCAGGATATACTCACACTGCTCGGATGCAGGGAAAGGACCCATAAAGTCTATTCCCCACACGTCGAAAATCTCCAACTGAAGGTTATTTTGCAGTGGCATAGCATCACGGGCGTTGATATTCCCGTGTCTCTGACACCTGGCACATCTCCGTACGAATTCCTTAGCGTCTCCATACATGGTTGGCCAGAAGAATCCACTCTGCCAAACCTTTGCATGGGTTCGGAAAAGTCCGTAGTGTCCTCCGTACGGTGATGAATGGCAACGATCAAGGATCTTATGTGTTTCCTCATGAGGGATGCATCGTCGGAGTAACCCGTCAGCACAAACTTTGAACAGATAGGGGTCATCCCAAAGGTGAAATCTGCTGAGGTAGATTAGCTTCTTTTTGTCTTCTCCTGGAGGCACATATCCAGTCACCATGAAGTTTACCAAGTTTGCGTACCATGGACTGGATGTGGTGACCTTGAGGAGAGTATCATCTCTGAGATAGTCATTGATCGGAAGATCCGACCCTTGAACCTGCATTCTTGAGAGATGATCTGCCACACAATTATCTGTCCCCTTCTTGTCTCGTATTTCTAGATCAAACTCTTGAAGGAGCAGAATCCAACGGATGAGTCGTGGCTTGGCATCTTTCTTGGTCAAGAGGTACTTTAGTGCAGCATGGTCTGTGTATACTATCACCTTGGCACCAACCAAGTAAGATCTGAACTTGTCCATGGCAAACACCACTGCCAGGAGTTCCTTCTCCGTTGTCGCGTAATTCAACTGAGCTCCGGTCAATGTCTTGCTTGCATAAGATATAGCGTAATGCTGTTTATCCTTGCATTGACCGAGCACTGCCCCGACTGCATAGTCGCTAGCGTCGCACATGATCTCGAATGGAAGATTCCAATCGGGCGGTTGTATGATGGGAGCTGAGATAAGTGCCTTCTTGAGGGTGTAGAAGGCGAGAAGGCAATCTTCGTCGAAGTTGAATGGTGCTTCTTTAGCCAAGAGGCTTGTAAGAGGTCTGGCTACCCGAGAGAAATCTTTGATGAATCTTCGGTAAAAGCCAGCATGACCCAGAAAACTTCGCACACCCTTGACATTCGTCGGGGGTGGTAGTTGCTCGATAACTTCTATTTTTGCCTTGTCAACTTCTATTCCTCTTTCTGACACCTTGTGTCCCAGCACAATTCCTTCTCTGACCATGAAGTGGCACTTTTCCCAATTTAGGATAAGGTGATGCTCTTCGCACCTCTTGAGAACTCTTTCCAAGTGCTCAAGACAGTTATCGAAGGTTTTACCATAGACGGTAAAGTCATCCATGAATACTTCCATGATCTGTTCGATCAGGTCAGAGAATATCGCCATCATACACCGCTGAAATGAAGCAGGTGCATTGCATAGGCCGAAAGACATCCGCCTGTAGGCGAATGTTCCGTAGGGGCAGGTGAAGGTAGTCTTGCTCTGATCATCGGGATGAATGGGAATTTGATGATAACCAGAGTATCCATCAAGGAAGCAGAAAAATGAGTGGTTTGCCAACCGCTCAAGCATTTCGTCGATGAAGGGGAGAGGAAAGTGATCTTTACGGGTAGCTTTGTTAAGCTTCCTGTAATCGATACACATCCTCCATCCAGTAACGGTCCTCTGAGGGATAAGTTCATTCTTCTCGTTCTGGATAACTGTCATTCCACCCTTCTTCGGCACAACTTGAACTGGGCTGACCCATTCACTGTCTTGCACGGGGTAGATTATACCCGCGTGCAGAAGCTTCAACACTTCTTTCTTGACTACCTCCCTCATCGCATCATTCAGCCGTCGTTGATGTTCTCTAGACGGCGTATGGTCCGGCTCCATAGGTATGCGATGGGTGCATAAGCTGGGGTTGATCCCCTTCAAGTCCTGTAGAGAATACCCGAAGACAGACCGGTGCTTCTCTAGGACTGTGATAAGCTGCCGAGTCTCATTCTCTGTCAGTTTGTCACTGATGACGACTGGCGAGCGTCGGTCATTGTGGAGGAAAGCGTATCTAAGTCCAGGAGGCAGCGGCTTCAACTCAGGAGGGGGGTGTTGTGGCTTTTCTTCCTCGTCGAGTTTTATAAAACCGTCCGTTTCTGCCTCTTGGATGAAATGGTTAGCCTCTTCAGCCTGTGAGGACTGAGCTTGCTCTTCTTGAGCGGAGCTAACTGCTTTCTCCACTGGGTCTGTCTCGGATCGGGCCTCTGCGATAGTGTTTATTGACCGCACAAGGCTGACCGGGATGATCTCTTTACCAACCTTGAACTGTATCGTGGCTCGATCATGGTTCGGGTTGGCAAGGTGCTCTATTGGCTGTCCGATCAGGAAGAAGTTGTCACCTCTAGGGATATCGAAAATGTGGAAGTCTAGGAAAATCCTGTTGCGTCCCATGTGTACGGGCACAACACGGATGATTCCTCTGCATTCCATCATCTGGCCGTCGATCCACTTGAGGTGCTTACGGGAGAAGGACCGGGGTTCGTCTGGTTGCACTTGTGATGCGAGTGCACTTGATATGATATTACTCCCGACCTTCGGGTCGTAGGCAACTTCCTGAGAGTCAGTTCCCTCAATAGCGCAATGGAGTACTCTGAAGTTGCGGGTAATTCGGATGATGTCTTCGCAACTTTCAATTTCCTCCGTCCATTCCTTGCTCATGATCGCAGATAAACCCTCGATCTGCGGTACGGCTTCTGGAATGAACGCCTTAGACCTTGAACTTGCGCACACTTGTTCCATGGGCATACGTGATGTATTGCCGATCTCCAAGTACTCTTCTTCTGTAAAGAGCTCGGGAATGAAGTGCGGCAGATCGTCAAGAATAATTTCATGGTCTGAGGACTTGGGGTGTTCGAGCACTTCCTCTATGATCGGAGGAGGCGGATCGAATGTGAGGGCGAGTAGTGGCTGTTTGTCTGTGGGGGTTGTTGGTGGTGTTGGTGGGTCGTCGAAGACGCCAGTGTACTCGGTAGAGTTGAGAACCTTTTCCAAGATTTCTCGTACCTCATCCACTGTCTTGTATAGCACTGACCCTGCGGAGGTGATGTTCAAGAACTGTGCACTCTCCGGCTTCAATGCACCAACAAAATGCTGCATAAGCATTTCCTCTGGAATGTTATGCGGTGGCCCTGAGTTGGCCAATTTTATGAACCGCTCCCACGTGGCTCCAAGTGACTCATTGCCTTGCTGATATGTCATCAACTCAACTCTGAGTTTCAAGATCTTGGAGACAGGGTAAAAGAACAGACAAAACTCGTCCTTCAACTTGATCCAATCTCCGCTAAATCCCCTTGCAGTCCGGTCGTACCAAGATTTTGCATTTCCCATCAGAGAAAATGGGAAAAGTTTCCATCGGATAGTGTCTTGGTTTACGCCGGGTATAATCAGAAGAGAGCAATTCTCCTCGAAAACCTGCAAGTGAGCATAGGGACTTTCGTCCTTCGTTCCACCGAAAGACTGTGCACGAACCATGGCAACGAGACTGGGACGGATCTCGAAGCCATGAGGTGGTATGGGGTGGCAAGATGAAGGCGGTTCCAAATACTCGCTAGATGGAACCGTCGGGTAACTAGGAGAAAACTCCATGTGGTAGATGGTTATGGGGGTAAAAGTGTACGGCTAAAAAGATCCTACACTAGTGTTGCTACCGTTCCCCGGCAACGGCGCCAGAAAAGCTTGTTGGCACTCCTTAGCCTAACTAAAATCCGCAAGCGCACGGAGTCCGATGTAGCCTTTCACCAGGGGAGTAAGAACCTGGATATCGAATCCAAGGAACGGTAGACGCGACTAGCCTAGAACTTTTCTAACCGGATCCACCAAGGAGAAAAAGGATAAATGGGTAGAGAGCTTGACTTTAGTTAGCTACTCGTTACCCCAGACAAACTATCGATACCTAACCTGATCTGCTTCGACGGCTAGAACGGGAAGAACTCAGAACGGGGTGAGAGAGGGGTTCTTCCGGGCTCAGCACTACTGTTATGAGTACACCCGAACGTGGTGGAATACAAAGGACGGACAGGGCTGTCACCACCTGCCGCCTACCACTGCAGTTCCGTGGGGTGCAACACAACCTGAGATGACTAGCCAGCACAGGCACCACGCCTAAGCTTTCAGTCACTGACCTCCACCCAACGCGAAGGGCTATAGAGGAAACCCCAAACAAGAGTCGCTGTCACTCGCGCAGACTCAGGTACCCGCAGATCAAAGATAAATATGATAACTTGCTGAAAGTAGTTGTAAACTAGCGAAGTACTAAAGACAAGGGACCGAGGACTTACTGAAGATAACTCCTAATATATTCATCGGGGGCGGAAATGTCGAGACGAGACCGAGAGAGAAATCCCGGACTCTCTCTACAAAGCTCGGCTGTCACCCGAGCAACTCACCCACTCTCTCCCTACTCTACTCTAAAGATGAGAACTCAAACTCACTAAGCTACTCTTCTCTCCTTTGGATGAATTGATGGATGCCCTCTCAAGGTGAGGAAGGGTCCCTTTTATAGCTTCCAGGGGCGGTTGCAGGCGTCAAGTGTAAGCTAATGCTCTGCTTAACTGCCACGCGAAGGGGGACAGGTGGCAGCCTCTGGGGGAGGCCGACCGGCCTAGGCCAGGCCGATCGGCCTGGCCTTGCTGCCCCGTGGCACCGCCTTCTTCAGGGACGCTCTGGATTGCACCCTGAGGTCGGTAACGGTTGCGTTGGATTGAAGCTGTCCGAGAATCCCATGTTGGTGGGCCCTTCAATCCATGCAAATGTAGCTTAGGCCTTTCGGTTCTTTGGATCAAACCGACGTTGATCGCACGTCTCATGATCATCTGACTTGTGTTTGTGATCATCTGGATCAAGGACGTGGCAAGTTAGCCACAGAAGGGGGCCGGCCGGCCTGGCATAGGCCGGCCGGCCTGGCTTTGTGTCAATTCTGGCTCCTCTTTTGCTTGCTTGCTCCTGCACTCACAAATTATACAAAACTTGTGGAACTCATTAGAAATAATCAATTTTACTTTGTTATGAGCAAGGTGAGCCTGAAATGTGACGGAATGTTGGTGGTGAAACCGTATCGTAACGACCACCAACAGTTGCTCAGGGGTTTTCGTAGCAGGAGGGGATAGACTATGAGGAAACATTTGCTCCTGTTGCCCGTTTGGAGGCAATTCGAATTCTTCTGGCATTCTCTGTTGCTAAAGGGTTCAAATTGTACCAAATGGACGTGAAGAGTGCCTTTCTGAATGGGGTGATCGAGGAAGAAGTGTATGTGAGGCAACCCCTGGGTTTTTAGAGTGAGAGATATCCACAACGAGTGTTCAAACTCCACCGAGCTTTATATGGCCTAAAGCAAGCACCCAGAGCTTAGTATGGCAGGTTGAGGGGGTTCTTGCTTAGCAAGGGGTTTGAGATGGTAAAGGTTGATAAGACGCTCTTCTTGTTGAGGAATGACAATGATCTTTTAATCGTTCAGATTTATGTGGATGATATCATTTTTGGTGGCTCTTCTAACGATCTTGTTGCCAAGTTTGCAGAGGATATGAGCAGGGAATTTGAGATGTCGATGATGGGAGAGTTGCAGTTCTTTCTCGGGCTACAGATCAAGTAAACCAAGGACGGGACGTTCATGCACCAAAGCAAGTACACAAAGGACATTCTCATGAAGTTCGACATGAGCGACTCCAAGCCGATGACTACACCGATGAGTATGACTACAAGTTTGGATGTGGATGAGGACGGAGAACCAGTGGACCAGAAGGAGTACCGGAGCATGATTGGCTCCCTCCTCTACTTGATGGCGATGAGGCCGGACATACAGTTCAGTGTGTGTCTGTGCGCTCGTTTTTAGGCTTCACCGAGGACTTCACATCATCAGGCCATCAAGCGGATTTTCAGGTATCTCAAATACACTCCTGAGTTGGGTCTTTGGTATTATGCTGATTCCACACTTGCACTCCATGGTTTTTCTGATGCAGATTTTGCTGGGTGTCGTGTCGATCGCAAGTCTACTTCTGGTGAGTGTCAGTTTCTTGGTTCGTCTCTTGTTTCATGGTCTTCTCGCAAGCAGTCCAGTGTAGCCCAATCCACCATAAAAGTCGAGTATGTTGCTGCCGCTAGTTGTTGTTCCCAGCTGCTTTGGATCACCTACACATTGAGAGACTTTGGCCAAGACATGTCCCATGTTCCACTTCTCTGTGATAGCACCAGTGCCATAAGCGTAGCCAAAAATCTCTTGCTTCATTCCAAAACCAAACATATAGAAGTGAGATACCATTTCCTAAGAGATCATGTGGAGAAAGGAGATATTGAGATAGCTCATGTTTCTACCCAAAACCAGCTTGCAGACCTTTTCACCAAACCACTTGACCAAGTTACCTTCACCCGCTTGCGAGGCAAACTTGGTGTGTGTGCGTTTTTCTTAGCTGAGTTTTGGAGGCTTCTCTTGTAGCATATGTATACTATTGTACCATCTTTGTATCTTGATGTACATGTTTTCGCTTTTGTATCTTGATGTATAGTTTTCATCTTTGCATCTGGTGATATATCATGCTGCATTTGTATCATACCTTAGGATGAGCTTCTCCTATATGCAGTGATTGCTACAATTTGCTACATTTTAGAGTTTAGGCAGGCTGGCTAGGGATTGATTATATGGATGGCTATGCTCTTGATGGTTTTGATGGATATTCTATTGAGGTAGTCACCTTTTTGAAGTAAAATGACAAGCTGAACTTAAACTCTTTTCACCCATGAGTAAATGCCTTTGCATGTCTTGTTTGAGCCGAAATGGCTATATCTTGCTTAAGATCATGCTAGAATGTGATATTCTTTTCAATTGGGTCAAAGACCTTTGTCATTGTGAATGTTTAGCCCATGCTTTATCTTGTGGAGGAGCATAAGCTTCTTTTTGTTGCAAAGACATTTCATGTACCATGCCTAGTTTGAAAAACTTGAAAAATTAGATGTTTATGCATGAAAAAAGAAAAATAAGAAAAAGACACATATGAAGAAATTTATGCTCATGTCGCTATGCTGTCACCGTTGCACACACTTGCACACATGGGTGCTAAGCGGTTGCATGTTGTTTGCCGGAGAAGTCTCCCTTGAGAAGTGAACACATGGCTGCGTGCTTTGACATGACATGAGATAGAATTTGGGCGTTTATAATGATCTTTTGTCAAGAATGCTTGTCCTATCATAATCTTGGTGAGATGAAGTTTATTTGTGCTTGAATGATCCATGTTTAGGATTTTGCTCATGGGGTGGTTTTTTGATAAAATTGAATAATTTGATCATGGCTTTGTCAATTGGCAATATGTCTTTACCTTCTTGATGGCAATGCCCGTGTGACATGAAGAACTATCTAGTTTGCCTCTTCTCTAAATTGTAGCACTTTGTATTGCTCATCGTATATTTGAGAAGCTTGTAGTTGCATTTTCTACATTTTTGCCTTGATTTGTGCATTGTCAACAAGGGGGAGAATTTTTGGAGCATTTCGGAAGGGGGAGAATTTCTGGAAAGATTTTGAAAGTTTGTGCAATATTGCATTTTTGTGCCTGATCTACCAAGGGCGGTCTAACCGCCCCCCAGGGTGGTCAGACCGCCCCTGTGCAGAGAAGCACATGCGTTGTGGATTTGAGCCATTTTCTACACATTTTCTCATGCACAAGTTCACTTGTTCAGGGGGAGTTTGCATCAATGCAGGGGGAGTGCTTTATGTGTTCTAAAAAGTGAATTGGAGATTTGTGACTTGTGTTTTGTGCTTTGCTCTTTTGCCGATGGTGTTGAGCCCTTTTCGCTTCTTATTAAAGGGTCGGCGCTTTCTGGAGCTTTCTCTTGTGAGTGATTTTGTTTCGGCTTGTTTTTGCTTTTAGTCACTTGCTTGAGCGTTGTTTTTTCAATTTCTTTTCTATTTTTCTTTTGATATCTATGGTGACTATGTGTGTGTTGTCAATGCACTCATCAAGGGGGAGATTGAGGACCCGGTGTGTCCGAGGACCGGTGGATGGTCGCTTCCTGGTGAGATGAGTGATTGACAACGTGGTGTGGGTTGATGTTTCCCTTGGCTCAAGTATTGCAGGTGTAGAATGTGGCTTGATTGCATTGGTGCAGGTGAAGAATAGGCACGAAAGGTCTTAGCCATGGCGGCCTCCGAGGAGCGGAGAGACAAGTAGGCTTGGTTCGAGGGACCCGCTGGCCAGATGGATCAAATGCGGTTCACATGGTGGCAAGAACGAGCGAGGGGACGTGGTTCCAGTGCGAGGTAGCGGCTCACAACCGAAGCTCGTACGCGGACATGAAACAGGTGCAAGGTGGCGGCTCACAACCGAAGCTTGCACACGGGGTTTGGTGGTTTGGCCATAAGACCATCAGGTGGACGGTTTCCTTGGTTTGGGCCTCGAAACCAAGGCGAGGACTCGTCGTCGCATCGGGCCAAAGGGGGCCGGCTGGCCAGCCCAGGGGCGGTCCAACCACCCCTCCCAATGCAGTTCGCCCAAGGGCGTCGAGGAGCTTCGATCCGGAGGATACGCGGCGTGATCGCAAGGTTTGCGTCAGATGGAAGCAAGCTTGCGGTGGAAGGTGTCCCAGCCAGAAAAATCTACGAGTCAAAATGTCAAATTTGCCCCTGAGGGGTATGTATCACATAGGGGTAGTTGTGTCTTTTAGGCACCACCACATGCACTATATATTAGACCCCCTAGGGGTGGGTGGCTGCCATCTCTTTGGTTTTCATTTTCTCTTTGGCTTGTTTATCTTTCCTTCATCCTTTCCATCTAGAACTTGATTTGAATCATTCATGGGTTGTATAGATGAATTCATGGTGATGTGATTGAGTTCAAAGTATTCATCTTTGTGCCATGATTTGAATTCCCGAAGCAATTTTTGTTTTTCCATTTTCGGAGCTATTTTTGGAGCTATTTTTGAGGGATTTTTGTTCTTCACTTTCTAGACCGTTTTCTCTCGGATTTCTTTGGGGGAAACACGTATGAGTGCCTTGTGCCTCTTTTCTTGGTGATCCCTTGCCCCCAAACGCCGAGAATCGGTCTAGATTTGAAGTTTCCCGGATGAACTCGTGGAGGGTGTGTTCTTTGCAAGATCTGAAATTCCCGGAGTTGTATAGGGTTTGAGGCCGAGATTTTTGGGGCATAGCCTCTCCTTGAGGTGTATATCATCTACCCAAAGTTTCATCTCAAAAGCCCAAGCCGTTTGGGAGATCCGTTCGAAAGTTGACTTTGCCCTCGGGTTTTTCGCGCAGATCCGCGCAGGAGCGGTGCAACCGCCCCTGGCAGTGTGGTACCTGACCAGGGCGGTGCAACCGCCCCTGGAGAGCGGTGTGACCGCCCTTGGCCGAGAGAAGTTGATTTGGTTCGTTCTTGTTCGACTTGTGTTCGATTTGTTCGATTCTTGTTCCGCTGCGTTGATCTTGTTCCTAGGGTCAGTAGCTTCTCAGTAGCTACGTGATCTTGGCAAGGTCGGTCCATTGGATTTGGAGTGAGTTGGGAGAAGCCGGATTTGGGAAAGAATTTTTATCGGCTCCCATTCACTCCCCCCTCTTTGGTCGCCTAATCGGTCCTTCAGAAGAGCGCGTAGAAGTTTCGCCCATGAGTTGAGGTATGTAACATGATTAATGTTAAATATGCTCCGCCTCAATGCCGCACCGCCAAGGAAGAGCCGAAGAAAGAAGCGAAGGAGGTGAAAGAAGTCGTAGCATTGTTGGCGGCGCAAACGCACACCAAGATCCACCGCAAGCGCACGGATCATTGTAGCTCTTCCCTCAAGAGAGTATTCCCCCAAGGTTTATCAATCCGTGGAAACAAGGTCACAAACCCTAGATTAACTATGCATCGGAAAGCATTAATCATGTTGCAAGATGATTGTGAATAGGTAAACATGATCAAGCGTAGCACTTATGAAAAAGAGGTAACTCATCTAGGATAAAGCCTAGCCTATGCATATGTTGTTGTTCTAGCTAGATCGATAAGCAAACATGGTTCTCATTCAATGCATCTTTAAATCTCTACCCTCCAGTCCAACTCCCGAGGATCCCCACCTTACACGGGGCACACCCTGTCACGATCCTCCCTGTCAGCGCAGTCAACACAAGGGCACGAACACAAGTTCGTGTCATACTACTCGATAGATCCGGTATGCACCTCTAGCCACCATGGCTACAAGAACACCCTATGCATCTATGCCGGCCATAGATTGGAATAAGCAAACTCGAGATGATATAAAATCGAAGAAAGAGGCAAATGGATCACAAGAGAATCGGAACTCATCTATTACTTCACCATGAATGATTGTACATCACAAGATCACAACCGTGGACATACCTTCTTGTGACTCCTAGCTCCAGAACTCCAGCGTGATCTTCCTCGCAGGGTGATCCCGCCGGCTAGAGCCTAGCCTAGGCTAGCCTCTAGACAACTGCACGACCCTCAGCTCTCCGTAGATGGATGTCCCTCAAGTTCCTCGGCTTCTGCTTCGAATGATGGGGTGCCGGCTGAAAGGTGAGATATTTATAGTCCTGGGAAACCCTAGGTCAAAGGGAAAGGCGAGGCGGCCAAGGAAAGCCTTGGGCGGCGCGGCCAGAGGGGGCCTTGGCCGCGTAGCCTGGGCCTTTCCTTGGCCCATTCGTGCTCAACTTTTTACCCGAGCTTCCTTGATGCTTCTAGAGTCTTCCATTGGCTGCATGTGGGCTCTGGACGTCATTTGCTTCGGGATAAAATTATATCTTGATGACTTTCCATTTGAATTGCCTTCATCCCGAAGTAACTTGATCTTATCTTCATCTATATCTATACTCATCACAGACTAAATCTCACGGTTAATGAGAGAAAAGGAAAAATATTTAGCCATTGATCTATGGTAAGACTAAATCTCACGGTTGAAAAAAAGAGCCCGTGCATCTAAAAAAAAAAAAACAGAGAGCCCATGACATCTCACGGTATTATTCTACCCACCGGTTCAAAATATGGTAAATATTTAGCCATTGACCTTCACGTGACGGACTTTCATTCCTTTTCTTTGCAGGAAAAAAAAATCTCACGTCAATATCCTTTTCTTCCATGGATTTAATTAAAGTGACTAATTCTTTGTTTTTCCCCTGTTTTCCATGCCACGGATGAAGAAAAATAAATTGGATCCTCTCTATTTTTGCGTCTCTTTTACCATTTATCAATATTTAACCACATACTCTCAAGAAAATCTATGTTAATCAGAGAAAAAAATATCAGACCATCAATCTCATAGGGTCAAATATTAAGATTCAGATCATCAGGTCCTCTCCCGCTGCTCAAGTCCGTCTCAATATCCCTTAAGTATAGGAAAGAAAATTTTCCCTCCCCGATATTTCTATTATGTCGTTTTTCAGAGTAGGAAAGTGAAGGACCGAAATGGCGACCAGATAGGGAGGAAGTGAATAGGAGCCGATAAAAATTCTTTCCAACCAATCCGGCTATTCTCCCAAATCAACTCCGATGCCTCCGAAAGCGATCTTGCCAAGATCACACGTAGCCACTATCAAGCTACTGACCCTAGGAACAAGAAACACGCAGCGGAACTCGAATCGATCGAAACGAACACAAAACGAACCGAAATAAGACTTGATTCAACACACCCAGGGGGGGCGGTTAAACCGGGTCGCGGGGCGGTTAAACCGCCCTGGCCTGGGAACCTCGGGAAAAAGTCAAATCGAAAGTGTATCTCCCAAACTGCTTGAGCTCTTGAGGCGAGATTTTGGTGAGATGATTTAGACCTCCAGTGGAGTGTTTTCCCAAAAGATCTCGGCCTCTAACTCGCTAGAACTCCTGGAATCTCAAATCTAAGGAAGAACACCATGACCTCGAGTTCATCCCGAAAACTTCAAATCCAAAGCGATTCCCGGCGTTTGGGGGCAAGAGATCACCAGCAAAAGAGGCACAAGGCACTCATACGTGAATCCCCCAAAGAAATCCGGGAGAAAACGCCCTAGGAAGTGAAGAACGAAAATCCCCCAAAAATAGCTCCGAAAATACCTCCGAAAATAGAAAAAGAAAAAGGAGCTCGTGGATTCAAATCATGGCACAAAGATGAGCAGCACAAACTCAATCACCAAACCATGAATTCACCTATACAAACTAGGAATGATTCGAAATAGTTCTAGGTGGAGGGGATGAAGGGGAAACTAGTTCAAAGGAGAAAACCAAAGAGAACTAAAGAGATGGCTAGAAGAGATGACAGCCACCAAGCCCTGGGGGGCCTATTAGTAGTCCAAGTTGTGGTGCTCTAAAGACTAAACTACCCCTAAGTGATACATACCCCTCAGGGGCAAACTTGACATTTGGTTTCAGATATTTTCCGGCTGGGACACCTTCCACCGCAAGCTAGCTTCCCTCCGACGCAAGCCTTGCAGTCACGCCGCGTGTCCTCCATATCGAAGCTCCTCGACGCCGATTTTGGGCCGGCCCAGGGGGAGGTGGTTAAACCGCCCCTGGAGGGGCGGTTAAACCGCCCCTGGCTGATGCCACAGCCCAGTGGCCCATCTTCGCCACGTCGAGTCCTCGGTCCTTGGTTTTGAGGCCCAAACCAAGGGAAACCGTCCACCGATGATTTTGTGGCCAAATCACCAAACCCCGCGTACAAGCTTCGGTCGTTAGCCGCCACCTTGCACCGGCTTCACGTCCGCGTAGGAGTTTCGGTTGTGAGCCGCTACCTCGCACCGGAACCACGTCCCTTTGCTCGTTCTTGCCAGCATGTGAACCGCACTTGATCCATCTGGCCACCGGGTCCCTCGAACCAAGCCTACTTGTCTCTCCGCTCCTCGGAGGCCGCCATGGCTAAGACCTTTCGCGCATGTTCTTCACCTGCACCAATGCAATCAAGCCGCATTCTACACCTGCAATACACACCATGTTGTCAATCACTCATCACACCGGGAAGCGACCATCCACCGGTCCTCGGACACACCAGGTCCTCAATCTCCCCCTTGATGAGTGCATTGACAACACACACATAGTAACCAATGATATACAGAAAATATAAAAGAAATCGAAAACAAGACTCAAGCAAGTGACTAAAAGCAAGAACAAGCCGAGAACAAAGTCACTTTGCAAGAGAAAGCTCCAGAAACGCTGACCCTTCAAGAAGAAGCGAAAGGACTCAACACCATCGGCAAAAGAGAAAAAATACAAAACACCAATCACAAATCTCAAAAGCTCCAAATCACTTTTCAGGACATACAAGGCACTCCCCCTGCAAAGATGCAACTCCCCCTGAACAAGTGAACTTGTGCATGTGAAAAGCACTCGAAATTGTTCAAACTTTCACAACTCATGTGCACACAGCACAGGGGCGGTTAAACCGCCCAAGGGGGCGGTTAAACCGCCCCTGACAGATGACCAAACCCAAAAGTGCCAAAATTGCACAAACGAACCCGCAACGATGCCGTTTCAACTTGAAAACCTTCCAAATATGCCCAGCAAGATATTCCAATGCTCAAACTCTCAGAAACTTCACAAATTTTCAAAAACTCTCATTTTGGCAAAACTATCACTTCTCACACAAATCCAACAAATTCTAGCGCAAAAGCTTTCTCACAAATTCAGCAACTTTTCCCCCTTGCCAAATGCTCCAGAAGTTCTCCCCCTTGTTGACAATGCACAAATCAAGGAAAAATGTACAAAAAGCAACTACGAGCTTCTCAAATATACAATGAGCAATACAAAATGCTACAAGTTAGAGAAGAGGCAAACAAGATAGTTCATCATGTGACACGGGCATTGCCATCAAGAAGGTAAAGACATATAGCCAATTGACAAAGCCATGAGCAAGTTGTGTAGTTTAATCAAAAATGTCACCACATGAGCAAAGTCCTAACCATGGATTGTTCAAGCAAAAATGAACTTCATCTCACCAAAAACATGAAAGAACAAGCATTCTTGACAAAAGATCATCATAAACGCCCAAGTTCTACCTCATGTCATGTCAAAGGACGGAGCCATGTGTTCACTTATCATGGGAGACTTCTCCGGCAAACAACATGCAACCGCTTAGCACCCATGTGTGCAAGTGTGTGCAATGGTGAAAGCATAGAGACATGAGCATAATTTTCTGCAAATATATCTTTTTCTCATCTTTCTTCTTTCATGCATAGACATCTCATTTTTCAAGTTTTTCAAATTAAGCATGGTACATGAAATGTCTTTGCGACAAAAAGAAGCTTATGCTCCTCCACAAGATAAAGCAAGGGCTAAACATTTACAATGACAAAGGTTTTGACCCAATTGAAAAGAATATCACATCCTAGCATGATCTTAAGCAAGATATAGCCATTTCGGCTCAAACAAGACATGCAAAGGCATTTACTCATGGGTGAAAGAGTTTAAGTTCAGTTTGTCATTTTAATTCAAAAAGAGACTATCTCAATAGAATATATATCAAAACCATCAAGAGCATAGCCATCCATACAATCAATCCATAGCCAGCCTGCCTAAACTCTAAAATGTAGCAAGTTGTAGCAATCACTGCATATAGGAGAAGCTCATCCTAAAAAATGACACAAATGCAGCATGATATATCACAAGATGCAAAGATGAAAAATTAAACATCAAGATACAAAAACAGAAAAATGTACATCAAGATACAAAGATGGTACAATAGTATACATATGCTACAAGAGAAGACTCCAAAACTCAGCTCAGAAAAACGCACACACACCAAGGTCCCCTCGCAAGCGGGTGAAGGTAGCTTGGTCAAGTGGTTTGGTGAAAATGTCTACAAGCTGGTTTTGGGTAGAAACATGGGCAAGCTCAATATCTCCTTTCTCCACATGATCTATCAGAAAGTGGTACCTCACTTCTATGTGTTTAGTTTTGGAATGAAGCACGGGATTTTTGGCTACGCTTATGGCACTGGTGCTGTCACAAAGAAGTGGAACATGGGACATGTCTAATCCAAAATCTATCAAGGTGTAGGTGATCCAAAGCAACTGAGAACAATAGCTAGCAGCAGCAACATACTCGGCCTCTGTGGTGGATTGAGCTACACTAGACTGCTTGCGAGAAGACCAAGACACAAGAGACAAACCAAGAAACTGACACTGACCAGAAGTAGACTTGCGATCAACACGACACCCAGCAAAATCCGCATCAGAAAAACCATGAAGTGCAAGTGTGGAATCAGCAGAGTACCAAGGACCCAGCTCAGGAGTAAACTTGAGGTACCTGAAAATCCGCTTGATGGCCTAACGATGTGAAGGCCTCGGTGAAGCCTGAAAACGAGCGCACAGACACACGCTGAACTGTATATCCGGCCTCGTCGCCGTCAAGTAGAGAAGGGAGCCGATCATGCTCCGGTACTCCTTCTGGTCTGGTTCTCCGTCCTCATCCGCATCCAAAGCTATAGTCGTCCTCATCGGCGTAGTCATCGGCTTGGAGTCGCTCATGTCGAACTTCTTGAGAATGTCCTTGGTGTACTTGGTTTGGTGCACGAACGTTCCATCCTTGGTTTGCTTGATCTGTAGCCCGAGAAAGAACTGCAACTCTCCCATCATCGACATCTCAAATTCCCTGCTCATATCATCTGTAAACTTGGCAACAAGATCGTGAGAAGAGCCACCAAAAATGATATCATCCACGTAAATCTGAACGATTAAAAGATCATTGCCATTTCTCAACAAGAAGAGCGTCTTATCGACCTTTCCCATCACAAACCCCTTGCTAAGCAAGAACCTCCTCAACCTTCCATACCACGCTCTGGGTGCTTTCTTTAGGCCATATAAAGCTCGGTGGAGTTTGTACACTCGGTGTGGGTATCTCTCACTCTCAAAACTCGGGGGCTGCCTCACATACACTTCTTCCTCGATCACCCCATTCAAGAAGGCACTCTTCACGTCCATTTGGTACAATTTGAACCCTTTAGCAACTGCAAATGCTAGAAGGATCCGAATTGCCTCCAAACGGGCAACAGGAGCAAATGTCTCCTCATAATCTATCCCCTCCTGCTGCGAAAACCCCTGAGCAAGCAACCTCGCTTTGTTTCTCACTATCTCACCACCCTCATCCCTCTTGTTTTTGAACACCCACTTAGTTCCTATAGGATGACAATTTGGAGGTGGTTCTACTAACTTCCACACCTGGTTTCTCTCAAAGTTTTCAAGCTCTTCATGCATGGCATTGACCCAATCAGAATCAGATAAAGTGTGTCCAACATTTTTGGGCTCAAACGACGCGACAAAAGGAGAATGAGCATAATGTGAGATATTCTGTGACCTTGACCGTGTAGTATGTACATCCAAGTTCCCGATGATCTTCGAAGGTGGATGATCCCTTTGTACCAGCCGGGGAGCTTCTCGCCTCGAGATTGCCTCCCCCTCAACATCAGCTTCCACTTGAACTCGATCATGTGCGCGACTCGACGAAGGTGTAGCAGTGGGGCCGTCGTCGAACGTTGTAGTCATAGTGGAAGTAGAAGGTACACGATCTCCACACGGTGCATGATTCTCCTCATCATCTTCCTCATCAAGCTGTTCTTCCTCAAAGATGGACTGTCCCAATTCATCATCACCTACACACTCAAAGACAGAAGAGCTACATGGAATGGTCTCGTCGAAAGTGACTTCACAAGTCTCCATGATTTGGTTAGTCTCAAGATTGAGCACACGGTATGCTCGAGAATGATTAGCATAACCAAGAAAAATTCCATCCATCGAACGAGACTCAAATTTGTCCAAATTTCCTTTCTTCATAATGAAACACTTGCAACCAAAAACCCGAAAGTGACTCACACGGGGGAACGACCATGGAAAAGCTCATAGCAAGTTATCTTCTTGAAAGCACGAAGGAAAATCCGATTTGAAACATAACAAGCTGTGTTCACTGCCTCGGCCCAATATTTCCTAGGAGTCCTATGCTCATCTAGCATCGTCCTAGCCATCTCACAAAGCGTCCGATTCTTCCTTTCAACAACTCCATTTTGGCAAGCAACATATGGCAAAGAGTATTGATGTTCGAGACCAAGATCACGACAAAAGGCATCAAAACGAGTGTTCTTAAATTCCGTACCATTGTCACTGCGTATAGCTCTCATGGCACCACCATTACTCTCGTTTTTCAACCTCAAAATCAGATCTCGAACAGAATCAAATGTCTCATCCTTCGACGCCAAAAAAGAACACCCAGGCATACCGAGAAAAATCATCCACAACCACAAGAACATACCACTTCCCACCAACTGAACGAACGCGAGCAGGACCAACCAAGTCCATATGCAAAAGCTCCCCTGGACGCTCAGTCATAACATCTGTCAAAGGTGGATGGGAAGCAGCAACCATTTTACCATGCCGACAAGGTGCACACACCAAATCTTTCTCGAACTTGAGCTTGGACAGTCCTCGGATAAGGTCAAGAGCACTCAAGCGTGTGAGTAAATCAAAGCTCACATGACCCAATCTCCTATGCCACTTCCAAAGCTCAGAAGAAGTACCAGCGATCAAACACCGTGAAGGACCAAAAGATCGAGAAAAATCAGCACGAAAAATCTGTCCCTCGGGAATGATCATACACACAAGGTCACCTCGAGAATCAAGAATTCGAGAATTACCACTCTTAAATCGAACCTCATAACCCTCATCAAGAAGCTAAGAAACTGAAAGCAAATTAAAACCAAGATTCTTGACAAGAGCAACCCGCTTCAACATGAAATTGTCGCTCACCTGAATAGCACCCTCAGACAACACTCTACCTCTACCCTCATCCCCGAAAGTGGTGTACTGCCTGGACACCACCGGGGTGAGACTGGAGAACCACTTCCTATTACCTGTCATATGTCTCGAACAGCCGGAATCCATCAACCAAAAGTTCTCCAAGCCTCCCACCTGCACAATCAAAAGTGAGAACGAGAATGAGCGAATGACTCGACACTGAGGTTAGCACAAAAAGAGACAAACCAGTGTCGAGCCATCTGCTCAAAAGAGGGGTTAGCAAAATCAACTCTACCTCGTGAAACCCTCTCGTCTCTCACCATCGGACCTCTAGCACCACGCGGGGGAAAACGTGGCCTAGACTCTCTCCTCGCCTCGAAGCTACGGTCGAACCTCCCTGAACCAAACTGACCACAAACTGGAGGCCGCCTAGCAAACTCACGACTAGCTGGAACACCACGACTGCCAAAAGAAGAAACTGTGCGCACTACGGGAAGAGTAGTACCTGTCCCTATTCCCCATCTCCTTCTCTCTTCTCACCTCCCTCTTCTTCCTCCAGCAAAATTCCTCAAGGTGTCCATCCCTTCCACAATGCTCACAATGGAAGCGGACTGACTTTAGCTTTGGGGTTTCTCTCGGCTGTGGCCTCTCTCTCGGCTGGTAAACCCCACTCCTCACAAAGGTCACTCTCCTCTGGAAGTTGTTTGTCTTTGGTGGAAACTTAGGAGGATCTGGAGTGGTGTCAAGCTTGTTTAGTAGGTGGTTGGGTTTGGGTGTGAAGGTGTTCTTGGGAATGGCTTTCGGTGGGTTTGTGGGAATGTTTGTGGTGGAGTTTTCAGGTTCTCTCTCTTTCTCACCACCACTCTCACCAACTTTCTCAGAACCCAGACCACGACCATCAGCTCTCTTAAAACCAGCAATCAACATCTTAAGCTGAGGCTCGCGACCCGACAACCAACCCAAACACTGTCGCAACTCATCATTCTCATCTTGCAAGCGATCAACACATTGTTCTAGCTCAACATTCTTCAAAGCGACAACATCACAAGCAGAACAAGAATTTGCAATAGGAGATTTCAGTTGAGCTTCAAGCGAACTGATCATGGTACGAGATTCAAGCAACTGATCATGTAAAACAGGACAAGAAGTACAAGCACCTAGCAAAGATGATCTAGATTTCAACTCAGCAAGCTCAACCCTAGCACCTTCTAGTTCATCTAAGCATGTCATGTGTTTCTCCTTAAGAACAACCAGATCAGCAAGATGAACATCACATAACAAGCATTCAATTTCATCAGACACAAGAGGAGCATCTTTCAACACAGCAATCTCCGACTCAAGCTTAGCTGCTCTCTCCCTAGACTCGCAAAGCAAAGACTCAAACTCCATCGCCTTCTTTCCAGTCTCAGAAAGTAAGGCCTCAAGCTCAGCTACTCTCTCCTTCGACTCTCCTAGCAAAGACCTAAACTCTCTCTTCTCCTTGTTGGTCTTCCTAAGCACATCATCACGGTTATCGACCAACTCCTCTAGTCTAGCAATTTCCTTACGCAAAGAGGTGGGATCGGTCAATACCTCATCCTCGGAGTCGGAGTCGGAGTCGTCCTTGCTCTTCACCGAGTCGTGCGCCATGGTGCAGTAGTCGACGGCGGTGAAGGAGATGCCGTTGAAATTGCGGTTCACGTTCCTCTTCTCCTTGCGGTGGCCGCGGTCTTCATCTTCGCTGCTCGAGCTTGACGACGTGTTGGTGGAGCTTGTGTCGATGTCGCTCGCATCTGCCACCATCGCTCGAGATCGGTTCTTCTTGTGTCCACCGTGCTTGTTCTTCGACCTTCTTTCTTCCTTGATCTTGTGCTTGGAGCGGTACTCGTCCTTGGGACAGTGCTTGTGGTCATCTCGCGGGCGGTGCTTGCGGTTGTAGTCGTTCTTGATCTCCTCGGGGCACTCGGCGATGAAGTGGCCCATCTTCCCACATCTATAGCACGTACTCCCGGCACGCCTTGAACCCTTCCGATTCTGGTACATCCGCTCGAACCTCCTCGTGAGCAACGCGAGATCCTCCTCGCTCAGCACCTCATATTCCTCATCTGGAAGAGACACAAGAGAAGACAAAGCAAAGTGTCTAGGAGTGTTAGCATGTCCATATCCAGAGCCACCGACTAGAGCCAGACTATGGGGATCAGTCGGACTCTTAGCCTTGGCAAGCAGCTATCTGTCAACTTCAGAAGACTTCAACTTCGAGAAAAGCTCATCAACAGACAAAGTTTCAGAGTTTGCCCACTCCATGATCGCCTCAACCTTGGCACCCCACACGGATCTATCAAGTGCTTGCAAGAGCTTGATAGCTCTATCATGATCCGAGTATGGGAGTACGGTAATGTTGGCTTTCATGTTGTTGACTATGGAAGTGAAACGCTGAAACAAAGCATCAACAGACTCTCCAGGCAAGTGAGCAAAATTTTCATACTCTCTCTGATACATCGAGAAAAGCCTAGCCTTCATATGGCTATCACCACCGTGGGCTACCTTGAGCTTTTGCCAGATCTGGCTAGCTAGGTCCTCGCCCAAAACTCGCTCAAACTCCTCGGCAAACAAAGCACGGAACAAGTAGTCAACAGCTCTAGCGTTTGCCTCAAACTTATCTTTGCATCCTGGGCATCTAAGTTGGTGGGATTGACATAGTTTTCATCTTTGGTCACATCCCACAACAACTTTCCTTTGCCTCGCAAGAAAGCGCCCATACATGCGACCCAGTTCGGGTAGTTCTTCACATCGAAGTGCGGAGGCCCGGAACCCCGATCTTGGTACGCCATCTTTGGATCTTAGACTGGTTAGAGTCGCAAAGACCCGTAACTGGCTCTGATACCAATTGAAGGACCGAAACGGCGACCAGAGAGGGGGGGAGTGAATGGGAGCCGATAAAAATTCTTTCCAACCAATCCGGCTATTCTCCCAAATCAACTCCGATGCCTCCAAAAGCGATCTTGCCAAGATCACGTAGCCATTGTCAAGCTACTGACCCTAGGAACAAGAAACACACAGCGGAACTCGAATCGATCGAAACGAACACAAAACGAACCGAAACAAGACTCGATTCAACACACCCAGGGGGGGCGGTTAAACCGGGTCGGGGGGGCGGTTAAACCGCCCTGGCCTGGGAACCTCGGGAAAAAATCAAATCGAAAGGTGGATCTCCCAAACCGCTTGAGCTCTTGAGGAGAGATTTTGGTCAGATGATTTAGACCTCCAGTGGAGTGTTTTCACAAAAGATCTCGGCCTCTAACTCGCTAGAACTCCCGGAATCTCAAATCTAAGGAAGAACACCATGACCTCGAGTTCATCCCGAAAACTTCAAATCCAAAGCGATTCTCGGCGTTTGGGGGCAAGAGATCACCAGCAAAAGAGGCACAAGGCACTCATACATGAACCCCCCAAAGAAATCCAAGAGAAAACGCCCTAGGAAGTGAAGAACGAAAATCCCCCAAAAATAGCTCCAAAATACCTTCGAAAATAGAAAAAGAAAAAGGAGCTCGTGGATTCAAATCATGGCACAAAGATGAGCAGCACAAACTCAATCACCAAACCATGAATTCACCTATACAAACTAGGAATGATTCGAAATAGTTCTAGGTGGAGGGATGAAGTGGAAACTAGTTCATAGGAGAAAACCAAAGAGAACTAAAGAGATGACTAGAAGAGATGACAGCCACCAAGTCCTGGGGGGCCTATTAGTAGTCCAAGTGATGGTGCTCTAAAGACTAAACTACCCCTAAGTGATACATACCACTCAGGGGCAAATTTGACATTTGGTTTCAGATATTTTCCGGCTGGGACACCTTCCACCGCAAGCTAGCTTCCCTCCAACGCAAGCCTTGCAGTCACGCCGCGTGTCCTCCGGATCGAAGCTCCTCGACGCCGTTTTTTGGCCGGCCCAGGGGGAGGCGGTTAAACCGCCCCTGGGGGGGCGATTAAACCGCCCTTGGCTGATGCCACGGCCCAGTGGCCCATCTTCGCCACGTCGAGTCCTCGGTCCTTGGTTTTGAGGCCCAAACCAAGGGAAACCGTCCACCGATGATTTTGTGGCCAAATCACCAAACCCCGCGTACAAGTTTCGGTCGTTAGCTGCCACCTTGCACTGGCTTCACGTCCGCGTACGAGTTTCGGTTGTGAGCCGCTACCTCGCACCGGAACCACAGCCCCTTGCTCGTTCTTGCCAGCATGTGAACCGCACTTGATCCATCTGGCCACCGGGTCCCTCGAACCAAGCCTACTTGTCTCTCCGCTCCTCGGAGGCCGCCATGGCTAAGACCTTTCGTGCCTGTTCTTCACCTGGACCAATGCAATCAAGCCGCATTCTACACCTGCAATACTTGAGCCAAGGGAAACGTCAATCCACACCACGTTGTCAATCACTCATCACACAGGGAAGCGACCATCCACCGGTCCTCGGACACACCAGGTCCTCAGAAAGAAAATTACTTTCCCTACGTGTATAAAGATTCACCGTCAATCTATCGGTATGATGAAGCCAGAACGCATCAGCGCAAGACGGCTAACACCAACAGGCGGTCGTAACCTGTAGACCTTCTAGACTTTGAACATGGAAAGGATGCTGCACTGATAGAGGTGTTCTGGAGCACGCCAAGGCAATTTGGTGATTACAACCGTCTCAGAGGGCTAAGGCTGCCACAGGGTTCCTTCCATCGGCAGAGAAATTACGGGCAAAAGTTTATGGAGAGGATGTGTGCTTGCCTACCTCTTGGCCCGGTCGCATGTCAACCTAGGTTCCTTGACGGCTGATGGCCGTCACGTGGCTTTGGTCGATTATCAAAGTCCATGTTCATGCTGAAACTGGACACACGGACATGATAATAAAGCACTAACAACGTCCGCCTGGCATCCCGGTTTGTGGTTGTTACACTGGCAGTGCAAGGTTATCAATCCGGGAGCAGCCATATATCCATAAACCCACCAATTTGCATCACGCCATCCTCATCCCAGTTGCTTTAACGGATCCCAGTTTCGCTGAAAAGCTGATAACAACTTTGCTGATTTGATATATAGATGGGTATAAGAAGAAACAAAGCAATTGGCGACAAGGAGATGATTAATTGCAGGAGGCTGCAATTTGGACGATGTAGGTTAACGTTTATTCACAATATCATAGTTAACCAGGGTATGGTTCTGGTTCTATAGTGAGCAACAAACCAGGTGCTACTCCCAAAGTGCAGTATATTTTCCACAGGTCTCGATTTGCGCACATTGCGAAGGTGTCCTGCCCTGGTGGTAATTTTTTAGGTAATCTGAACTATCATAGTACACAGTAGGATGTCGTTCATACCAATTCGACGGCTTGAGCTCTTGGTTCATGTTCATCAGAGCTGACAAGGTTCTACTCCCATAGTTATCAGTATCTGAACTTCAGGCCAAGGGACATGAACGAGTATAAACTCGAGGCAGGTACAAGAAACTCTTTAATAAGAGATAATAATAGGGAAACAGGTCAGTACATATGTGCATGATATAATCCAGCCATTATAATGTCTGATATTTATTGTACATGTTACAAACTAGCCCGTGCGAATGCACGGGTTCACGGCTAGTCTATGCTAATAAAGGACTCTATAGAAACTCCCACATTAATTGGAGAAAAATAAAATATTTCTAACCATTGATCTATCATGGCCAAGTTCTTGACACGGTCTTGATCTCATCCGATCATTTTAGAAAGAAGAATCACGTGGAAATTAACTCCATCTGGTAGTCGGTAGAAATAAGAGTGCTATTAGAAAAACTCTACTTATCTGTCCCTTTATCTCTTCCTACAGTCCAATGCCGCTAGTTTTCCCTTTGTTTTTTCTTTTTCTCCGATGGTTGGTTCCTGCCAAAAAAGAATATTCCATTACAAATACCAAGTCCAAATAGGGTACCTCTTATCAAATAGTAAGCAGTATATATGTTATACCACATGCATATCACGGTTACACTACAAGAGTATTATATTCCCAAAAGTTGTTTTTTTAATAGTGGCGGGCAGACAGTGTAGTAGTAGTGCTTAGCATTTTTCTCAAGCGGCCAACAATTTTTTTACTACACTTTTTTCCAACAGTATATAACAAAAAAACTGCTAACACTCTTGAGGTATAAATAGAAAAATTGTTACTTTATAACTAAAATCGCATTCACGATACATAACAATAGAAGCATGATTGTCACAATTTGAACAAAAGACGTACACAAAAACTATACTTTATTTTCTCCTATACCATTTACATCATATATGCTCTCTTGACAAAATATGAACTGACTTGACTATATATGAAAATAATAATTATTTGGTAATAAGTTCAGATAAACTTTTGAAAACGGATTCAAGTATCAATCCTTTGTAGTGCTTGATCAGGATGTAGAGTACGGTAGTTGCGAGTGGCTTCAAATAAAGCAAATACACTGCTAGACAATATAAGTACTTATGAAAAAAGAGATTATATCACTAGCCCGAGCAAAGGCACGGGTTGACGACTAGTATCAACAATTCTTATCTGTCAAATGCTTCATGCCTTCATCAATTTATTGATGTTGTAATTGAATCATCTTTGATCAGCTATATATCTTATAAACTAGATGTAATATTTGCAGTACGATTTATACACAGTACTCCTCCATTACAAATTGTAGATTGATTTGACATTTCTACATTTAAAGATTTTTCCATGCACTTAGATATACTTTTCTTTAGATACATATATCGTAAAAACTAAATATGTAAAAAAGCCAAAGCAACCTATAAATTATAATGGACGAAGGACATGTAATAAGATCATTAAGGTACGACTGTATTGGCTATTTTAGTTGTAAAAGCAATACTGGGAGTGCCATGAGTGCCACATTTTGTAATTATATCGATCCAACAAAAAATGTTTGCCATATTGGCAACCAACAATTTCATTGGTTTTCTTTTGCGTATCATAGGTATTGCCCCGTTTAATAGTATGGTCCAATTTCTATCTATACCTATACTAATCACAAACTCTCTAGAAAATCCCACATTAACCAGGAAAAAGAAAAAAATTCTAGCCATCCATCAAATGTCGAGTCAAATTTCAATAGTTAAGATCAATAGAAAGAAAATTTTGTGAAATTTACCCACCATGCCATCCATCCATTAGGCCAGTCTCAATGCATGTTTCATGGACACAATTACCTATAGTGACACATCATCTAAAAATGTTTGAAACTATGATGAAATACCCCTCTCTCAATGCAAAGTTTCATCTTTTGTTGTTTGCTAGGTTACATGCAAGACACAAGTTGTCTAGGTAACTGTGTAGAGAGAGTTTCATCACAATGAAACTCATTTCACCTCTCTCTTCATTAATACATTGTCACATTATCAAAAATGCTGACATGGCTACCTATTTAATATCTATGAAACTCCCACTGAGACTGGCCTTAGTACTAAATGTCACCCTTTAATACCGGTCAATAACACCGACGGTACTAATAAAGGGTGAAATTTATTACCGGTCGTCGGTGTCTTGGCCCGGTACTAACTGTGACCGGGCCGAGAACTAATTTGTGCTAATTTACTCACGATAGATACAATAAGAGACCGGGATTGGTTCCGCATCTCTCAGCTAGTGGATTGATTGATCCGGTAGACTGTTGTATCTATCATGAATAAATTTGTTATCTATCCAGGTCATTTATTTTATCTATCATGAATTTCATGTACTAGGAATCATTCCTGGCCACAAAACAACCGAACGAGCCCTAACTCCGATTACGTCCTTTGTGTTCGCTGTTAAGAGTTCTTTTTTGTCATTCTATCCTCCCAACACACCCCCAACATGCCATTAATGGAAAAAATATATTTTTTGTTATGTCCAAAAGCTTATCCGCAAGTCTACTCAAAGCCTCTAGCCTCTATCTCTGACTTTTGAACATTTAGCCATATAATTCTTGCTCTATCCTGCATCTGAGACGATAGACACACCATTGCTGCGACTGAAATGGGTGGCATATTGGGAACTGTATCTATAATATGTGCACAAGTAGAATGATTATTAGCATAACAGTTCGAGCAACAGATAACTACAGCCTGTTACGAACCACCACGCGACTGCGACCATCTTCAAGCAACTGATGGCATAATATCATATTTATATAGTTTGCATACATAAGATAACACACATTTTGTAGGTAATAGCTATTAAAAAAGCAAGGTCACCCACCCTCTATGACAGATTTGATATCATGCTTATTGATCCACGTATCATGGCACATTATATGGATAGTACCATTATATGTGTAGGGTAGATGAAAAATAAAATTCTTGCAAAAAAAGAGAAAATGATTTATTACTTCATTTATATCATCCAACACATTGTTGAATGTCCTTGTTCCTTCCTTCTCCCTGAAATGAATATATATAGACTGGCCGAAACAACAGAGCATGATAAACAATGCATGAAGACATCAACTGCATATGCTAGCTAGAAAGTGATGTCTCCGTGTTATTACACACTACAGGAAAAAGGACTATCAGTACCGGTCGGGAAGGCCACGTTAGTACTGGTTCTAGAACCGGTACTAACGTTTCGAGACTAACGTGGCGGTCGTTTAGTATCGGCTCCAGAACCGGTACCAAAACGCGCACGTTAGTACCGGTTGGTGTTACCAACCGGTACTAACGTGCGTGCCCTGCCGCGCGCCGATGCTAAACTGCTTTTTTTTTCAATAGTTAAGATCAATAGAAAGAAAATTTTGTGAAATTTACCCACCATGCCATCCATCCATTAGGTCAGCCTCAATGCATGTTTCATGGACACAATTACCTATAGTGACAAATCATCTAAAAATGTTTGAAACTATGATGAAATACCCCTCTCTCAATGCAAAGTTTCATCTTTTGTTGTTTGCTAGGTTACTGTGTAGAGAGAGTTTCATCACAATGAAACTCATTTCGCCTCTCTCTTCATTAATACATTGTCACATTATCAAAATGCTGACATGGCTACCTATTTAATACCTATGAAACTCCCACTGAGACTGACCTTAGTACTAAATGTCACCCTTTAATACCGGTCAATAACACCGACCGGTACTAATAAAGGGTGAAATTTATTACCGGTCGTCGGTGTCTTGGCCCGGTACTAACTGGGCCTCCACGGGTTACTTCAAAAGAAAAAAAATCTTCTGCTCAATTACAACTGATGCATAGGTAGAATGGTGTAAGGAACTACACAGCTAGGTCATGGGTTTGAATCCACGCGCACGAGTATTTAATTGTGAATAATTTTTTATTATTTTTTTGGGTACCAAACTGTCCATCGTTTAGTACTGGACACTTAGTACTAAGTGTGTCCGACGACCAGTGTGTGCTAGTGTACCTATTACCCATTTTGCTTGATGGTGTGCTGGCTAATGAAACTCAACACATCGAGCTTTGTTTTTCATACATTTTATTTCTCCTGTGATGTGACGGCTGTAATACGAAATTTAATATTTTGTAAATTCATCAACATTTAGAATATGAACACGTGTGGCTGTGAGGCCTCGTGTGTGTAGACAAATCAGTCATAATTACCTCTGCCTAGGATAAAAAACATGGGCGTCCGTGGATTGTGTTAAACAACTAATATGCAATATTTCCAGCAATGCAGCTTCACTACTAGAGAAACGACCTTTGGTCCCTGGTACGTTAGTACCGGTTGTGTTATAACCGGTACTAAATGCTGAATTTAGTACCGGTTTGTAAGCACAGTACTTCGTGGAGCACATTAGTACCGGTTGGTAACACCAACCGGTACTAACGTGCGCCTCGGGGGTCGGGCCGCAACGGCTAGAGGCACGTTAGTACCGGCTGGTGTTACCAGCCGGTACTAACGTGCTTCGACTTGGGGGCCCCGCAAGCCGCTGCACGTTAGTACCGGTTGGTAACACCAACCGGTACTAACTGCCTACGTTTAGTACCGGCTGGTGTTACCAGCCGGTACTAACGTGCTAGGTATAATACCGCGGCAGGCTTCTTCCTCCCCGAGCCCGAGCTCATTTCTGCAGAGAGCTTGGTCTCTCACTCATGGCGCCATAGAGGGGGGAGTTTTTGCCCAAGTTTTCCATAATTTGTGGATTTCTCCTATATAAGTGCGCCAAAAGGTTAGCAACTTCATTCTCTGTTAATTGACGGTACTTGTGCTTATTTTTATGCTCTATACTTAGAGAAATTTGAAAAATTGTGAATGAGAAGGATTTTGGTATTTGTAGAATGATTTGAGCTAAATAGAATCATGACCTTAATTAGATGGTAGCTTTTAGTAGTGAGTTCATACCCTAGATACCTAGATAATGAGCATGTTTTTTGTGACAATATTCCGTATCTTTTTAACTATATTTAATGTTATGTAATGGATTTTTTTAAAAATTTGATTATATATATGTAATGTTGTTTAATAGATTTTTCCAACTTTTTAATTATTACTAATACCTTTTTAACTAATAATTAATGAAATGTTGCAATATTAGTAATGTTGTTAGGTATTTTCTCAATGTTACTAATAATTAATAAAATGTTGCAATTAATGGATACATTTATTTTATAAATATTTTTTATGGTAGGATTCAAAATGGACCGTCAATGGATGTACGGCGGTAGGAACACCATGGCCTGGATTGTTGGCCTAGACGTTTTTCTCAATGTGGCTGAAGCAACCAGGTCCACGAATGGTCTCATGTGTTGTCCATGCCGTATTTGCCGCAATGTGAAACAGGTCATGAAAAGGGATACTCTACACGTTCACCTAACTGAAAACGGTTTCATGGAAATGGATTGACCATGTTCGCAGCACGGATCAGAAATTCACCCTATCGGCCGCCATGTGATATGTGGATTGATTTCGAAGATATCCATTTTTTATACCATCAAGATGCCCTTTCCAAGTCTCTCATGAGTGCATGGATTCTGTAAGTATTTAATAAAATGTTTATATTGTACCTCTAGTTGTCAATCCTATCTAACTATATGTTATTGTGTATCATGTAGGATGGAGTATCAACATTGCCGGAAGAAGGGATACTATGGCATTGGCTTCTTGGATCCGGATATCTTACACATGGAGAATATTGCAAATTATCCCAATCGAACGACAACAAATATTTTCAATGCCTTGATGGCACAACATACATGTTCATTGATACTTTTTCCGTACCTCTTCGGGTTAGTCGTAGAACATATTTTACTATTTCTATATTCATTCATGTTACGGTTCTAAATGACATCTTTATATGTACAGGTTTCACTGGATCCTCCTTGTACTCGAGATTAATCGAGGCCGGATTACGGTGTTCGACTCATTGAGAAAGCCGATGAAAGAGTATCAAAGCCTAGTTGATACTCTTAACAAAGCGTGGAAACGCTTTGTTAAACACCAAGTTGGAGTATCAGATACGGACGAGCTTCTATGGAGGCTTGACTTTCCGGTACGTTCAAAGTTTCATATTAGTCTTATTTCATTTAGTCAAACATCGAGAGTGTATTACATAACCGATTGTTCATATACGTGTATATATAGTGTATGAGACAGGAACAGGGAAACAACCTGTGTGGGTACTACGTATGCGAATTCATCCACGGATTTGTAGGCCCGAAGATGATGACGGAAAAAGAATTTGACGTACGTAAACTTCCTACCATTTTATTAAATTTTTATTATGCAAATCTGTTTATTAAGACTAACGAAGATTTTTCTTGGCAGGTTATGGTAATGACAGAAGACCTCATTGAACCGGAACGAGTCAAGGCAGTTCAAGAACAACTAATGGGATTTCTGCTCGATGAGGTCGTGAATCCGAACGGTGAATTTTATACGGATCATAGAATAAGCATTGGTTTAATGGATCCTGATCGAGGAAAGGACGAGGAGGAAGAGGAGTTCCAAAAGAAGAAGAAGAAAGATTAGCTTAATTGGTTTTTCTTTAATCGAAACACTTGAAAAGTTGTATATATATGTAATACTTTTTAGAAAGCTAACTAAGTACATGTAGATTATATATTATTGTAACGTAATATTACTTTATACGCAAGCGCATTAGAACGGATACGATACGAATACGCATTGTAACGGAAACGATACGAATACGCATTAGAACGGATACGATACGAATACGCATTAGAACGGATACGATACGAATACGCATTAGAACGGATACGATACGAATACGCATTAGAACGGATACGATACGGAATACGCATTAGAAATAAAATAAAATAAAAGAGAAAAAACAGTTTAGTACCGGTTGGTATTACCAACCGGTACTAAACTGCCTCCCCGGGGTGGCGGGCAGCGCACGCAGTTTAGTACCGGTTGGTAACACCAACCGGTACTAACGTGCGCGTTTTAGTACCGGTTCTGAAACCGGTACTAAAAGAATGCCACTTTAGTCTCGAAACGTTAGTACCGGTTCCAGAACCGGTACTAACGAGACCTTCTTGACCGGTACTGAAAGTCGTTTCTGTAGTAGTGCTTGAGGTATAAAACTAGAAAAAGCAAAACAATTCCAGCGTGTCATCACATTTGTGCGAGTCCATGATGTCTGGAGTAGTTACGATCCGGGGCAATCGTGCGGTCATGGGTGGCTCGCAAGACTTCCAACCGTAGCAGTTAGGATCCGAGGCTATGACATTTAACTTAGGCCTCATTCGGTTGGTTCGGAACCTATTCTCGTCCAGAATGGTTTCTAGGCATGAATATAACACACATTTTGTAGGTAATAGCTATTAAAAAAGCAATGTCACCCACCCTCTATGACCGATTTGATATCGTGCTTATTGATCCACGTATCATGGCACATTATATGGATAGTACCATTATATGTGTAGGGTAGATGAAAAATAAAATTCTTGCAAAAAAAGAGAAAATGATTTATTACTTCATTTATATCATCCAACACATTGTTGAATGTCCTTGTTCCTTCCTTCTCCCTGAAATGAATATATATAGACTGGCCGAAACAACAGAGCATGATAAACAATGCATGAAGACATCAACTGCATATGCTAGCTAGAAAGTGATGTCTCCGTGTTATTACACACTACAGGAAAAAGGACTATCAGTACCGGTCGGGAAGGCCACGTTAGTTCCGGTTCTAGAACCGGTACTAACGTTTCGAGACTAACGTGGCGGTCGTTTAGTATCGGCTCCAGAACCGGTACCAAAACGCGCACGTTAGTACCGCTTGGTGTTACCAGCCGGTACTAAACTTCTTTTTTCATTTCTCTTTTTTATATTTTATTTTTAATGCGTATTCGTATCGTAGCCATTCTAATGCGTATTCATATCGTATCCGTTCTAATTCATATTCGTATCGTATCCGTTCTAATGCGTATCCGTATCGTATCCATTCTAATGCGTATTCTTATCGTATCCGTTCTAATGTGTATTCGTATCGTATCCGTTCTAATGCGTATTCATATCGTATCCGTCCTAATGCGCTTTGCGTATAAAGTAATATTACGTTACAATCATATATAATCTACATATACTTAGTTAGCTGACTAAAAAGTATTACATATATATACACCGTTTCTTAAATATACTCTAAGATCATTTTTTCTTCTTCTTTTGGAACTCCTCTTCCTCCTCGTCCTTTTCTCGATCAGGATCCATTGCACCAATGCTTATTCTCTGATCCGCATGAAATTCACCGTTCGGATTCACGACCTCATCGAGCAGGAATCCGATAAGTTGTTCTTGAACTGCCTTGACTCGTTCCGGTTCAATGAGGTCTTCTGACATTTCATAATCTGTCAAGAAAAATCTTCGTTAGTCTTAGTAAACATATTTGCGTAACGAAAATTTAATAAAATGGTATGAAGTTTACATACGTCAAATTCTCTTTCCGTCAACTTCTTCGGACCTACAAATGTGTGGATGAAATCGCATACGTAGTACCCACACAGGTTGTTTCCCTGTTCCTATCTCATACACTATATATACACGTATATGAACAATCGGTTACGTAATACTCTCTCGATGTTTGACTAAATTAAATAAGACTAATATGAAATTTTGAACGTACCGGAAAGTTAGGCCTCCATACAAGCTCGTCCGTATCTGATATTCCAACTTGGTGTGTAACAAAGCGTTTCATGCTTTGTTAAGAATATCAACGAGGCTTTGATAATCTGTCATCGGCTTTCTCAAAGAGTCGAACACCGTAATTCGGCATCGATTAATCTCGAGTACAAGGAGGATCCAGTGGAACCTTTACATATGAAGATGTAATTAATGTGTTGAATTTAGAACCATAAGATGAATGAATATAGAAATAGAAAATATCTTCAATACTAACCCGAAGAGGTAGGGTAAAAGTATGAATGTAAGTGTATGTTGCGCCATCAAGGCATTGAAGATATTTGTTGTCGTCCGATTGGGATATTTTGCAATACATTCCACGTGTAAGATATCCAGATCCAAGAAGCCAATGCCATAGTATCCCTTCTTCCGGCAATGTTGATACTCCATCCTACATGATACACAATAACATATAGTTAGATAGGCTTGACAACTAGAGATACAATATAAACATGTCATTAAATACTTACAGAATCCATGCACTCATGAGGGACTTGGAAAGGGCATCTCGATGGTACAAAAAATGGATATCTTCGAAATCAATCCACATATCACATGGCGGCCGATAGGGTGAATTTTTTATCCTTGCTGCGAACATGACCAATCCATTTCCAGATTCTCGCATGTACCAATTGTGGAACTCATACATTCTGGTCCCTAGGTGTGGTAGCAGCTCAGGCCATACAAGTGATTGCCCCAATTCGAATGGTTTTCGTTTGAGTCCCTCGTGCATTGGAATATCATCTTCGCCTCGCAGTTGTGCTCTTGTGAGGTTGGTTTGCTTCATAGCCTCAACCAATTGTTGTTCTTCCTCTGATAGCACCACAAGCGAAGGAATCGATTGCTTGGACTGCTGTCCCAGCTGTGCAATGCCTTTGGACTTGCTGCTTTTCGATTGACCGCTTTTCGACGACGATGCACTAATTCTGTTTTCGACTTTCTTGTACGACTGTAGTCGTAGTCTGATACCTTTGGTTTGACCATAGGTGTGGCCTGTTGAACAAAGTGTCTTACGGCTGCCGGGTCAACCAGTTCCTTCGGCTCTGGCTTTCATCTGTCCTTAATCTTCTGAAAAAATCTGCAACCTCTTGGTTGACGACCGCATCGGTTTCCTCAACTGTTTTCTCATATGGGAGCTTCGGGGGTGGAGGCTTCTCTTTCTTCTGCTTCTGCCGCTTTGGAGCCGGCGTAATTGGAGCCTTGGCGTACCTCTTCTTCGACGGAGGATTAGGTGGACTAATGTTGGCGTCCCTTGTACCAGTTGGTGAGGGCGGTCCCATGTCATTGTCAAAACCCTGTGGAGATGGTGGATCCATGCTGGGGCCCCTCGTAGCCGATGCTGCAGCCGAATCTGTTATTCCTGGCTTCAATCTGATGTCTCCCTTAGGCCAACAGATCCATGTATGCAACCCATCTCGTAGTTCCTCTCCACCCTCACTTGTAGGGATTGGGATCGCAAGGTCTTCAGCCCAATCACCAGCCACTCGGTCAACCAAAACTCGAGTGTACCTTTCGGGAATCGGCACATTGTGAATTGTCTCACCCGGGACCGGTACTTCAGCAACACCTTCAGCACATACCTTGAGCTTCTTCCCAACAAGATAAAGAAGCTCACAGTCCGTCCTCGTAGTGACATCATCCACGGGATATCTTTCAGCGGCCTTGGTGGAAGCAATGCTGCTACGACGCTGAGATGCGGGGCTGATCTTCAAATTCTCGCCGCCTGCAGCAGCACTAGGTTGTCCCTGCTGTTGGCTAAGTAATTCTGCCAGGCGCTGATCGACTCGTTCATTTGTTTCTTGGGGCTGTTCTATTTTCAACCTGGGCTAGCCTGTCATGGAGCTCACGCAATTCTTCATGGATAGCTTTCTTGCTTCTGGAACGGCTTCGGTACGTCTGTATGTCCTGACTGAAGCCATATTTCCACGGTACGACGCCCATGCCTCAAGTCCGACCAGTGTGTTCCGGATTGCCAAGAGCGTAAGTCCGCTCGTCCTTCTCTCGATCAGGCTTGAAAGATCCATCTTGCTTTTTCTTCATTGCTTCGTCTAGCCTGTCGACCGCGGTGGCTATGGCATCGCTAGTGATAAACGCATCATTTTCCATGTTTAGTCTGCTTCCATGAGCATAGAAGTACCACCTCACTCGTAACGGCACGAGAGTGTCTGCGGTACGATTCCTCGTTGTATCAATTCATCTTCCATCTTCTTCCATTTCGGAATCGCCTTCTCATAACCTCCTGGTCCTAGACGGTGGAACTGACTTTTCTTCAAGGCGTTTTCTGTGTTAGTTTCAACTCGCTTCAGGTAGTCGGCTGACAACTGATTCTACAAGAACTCATCCCAAAACGGCCTTTGGTTCTTGTACTGCTTCTCAAAATCTGGTGTCAGATTCTTCTTGACGAAATTGGCTTTCAACTTCTTCTTAAATGACTGAAACTGGTTAGCCATCTTCCTCAACGTCCAATCCTTGACTTTCTCTAATTTGTCGTCCGGAAATGTAAAGTGTGTAGTGATCTGCTTCCATAACATTTCCTTCTCTGACTCCGGGACTATTTGTCGAACTTGAATATTTGGATCGCTGTTTTTAGGTAGCCTCCAAAGCTCGTACTTGATGGGGATGTTTTCCCTAACAAGATATCCACATTGATTCACATAACTCGTCTTAATCCCAGACGGTGCCGTTGGTTCACCATCATCATTCACGGCTGTGACCAGGGTATGCCCGGTCATCTTTCTTTTGCAGCCTCGCTTCCGTTTTGGAGGCTGCGATCCAGATGCCTGAAAATAATTAAACTATTAATTAATACAAAACTAATTAATACAAAATTAATTAATACAAAATTAATCCACATGCCCGATCAAAATCCTTATGTATACCTCGGTCTCATTGTCTTCGTGAAGACCGGTTTCTTGTTCTTGGTCGTCTCCATCATCATCTTCCACATCATCTCCATTCCCCCCATCCCCTCCATGTCCAGATAAATCAAGAAATTGACTGCTGTCAAACTCTACGGGGTATGTACCGTCTCGAATCATATTATGAAGCAACTCCTCCTCCTCGTCTCGTCATTTATCCTAATATATGATAGGACATATTAATTTTTTAAACACATATGAATTTTTTCTAACACATTAATTTTTTAAACACATCTGAAATTTTTCTAACATATATTAATTTTCCTAGCACATATTAATTTTTTCTAACACATATTAATTTTTTAAACACATATTAATTATTCCCTAGCACATATGATATTTTTCTAGCACATATTAATTTTTTTCAACAAATATTAACTTTTTCTAACACATATTAGTTTTTCTAACACATATGAAATTTTTCTAACACATATGAATTTTTCTAACACATATTAATTTTTTAGCACATATGATACTTTTCTAGCACATATGAATTTTTCTAACACATATTATTTTTTTCCAACAAATATTAACTTTTCTAACACATATTAATTTTTCTAATACATATGAATCTTTCTATCACATGAATTTTTCTAACACAAATATTAACGGCGGCCGGAGACTGCACGGGATCGCAGCGGCGTCGGTGAATTGCGGTCGGACGACGGGGAGGCACGGGACGGCGGCGGCGCCGTGAATGGCGACGGAGGGGGCGTGGCGGCGGCGGAGGAAGCGTGAAATTTGGCTAAGTGCGGAGGAAGGAGAAGTGTGGGGTTTTCTAACACATATGAATTTTTCTAACACATATGAAATTTTTCTAGCACATATGAATTTTTCTAACACATATGAATATTTTCTAACACATATGAAATTATTCTAACACATATAAAATTCTCTAGCACATATAAATTTTTTCTAGCACATATGAATTTTTTTCTAACACATATGAACATTTTCCTAACACATATGAATTTTCTAAATCTATTAAAAAATGTGCTGACGTCAGCACCCAGATGGGCTGACGTCAGCACATCACGTACACAGGGCGCGGTGCGGGCGGCGGCATCGGGGGCGCGAGGAAGCCGGGGCGGAGGCGGGCCGCCGGCGCGATGGAGACGCCGGAGAGGGAGGTGGGGCCGGCCACCGGCGTAGAGGACGACCACGGCGAGGAGGCGGCGGCGTCGGGGGCGCGGTGCGGGCGGCGACGACGGAGTGCGGATGACGAGGGAGGCGCCGGCGCGGTACGAGGTCGACGGCCGATGATGGCGGCGGCGGTGCGGGATGGCGGCGGCGGCTGCGAGGGATGGCGGCGGCGACCCACGGAGAGCGAACGGCGCAGACGGCGGCGACGGCATCGCGGACGTCGTGGAACCGCGGCCGGACGACGGGGAGGCGCGGGACAGCGGCGGCGGGCGCGAACGATGGCGGCGTGTGCGGACGACGGCACAGGAGGCGCGGCGGGGTGAAAAAATTGGCTAACTGTCGAGGAAGAATAAGAGTGGGGTTTTATACCCCAGGCAGGTTAGTACCGGGCCGTGTTACAAACCGGTACTAACCTGCCACCCCAGGCACGTTAGTACCGGTTGGTAAGAAGGCCCGGTACTAACGTGCCACCTCCAGGCGGGAAATGAAAAGGGGAGGCACGTTAGTACCGGGCCTTCTTACCAACCGGTACTAACCTGCCCCACCTATTGATCCGATCGGTTGCACTTGAACTGGTCAGATCAATCGACCTGTTGTTTTCTCTCGGTCACAGTCGGTGCATAGGCTATCAATCCGACCGATCCTTTTCATGACCGGTCGGATCAATCGACCCGTGTAATTTTCGCTGATTGGCCTGTTGTTTTTCTCTCAGTCACGGTCGGAGCATATGGCATAAATCCGACCGACTTTTCATGTACGGTCGGATCAAACGACCCGTGTAAATTTTGCTGAAGTGGCACGTTAGTACCAGTTCGTAACACAGACCGGTACTAACGTGCCAGTCCAAGCGGGAAATGAAAAGGGAGGCACGTTAGTACCGGGCCTTCTTTCAAACTGGTACTAGCGTGCCTCCCCTGTAAATGATTTCATTTTTCTCTTATTTTTCTTTTCTATTTTGTATATTACTTTTATTTTCGTAAAGGCTACACTTATTATAAATCGTAAAGGCTACACTTTTAAATTACTTATTATGTACTATCACATTGATGTAATATTGATGATTACATGTTTAATGTCAAATATGAAAATACACACACTTTGAGTAATTTATAAAATATCTCACATGCATATATTAAATCTGTAAAATACGAAGATGTTATTATTTTTTACATGCAAAAATATTTATAAATAGTAACTTTCAAATCTCATATCACTACAGCGTTTTGTTACTGATGCAACGCCTCCAATTGGTTGCGTTATGGGTAAATTTGTTGCAATTGGTATGTAACACACCGAATTGAAGTCGTTGCGATATTTTTTGGCTCGTTGCTTAAACCGGCGTTGCGAGAAGTTGTCGCATCGAATTGGAAATGCGTTGCGCAACCTGTGGCGTGTCGCAACGTCGTATGGCATGGCAATAGCCTACAGTCGCAACGATCAGTGGCGTTGCGCTTTTGTTACTTCCAATGATCGTCCATCGTTGCTATAGGTGATATTGCAACCATGGGGGATTGTTGCGAGTGAAGGGTGTTACAACGCACTGGTTGTGTGGCGATATGTTGAATTCATCGTTGCAACAGAATAGCTGGATATAGCAACGAAGTCACAGACGTTGCTACATGCTCTAGGGTAGCGCAGCAATGAAACACGCGTTGCAAATGCGATCAGGGTAGCGCAACGAGATATGTCGTTGCTATTTGTGATTAGGATATCACAACGATGTGCTCTTCGTTGATACATCTCTATGCCTGTTGCAACCGAATTAGTCATTGTTATATGCATAGAGCTGGCACAACAGAGGGCGGTGTTGCTATATCCATCGATTTGTATTCCAATGGACAATGGCGTTGTTATATCCTTTGAAGCTATCACAACGAAAGATGGGTCGTTGCTATATGTTATAGGGTATAAGACAACGTATGTTTGATCGTGGCTATATGGTACTATGGTAACGCAGCATAAATTGATTGTGGAGATATGATCATATGTATGGCAACAACAATGTTGTGCTGGCACCTCATGCTCATTCTTAATGTAACAGGATTTTCATCATACAAAACAATCATGTAACAAATGTTGTAACACAACATTCAATGTATCTAAGGACTCTTGTCCATACATCCTTCACTCCCGGTTTGCACGATGGCCATCATCTTATCTTGAGCTCAAATGTTGAATGTCTGTTTCAACCATGCAACATCATCGTGCATACGCCAGTCTTATTATGTCGTTGATCGAGTTGCATCATGTGAAGACAGACAAATGAGAGCATTACTTGTTATGTAACTTTGTGATTCAAATTGGTCTTGGAATGAAGCAACACCAATTACAATTGGACATGGAAAATGGTAATGGCATTATTAAAGCATAAATACAGTCCATACCTGTTGCTGTTTCTTTAACCCAGCTCGTGTTTTAGCAACGCTTGATACTAACTGATGTGAAGTAGTGAACTTTGTAGGTACATTAGATCCTTTCGCACGACTCCCATTGAATAGTTTCCTTGTAATGGGTCCATTAGCTTTACCATTGCCATTATGTGAGGGGTCTTTCATCTTTTGTGTTGTGACAGTGCTTGTTGGATCAATATTCTGAATTAAATAATTATTAGAACAATGTTAATAAACATAAATTAAATTCACGAAGCCATCATTATTGGAAATGATTGTTCGATGTCCTTACTTGGTTTGCTACTTCTTCAGAATGCACTTGTGGTGTTGCAGGGACGATATCATTCCTGTTACCGGCTTCAACTTCCAAGGAGTTGCTGTTTGCAGGGGCATCCAATGCAAAATAAATGAATTTTGTTATCAAATTAGCATCATAAATCTTTTGTCAACCACAAGCATTTGCCATTCGTTACCTTGTTCACTGTCTCTTGAATCGGTAGTACTGTTGCTGCAGTAGTGTTTTCCTGAGTAGTGGTAGGTTGTTGGTTTGAGGGGTGGTCTATGCATTTACAAATACAACTGGTAAAATATATGTGACAAATATCCAATTGCAACAAAAAAGAACCACCAAATAACCTATTTGTAGATTATTGTGAGCATGATCCATATGTCAGGAAAGTTACCTCATTTGGCACTGCACTTTGATTTTGTGCCATAAGTGCTTGAAACTCCCCCATCAATTCTTGTCTAATTGAGGCTTTAAGTGCTTCCTTTTCTGCTTCCTTGTCTTGTTCATGCCTTTGAAGCTTTTCATTTAGCTCACGTTCTCTATCTTCTAGAATCTGGAGTCTATTCTGAATCATCCTCTCCTGAAGAACTTTCTCTCTTTTTTGATTCGCCAAGTACCCTACGCCGCGTGACTTGGTGCCTTTGGCTCCTGTTGTCTCCTTGTATGTCTCCTGGAAAATCTGTTCTTCCTTGGCAGCTGACGAAGTGTTACTTGTTCCTTTTGATCGACCTCATCTGATTCTTCTATCTGCAATCTCCTGGTTGTATGATGCTGAGGGCAAAAAATGAGTGTATCAAATCATATGTGGTCACGTTCAGTTTCCGGAAAAAAAATTATAAGGTGCAAGATCATGCATGCTTGTGTTGAACTAGTACTCACATAAATACTCTCAGCCACAAATGTCGACCATCTTCCTTGCTTCGTGTGAGTAGTCTTCCAAAGTTCCAAAACTCCAGGCTCGGCACCAGTTTCGGAATCTCTCTACCAATATTATAGGTCATCAAGATATCATTATTTACTGTAGTCCAATTCAGGATAGATTCTTACATTTTCCCAACTGCGTTGCGAGAAAGATTTGGCACCCGATGAATGGTTGGTCTTCAGTCGACTCCGATTGCCAGAGTTAATGAAGCTCTTACCCTGCACACAGTTAGCGAGTAATGTTTACCAGAGAAAATTTCAACTCATGTTTGCATTATGAATTATACCTAATGTTGTGTACCTTGAAATTTTGACATGCAAAGTATTGGTTCAAATAGTGCCACTCAACAATGTCTAGGTCTTCAGGCTTATGTTTCATTCTCTCCTCATAATTGTCGTAAGCCCTGTATGTAGCACTAAAGGTAGATCGCCAACACCTGTAGCATTCACCGGCAATCTTCCATATCTTTTTCTTCGGATTCTCTATGGTATCAAAATCCCATAGATCCTAGTGTGAAGGAAAACATGTTATGAGGTATTTTGAATGCATGATTACTTTGATATAACATTAAAATGGAGCATGAGGTTGCAATTAACATACCATTATAGCTTCTGCGATAACCTCCTTGACACAATCACTCACATCAGTCCAACATTTAACTCCAATTAGAGGAGTTTTAATCCTTGTGAACATAACAACTTCATCCACAAAAGTACGTCGATTTTCTCCACAGGGACCACCTAGATTTGGAGAAAACTGGATTTTTAGTTTACCAGAACCTGACTTTGATCTCTTGGCCGATGCAGCAAACCCCTTCAAGCACCCTCGACCTCCATTCTTGGAACCTACATATATTCAACAATTTCAAGATTAGATTAATTGCTGAACAATTATGAGTGACATGTCCCTTTAAGTGAAGTATTTTGAACCTTTTGATTTATTTCCTTTCCTTGCATGACATGGCCAATCTGTTGGCGGTGTTGCATTGCTTCCATTGCTCTCATCTCGTGCTCCTGTACCCTTATCTTGAGTTTTATTATAAGACACTGAAAAAGAATTTAAAAAATGGACTTAGTAGTTTCACAAATGACAACACAGTAGTAAGAAGTGCAAATGAATTTTGATATACCAATATTTCTCAGAAGGCCTTTGTGCTAAGCCATTTAGTATAAGATTGAACTGATTCATCCCTGAAGTCATCTCTTAGCTCTGCAAGTTACCAACAACATTAGGTGAGATTAAGAGTATAGATATAGATAATAGTTGAAACTGTAGTACGAACATCAGACATACCGCAATCAGGGCCTTGTGCTTGCAGCCATTTTTTGTACTCATCAACTATTTCATCATTACCATCGTCATCAGTCTCTCTCTCCCTCAATCGTTTCAGGGGTGTAATGTTTACAGGTGCATTATTCAATGCAGTTTTGGTCACTACCAGCCTCACTATCTTTTCACCACTTGATTCCAAATCTGCAATCATGTTATCGGCATCTTTACTGCAATCTATTTCGTCAGGGCAGCCTAAGTCGTTTCCCCTTCTCTTGAGGTAGTAGTAGTAGTCCCGAACACCAAACCCTAGTTGATCTTTGAATCGTACAAGGTTGGAAAAGTTAAGGTCAACCCTGTCAATCTCGACACATACTTTGGTTGTCTTCTTCAGTTTCTTTGCTGCAGTATATTTTTACTTTCCACATGTCACCGGTCCTTGGGGCACTGCATATATGACACGAAGTCAACCATAAGTCCTTGGTGCAATTGTGTACTCTACAACGCACTATATTACATGGACTAGTTAAATAGCGGGTATGCTTGGTCCTTCACTGTGTATATATGAGATGGAAGGCTTTGGCGAAGCTAGTTTATCCACAGTGAGTAGGAATGCTGGTAATTGGCAATTTGCACGCGTAATTCATGCAATAAAAATGGATGGCATTGGGAAAAAGCTTCAGACAACTCTGGGCTTGTCAAAAAAACAATGATAAGAAAACCAGTATTTCCCTGTGCGATAGGTCATAAGTGACAAGGACAATAGTGACTCACAAGAGCCTCCTTCAGTTTCCTGCAGTATGCAGCTATAAATGCAGTGTTTAGCACATAACTGATGACAGGGAGATGGTGGATTGGCAGAGCCACGTATATAAGGAGGAAAGGATTGATGTCTTGCTTTTTTTAACTGTGTACTCCCTCCATATTGAAATAGAAGTACATCGTTTTGGACAAGATTTTAGTCAAACATTGGAAATATAAATCACGAATAACTTTTAATTCATTGAGTTTGTAAATGTGAAAACCATATGAATAGATTCATCTTGAAAATTATCTATATAAAAGTATAAATATATTAGTTTTTAATAAATATTTTTTAAAAAATAATAAGTCAAAGTTACACTTGGAGACCGTGTCGTTGTCCACAGTGACTTCTATTTCAATATGGAGGGAGTACAATGATCCCTTCTGGATGGTTTTTCTTTTCGTGTATAGTGAGTAAATGGAACGTGAAACTCACTGGAAAGACTAGAAACCCACTCGATGTAATTAATCACAATATTTTATAATTGTTTCTGCTTATATCATCCAACACATTGTGGAATGTCCTGATGCATTTGTTGTTCCCGATATAAACATGTTGTCGCTGAAATGACAGAAAAATACATTATCACATCAGCTGGTAGGGAGTATGTGATGTCCCACTACAACGATTGGGGATTAGAGATTTAGAGCTACCGGGAAATAACGAGATCCCAGGAGTCCAATTTTTTCTTGTGATGATAACTCTTGGTATCGGTCACACGATGAGGGCCACGTGTTGGTCTCTATAGCTTGCGAGAAAGGATGGCAGTACATCACGTGTGGCTGTGTCAGCGACAATGCCGGTAGGACTGGTGTTTGCGTATGTACAGATTAATCTGTTATGATTTTCTATAGCAAAAAGTGCCAAGCCAAAATGCTGTCAAGGCAAAATGTTGCTAAGGCCTTGTTTGGATCAAATGAATGCAAAACTGAGGAATGAAAAAAAAAAACACAGGAATGAGATGCGAAAGTTCTAGCGAAACAGAGGAATGCAAAAACGCACGAAAACAACATAAGGTGTTTGGAATGAACGAAACTGTAACATAGGAATGATGATTGCAAAAAGCATTGAGCACTTAATGATTGCTTAAGTACACTTGTGTGATTATCTATATGATATTTAGTAATTTATATGACGGGTGAGGAATCGTTAATGTCTACGCACTCATACCAACAACACATAGCCAACACCAGCCTTATCCGTTTAAAAAAACAGAGCATTATCCATCCACCTGCACTCCTCACATCTTCGTCTCCCAGCTCTACATGAAACAACAGCCTTATCCAACAGCTTCCACTCTTGTCTTTCTTCTTCCTCTCCCAGCTCTACATGAAACAACACCTGTAGTCTAGATGGGGAGCACCTAGCAGCAGCAACAACAGACAACCCTCCTGGAAGTCACAGGCATGCCGAAGCAATTGTTAAGCAGGCAGGAGGCGCATGTCATCCAGAACAAGGAGGACGACCACACGTTCTACAAGCAGCACTGATGGCTAATAATCGTCCCTCACCCAGCGCTAATGGAGCAGTTAGCTCGGGCTTCAGCGAAGAAAGTGAAAAACAAGAGGTGAGAGTGGATTTTCTCATTCCTATGGAATCACATGGTGGCTACGAGTTTAACATTGTTACTTGGTTAAGGAACTTTGGCAAAAAAAATGGCTTCAACCAATTGAATGCCAAAAGTTTATGGCTTGCCCGTATTTTGGCTTGGCACCTTTTGGTAGCCAACCAATCAGGCCCGATATGCGTAAATAGGACCATGCACATTTTTATTTGCACTGTTATCGATGGTTTTTGTAATATGCTCAAAATTGGCGCCACTCATATAAAAATTTTGCACACCTAAAATTAACTAACGTAGAGAAACATAACTTGAAAGATGTTCGTTCTTCCAAGAATTTGGCACAAAATGCGATTGAATTTGACAACATGTGAGTTGCTACCGAAAAATATGGTTCACATGAAAATAATTAATGAGCATCACAAGGTTGAAGTGCCGCTGCCTAATCCCTTAATGTTGTAGTGCATTTTGACAAAAACAATTAATTGGTTGCACTATATCATATTTAGAAAGTTATGTCTCACAAACCAATATTATTGAAAATATACTCGTAAGCACTATGGATGGGCCCACATCTCGCAGTCACATAGTTACAAGAATAAATTTTCCATCGGTCTTACTAAAGTTTGGTATATTTGAAACTAAAATATGCTTTTATTTTCACATGGACACTGGCAGTGCGCCCTGTTTCAGCTTCTATGTTTAATTCCTATGACAAACATTTAATGACATTTGTCTACCTAATTGTCTCTTCTGCTATCTTGGCACTGCTCTTTATATATTGAGTATTGTTTAGACAACTCTTTATATATTGGGTTGCTTGGTCCTTGATTGTGTATGCACGCACTGGCCACCGACGAAGCTAGTTTATCCCTAAGAGTAGGAATGCTAGTATTTAGACAAGTATTTCATGCCATAGGGATGGATGGCATTGGGAAATAGTTTCAGATCGCCTTTGGGTGTCACTGCATTGGGTTGATAGTAGCGGTGGAAGTGGTGCGGTATATCCTGCTAATCGACTGGGCTAGCTCGCCCCGCATGCCATTGAGATGTGTGCTACAGTTTTACCCAAGTGCTGATCTTCGGGGCTAAGCCGCGAAACCCAGCAGCACCTCAAGCAGTACATGTCATCATGGAGACACTGAAGCATTATTTGCAAGCATAATCTGGCCAGTGCCATATATGGCCCAAGCAGGAAAGGCGTTTTACCACACAAGAACGATATACTCTGACACCTATACATGTTCCAAAGAGTGGGCTTGCTTGGTTCAATTTCCGAAACCAAGCGGTTGAACTACAAACCTCTATATTAAATCAATATTCTAACCGGATGAGTTTGGATCTGTTCAAATTATTAAAATGTATGTGCCATAGCGTAACAACACCGTGACGTATAGTGGAACGTACCGTTGTGGAACAACACCAGTACGTTTACATATCTATTTGCGTTGGCGCTGGTCCGCTCCAGTGAAAACGAGATAAACACAACGACTCATTTTGGACTGATACGAATGACGGTATGTGCAGTAGTGCCGGTTACAAACCTCCGTGTGATGCGGCCATCTTCAAGCAACTGATGCATAATATCATATTTATATAGTTTGCATACATAAAACAACACCCATTACAGGTAATACTGTAATAGTAATTAAATAAGGCAATGTTACTTACATACAAAGGAAAAAAGAGCAGGAAAAAGAGGAGAAACAACAAATTGCGAGTCATTTACGTACGTACCATTAAAAAAAGTTCGTGGTTACGTGTGTACCACTAAAAAAGTTTGAGACACCTGTATACCATCCACCGAAGTTTATATTACCTACATACCATTCTGTCACCCTTTTGTTAATAAATCGCCCTTACAGGTGGGACCTACCCATTGGAAATGTCAGTCTTGCCCCTGAGTCAATCTTTGGATCTGGATCGGTCCACTACGCCATAATCAATTTGTGCTGGCAGCGCACATTTTGGACGCTGGCGGGCAACGTTGCGGCCCGCCAGCAGAGATTCAGCACGGGCCTTCGAGCTAACGCCCGCCAGCACAGGTGCCATCTGTGCTGGCGGGCAACATAACAGCCCGCCAGCACAGATTGTCCCCTCTGTGCTGACGGGCCGTTAGGTTGCCCGCCAGCACTCTACCCATCTTTGCTGGCGGGCACTTAGATGGCCCGACAGCACAGGAAAGTCAATAAGGTGGCCGACACGCTTTTCTTTCTTCTTTGTTGCTCTTTGCTCGCTCTGCGCCGCTAGCTTGCTCTTGCTGCTTGCGTAGATCCACCGCGTCGCCCGCCCTCAGCCGCCGCCACGACCGTCCCTTTCACGGCTGGCGCTTGCGCGTTGCCGCTTTTTTTTAGCTCCGACGACGGCGCCGCGGCAGGTTGCGTCGGCACCGCCGCTGCTGTGTGTGCCGCCGCTCTTGCTGTCGCCAACAACCTCGTCGGCTTCGAGCTCCTCCACCGTCGAGCCCAACAAGGTCAGTACCATGTCGAGCAGTGGCGGGTCAGTGCCCAGCCATGAGAGGTTTCCCCTGTCGGTTTGCCCTAACTATGGCGCAAACATCATTTGCATCCGCGTCTCGGGAGGGCAAATCTTGTACAAGTGCTGCAGGAACATTTGGGTATAGTTTCAATTCGTTGTGCATTAGACTTGTGTGTTAGCTACTCAATTATGCCTTGATATATTAGGGTTGTTATTGCGTTGTAGGGAGACGATACATCATGCCGCAAGTATTGGTGGGGGCACGGTGCATACTCTGAAAATGCCGCCAGTTCTTTTGTTGCAAACTTAGCCCAACCATCTCATGCTCCCACTCAGCCCCCTGCTACTGTCCATTCCCCCACCCCCATTCCTGACATTATAAATCAAATTAGTGACTTGAAGTCTCAAAGTTGTGACGTGAAGATGCAGATTTGTGATTCGAAGATGCAATGTGGACAGCTGAGTGGACAAATTGGTCAAGTGCTTGGTGAAATCCGAAAGAACAAAGAAGATGGTGCAGGATTCAACTGGTGGGCCATTGGAAGTCTCGTGGTTTTTCTCATTAGTCTCATAGTTGGCGTGATAGCTAGTAAGAAGTAGGCAAATGAAGTTTGTCGAAAGATGGAAACATTAATTTATTACTATTCAAGCAGCCCCATGCTATTAATTTGAAGTAGGCAAATGAAGTTTGTCGAAAGATGGAAACATTAATTTGACGTTCTGGCGAAAGATGGAAACATTAATTTATTACTATTCAAGCAGCCCCATGCTAGTAAATCACAATATTTGACAACGCTGTCTGTTTATATCATCCTACACGTCGTCAAATTTCTCTGTGCCATTTTCGTTCTTGACATCTATAAATATAGTCTCCGAAATGATAAGAGTCTGAGAAACAATACTAGAGGAGATCATAAGCTCTTATGGAGTGATGTCCCCATTGCACTGCATGGGATTGAGAAATGACATGTTTAATCCAGCCCTATTTAATTCGGTCACATGAGGAATCAAAGGGAGACTTGTTGGATGGTACTCTGGCATTCGGTCACATGAGGAATCATAGTTGGCGTGTAGGACATTCTCACGGTAGAATCATAGAACCATGCTTCTTGCCAATCAAGTTCACTTAGTCTACAAAGTCCCTTTCTAGTATATCCATTTTTGGTCACTGGCGCTCAGTATGGACCGTCGTGTCTTTTTGCATGTCTGGAAAGATAATATGAAACAATTGGTATGTATCGAGGCCCTTTATGGATGGTGCCTTTTATGTGTAAAGTAACTACATGAGACATGGGTTATTTTCAGAAAAAAAAATAGAAACAATGAGTTATTACCTCCGCAGGCACCCTTTGCTTGCGAATATAGTGTCAATAATACGCGATCATTCTCTTTGTTTATATGATCTTACCACTAGAAGAGAATGAGGCATCCGCACCGGTTGGGAAACCCCCTTCAGCACCGGTTTCTCAACCGGTGCGGATCTTTCGGTGCTAAAGGGGTACACCTTTAGCACCGGGTCATTTACCCGGTGCTAAAGGCCCCCTTTAGCACCGGGTCTCGAAACCAACCGGTGCTAAAAGGGGCCGCGGACATGGCCCCTGCGCGAGCCCCTTTAGCACCGGTTGGTTTCGAGAACCGGTGCTAAAGGGGGACCATATAATTTTTCCTTTTCCAGCCTTCATATTTATTTGTTTGTATACGTATTTTGCCAACGTTTTTCGCCTACGTATTTGTTCTAATACGGATGTCGTACTACACTGCACTAGTATTTGTATAAGGCTCGTATAAGCATAAAAAAGACATATATTACATATCTTAGTGCCAAAAGAGTTACATCATCTCATAGTGCTAAAAGAGTTAAGTTTTCTAACTTAGTATCCATAAATTACGATCCTGCACTTGGACGAGCTGATGATGAACTAGGACGAGCAGAGGATCTAGGACCAGCGATGGAGGAACGAAGACTTGAGGTGTCCGTAATTTCTCATGCATCATCATAATGAAATTCTCCATTCACATTGATGATCTCGTCCCAAATAAATCCAACGAGTTGTTCTGCAACTGCGTCGATTTTATGCTGCTCTAGGCTTTTACTAGAGATGGACATCATCTACGAATTGCAAACAATTAAAATTAAAGTATAATAATGGTGAAGTTGAATTAGAAACTTGTAAATAGATATTGCGTACCATAATATCATGGTTAGTATATATTTTTTTAATCCAGCTATGCATGTACTCGCAAACGTAGTATCCGCATAAATTATTGCCCGGCCCCTGTTGATGACACTGTTGGCGAAAACAAATTTAAAGATATTTTTTAAGTTGATTAGCAAAGACGTATATGTACAAATTGCATGCGTACCAGAAATTCAGTATTCCATACGAGCTTTTCATATCCAATACCGGGGTGCTTTTCACGAATCTCGTTCCACATCCTACAATTACATAATCATGTTGTTAGTCTCAAATTTGAGTTCAAATAAAATAAGTCAATAATGTAAGTATATAGAAAAATTTGAATTGTTAAAATTTACTTATATATACGACCTTGTAAACATGTCAATGATTTCCTGATACTGTTCTTGTGGTTTCCTCAACGAATCGAAGACGTTAACCACACCTCTATCAGGATTCAGTAGTATGAGCACCCAGTGGTAACTACATACATATGTATAAGTGTTTTAGCATAATGAGATAATTTAAAGAAATTAAGAAATTAAGAAAATAAAATGAGATAATATAAGTGTTAGCACTCATCCGAAGTGGTATGGCAATAGTATGGAGTCCATAAAATTTTGCTTATCCACATACTTGAATAAGTTCTGATATGTCGCCTCTGGATCTTTATAAATCATGTCTTGGTTTACCTTTGATGGGTCCATGAAACCAACGTCAAAAATACGCTCCCTCCGACATCTTTGAATCTCCATTCTACATAATAAGCAATAAAGTAGCGCCGTCACTCATAGAGTTTTTTAAATGACAATAAAGAAATTGTTATAAGAAATCACTTACAGAACCCAGGTTTGAATCAAAGACATGTCCAGGGCGTCTCGTTGGTAGATTTCGTAGATATCTTTGAACTCCAACCAAATCGTGTCTTCTCCATTGAAAAAATCCTCATCCTTCACGCGACACCCGAACATGTCTCGTCCTTTCGACGCTTGAACCATGTACCATCCATGCAATAAATACATCTTTGTTTGTAGTTTTTTCACACCATCTGGCGGGACGAACGACTTGCCAAGCTCAAAATGCCACTTAGTCACTTTAGCTTTGGGCAGGGATTCTTGGCCAGTGAGGACCGCTCTACTGAGACCTGTCTCTTCCATTTGACATTGGAGCATCAGTTCGTGCGCATCTGGCAACTGAGTCAATCCTTGCTGAGGTTGTTCGCCGAGCTGAGGAATAGTAGAACGTTTCGACTTATGCGTTACCAGCTTCACTTTAGACTTAGGCGATGCCGGCTTCACTTTAGACTTAGGCGATGCCAACCGCTCAGCCTGCTAAGCTCTCTTCCTTTTCTGAAAAGATTTTATTAATGAGCGGTCGTAGTCAGATATTTCGGCTTTTTTCTGTTCTGCCCTGGTCAAATTTTGTAAGAACCTCGCCGCCTTGACCGGGTCAACCACGAACTCTTTCTCAGGCTCTTTCTTCTTGTGAAAATGCGCGTGTACTTCTGCGGCGACTACCTCGTCAAGTTCCTCTTGCGTCAGCTCGTAAGCTAATTTCTTCTTTGCCGGCACTTTCTTTTGCTTAGTTGGCCGCTTTGTTGGTGGTGGAGGACTTGTTGGCGCAGTTTTCTTTCTGGGCGGATTCCTTTTTGGCCTCGCCGGTGGAGACCAATCTTCTTCTGCCGGAGGATCATCAGCCGGAGGATCATCTGCCGGAGGATCATTTGCCGGAGGATCATCGTCATGTGGAGACGGTGGACCTGGCGGACCTGTCGAGGTTGTTGCTTCCACACCAGGTATGATGATGTCACGCTTGCTCCATAGAATGATGCCGTGACAACACTGTCCAAGAAGTGTTTCCCCATCACCTCCGGGGATGTCAAGCTGCAAGCCGTTGTAGTCTGAGACAACTTGTTCCACCTCAACTGGTGCGTAGCCATATGGAATCTCCTTGGAGTGTACTGTTTGTCCTTCTTCCAATGGTCTAGCCGTGCCGTATGCAACCTAATATATTCGGAAAAGTTAATAACACAATAATATGTTCAACATATGTAAACTAACTTTAAGTCATTGTTATTATACGTACCACCACTGATATGTTCTTCAATGTTGAATGAAGCTCGCAAGCGGTGCGCTGAGATATTTCATCCACAGGGTAACGGGCCGGTTCTAATTGAGCTGGCGGAAGCTCTGTGCAAGCGTGACTGCTACGTTGTTGTGGAGGGGTAACCAAAGCAGCAGGATCTTCTGTTTCTCTAGATTGTGTCATCTGAATAAGTGCTAGCTTCATTCGCTGTTCCATCTCTCCCTCCATATCCTGTATCCGTGCGCCCTGGGCGGCTACGATTTCCTCTAGCTCCCTCATCCTGTTCTCTGTTTCGGTCTTCTTCCGCTTACGGCTCCTGTAGGAGGAGCTGTCCTCCTTGAAAGCATACTTCCAAGAAACAGAAGTTCCTACTCCGCGCGTTCTTCCACGATGCTCCTTGTTTCCTAAGGCATAGGTTAGCTCATCTCTTTCTCTGTCAGGGATGAATTCTCCGGCCTCAGCTTTCCTTATGATTTCAAGGAGGCGGTGAGCTAGGTCTCGCAAGTCCTCGCCAAAAATCAAAGATCCGTCTATTGGACTGAGAGTGCCTCCATGACCATAATACCAATGCTTGGATCGTAAGGGCCAGTCATGTGTCGCTGGACGAATGCCTTTAGCATAGAGATCTTCTTCCATCTTGTCCCATTTGTCGACGCTACCTTTATAACCGCCTGAACCCATTCGATGGGTGTACTTCTTTTTTTCCGCATTGCCGATGTTCCTTGCGGATATCTCAGATCCTTCTGTGGACTGTTTGTACTCCACGAACGCGTCCCAATGATGAGGTCTTATGGTAGGGTGATTGTCAAAATCTGGAATTTCTTCTGTTTTGAGATATTTCTTCCAAAATTTTGTCTTATAATTTTGAAATTGAGTTGCCATCTTTTTCAGCGTCCAATCCATCAATTTCTCTTCACGATCTGAAGGAAATCCGAATATTTCTTTCACATCAGTCCATATCATTTCTTTCTCCGTATTAGCCAGAACATACGGTTCATTGGGGTCCGTAGATCTCCATTTCCTGATGCTAATGGGAACGCGTTCACGAACAATAACCCCACATTGAGAGACATATTTTCTGGCAATTTCTTTGGGCTCAGTTGGCTTGCCATCATCCTCTACTTTGGTGATGTGCAATTTGACCTCCTTCAGCCTCTTAGTGGTACTTCTTTTTCCAAGGCGTTTCGTAGCGGCAGTTGTCGCCGTAGATGGGTAGAATAATTAGACGTATAAATTAGTTACAACATTAGGTTAAGATAATGTATATAATGTTTATGAGAAATATTAGCACCTGACTAGACGTGGGATCATTGCTATTACGTTGACCCACATTAGGTTGCATCTGGTCCAAATTATCGCCACCAGAAATACCTTGCATTATTTCTTCCATGCTCGGTGGCCGATCAGTGTTTCCACCCAAATGAAACTGAGCTGCTAAGAATTCATCATTATCCTCCTCGTGGATCGTCATCTTCAAAAATAAATATTCTACGTTAAATAAATAATTATTGAACGTTAAAGAAAATATTCTAGTCAAATAAATACTTATAAGTATTGTACGCGATAGAAATATATTTACGTCAAATAAATAATTATTGTATGTTAAATAAATATTCTACGTCAAATAAATAATTATTGTATGTTAAATAAATATTTACGTCAAATAAATAAGTATTGTACGCAAAAGAAATATTCTACGTCAAATAAATAATTATTGTATGTTAAATAAATATTCTACGTCAAATAAATAATTATTGTATGTTAAATAAATATTCTACGTAAAATAAATAATTATTGTATGTTAAATAAGTATTCTATGTCAAATAATTAGTGTACGTTAAATAAATAGTCTACGCCAAATAAACGTTAAAGAAATAATTCTAAGTCAAATAAATAAATTCTAGTAAATTTATCGTTAACCCTAATCATTAACAGTAACTATAAAATTAATACACATGCAGCTGTCGGGTACGTTCTCCATGCACGTCGGAAAGGGCTTACGTGTGGCCGGCTTCAATCGAGCTTGTGTTCGCGCGGCGGTCGGCGGCGGTTCTCGGCAGTCGCAGGGTCGCACTCGGCCGGCTTCAGACGAACAGCCGCTCGCGAACGCGGATCGCTTGAGACGATCGAGCTCGCGGATCGCTTGAGACGAGCTCGCGTTCGTCGGTGGCTAGGCGGCAACGGCGCGCTGGCGGCGGGGGCCAGGCGGCAACGGCACGCTGGCGGCGCGACGGCGGGGCGGAGCGGCCAGCGACGGCGGGGCGGAGCGGCGACGGCGCGGGGCGGAGCGGCCAGCGACGGCGGGGCGGCGGGAGGCCGCGTGGAGGGCGGCGGCGCGTCCGGGCGGACGAACGGCGCGTGGGTGGCGGCTGGGCGCGTCGGGGGCGGGTGGAGGCCGGGCGTTGGTGGAGGGGCGGCGCCGGGGGTGGCGACGGTGCCGGCAACGGTAGAGGGGCGGCGCCGGGGGTGGAGACGGCGGCGTCGACGCTTGGGGAGATGCGGCAGCGATGGGGCCGGGGCGACGACGGCGGCGCTTGGGGCGGGAGACGCGGCGGCAATGGGGGACGACGGCGGCGCGGTGGCGCTTGGGGACGACGGCGGCGGGGTCCGCGAGGGCCGGCGGGGAGACGAAGTGGGGAGTGGAGAAGACGAAGACGGCGAGATGCGAAAATTTTCTAAGTGTTGGTTATATATAGGGCGGAGCTTTAGCACCGGGCGCAGCCAAGGCCCGGTGCTAAAGGTTTAGGATTAGCACCGGCCGCAGCCAAGGCCCGGTGCTAAAGGTCAGCCGCCGGGGCGCCAACGAAATTGGGGACCTTTAGCACCGGGTCTTAGATCCGCCCGGTGCTAAAGGTGTCCCAGTTCCGTTTGGCGCCACTTTTTTGGCGCAATTTTATATTTAGCACCGGTTTTTGCAAATACCCGGTGCTATTTAATTTAATAGGAGTTACAACTATACCCGGTGCTCACATATTTTATATTACATCTAAATGTTTAGTATTATTTATTTAATTTATACTTGGTCTTATTTATTTAGGTTATAGTTAGTCTTATTTATTTAGATTATAACTAAAACATTATTAGCCACGTCATAGTGCAATTAATATATAAAAAATTAATATATTTGTTATATATGAAATGAAAGAGAAAAAATAGTTAAAATATTACAGTTTTCATCATAGTGCAATTAACTTATACAGCATCATTGTTATATATGAAATGAAACACTAAAAATAGTAGTCTTATTTATTTAGGTTATATTTAAAACATTATTAGCCACATCTATTTAGCCACATCCGTCTAGGTTTAAAATAAATAAAACATTGAGCATAAAAAATAGCATCATAATCTTAGTGTATCATAGTGCAATTAAATTATACAGCATCATTGTTTACTTGAACACTAACAAACTTTCACATAATATTACAAATTGCATCATAGTGCAATTAAATTATACATCATTATTGTTAGCTTGAACACTAACAAACTTTCTCCTCACAAATGTCCCTTGATTGTGATCGCGACGTAGATAGGGTGTCTCCTCTGCTGCTAACAGGACGGTTGGGTCAGCAGCCACCGAGAATGGAGGTCGACCGTCGAGCATATCATAATCTTCATCTGTCTTATCCTCAACTCCTACGATTTTTCTTTTTCCAAGAAGAACTATATGACGCTTTGCCTCGTCTTTTGATGGGTCCGATTGCTTGCTCGTCCCTTTCTTTGGCTTGCTAGCCATGTCTTTTATATAAAAAACTTGTGTCACATCTTTGGCTAGGACGAACGGTTCGTCTAGAAACCCAATCTTGTTTAGGTCCACTATAGTCATCCCATACTCATCAGTTGAGTTTCACCCATTGACACTTAAACAGTGGGATCTTTAAAGGTCCATATTCCAGTTCCCATATCTCCTCTATGACACCATAGTATGAGTTCTTATTGCCATTGCTGTCGGTCGCATCGATCCGAACACCACTATTTTGGTTGGTGCTCTTCTTGTCTTGGGCTCTTGTATAAAATGTATACCCATTTATGTCGTAGCCTTGAAATTTTAAGATCGTGGTCGATGGACCCCTAGCTAGAAAGGCTAGTTGCGCATCAATACCCACAACAGCCATCATATGTTCTCGCAACCAATCTGCGAAACTACTATTGTGTTGACGTTGAATAAATGTCGCAGTCTTTCCTGGATTTTCTTCATACAGAATCTTCATGTGCTTCTCGATGTATGGAGCAACTAAGGCTGACTGCTGCAGAATTGTGAGATGTGCTTTACGAAATGTCAGCATGTCTCTGATTACCATCGTCTTTCTTCCTAGTGTGCCCTTTCCACCAAGTCTCCCCTCATGATGTGATTCAGCCAACCCAATCGGCTTGAGGTCTTCGATAAAGTCAGCACAGAATTCAATCACCTCCTCTGTTTCGTATCCCTTAGCAATGCATCCTTCTGAACGAGCACGACTACGTACATACTTCTTCAGAACAGCAAAGTATCTCTCAAAAGGGAACATGTTATGAAGAAATACCGGGCCCAGTATACGAATCTCTTTGACAACGTGAACCAATAGATGTGTCATAATATTGAAGAATGATGGTGGAAATATCATCTCAAAGCTGACAAGACATTGGACCACGTCGTTCTGTAGCCTATCCAAATCTTCAGGATTGATCACCTTCTGAGAAATCGCATTAAGGAATGCACATAGCTTCACAATCGCTTTCCGCACATTAACTGGTAGCACACCCCTCAGTATGACGGGAAGCAGTTGGGTCATCAACACATGACAGTCGTGAGACTTGAGGTTTAAGAACTTTTTATCTTTCATGTTAATTATTCATTTAATATTGGAGGAATAGCCTGACGGGACCTTGATACTGTTCAAGCATTCAAACATACTTGCCTTCTCCTCTTTGCTGAGAGTGAAGCTAGCGGGACGCAGGTACTTGCGTCCTTTGTCTCTGTTTTCTGGATGTAGATCATTCCGTAGATTCAAACGTTTAAGTTACTGTCGTGCTTCCAGTGTATCTCTTGGCTTCCCATAAGTACCAAGGAAGCTGATCAAGTTCACACAAAGATTCTTCGTCAGATGCATCACATCAATTGCGTTGCGGACCTCTAACAATTTCCAATAAGGAAGCTCCCAAAAGAGAGACTTTTTCTTCCACATCGCGGCACGCCCATCCTCACCTGCCTTGACAGGTTTGCTTCCATCTCCCTTTCCAAATACTACTTCTACATTTTTCACCATATCAAATACATCTTGTCCATTGCGGTGTATCGGCTTTGTACGGTGCTCCGCATCCCCGCCAAAGTGTGGACATTTCTTTCGTAGTTCGTGCTTCGAAGGAAGAAATCGACGATGACCCATGTAAACAACCTTTCTACAATGCTTCAAATAGATGCGTTCAGTATCATCTAAGCAATGTGTGCATGCTTTATATCCTTTGTTTGTTTGTCCGGACAGGTTACTTAGTGCAGGCCAATCATTGATGTTGATGAAAAGTAGTGCCCTAAGGTTAAAACTTTCCTGTTTGTACTCATCCCACATAGTAACACCTTCTTCCTTCCACAGTTGTTTAAGTTCGTCAAGCAATGGTCTTAGATAAACACCGATGTCGTTGCCAGGTTGCTTTGGACCTTGGATAAGCACCGGCATCATAATGAACTTCCGCTTCATGCATAGCCAAGGAGGTAAGTTATAGATACATACAGTCACAGGCCAAGTGCTATGACTACTGCTCATTTCACCAAATGGATTCATGCCATCAGTACTTAAACCAAGCCTTAAATTTCTTGCATCAGCATCGAACGTTGGGCATGCTCGGTCAATGTTTCTCCACTGGGATCCATCGGCGGGGTGCCTCAACATACCATCGTTTTTACGTTCTTCCTTGTGCCATCGCATCAACTTGGCATGCTCTTTGTTCATGAACAAACGCTTCAGACGTGGTATTAAAGGAAAATACCACACCAGCTTCGCAGGAATCTTGTTCTTAATAGTCTCCCCATCAACCTCACCAGGGTCATCTCGCCTGATCTTGTAGCGTGTGCATTTGCAAACCGGACAACAATCCAAATTTTCGTATTCAGCACCACGATATAGGATACAGTCATTAGCACACGCATGTATCTTCTGCACCTCTACACCAAGAGGGCAAACAACACGTTTTGCTTCCCACGTTGTTGATGGCAATTCGTCACCCTCGGGAAGAATTTTCTTCACGAGTTTCAATAATTCCTCAAAACCCTTGTCAGTAACACCATTACATGCCTTCCACTGCAAAAAATCAAGTGTGATACCCAACCTTTTCAGCCCCTCTTTGCAATTTGGGTACAAATCAGTTCTGTGGTCCCGTAACATACGATCTATCTTTTTCCTTTCCTTGTCATTGTCGCAGCCTTGCTCGGCATCACGTAACATTTGACCAAGTGCATCATTAGGGTCATTTTGTGGAGCAACATCTTCCTGGTCAGCACCATCCTGATCTGCATAATCCATTGCAACATCCGCAAAGGCACCATATTGAGTGTCGTTATCATCCTCCTCTTCTTCATTGTCATCCATTATGACTCCTCTTTCACCGTGTTTCGACCAAACCGCATAGTTTTGCATGAAACCATGGGTCATCAGATGGAAGTGAAGAACCCCTCTTGATTTGTACGATTTTTGATTTTTACATTGCCCACACGGACAAAACATGTCACCTGACGGCGACTTGTTGTCCTCCGCCACATCGAGAAAAGCATGCGTGCCATCAACCCACTCCTGACTGCGTCGGTCCGCCAAGTGCATCCATTGCCTATTTATCTACATTTAGCAAAGTGATCTAATTAATTCATACACATTTCAAAATTATCGAAATATCCAACACGACCAAGGTTCATAATTTATTCATACATTACAAAGTGATCTAATTGAAAATAAAATTGTATTTCTCAAAGTCATAATGAAACACGACCAATGTTCATAATTTATTCAAGATGTCGTACATAAATTTCTCCACATCCAACATGCAACATGACCTATATCTTTAACCATCCCTCGGTAGGAAAGTAGGATGCTCTGATATATTTTTTCCTGGTGCAGAAGATGGTGGAGCTGGACCGTAGCGCCGCAACAGATCTTGAAGATCAAAACCAGGTTCCTCACCCCTTGCAACACATGCTTCATGTGTTTTAATCAAAAATTTAAGTTGTGCTTTCACCAAGGTCCTGGTTTTTTCGACTTATCATGAGGTGGTACTGTAGTTTTGCCCTTCGCGCGAGACGAACCACGATCACTATCACCGGTCCCACTTCCTCTAGCAGTAGCCATATCGATATATCCACAAGGCTTTTATTTCTCAAAAAACAATAAATGTTATTGAAAAAATACTCATTACAACATACGAACTTCTGTCAAAATAAACTAACCAATTTCACATATCTCCAATTAATATAAAAAATTACATAACACATTTTTAAAAATCATTATATTTCATTTATAAATAAAATACTAAAAAGGATACTCAAAAAAGATTTCTAACAAAATTTCTCCAATACATACCTAACATTAAATTTAAAACACTATGAACACACATATATAACCCTTTCTCTCTCTTCTCTTTTTTTCTTCACAAATTTCATATTTATAGAGTATAATAACAATAGAAACTAAACAAGCCATTTACAGAATGCTTCAAAAGAAGGAAAGCTTCACAATTTTTGAAAAAAATTGACAAAATCTCCCCTCAACCCGAGCACACCATGAACACAGCTCGGAGTGTTCATGCTGGCTCGGGCGTGGGGAGGAAGGAGGGAATATATAGGTAGATAATCAGCACCGGTTGCTGGCTGCAACCGGTGCTAACATCGGCTATTTAGCACCGGTTTCTAGCTGGAACCGGTGCTAAATGTTGCTCCAGAATTAGCACCTGCGCGCGGCTGCTAGCCGTTGGACCCGGTGCTAATACTCCATTAGCATCGGGGCCAAAAATGGCCGTTGTTTATGTCGTCCGCGGATGCCTCATTCTCTTCTAGTGTACCCATTGCCAAATGCCCATATATAAATAGTCTCTCAGGAATGGCAAACAAATAATACATGAAGGCATCACTGCATCAACTGCTAGGCAGTGATGTCCCGATTGCACTGCTTCGGAATGAGGGGGTACCGGGAAATAATGAGAAACCAGAAGTTCGTAACTTCGGCGACAATGCAACTAGCAGTGGTGTCCGCGAATGCATACCTAACTTTCAGCTTAATCAAGTATATCTATACTTATACTAATAACAGACTCTCGAGAAAATCTCATGTTAATCGAAGAAAAACAAAAACATCCCACCATTGGTCTTTAGTGGGACCGAGTTATAACTGTCTCGATTAACTGATCTTGCGTATCAACAAAGGTCCCTTTTTGACGTGGTTCCAATCTCTGTTCTATACCTAGGGACTCACATCTTCCTTTCCTTTTCCCTCACATGGGCTTAAATATGGGATGAAAGATGTAATAGATAGAAATCGAACAGCACAAAATAATCTTCATGCCAAAAATCCTCTTCTTTTTCCGTACCTTTTTCTCTCTTCATCCTCAGGGAAGCGAAACCTGCCCTAAAAAAAGGGGCACAGTAGGACGACTCTAGACACTAATGGTGAAGAGCGCGCAAACTGGCCAGAAGCAGGAGACCACGCTGATAGGGATCCCGTTGGATCAGGATTGGAGTATGCGTTGATAATATAATTTTTCCCTGTTGTGTAAGCTGTAAGCTCTTTGTTTCTTTGCAAAGCAATGCATAAGTTTCTTGTGTTATAGCATTAGTTATATTGGAATTGGCAGTCTGTTCCGTAGCATTAATTAGTTATATATCAACAATCTTTGTCTACCAAATCCTTCGATTATATATTCATTTATCACTAGCTTAAATACACAATCTATTTTTTTAGAAGCTATATCCCATAAACCAGAAGTAATGGTTGCAGTACGTTTTGAGCATTGCACATGCAACAAGATCAACAGTGTAAGACTATATTGGTTATTTTATTTGTAAAAAAAATTAGGTGCCGCTAGTACCAAATTATGTAGTTACATAGCTACAACAAGAAATGTTTGGCATATATGCAATCAACAAATTTAATGGTTTGATTTTCCCAAATCTTTTGTACTGCAATGTTTCAACTTTGGTCCAACATCAGAATGTTCCAATAATAATATACCAAACATACAAAGCTATGCACAACTACTTGTGACTTTGCTATATTACATGCATGGACTATTTAAATAGCGGGTATGCTTGGTCCTTCACTGTGTATATATGAGATGGAAGGCTTTGGCGAAGCTAGTTTATCCACAGTGAGTAGGAATGCTGGTAATTGGCAATTTGCACGCGTAATTCATGCAATAAAAATGGATGGCATTGGGAAAAAGCTTCAGACAACTCTGGGCTTGTCAAAAAAACAATGATAAGAAAACCAGTATTTCCCTGTGCGATAGGTCATAAGTGACAAGGACAATAGTGACTCACAAGAGCCTCCTTCAGTTTCCTGCAGTATGCAGCTATAAATGCAGTGTTTAGCACATAACTGATGACAGGGAGATGGTGGATTGGCAGAGCCACGTATATAAGGAGGAAAGGCTTTTTTTTAACTGTGTACTCCCTCCATATTGAAATAGAAGTACATCGTTTTGGACAAGATTTTAGTCAAACATTGGAAATATAAATCACGAATAACTTTTAATTCATTGAGTTTGTAAATGTGAAAACCATATGAATAGATTCATCTTGAAAATTATCTATATAAAAGTATAAATATATTAGTTTTTAATAAATATTTTTAAAAAAATAATAAGTCAAAGTTACACTTGGAGACCGTGTCGTTGTCCACAGTGACTTCTATTTCAATATGGAGGGAGTACAATGATCCCTTCTGGATGGTTTTTCTTTTCGTGTATAGTGAGTAAATGGAACGTGAAACTCACTGGAAAGACTAGAAACCCACTCGATGTAATTAATCACAATATTTTATAATTGTTTCTGCTTATATCATCCAACACATTGTGGAATGTCCTGATGCATTTGTTGTTCCCGATATAAACATGTTGTCGCTGAAATGACAGAAAAATACATTATCACATCAGCTGGTAGGGAGTATGTGATGTCCCACTACAACGATTGGGGATTAGAGATTTAGAGCTACCGGGAAATAACGAGATCCCAGGAGTCCAATTTTTTCTTGTGATGATAACTCTTGGTATCGGTCACACGATGAGGGCCACGTGTTGGTCTCTATAGCTTGCGAGAAAGGATGGCAGTACATCACGTGTGGCTGTGTCAGCGACAATGCCGGTAGGACTGGTGTTTGCGTATGTACAGATTAATCTGTTATGATTTTCTATAGCAAAAAGTGCCAAGCCAAAATGCTGTCAAGGCAAAATGTTGCTAAGGCCTTGTTTGGATCAAATGAATGCAAAACTGAGGAATGAAAAAAAAAACACAGGAATGAGATGCGAAAGTTCTAGCGGAACAGAGGAATGCAAAAACGCACGAAAACAACATAAGGTGTTTGGAATGAACGAAACTGTAACATAGGAATGATGATTGCTAAAAGCATTGAGCACTTAATGGTTGCTTAAGTACACTTGCGTGATTATCTATATGTTATTTAGTAATTTATCTTGCTTAAGTAACACTTGTGTGATTATCTATATGATATTTAGTAATTTATATGACGGGTGAGGAATCGTTAATGTCTACGCACTCATACCAACAGCACATAGCCAACACCAGCCTTATCCGTTTAAAAAAACAGAGCATTATCCATCCACCTGCACTCCTCACATCTTCGTTCCCGAGTGCCATCTATCCAACAGCTTCCACTCTTGTCTTTCTTCTTCCTCTCCCAGCTCTACATGAAACAACACCGGTAGTCTAGATGGGGAGCACCTAGCAGCAGCAACAACAGACAACCCTCCTGGAAGTCACAGGCATGCCGAAGCAATTGTTAAGCAGGCAGGAGGCGCATGTCATCCAGAACAAGGAGGACGACCACACGTTCTACAAGCAGCACTGATGGCTAATAATCGTCCCTCACCCAGCGCTAATGGAGCAGTTAGCTCGGGCTTCAGCGAAGAAAGTGAAAAACAAGAGGTGAGAGTGGATTTTCTCATTCCTATGGAATCACATGGTGGCTACGAGTTTAACATTGTTACTTGGTTAAGGAACTTTGGCAAAAAAATGGCTTCAACCAATTGAATGCCAAAAGTTTATGGCTTACCCGTATTTTGGCTTGGCACCTTTTGGTAGCCAACCAATCAGGCCCGATATGCGTAAATAGGACCATGCACATTTTTATTTGCACTGTTATCGATGGTTTTTGTAATATGCTCAAAATTGGCGCCACTCATATAAAAATTTTGCACACCTAAAATTAACTAACGTAGAGAAACATAACTTGAAAGATGTTCGTTCTTCCAAGAATTTGGCACAAAATGCGATTGAATTTGACAACATGTGAGTTGCTACCGAAAAATATGGTTCACATGAAAATAATTAATGAGCATCACATGGTTGAAGTGCCGCTGCCTAATCCCTTAATGTTGTAGTGCATTTTGACAAAAACAATTAATTGGTTGCACTATATCATATTTAGAAAGTTATGTCTCACAAACCAATATTATTGAAAATATACTCGTAAGCACTATGGATGGGCCCACATCTCGCAGTCACATAGTTACAAGAATAAATTTTCCATCGGTCTTACTAAAGTTTGGTATATTTGAAACTAAAATATGCTTTTATTTTCACATGGACACTGGCAGTGCGCCCTGTTTCAGCTTCTATGTTTAATTCCTATGACAAACATTTAATGACATTTGTCTACCTAATTGTCTCTTCTGCTATCTTGGCACTGCTCTTTATATATTGAGTATTGTTTAGACAACTCTTTATATATTGGGTTGCTTGGTCCTTGATTGTGTATGCACGCACTGGCCACCGACGAAGCTAGTTTATCCCTAAGAGTAGGAATGCTAGTATTTAGACAAGTATTTCATGCCATAGGGATGGATGGCATTGGGAAATAGTTTCAGATCGCCTTTGGGTGTCACTGCATTGGGTTGATAGTAGCGGTGGAAGTGGTGCGGTATATCCTGCTAATCGACTGGGCTAGCTCGCCCCGCATGCCATTGAGATGTGTGCTACAGTTTTACCCAAGTGCTGATCTTCGGGGCTAAGCCGCGAAACCCAGCAGCACCTCAAGCAGTACATGTCATCATGGAGACACTGAAGCATTATTTGCAAGCATAATCTGGCCAGTGCCATATATGGCCCAAGCAGGAAAGGCGTTTTACCACACAAGAACGATATACTCTGACACCTATACATGTTCCAAAGAGTGGGCTTGCTTGGTTCAATTTCCGAAACCAAGCGGTTGAACTACAAACCTCTATATATTAAATCAATATTCTAACCGGATGAGTTTGGATCTGTTCAAATTATTAAAATGTATGTGCCATAGCGTAACAACACCGTGACGTATAGTGGAACGTACCGTTGTGGAACAACACCAGTACGTTTACATATCTATTTGTGTTGGCGCTGGTCCGCTCCAGTGAAAACGAGATAAACACAACGACTCATTTTGGACTGATACGAATGACTGTGTGTGCAGTAGTGCTGGTTACAAACCTCCGTGTGATGCGGCCATCTTCAAGCAACTGATGCATAATATAAAATTTATATAGTTTGCATACATAAAACAACACCCGTTACAGGTAATACTGTAATACTAATTAAATAAGGCAATGTTACTTATATACAAAGGAAAAAGGAGCAGGAAAAAGAGGAGAAACAACAAATTGTGAGTCATTTACGTACGTACCATTAAAAAAGTTCGTGGTTACGTGTGTACCACTAAAAAATTTTAAGACACATGTATACCATCCACCGAAGTTTATATTACCTACATACCATTCTGTCACCCTTCTGTTAACAAATCGCCCTTACAGGTGGGACCTACCCATTGGAAATGACAGTCTTGCCCCTGAGTCAATCTTTGGATCTGGATCGGTCCGTTCTGCTCCCGACTCCCGAACCGAGCGGACGCCTCCTCTCCCTCCCGTTGCACGAGACGCCTCCCTCCCGAACCGAACCGAGCAGGCAGCCTCTCCCTCCCGCAGGAACCGTAGCCGCCGGACCTTGCCCTCACCGCCGGTCAAGTTGACGCCGGCCAGCTCGCTCCGCCGCCGGGCAACCCCGCCGCCGCCCCCTTCAGAGCTCGCGCGCAGGGGCGGGCGCGCGTGGGGGCAACGCGAGCCCCCACGTGGCCCAGCTGCTCCGTGGAGGGGACCCAGCCGTCCCGTGGGAGGGCACGGCACAGGGGCAACCGCAGCGGCTCCTGGCCTCCGTCGGCAGGTATCTTCTTTCTGTTCTTTTCTTCTTTCTGTTCTTTTGTTTTAGAAAAAATTGATGCCCTTTTATTCATATATGTGATGAGTATGCGTTGTTGTTCATCTGTAGGATGGACTCTGACAATAGTTTCAAACTAGAATTTCGGATTATTGCTTCAAATTGTCGTGGCCGCTGGTTTAGCTTTTTTGAATGTGTGGATGCCAAGTTCACCAATTTCACAGATCTATATGATAAAGTGCATGAAAAGTATCCTCCTATGGGCGGTGACACAATGAGTCTTTCTTATTTCTGCATTGATAGGAATGCTAACATCAAAGTGGGCTGTGATCAATTCCTGCTGCAAAACTTGAATACTATGTTGATGAGTGCTACTCGGTTGAGAAATTCAAGATTGCATATGAAGGTTTTGTGCCTTCTATTCCTGACAAGTCAATGTGGCCCAAAGCAACTCATGGCTTCTTCATGCACCCTCCATTGCTTAAGTCAACTGCAGGAGGAAGGAGGAAGAACAAGATGAAATCAGCTATGGAGGGAGGTAGTAGCAGGAAGAAGAAGCAACATGAGTGCCCAATATGCTCACAGCTTGGACACCATTGGTATACCTGCAAGAATGGGAATCCAGAAGACATAGCTGCAATGGAGCTAGAGAGGTAAACTTTCTAGACATACACCTTCAAGTTTGAGTCTCTTCATGTTTACCTATGCAAAACAACACTTTATTTCAGGGGTCCACCAAAGAAAAGGCAGAAAAAAGCATCTAGCGGTAACATGGAGAGTAGCATGGTTGTGGCCACTCCTGCATCAGGAATGGTATTTCCACACAATGAGGCAGTGGCCAATGCTATACACAAGACAAAGAAGAAAAGATCTTCTTCAGCCAACAAAAAGAAGGGGCCAACAACCACTACAACAAGTAGTGGCAATACCATATCTACCAGGTATGGCCTTCATCTGGTTTCAATTTTCTATACTTCAGCATTTACAACCTAATTGATCTCTATTTCTTGCTTTCACATAAGATCTGGAACTGGATCCAATGACCCTTTTCAAATTGGACAACCTCTCCAAATTGAACAAGCCCTACCAAGGAACAAGCGTGCCATCAAAAAGAAGCTTACACCAAAAAAGGCTCCAATTAGATGGCCAACCCATCCAGCCCAGCTTCAAATACTAGAAGCAAAAAGAAACTCCAGCTTGAATTAATTGTGATTTTGAGTGTGCTTTTGCTGTAATGTTTTATGCAATGTGTGGAGGAGATACCTTTGCTTTGATGTAATTTAAGACAAGTACTCATGTGTGGAGGAACTACCTTTGCTTTCATGTAATTTAAGACAAGTACTTATGTCTAAATGTTGGTCAGAATGATGCTGAAATGTTGGTTAGAATGATGCTTAAATGTTTGTGGTATATTTTTGATCATTTTCTGATTTGTTAGATAAATCATGGTATGCAATGGAGCTATTTTTCTTTTTTTTACGACCAGAAATTAATTTTTTTTCCAACTCATGGTCCTTTTTACTTCCAGCCACACACAGCAACAAGTTTTTTTTAAAAAAACTCACGGCACATTAAATTGCAGCTGGCCGCACACAGCAACAGCAAGGGTCAGCCCTCTCTAAAACAACAAGGGTAAAATGGTCATTTTACAGCTCTGTTAGCCTCCGTTAGTCTCATTTCCGTCAAAAATGGTATGTAGGTAATATAAACTTCGGTGGATGGTATACAGGTGTCTCAAACTTTTTAGTGGTACACACGTAACCACGAACTTTTTTAATGGTACGTACGTAAATGACTCACAAATTGCTGGCACTTTTATGGTAGTGGCTTTATATGTGCGGGAAAAAAAAATCTATGCAGGAGTCCTGCAAAGGGGAACAACTCCGAACCGCATGTGCGGGACTCTGTACATCTCAGCACTCGGTCCGAGGCAGCCACCCACCTTTAGATAAGCGCGGACCCCACAAACAACAAACACAAAAACAATTCATATCTCAACAACCGAGCGTCCAAATCAAATTCTGATTCCACCATTGTATTTCTTTCGACGAAATCTTCAAAACTAGACCACACTTACATATATTTAGATTAAAAAAAATTTGGAACATTTTTTTAAAAAGAAGGAACAATTCATCCGATTTTAACAACGGGAACAAATCACATGACCGTGCGGAACAACAAAATTGTATAAAAAGAACATAAATTTTAACATGTGGAACAAATCATCTAGTATACAGAATATTATACTATAGATGTAAGTTAAGGCGGAACATGTCGAATAAATTTATGGAACAAAATATCATATAAAAGGAACATAGAATCTCAACATATGGAACAAAATCATCTAAAACTGTGGAACAAAATCATCTAAATCTGTAGAATAAGATTATCTAAATAGGAAACTAAAAAGAAAAAAATAAAAAGAGAAAAAAAAGAGCGCAACAAAGCCTTTCTACACACATGCATGCATGTGCACATGCGTGCCTCCCATCAGCTCACCTGCAACACAAGAGCAGGAGCTGAATCTTGCATGCACACGCTCCTCTCGAGATGTGTGTCGGACTGCTATCTGCCGCATAGCAAATCCGCCTGCAAAGTCCCGCACCTTGTACAGGATTTGTACCCGAAGGCAAGTCGAGACTCGAGACGACAGCCGTTGGGATTACGATACCCTCGTCTGATCTAGTACCCAGGCTATTTTGCCTATCCTAGCACAGTTGCACACGACACTTGGCTGGAGAGTTGTTGGCATGTTGCTCCTACGTGCCCATGTGGAGGCTTGGTGAGAATAAACATTTATAACTTCATTAGATTTGCATTCTGGAAGTATGTTGCACTGCAGATTGCAATAGAGTTCAAGCTTCATCAAAGCTGCATCGTATACCTTGTGTGCCCGTGCTCGTTGCATGCCAAGTCCATCTATCCCATGCAATTCACAGCGTTTTTTAGACGATCCGATCCTGAAGCTTTTCTGACTAATATGATATCCCGATCTGCAGGAGGAGGCCTTTAGACCTTCCTCACCTTGATTTCCTTCAGAAACAAAAACGAATTTGGGTCACTTGCTGTACTCCACAATCCCCGAAACGATGAAGATGTCTGAATCGGCCAGGAGCCATTCGAATCTGACACATAAAAAACTCTGTAATATGTAAACAAATATTTGCCAAAACCAATCTGCCTGCACAAATTACTGAAGTTGAATATCATTTAGTATGTATATGTATGTCCGTCTGCCTCTCTTGTATCTGACATAAATAGAGTTGTTGATATAACAGTGCATGGAGACATCAACATAAGCAGAGTCCCAGACAGGCATCAGTTGCTAGGGAGTGATTTCCCCATTATTCTACTTACTGGGAATGAGGGGTACCCGGAAATTAGAAACCCAACCTCGACTAAGGCCTCCTCCAATTGTAACAGGTAGTACCTAGCTCGAAGCACTCTAAAAGATAATACTTTCAATGGTATAGCTTTTAACACTACGTGAAAACAAATAGGTAACGTGGCATTGGTAACGAGCCTATGTGGCCCGTTACCATAAATCTTTTATGTAACGGACTTTATTTAGACCCGTTACCAATATGGCCTCCTGACTGTACCCCAACTTCAGTAACAATGATGCCTGTTACTAATGGATTGTAGTGGTAACGGGCATCATCACAGTCCGTTACCAATGTCGACCAGTAATGGGCTTTTAACGAGGTCCGTTACTACAACTGCAGATCCCGGACGCGAAATAATCATTCAATTCACTTAAGTTGCCTCCCGTCCGCCGACGGCCTCCCAGCCACCCCTTCCCTTATCCTCGTGTCCTCTCTCTCGCTCTCGCTCACAGCAAACACATATAATTACTCTATTTACTCCATCTGTGTGCTGGTGAGAGTAATTATATCTGCTTTTTGCCAGAGAACATAGAGAGGTTAAGCATATTTCTTTGATGCTTTGAACTAAATGTACAGAGAGTAGAGACTCATTTGCTTGATCTAATCTTTTCTGATCCATTTTTTTGTGCAGGGTGCTCACGAATTGGGCATGCTGAACATCAGCTATCGCTCATGGTAAGTCTCATAAACATGACTTGCTTATCTAAATCTGTGCTTTTTCATGAATTGGAGGAGTACTGACTATGTAAGGTCCTTACTGTACAGTTTTATCTCATACTGTGATTTTAAGCAAAGGTTCTTGGGTTTATTTGTTGAAGTATGAGCTTTAAGAGAACATATTTGGTCTTTTCAATCCATACCCTTTAATCATTTGTGGGCTATCCTATATCCTATATTTAATAACCAGTTATCCATACTTCATTTGAGATGAGCAGAACATGGTCTGTTTTTTTACTAGTTTGGCCCGCCTATCTCATATCCTTTTAAAAGTTGCTGTACATGCAGATTTAATGTATCCTTGACACTAGAAATTCCCTGGACAACTCTTAGTACATGCATTTGTTTGCATTTATGATAGCACTTCAAAATTTACCCTTTGTGATCACAGGTATTTTGAACCTTAAACATACACTTTAAACCTGCAGGATTTTCCATAGGTGTGTGTTTCAGCTGCCCCTAGTGATACACTATTTGTTTTCTGTAAATATCCTTCACATCATAGGACTGAATTATCCTTGTTCTCTTTGACTTCAGTTGAGATTGGGACATGGCAGTGATTGATGCTGGAACATGCTTAGTGTGAAGGCACACATACTAGCAGGTACCTATAATCAAAATGACTGGGCAACTAAGATACTCTTTGGCATAAGTAACTAATCATTTTCACTTCTAAATGTATCAACAGTATGAGTAAATCACCAAGAAACTTGCTACCGTGTCAAATCACATTTCATCTAACTGTGCCAAAGAAACTTGTTTCAGTCTAATGTTTACTTGTGTTTATCCTCACTTTGATACACTACGTATCTGCTGTCTTAGAGATTGTGATGTAGTACGTACCTATCTAATGGTAAAATGGAAGCAACTGCTTTACTTACCATATTAATATATGGATGGAGTAAAGGAATCAAGAATGCATGTTCACGTGGATTCTGATTTTGTGCAAGTTTAGATCATGGCTTCCTGTTGCTCCTGTATGCTTATTTTTTGGCATGTGTATTTTCTGAATTTTGTATTGTATTTTCAGCTTGCTGCTTGAGAAAAGAAAAGGGACTTCATATCATCACAAGGTGTTTGCATATTCATGGTCAACTCTTACTATTTCACTTTACAGTCTATATATTTGTAAGAAAGAAGGATAACCTGGAAATTCATGCTTTTTATCTACTTTTCTCATTCATACTTGCAGGATCTGATCAGAATTAGCATTATACACATGTCATGGAGAGATGCAGCAAGATGTTACATGATTTAGATAGTTATAGACATATTGCTCTATGCTAACTTGAATATACCTTTGTTTACCCATGTTGTGTATGGAGACCTTTGATTCGCTATGCTTGTGTCTATGTAAAATTAAAAAAAAATACCATTTGCAGTTTCTTTATTTTTCAAATTCTACATTTGTAACGGGCATCATCCAACCCGTTACCAGTAACGAAGTCATTGGTAACGGGCATTGATGAAATGCCTGTTACAGGACTGGGTTATTGGTAACGGGCATGGATGAAATGCCTGTTACAGGACTGGGTTACCTTTGACCTGACATTTGTAACCCGTCATCAGTAACGGGCATTGCGCCCGTTACCAAAGGCTATCTATGCCCGTTACCAAAGGCTATCTATGCCAGTTACGAATCTGTCATTCTCACGTAGTGTAAGATACTCATAATATGAATACCTCACACGTCATCCCCACATACGGAGTAGTCTCGAAGTACATGTATGAGACCTCATGTCCTTCCAACTCAGTACCTGCCGACTGTGAAAGAAGTGAAAATGTTTAAGAAGGAGCCTATTTTTTTAAGAAAAAATTATATTAGCATGCTCTTGATTCGGAATGTGGTAGGATTCAGATAGTCAATTGGAAAATCATGTAGGTAACACAATTGATGAACCACTCTGTGGGCATTGTCTATTTGGTACCAAGCAAGCATGATGGAGGCAGAATTTTTTCCCAGCGTTCGGACCTACTTCTTACTAGCTAGGTTGTTGGCCAACAGTTAGGTCAATTGTTCCAACATATATACTCCTCCGTCCCAAAAAACAAGTCGTTTTGAGATTCAAAATTTGTCCAAAAAAACAAGTCATTTTACCTGATTTGGTAAGTTTGCATGTTCATGTAGGCATGCAACAGTCGGTTAGCACCAAATCTGGCTAAAATATAGGGGCAATCAAGGTCATTTTAGATTTTTGTTAATCTGTCCTAAAACATTTAAAATGACTTGTTTTTTGGGACAGAGAGAGTATTGTGCTACAAATGATCAGATCCATTGATAAAATTTACGTCATTAGTCGAAAACATCATATTCAACAAATTTAAGCTTTGTTCACTAGTATGTTTTGAATATTTCAAATGATGACCTTTAGAAAATGTTATGACGAGCTAGATTTATGTTGAAAAGGTTGCTTCATATTGCAAAATTTATGGCCTATGTTTGTTCTCATTCTGTGACAAATCTGTGTGTCAGTCATAGAATGAGAACTGCCTATTGGCCATATAGTCTGGAAACTGGATAGTAATGCAATCACGTGTGGATGTCGGTGACAATGCAGGTAGCAGTGGCCACTGTCTATGTCTAGAAAAGGCAGTATTCCCATTTCGTGACTTAGTTAAAGCGGAGTCAGTCAGAGAAGATATGTCTATGACCTCACACTAATGCACTGTTCACTTTATTTTGAATGTGAGATGTTTTAGGGCATAGGTACATAGTACCTCCATCCTTTATTATTTGACGTCCAGGCAAACTAAAGTAAGCAATTCTCGGTAATACTTCCTTTCTAAAAGGTCATATATTGACAAATGAACGGAGATCGTACATATGTACCTCTTTTTATATAACACTAGCACAAAGGCACGTGCCACAGACACGTGTTTTAAGAAACATATAGTGTGAGAAAGAGTCATAGTAGCTAATGTGTAGCATAAGAAAGAGTCTTGACCGCTCAAGTACTTTTAGTTAACATCTTGCTTACACTTTTCGTACTCGCGAGGGTCATATGGCTGGAGGGCAAAGGTTTATAGGTTGACTCCACCCATACTCAACTAGCAATGTGGAACTAAGAGATACTCTAGCCGGCCCTCTAAAAAAGAGCCTCTATTTTGCATTTTAGGCCGGCCCATAAAATTTTAGGGGCTTGAAATCATCTAGGACTCTAGGCCAGTCCGATCAAATGATGGCCCCTAAATCAATCATCCTAGTGGGACCCTCATGTCAGCTGTTTTTCTCTCTCTCTCTTCTTCTCCTCTTCCTTCTTCTCCACAACGTCGGCCCCTTCTTCCCCTCCCGTCCCCCTCTCTATCTGCGGAGGCCGGCCGACAGTGGCGGCCGGATCCGGTACGAGGGACAGGCGGCGGCGCGGGGGCGGAGGCGCGGCGCCTTAGCCAGGCGCGGCAGAGGCCTGGTCCGGCACGGGGGAGGCGGTGCCCCAGCGAGGCGCTGCAGCTGCAGGCAATCGGTGTCGGCCTAGCCGTGCCGCGCGCGCACGAGGCGGGCCTCGCGGCGCCAGTCTGCTCCACCTCGCGGCGTGGTCCACCTCGCCGTCGTCCCGTGCCCGGACCGTGCCACTGCGCTCCAGGCGCACCACCTGCCCGCCACGCCGAGCGCCCCCCCCCCCCCACCCCCTGAGCGCCACCGCTGCCGGCTGGGCTCCCCGCCGCGCCCTGGCTGCCGCCCCGCAGCGCCATGGCCGCACACCTCCGTCGCGCCATGGCCGGCGCGACTGCAGCGCCCTATCCACCACCGCGGCCTGCTCCTCCACATGCGAGCGTACATACGAGACGAATGAAAAAATGGTGGTGGGGCCTACGGGTGGGTGGAAATAGAGGGCCTCCAGATCTAGGGGCCCTGGACAAACATTTGGAGGCCTCCACAGAATAGAGGCAAACTTAAGGGCCTGGCTGGAGTTGTTTTTTTCCACTTGGGATACTAAAATAGGATAAAGGCCCATTTGAAGGCTGGGCTGGAGTTGCTCTAAACACACGCATACCACGCTCATGGACCACTACTATGCCAAAACAATTGGGCCGGGTCCGGGTGTCACACGACGGAGGCGGCCAGTGCCTTGGCAGCAGTGAAGTTGACCGCCAGGATGTGGTGTGAGTTTGGGAAGGTGTAGGTGAAGATGCCGGGAATGTGGATGACACCGCAGAGCAGCGGCGAATCCAAATTTGAAGCTAGGGTGGGCCAAGAAATATTTTTTTACCTTTATCTACAGTATTGACAGTAATTTAAGGAGCAGAATGGACTTTTGTTCGTGTTTAAGGATGTTATGTACCTAATGTTTTTAGTTGGAGGAGCAAAGTTGGACCTTCTCGATAGTTCAGAGAGGTTAAACAGACTTTTCTATGAAAAATCTAGGGGTTATAGCTCTTTGGGCTGAATCTTAGGGTGGGCCGTGCCCCACTAGATCCGCCACTGCCGCAGAGGATGATGAAGGCTTCGTACCGATGGAGCACCCACCGGAGCGCATGGTTGGCGCCGGTGGTGAAGTGTAGCTGCACAAGCGGGATGAGTAAGTCGCTCACCATCTGCCACTGCAGCAGTGCCTCCAAAGGACCATCCTCGCACTTGCTGCTGCACCATGCTGCCATTGTGCCGCAGCGAGGGGAGTGGCGAGAACGGGAGAGTGAGAAATGAGAGATAGAAGAGGATAGGAAAAATGGGCCTCCGTTGATTCTTATGGACCATCACCCTCACTTTTGAGAACTTAATTGTAAAGGCTAGAACCCACATGGTTTAATACTGTCCCAGCCACTCATGATGCGATTGTTATTCCTAATACAAATATATATAGTCGCTCAAATGATAGAGCAAGACAAACAATACATGAACGACATCAGCTACTAGGGAGTGATGATGTCCCCATTACAACGATTGTGGATGGGAGGTACAGGGAAATCAGAAACCAGAAGTCCCCAACTTTGTTGCTGTGAGAAATCTTGGTATGGGCCACATGATGAGGGACACCTATTGATCGTCTTGCCTGCAGGAAGGTTGTCAATTTGATCTTGTGTGCATGTGTACAGAAAAATAAGTTATGATAGCCTCTAGCATAGAGAAACTGGAATAATATGCGTAAATAAGATCATAGAGAAACATGGTGAGGAAGGCTGGCAATTTGATCATAGCTCACCATATGTGAGGAAGTGCTTCTGCCTAATCATTTATGCTGCAGTGGAAATTAAACAAATACAATGCATTTTACTGTATCATCTTCAAACAGTTATGTCCCACAAACCTGTTATAATGTTTCAGTACATTTCAACCATATTGGATCAAAAAATGGAAAACAAATATACACTATTTTAGTATTGAAAATATAAGCATATGATGCCTGGGTCATCATCTCATAGTTATACTTACAACACTAAATTTTAAATCCGTCTTACTGAAGTTTGGTACATTTGTAAAATCTATTTCTATTTTCACATGGACACTGGCAGCGCCCTGTTTCACATGGTCCTTTTTCTGCATGTAATATGATTCACGCCACAAACGTTCAATGATACTTGCCAGATTTTCACTTCCGATACATTTCCTTTGATCGTTATACACTGGGATGCTTGGTCCTTGATATGTACGTACTGGCTACTAGAAAAGTTAATTTATCCACAAATGATAGGGAATATATGTATTTACACTATTTGTTTCCAATAGAGATGAATGGCATTGGAAATTTGTTTCACACACCTCTCCTTCGGGCATCCCTGAATTGTGTTATGTGACAGTGGGGCAAATTGCCATGAACAATCCTGCTGACCCGCGCGCTGGGCTAGCCCACCCTTCAAGCTAAGCCCCCATGAAATGGCCGCTAAGCATGGTTCCTTGGGGTTTTGCCGTGGAATCTCAGGCACGGGCGACATAGCCGTGGTGATGGTGACTACTCCTAGACGCATGGATTTATCCAGCTCCCGACAACACAGCCGTTCGACCTAGCTGTCACTGAAGTACAGTCATCCGCTGCCTCCCTCAAAGTCAAGATGGAGCATTTAACTAGCATAATCAGCACGGGCGACATATGTATATTCATGTAATCAGCATCTTAATCGAATCTTTAAGCAGGTACATCTCATAAACCAGATACAATATGCTTGTGATATGTTTTGGAAATTGTGCATGTAACAAGATCAACGGGGGAAGACTATATTGGTTGTTTTAATCAGTAATGCTACAGAACGGGTGTGTCCCGAGCCATCGGACGCCCGCCCCCGTGTCACCCGTTTTAATATAGGCCTTCCACTTCCATTCCCTGTTTTCCTCCCCCTTCCTCCGGAGAGCTGCAAAATTTTGAGACCCCAGCCGGACGACGCGGAGACCACCCAACTAACCCCACCAGACCCGCAATCGTCGCACTTTGCAGGAGCGTCCCTCGCTCAGCGGAGGTAGCTCTGGCGAGCGGTCCACGGGAGCGCGGCATCCTCGGACGATTCCGCCCTCTTGCCGACGCGCCGAGTGGCTACCGACGGCGGGCCTCGGCGGCGCTGGCGATGGCCAAATCGTTGGGTGCTCGGCCTCCGGCGAGCGGCTCGTGTCGGCGGCGCTCGACAGGGGACGCCATCAATGCCGTGTTTCACTATGTTTCAGTATAATTTTTTTCAATGTTCTAGTTGCATGATAGTGATGTTGCAATAGATTTGTTTCAATGTTGCACAAACTAAACGATAAATTAACAATGTTGCATGTAACAGAGCTCCGATGTTGCGGCGGAAATTTTACTCCCCATACCCGGATTTTTCGCTGTGTTTTAGTATGTAATTTCTGATGTTAACATGTATTCCTAATGTTGTAAATATGTATTTTCGATGCTGCAACGACCGTCTGATGAAAAAAACGATCGCACGTCCGGGTGCTAGCACTTATGTATCTTAATTAGTTGAGTAGAAATATAGGTGTGCCATAAGTTGCCCACGTTTCATAGTTCCATAATTACAACGAGAGATGTTTAGCATATCTATACTATAAATAAGGACGACGAAATTTTCGTACCAAATCTTACGGGTTACTCTTACCCCTTCAACACCGTCGGATTTTATGATGAGGATCGGACGCTCTAGATTAATCTAAAGGTTACATGTTGACTACATCACCTCTACACCGTCGGATTTTATGATGATCGAACGCTCTAGATTAATCTAAAGAGTCCATATGGACTACATCACTTCTGCACCGTCGGATTTTATGATGATCGAACGGTCTAGATTAATATATATAGTCTATGTTGACTATATCAGTAATTTAGTAATTTTTTTAAAACACGTGCCTGTGGTACGTGCCATTGTGCTAGTTTTCTATAAAGAATTTTTTTAATTTTCCCCAAATCGTCTTTACGGCCCTGTTTCAATTATGGTCCAATTGCTATATTACCTCCGCTATTTATACTGGTATATGCTTGGTACGTGACTGTTTATATATTGTGGAAGGCATTTGGGATGCTACTTTTATCTACAAAAGGTAGGAATTAATTGTAGAAATTTGCATGTGTATTTCACTCCATAGGTATGGGTGGCATTGGGAAACGGCTTCTGACGATCCTGGTGGCTAGCTCTGGGAAGGTTATTGTGGGGACCCCTTAACAAGAAGTCCCTTGATCACCCGTATCAGTCCCTGGATCGGTCACTGATACAGATCTTGTCACAGATTAGTATCAGAGACAGTAAATGGCGTGTAAATAAAATAGTTTCACCGTTTAAGCTAGCGGAGAGTGGGCGAGCACCCATTCCTCAGTTGGAATGAGCTGTAGCACCTCATCGCCCTGGAGTCATAAACCTGTATGACAATGAAAGCAAGAGTGAGTATTCAGAGTTGAATACCCAGCAAATCTCACAAATTAAATAATATAATTATAAATTAAAAGAATATAAATGTTGGGCCTGGAGGGGCATTTCCTCCCTGCCAGTCCCGATATTAACCCCAGAACCCAGTCATCGGTACTCCTGCCTGTCCAGGTTCCCCATGCAATAAAGAAATCTAATCAGTGGGGGCTTTGACTAAGTGGACTCATTTCGGAGTCACGGCTGTCAAGATAGATTCTACACTCTGTAGAGGTCGTACTTATCTACCCCGCATTCGGTCAATCCCTACCTTCGTCAAGGCAGGTACTGCCCTATGAGACTCATACCCACCGGTGACCATCGCTGGTCAGCATTCCCTAGGTCCAGCCACAGGTAATACTGGGGGCTAAGCAGGGGCCACTAATCATCCGCCTCGCGGATGTCGACCCGGGTCTGTGAGCTCATTAATCAGGGCCCTCGGCCCTCAGGGTCTCTGACCCTGTATCCTAGTCGACCCGTGCCGCCTAGTCCCAGTCCTCTGCCTGGGGCTGTCTCCAGCATACCCGTTCCCGACTTGGTGCATGCCCGACTCGGCACCATGCGCTACCTAGTTCACCGGTCGGCACTCCGCACCAATTATACGGCTCCTTGGGATGGATTACTAGGTTCAGCTAGTGGGGTGTGAATCAAGGCCTCACATAAATAGGCACTCCCGTAGGCTGTGCCTTTTGGCATGCGGGGTTGTACTAGGCACTAGAAAGACTCTCCCATGAACCGGTCCTTAGCTGGGATCAGAGCGGCTCTTAGGACCCTCCTAGCGAGGCCATCCTTCCACTCCCAGCATCCTATATAGCGAAGCCAGGCTTCCACCCACGTGAAGCCTCCTTATAGCTTATGCCGCAAGAATGGTAAACTTTAGTTATTGGGTGATATTATTGGTGAGACTTGCCTTCATTGTCGGTCCATAGACGTTCCGTATGCGGGCGTAAACTGTATGTTGACCGGGCGGGGCTTCGGGACTTCTGGAGCTCCGGCATCTCGTCGGGCCCGTCACGCTATCGAACAGTAGAACACATAAAATAACATCAATTCATCAATCAATGCCTATAGATTAGAAAGAGAAAGGGAGATAAATATTCCGGGCTTACCTAGGGATCAACATGGGTTTGTGGAAGATCTGATGGATTATCCATTAATTATTTAATAATAATTAATGGATAGGACGATGGGCTTAGGAGGGGTTTAGCTGGTGAGATGGCTTCTAAGTGTGGAAGGAAGGGCTAGGGATAATTATTCTGGGAATTACTGGATATCTAAATAATTCCTAAGTAATTATATTAATTATTTAGACATAGATTTCTAAATAATTAAGGATATTGGATTGAATTTCTAATAATATTCTAGAAAATTATTAATATAATTTTCCGCGAATATTATGGGCGGCATGATGGCTAGGGTTTGCTAATATCTGGGATTTTGGGGCGGGCGGCATAAGGGCTAGGCTTTACCTAGGGTTTTATTCGGGCGGCACAACGGCTATAAAAGGATAGGGTTTAATAGCCGGAGTTTTTGGTTGGGCGGCGTAACGGCTATATCAGGAGATATGTGGGGTTTGGAACTGGGCAGCATAACTGCTAGGTGGGGGCTAGTGGTTTCGGTTGGGCATTACAACGGCTAGGGTGGACTGGGCTGGAAACTCGGATCGGGCAGCACCTCGGCTAGGGTTGCGAAGCAGCGATGGGGTTTAGCGGCGGGGGGTCGGGCATTGCGCGGCCAGCCGAACTGGCATCGTCCACAATGCCGGGCGAAATGGCTAAAGCTACGCCGCTGGTTAGACTGTTCCGAGCGTACCCGAAAACAGAACAGAGCAGCAGTTGGCGCACCTTTTCCTACGTGTACGTGGGCAGTGTGGTAGGACTAAAGCTACGCCGCTGGTTGAACTGTTCCGGGCATACCCGGGAGCAGAGCAAAGCAGCAGTTGGCGCACCTTTCTATTGTGTACGTGGGCAGCGCTTCCGCAGTGTGTAGAGAGCTGCGCTCTCGTGCAGCCGAGCTTCTCCTGCGCTCTCGGTGAGAGCTGAAGCTCCCACTCTTACGGAGCGCTGGAGAGCTCTGGCTCTCGTCGCGCGGGGCGAGCAGAAACGAGGGGCCTCGATCCCCTTTTATAGGCGCTGGTGAGGGGGGGGAGGGCGGGGCTGGCCTGGTCGGCCTGCCGGCCGGTGCTTCCTTCGGCGTGAAGCAACGAGGCCGGGGGCGACGTGGAGGACGGCAACAGGCGGAGCGAGCGGGAGCAGGCTGTGCAGCGTAGCAGGCTGGGAGGCAGCGTGGCACGCGGGGGTTGGCGGCCGAGGCGAGGTGGCGCGCGGGCACTGGCCAAGCGGCCTGCCAGCCAGCAAGCTAGGACGAGCCCGGCGAGCATGGCGCAGCGAGCAGGCCAGGCTGAAGCAGGCCGGGGGCGCATGACGCGCAGGGAGGGGCGAGGTGACCTGCATGGTGACGTCGGCGGGACAGGGCCAGGCAGCACAACGGCCAGGGCTGGCACGGCGGCGTCCATGGACGCCATGGCCGGCGGCGCCCCGGGTGCTGGTCTAACTGGCGGCCGAAGGGAGGGGAAAAGGGGAAAAATGGAGAGAGTGAGGGGAGGGGGTCCACGACGACGAGGTCTGGAGGCCATCCGCAGGCTGGAGTGGCGGCGCTAAGCGGCGGCGGCGGCCGGCGGCGGAGCACTGGAGGCGGCGGCGGCGCTGCTGGCGCTAGGGTAGACAGGGAAGAGGAGGTCGCGCGGGAGCTGGGCCGCGGCCTGCTGCGCGCGCGGGCTGGGAGGAGGGACGAGGGCGCGCTGGGCCGCGTGGTTGGGCCGCGCGTCGAGATGGGCCGGAGGTGGAGGCGCTGGCCGGGGAGGCGAGATGGGCTGCTAGGCGGCCTGAGCTGTGGCTGCTGGTGGGCTGTGTGCGGGGAAAAAGAGGAGGCGAGGAGTGGGCCATGGGCCGGCCGAGGGAAGTGGAAAAGGTGGGTGCGGGTGAGAAATTCAGGGGCTAGAAACGGACTTCGAGTTTGGGCTGGATGGAAAGGTGGGCCAGAAGGGAGGTTGCGGCCCTTTAGTAAAAAGAAAGGCTTTTCAATTTGTTTGAACTAGGTTTCGGTTTAGAATTTGAATACGAATTCAAATTCGAGTACAGTTTGAGACGAAGGCTCGAAAGAGATATAGAAATAGGGTATTTTGGAAGGGTTTAATATTGGACATTAATATTCAAATTAGATTTGAATATTAAACCTAAAGATTTGGAAATGGGGAAAAAGGGTTTACGGAAATTTCTATCTCTTGGAATTTAGAGATTGGAAGATATTTCTAAAGCACTCAAATGCATCACTCATGTCAAGATTGAATGCATGGCTTGGATTTAGCAAAGTATATTTTGAATATTCAAGTGAAAGAAATTATATTTAATTAAGAGAAAATTAATGTATTTTTAAATGCTCTAAAATGCGGGGTGTTACAGTTATACTAGTTGTGCATCCAAAAATATATAACTAATGAGGAGCACCAAAGGTTCAAAGACAATCAATAAAGCAATGGATCGATAAGAGAGGGCAAGAGCTAGAGAGATTATATTGTTTTAATGGCGTCCTGGAAGAACAGCTACAACAACAAGAGAGGAGAAAAAAGATGAGGTGATAGGATATGGCAAGTGGGTCCCGATGAGGACAAATGGCCTCCACAGCATTTGGTATCTAATGGTGTTAAAATGTCATCCATCCTATCTCTCGTAAACACCTAACCAAACAAAAACAAGGTACGAACCCATCAGTCTTAACCAAATGTGAAATGGGCTCAACCCAACCCAAAAAATAGGGATGGATCCAACCCGTTCCACTTGGTCCCAAAACCAAACATATGGTTACACATGTTGACACATAAAATTTCTTTAAAGGCTATAGAGATCAACTAGATTGAAGTGGACAATGATTGGAGGTAAGAATGTCGCAGACTGATCGGCCTCAACCCAAATGAGCCAATCGACAAAGTTTGCTCCGCCGTGGCATACCCCTCCATAGATCTAGTATTTTCTCTATTCTGACCTTGTGGTGGTTGTGGAATGACTAGAATGGGATGCCCCTCCAAGTTAATTTTCAGGTGGCTTTGGCCAAATAGTTGACAAAAAAATTGTAAGATTTCCATAGACTTCATGCCAAATGAATGGGAACGTGATCGGGGCCCAAAGTAGACCGTGATCGTCTCCAAGTTAATGCATAGTGGGCTCCAAGCCTCCAAGCCGAGTGTCCCAGTCTCATTCTAGCTCATATGTTCTTCATCTTCCTCGTGTGAGCCTTCCATGAAAATCCATATCTAGTTGTATATTGGCCTCTTACGAAAATCCTCTGCTATTAATTACTTTCTGTCAAAATATATCTGTTCCAACACACAACACATATGCGAGGGAAGTCTAAGTTTAAAGGCCTGCTGCTGATGAGGTAGATGCTCATGAGACTTCCGTACAGTAGTTAATCGGACGGACGTATAACCCACGACGAAGGTCCGAGTCGCACCAAGACCAGGAACGCCGTGTGACAAATCATCAGTGACATTGGTAGGCGCCTCCATACCTAGGACACAAGACACGCACACTCGATTTTAGTACCTTACCTTAAACCCTAAAGGAGTTGTCGACCATTGCTATATTTAAGAACAAAGACATGATGCAATTTGTGGTTTTTACCGCGTTTTGTAGCCACGCAGGGACATGAGATGGAGGGGTTCTTTTACAGGCTAGCTTTCGGCGGACCATATGGCATGTCTACTCATTACGTACTCTTCTGCAGTCTGCACATTGCCAATTAATTAGACGCAACTGATGCTATGCTTTGTCAGATCAGGTGTCACAGTGAACATTATCTTTGTTTTTGTCCTGTTCTAGCGATAGTAGAGCTTCTGCTGTTTCTCCAAAGGAAGGAAAACGTAACATCTGGCATCAGCGACTAAATCAAGCGTCCTCATACAAAATGGCAAGGTAAATTTGCATGTGATTTGTCCAAAAGCCCAACGCGACCATGACTGCTGTACTTCTGATGTGCTAGTCTCAGGTACTATAGTTTTTCTTTGAGTGTATGTCGACTGTTCCTGACGTCTCCCAACCCTAGCTCACTGCCAATGCAGATGGTGTACAACTCCAACCGTAGAGTAGCAGCTTGGTGTACAACTCCAATCGACCGTTGACTGCGCTAGTCATCTACCCCAACCTGTTGCGTCTGAATTGGCTTTGTATAGTGGCCGAATCGGGGTCAAGCACAGCCGAATGGAGCTCCCCCTGCGTTGCACAAGACTGGAGCGCACTTTTGCATAAGCGGAGCCAGGCTAAGAGGCCCAAATAGGCAAGCAAATATGTGCAACCTGCATTGCACAAGACAGGCTAGCCGGGTATCCAACCTACCAATCACAGCCTTAGTGCATGTACATGTTCCCTTCACTAATAGAAAAACAGTCATCTATCACCATGTAAAAAGTCAACAAAGAAGACACATTTATGGGAGACTCCTTTGTCGTAAAGGAGACGCGGGTTGAACAACCGCGTCTCCCATAAATGTACTTAGACAACCCGCGTCTCCTCTATACTCATACAGGAGACACGCATCAACAAACCGCGTCTCCCATATTACAGGAGACGCAGGTTAACAACACACGTCTCATGTACATAAGTAACTGGAGACGCGGATTTCAAAACCACGTCTCGTGTACTGGGCAAAATGCGAAGGGTTTGTCACAGTAAACGCGTTCAATGGAACCGTGTCTCCAACCAAGTTTCTCACGGGCCCGAAAAATTTATCAAGTGCAGTGCACCGCAGCCTCACTCACGTCTGTCGTCCTCCTGAGTCTCTCCTCTCCACCGCAAGTCTCTCACTCTCGCTCTCGCTCCCTACTTCCCTCCGTCCCTCGCTCTCTATCCACCCGCGATTCAACCTTAGATCCTTGATGCCGCCGCACCCATCTGCTGCCGCCCACCACGAGCTAGATCCGCGACTTCCGCCTCCGATCTCGACGCACCTCCGCCCCTGAGACCTCCTCGCGCCCTCCCCAGTCCATCTCCTCCCAAGATCCGGCGGCAGCCCCGCCCTCGGTCGTGCCTCCACTTCCTCCTCGTCGCGGCCATGCTGCGATGACTCTGGGCGCTCCGCTCCCTTCACTTCCCCCGTGGGCATCGCCTTCCCTTCCCCTCGCAACTAGGGTTTCGTCCGACGGCGAGGAGGGGGGTCCAGGACAGATCCGGCTTCGAGCGGGCGTCGGGCTCTGACGCCAGTGATGACTTCTCCCTCCTCGTCACCGACGCCGGTGCCGTGCTCCTCACACCCGCCGACTGTGACGAGTGGCACGACTGCCTCCCCAACCTCGTCGAGGCCCACGCTTGCTTCTCCGACCTCGAGGAGCTCTAGGTCGTGCGCGTCCAGGGCACCGACCGGGCCGGCCGGACCATCGTTCGCGTCGTCGGCAAGTTCTTTCCGGGTGAGCCAATCCACCACCATCGCTTTCATCCATCGCCCCCCCTCAGTCTCTCTTTGGGTTTCTCTGAGTTAGTAATTGGGGATGCATGTGCCTATCTTATTTGATGATTTAGGTGTGAATTTCCCAGGGACGATTGGTTCAATCTAAATCTCGTCTCGGCAGATAGTTAATACTAGCTGTGTTGGGGTGTAGCTGTGCATGAAGTATGACGACTTGCTAGTCGATGTGTTTCTGATTTCACCTAAAATGATGTGATGATGGATTCGGTCTTACATATTTAGAACTATGTACGAATTAACTTCTATTCGATGCATGCCAGTGCTAGCTTCGCACCAAGGTTTGATACTTGATAGTAAATTTATTAGAATTCCAAGGAACATCTACATATTTTTTACGTGCATTAAATGATAAATTAGATGAAGGTTGTAGCTTATTCTGTTACTAACTTTTTTATAATAATCATTTTAACTTCAATCTGGATGACCAATCTTTCAGCTTACATTAGTGCCAATGAAAACATCAGTAGTCCTGATCTTTTTATTCTCTCCAATGAAAACATCAGTGTTAACGTACCATTTACTTTTGGAATTGGGACTGCCAGCTCCAATAATTGATAGTGAAACTACAGTCGTAAATTCTTACATAGTGTAAGTTCTTTAAGAGATCCTAAACAAGTAGCAGATATTTTCATCACTGCATTGTAGTTATAAGTTCTGAACTAATATGCATGTGATCCCGTTTACCCCTTTCAAAGGAGTCAACTAGTAGTCTAGTACTCATTTTCTGCTTTAGATATGAATGAGCTCATTGAAACGACCCGGGTTTCCGATTTCCAAAAACCCGACTCCCTGTACCATTGTGATACTCCCTGGATCAAGTAGATATCACGTACAGAACTCATCACAGCGAATATCACATCCATACCACGAATAAAGTACAAATATCTCATTTATTACATCATTCTCATGATAATACGTCTAATACAAGCCCTCAGGGCTGAACGACAAACAAAAGAACATCCAACGCCCAGCGGAACTAGGTGTAGAAGCCTCCATCTTCTCGATCTCCTCCACAGGCAACTTGCACGTCAAGACGATGCCTCAGTCGTACCATCCATCGTGGTTGAACTTGTGCTCTTCATCAGACCCTGCGTACCAAAGGCTATCCCCAAGGAATGGGATAGGTTCACGTCACCAACCGTATATGCCAGCTTTAAGTGGACTACCATCTAAAGGGATAAAAGTATATCAAGGATAGGCTAAAGGTTCCCTATGCAGCAGCAAAAATATAAAATAAGTATCTCCATATCCATCCATCCCATATCTCACCACATCGGGCTATTCTGACACGCCGGACTCCCATCTCCATCTCCACACTCATCTAAGTCGATGCGAGAGCTCCCTCCCCTCGCACCTCACCAACTACGACCGGATCCTAAAAGCAAAGGGAGCAAACTTCCATTCTCCCCGTCCGTAGCTGCGATCCTTAGTCACTCTCAAATCTAGCTAGAAGGGGGGAAGGTAGAATATCCCAAATATGAGAGGTAACAGTGAAGTGGGCAATGTCCATACCGAGGACTCGGCTATACGTATAGATTATAGACTCTCTAGAGCTTGTACAACTGGACCAACTCGTGCTGCGAGATGATGGCCGCTTGCTCTTCAGGTCTCGGTCCATCGGCTCGCAATCCAATGCTTCGAAAGCTGTGTCGAACTCTCCCTCGTAGGGCTAGACGGGTCATTAGTCCTTCGGGGAGACGGTCTCTCCCGTTCCCGTACACCATCCACCTGATCTTCTCGCAATCCGGGCATCGCGCTAGTTAGGCTGGCTGGAACCCGTTCATATGGGTAAGCGGTAAGTACGTGGGCCCAAAGAGTGGTTACCCCACTCGGTTTCGGGCCGGGGTGAGCGTCATCGTCCCAAGGCGTATCCTCCGAAGAAGAACGCTAAGTCGCGGTACCCCCTATAGGTACCGCCACCAACTCCTATGCTCCTATCCATCCATGTACCCGCCACAAGAACGGTGTGGGACCCCCTCAAGAGCAGGGGTCTCCCGGCACCTCGGTCAAAGACCGAGTTGTTATAAAATGCTCACCCCCGCCAAGTTTCCCAAAAACACCTTCTCCTGTCGGTTTTATCCCCACACACGCCAAGACTCCTAATCCACATGATCCCATACACATGCAAGCAGCAGCATAGCAATATCATATATATAGAGTGGCAAGTAACAAGGCAATCACGAAATAAATTATGGCTATGCAAGGCTCAGGCATCATCCAATTGCAATAAGTAAAGCGCTAGCTCATCTAGTTGCAATGTCTAATAGGCATTCAAAAGATGGGCTGGGCGTGAACCTGAGGGCAAGTTCTCTTCCTCCACGTAGTCTTTCGGGTAGTGCTCCTCCTCGGCCAGCTCCTGGCCGTCGGTAGGTCCTAAATACGTAATTAAAATAAATACCGGGGACCTAATAGCAATTAACTCCAATAAAAACAATTCAAGAAAGATCCAAATGGACTCATACTTCACACCAAGAGCTTGGTCATGATTTCAGAAAAATATAGAAACCGGTTTCATATTTTTCGGAGTTAAAATGAATTAGTTATGGATTTTCTAAGTTTAAATCCTTTTCTGAATTTTTAAATAATTCTGAAAAAGAAAAGAAAAGGGGCTAGGGACCTATCTGTAAATAGCCAGGGACCTATTTGTAATTTTGGAAAAGTTTGTGGGGCTCTCTATAAAAGGTCCAGGGTCGGCCAAAATGCTGACGTCACGTGGGGTCCGGATGATGATGTCATCAGTGGGCCCTGATGACGTCAGCAGAAGGGCCTAGATGTAAAATCTAAAAAGTCCAGGGGGGCTTAGAGTAAAAGTAACAGATCAGGGACTTAGTTGAAAGGATTTCGAAACTCCAAGCCTAAAGTGTAAGATTCCAGGGGTCTTTTTGAAAAAGGGGCCGGCGTAGATCTGGTGGGCGCGGTCCACGGTGCACCGTGTCTGCGGTCCATGTGAGCCACGTCCACTGGATCCCATGCGGCCAAGGCCGGATCGGGTGCGGCTAGGCGTCGCGTGGCTTGGTGTGCGGCTCCATGGGAGCACGACACGTAGCGGCGGCGGAGGCGCCGTGCGCTCGGCGTCCGAGTGCGCGCGCGGCGGCGACTCGACCATGAACAGATCCGGTGACAAGGGCACGTATCGGCGCCAAATGACCCCGCACACGCGTTCACGAGGGAAAAAGCTCGGGCAAAGGTTCCTAGGGCTAGCTACGGCGAAATCAAGGCGGTTCAGGGGGTGCACGGCGAGTGCTCGACGTATTTCCCCAAAGGGGTGTTCGTCGGGCGGTCGCGGTTTAGGCTCGGTCTAGGCTGGGTCTCGCCGAGATCCTGCACAAGAAAGGTGCTTGGCGTGAAGGCCAAGCCATTGGCAGAGGAAAAAGGGCGGTTTGGGTCAGCTTTGGCTATCTATAGAGGTTCATCGGTGCCCATGGCGCCGGACAGCAAGGGGGAGAGGGAAGCGGCGGCGACTGGCTCACCCTGGGGATTTGGCGAGGCTCGACGAGGTGGAGACGAAGACGTGGACGCCGTGTAGTGGTACGAAGAGCAGCGACAGGGATCAGTACAGTCTTCTTGCTCCGGGTCGGCGTCGCGGCGGCGCTCTGGCGGTGGCGCTCCACGGCTCGGCTCCTGCTCTGGCTTGGCTTCTTCTCTTTGCTCGCGCTCTTTCTCCTGCTTCCTCTTTTCTTCTTACGCAGCGGAGGCTAGGTGGAGAGGGCGAGCGCCCAAGAGTGGATGGGGAGGAGGAGCGAGCGCTCCTCTGCTTTATACCGGCGGCAAGGGAGTGCGCGGCTAGGGTTGGAGCGGGCGCGTGAGGAGGCGGTTCGCAAAGCGGGACACGCGGCGCGACGCGGGTGGCTGAGGATAGGGTAGTGCGCGGCGGCGGCCTTGTCTCGACGTGCGGGCCCGTGGGCACGGCGAGAGGAGAAAGGGAGCGGGCGTGCGAGTCCAACTCAGCGTTCCCCGATCTAGGGTTGAGGGCGTGAGGTGGAGTGGGGACGTGCCGCGGGGCGTGGGCGCGTGCGAGATGATCTCGCGGAGCGGCGACGTGAGAAGGCGAGCGGAGGCAGCGAGAGAGCGCGGCGGCGGAGTAGGAGAGTGGCGGGCAGAGGAGAGGTAAGGGAAAGCTGACGGATGGGTCCCGCCTGTCAGTGGGAGAGAAGAGAGGGACGGCGCGCGGCGGGAGAAGTTGGGTCGCGGGGTAGTCGGGCCGCGCTGGGCCGCGGGGAAGGGAAATGGGAAGTGGGGCGGGGTTTTAGGAGAGGGGCCAAAATCGGACTTAGTTAGCAGGCTGGGTTAGTTGGTTAGGGCCCAAGTTAGTTTAGATTTTAAACTTTATTCAAATACAAATCACACTCAAACAAATCCAAATAAATTCCAAATAAAACCCCAGTGTTCACACTAAGACATAGACACCTTAACAAAATATTTATTTTATTATTTAATTCTAAGAATTTTTGGGAAAGGTCCAATGAAGACAACCTTATATTTTTCCTATCTAGCAATAAATCCATGATTTTTTTTAAATCCACATTTTTAATATTATAAACATTTCAGAAAAATCTGAAATGTTACAGTCATAGTAAGTATTGTTTCTGTAACATAATTCTAGCTGAATATCTGAATAGTCCTTGTTTTGCCTCTTTGGAAAAGTGTTGTTTAGCTAAGGGGAAACAAATGTGCAAATTAATTATCTACGTATGATGTTTTTTAATGTTAATAGTAAGCATCTTATGATCACTGAAATTTAGGATCTCTTCTATTTATTGATTTCTAAGGAAATTTAGGATGATACGATGATCTGGCATTTGTTGCATTGAATATGAGTAGCTTCCAAGAACAATTTGAGTAGCTTTATAACACTATAGTTAAGGATGGCAATGGGGCGGTTTCGGGTCAGATATCCACGGGTTTCGGGTTTAGCGGGTTTGGTTTTGGTTTGAAATTTTCACCCACGGTTTTCGGGTTTGGGGCCCGAAACCTATCGGGTTTGGTTTTCCACCCGTGGATACCCAATGGATAACCGAAATAGGTCAATAGGAATTAAAACTCATGTTTTATAATATACTAATAATAACTTGTTTACCTATATAATACTCTAAGTTGACTCATGCAATTATTTACTATTTGTTGACTCTTGTTTATACATGTGAATATGTTATGTATCATGCATATGTTTATAAAAAGTCATCATTGTTCTTAACAGATTGCCATACAAAACGAGTTTCGGGTAACCAATCGGGTTTGGGTATCCGCGGGTTTCGGTTTCGGGGATGGATTTTCACCCGAATCGGTGTTCGGGGCGGTTTCGGGTTTTAAGTTTGGATTTCAGTTTTGGGTGCCCAGACACTCCACCCGATCCGAACCCACCCCGTTGCCATCCCTAACTATAGTAGTATTGCTGGAGATTGATATGTTGTCCAAATGGTATATTTCGCCAAGATAGAAGAATAGTAGCTAAGCACAGGTAATACATTTGAGTCCATATGGTATATTTCGCCAAGTCATGCCTGAGTCAATAGAGCATTTGAGTCCATATAATTTCAGTTAGCACTGGCCACCTTTTTCAATGGCATGTGCTGGTATCTTTGTAATTTCCAGGTTCCGTGTAGAGCAGCCTCTCAACTTTTTCCATTAGAGGAGATTAATTAAATGAATGTAGTGTCCTCTTCCATGTGAATATAACACATGAGTGTTACTGCATTTTTCTTGTAATAGACCAAAAGGATACATCATTCAATGAGTTATGGATTCAATATATTTCCATCTTGGACAGGTACTGTCAGCAATGGCCATTTGGGTGCAGTTACTAAACATATGCTACTGTCAGCACATACCTACACAAGGTAAAGCGCAGCCTTCAGCCTCCCTCCATTAGCTTGTATTTCTAGCGAAATCTTGACAAATTTAGTGTTGTGCAATCACAAATATCCTATTTGACTTAAGTAGATTGTGTTGTATGCAATCACAAACTACTAGACTCTGGGAGTTTACAATCCCGTCTACTTGTATGATTGCTTGAATTTTGGATTGTGGGACTGGGAGTTCAACTGGCATATGGTTCTGAAATAGGAAAAACAATGTACTTCTTTAGATGTGTTTATTGATAATATCATTTGACATTTCTGCTCAGTGTGGAAGCAATTGAGCTTCCTGTTCATGGTTAGAAATGGTATAAATGTCCAGTGAACGAAAATTGACAGGATATCATCATCCTGACTATAGTATAAATGTCCAAAGAACTACCTTTTTGCAGTTAGTTCGTTCTGCTTTATTAATGTTTGGTAGTACAAATTTTCATTTGGATGTTCTGTCCTTTTTGTGCTTCCTGTCTTATAAAGCTTAAATGATCACATTGTGGAAAAGCAAACACTCAGCTTTTTATACTTGATGTTTTATAGAGCTTAAATCATAGTAGATTCTTGCTTAACTCATTTGTCTTCTGTCTTGCAGATTCTTGTTTTTATGGTTGCATGTTCTTGCTTGTATACAGTGAAGTGGAGCATCAAAACAGAGCGGTCTAAGTTAAGATTGGACTTATCAGTGAAGTTGAGTTGTAGGTAATAGAATAGTGGTGGCTTTAGAGAAAGTTAATCTGTATCACTTGGGTAGTTTTCTTTGTCTAGCTTGCCTTTATGCATGTGGATATGTGATGTAATGTATGATCAATTGTTGTTGTTTACTCTTTTGGCATGTATCTGTTGATTAGAGAAATGTGATATGTATATGCTTCCTGTCAGCTTGCCATGACTGATTTTTTGTCTTTTTTTGTTTTCTAAATTCATTATGGGAGACGTGTGTTGTATCAACACGTCTCTCATAGTTGCGGGTCATTGGAGACGTGGATTGACAACCTGCGTCTCCAATGACCGCAACTATGGGAGACGGGGGTTGGCAACCCGCGTCATGACCTCCCCTTATGGGAGACGCGGATTTTTGCGTCTCCCATAACATGCCAACCCGCGTCTCCAATGACCTCCCCTTATGGGAGAAACAGCGTCTCCTTTTACTGTTAAGACGTGTCTCTTTTCTTGATCCCTTACATAATGTATATCGGCTTATCGGTGCCGTCTGCAAATGAGATAATAAATCGTATGTGCCCGATTGTCAATGAACTAGAATGAATAATGAATGATTATCTGTGCCAAGTCACATTTGGCTGTGAACAACAACAGATAATGATTTGATTTCAATAGAGCCAAACGTAACAAGAAACAGAAGCGCTCAAGGCAGATCTTTTAAAACTGTCCTCACGTAGCACCTTTTTTTCTCCGACGCTGACAACTGGGCCTCACTTCCCGCGGCCGTTGTCGGCCCAACCGCCGTACCCCACCGTCCGGTCAGCGGCGCCCTCGCCGCCCAGCCCTCAACCTGCCATGTCTGCCGTGCCGCCAGCCGCGCCCAAACCCCTTCTAAAGTCGGCGGATGTGTTCCTCCCCCAACCCGAAACCCTAAAACCCCAACCCCGAACCCTAATCATGGTGGCTTGTCTGGCCCTGCATGTCATAGGTTGCGCGAAATAGGGGTGCTACGTCAGTGTGGTTTTAATGCATCATTTGCGCTCCAACGCTCCCCTTACCCGAGGGAGGCGACGCCCATGGCAGCCACCCCCAACCTGCGCACCAAATCCCACCCAAATCCCCCACCTTTGATGCAACTACCACCTAGCTCTCCCCAGATCCTGATGTACCGGCAGTGGATCTAAAGCTCCACCCTTCTCCCACCCTGAACCAACTAGGGACAAAGGAGATCGAGCCCGGCCTGGGTCCATTTCTGGTTGCCGCTTTCACCAGCAAGCATGCCACGGCGACGTGTTCTGCAATTTTTTGCGAAGAGAAAATTACCATTTAGGAGTACTAAACATAGACTAATAAACTAATTACAGATCTCTCCTAAAAATCGCAAGACGAATATAATGAGGGTAAATAGAGGGTAATTAATCCATGATTAGCAGATGGTTACTATAGCATCATTATTGCAAATCATAAGTTAAGTAGGCTCATTAGATTTGTCTCACGAAATACACTACACACTACTACAAAAAACATTTTCAGAGAAGGTTTCTTTCCATTAACGGAGACGGTTTTTGCAACCGTCCCTAAGCTGGGGTCTCGGTTAACCAGGCATTAACGGAGGCGGTTTTTCAACTGTCTCCTAAAATCGATTAACGGAGGCGGTTTTTCAACCGTCTCCTAAAATCGATTACAACCATCTTCGTTAATCGTTGCAGCCGACAATAAAAATGCTGAAAAAATTTGCAAAAAAACCTTTTTTAATTGGGGGCCTCCACTAGCCGCCACCAGTCACACTTCTTATCACACTTTTTTTCGCGGAAATTTGACGCTATGCGGCTGGTGCGATTTGAACCCGCGACCTCTCCCTCACGCGTGTCTTGCTCTACCACTACACCACACTCTCTCATGTGTCCATACCCTTTTAAACGAAGTCAAATGAAAACGTTGTCAACTACTGAGTTTTTTAACTTTTCGAGATCTACAACTTTCATAAGGTCATTTCTCCATCCGAGGTCTTTTGTGAAATTTGAATTTCGAATTTGAGAACATTCAAACGTACTTTTCGTGGACAAGATGATTTCAAATGAAAAAGTTGCAAACTACAGAGTTTTTTAACTTTTCGAGATCTACAACTTTCATATTGGTCATTTATCTATCCAAGATCGTTTGAAAAATTCAAATTTAAAAATTGAGAATGGATTTACGGAGACGGTTACATTCATTTTAGGAGGCGGTTACATTTGACCGTCTCCTAAAATCGATTAACGGAGGCGGTTATTGTAACACATCCGTCTCCGTTAATGGTCGACTGACAGAGACGGTTGTGTTACAATAACCGCCTCCGTTAATCGATTTTAGAAGACGGTCGAAATGTAACCGCCTCCTAAAATGAATGTAACCACCTCCGTTAATCACTCGCAGTTAACAGAGACGGCAATTTTTTGTAAACGTCTCGAAAAATGTTTTGGCAGTGTCTCTAAAATGTTTTTTTAGTAGTGACATCCATGTAATGAGTTAATTTTTTATATATATTTAATACTCCATGCATGTAAAACTCTATTTGATATGGGGCATGTTTAGGTTCGAAGAGAAAGAGAGCAAAAAATATTGTTTTTATGGAAGCGTGCACAGAGATAGAAATGAACTGAAATGGTTTACGGTTTTCTAGGATGGAAAACTTTTCATGGAAAAGGGGAACTAAACACGGCCACGGTGGGTGAAAAGTTTTTGCAGAGGAACTAAGCAGTGCCTACATTGCCAATTAATTAGACGCAACTGATGCTCTGATAAAATTATCAGTTCAGGTGTCACAGTGAACATTGTCTTTGTTTTTGTCCTGTTCTAGGGATAGTAAGCTTCTGCCTTTTCTCCAAAGGAACGAAAACGTAACACCTGGCATCAGCGACTAAATCAAGCATCTCATACAAAATGGCAAGGTAATCTTGCATGCGATTTGTCTAAAAGCCCAACACGAATGTCTCATACAAATGTCGTACTTCTGATGTGCAGTGGTAGCCTCAGGTAGGAATACATCCTAGCCATTTTCTTCCACTCTGCTGTACAGAGGAAATGGCCGGTGTGACTTTCGTACAATAGTTTTTCTTGAGTCTATGTCCACTGCTCCTGACGTCTCCCAAGCCTAGAGGGCTTGTTGTATACATACGTACTAAGCTTTTTGGAGATGAGATACACCATTGCACTTTTTATTCCCTCAATTTGCCTAGGGGCGTGTGAGAGAGAGAGAGAGATAGAGCATAATTTAAAGATGGAGTTGGAATGGTTGTTGGCTTGTGGTGCGCTTTTGGTCCAATTTGCAGTATCAATTTCCTCAGTTTATCTCGAGAGAGATAACGCCTTGCGTACAGACGGTACAGTCATGCATAGGTCGCAAAAGTAGTGCCCTTTTTATGTGCAAATCATGGACACTCGTGCATATAATGATCGAAAGTGTCACCGATAATGACCTATTGGTGACGCGTCTTAACAAAACTCGTCAGCAATATAGGACAATATGTTAGGCATCGCGTTTTCTGGAGATGCGCTACCGCGCCACAAATTGGTGAAGTTTTGACAAAGTGCGTCACCGATGATCATCATTGGTGACACGTTTTTGCCAAAAACACGTCACAAATGAGGGTAATCATTGATGTGGATCCTGCAGGGACCCCCTCAATTAGGCATCAATTGAGTATCTTGCGGACGCCTTGCCGTTCCTAGGCGATGCCCAAGGGCTCAAGGCGGACGCTATATGCGCCGCTCGTTAGGCGAGGCCGATGCCTAGGTTTGCTGGCCGCCTGGACACTTAGGCGACGCCTTGAAAACCATGCATGTGAGTTGTTAGGCCACTCTCAATGCTAGTGTCATAAGCAATTAATAGGGTGCCATGTAGGCAAATTTGATGACATGGCACCATATTTATGAAGACAGAGAAAGATATCGTTTCATGATCATGAAACGAGTACATCCCAGTTACCAAGGCTACGACATCCGCACTGAGGGTCATCTTAGTTTCATGGCGGATCCGCTGCGCGCACCTCCGACGTGGGCCTCGCTGCTCCCTGCGGCTGCGCTCGTCCTCCAAATCCAGCGCCAATCCCCCGCTATCCCACCTAAATCGTGGATCAAATCCTCTACTTGCCCTCCAAATCGCACGCCATATCCTTTCATATCTGCTCCAAAATCCAAATCACTCGCATGTCCATTCCCTTCTGCTAGTCAACGGCGGCGATTCCGGTGAAGAGGCGCAACGCAGGCCATCGTCCCTACAATCTCGGCGATTCCTCGTCTGGTGGTGATGTCCCCGGCGGGCTATCCCAGCTCGGCAGCGGCCCGGCAAGGCGCAGCGGCGGCGGCAGCACATCTTCTCCGTCAGCTCCAACACCTCCCGCCAGAGTTCTTCCCTTCAATCAGCAAGTCTATGGTGTTCTACTACTGGTGGAAGCTTGTCTGTTCTTGTTCGCAAAACTAGTATATGATATATAAAATGTGTGCTGCAGATTAGAAGAAACTTGTTTTGTGTGTGTGATTTGTCTATACCATGGCATTAGTCAGAGAGTTTTAGTTTGTAGAAAAAGTGGCTGTAGGACTTCTGCTTAACCTGATTGCAATGGTACGATTGATGTCGATTAATGATAACCTGGTAGTTGGATTGTTCTTCAGGGTTGCAAAGCAAAAGTAAGTTAACCGTGGACTATACAGCTGCTGACAGTGAGAACCCCAATGGGTTCAGAGATTGTCTTCTCTGAAACACGAATGAATGTATGACTGTTCTTGGTGGAAGCTTTGTTTTCATTTGGAATGTTATTACAATTCAAAGCTAGTATTAGCAAAGGATGAGTCTACTATGTGATTGCATACTGGTCCTCTTGTCGTTCAGTTTATGCTTTCGTGGGACATATCCGAATGTTCTACTGTGTCTTTTTATTTACCATGTTCTACTACACTAATACTTAATTTAGATACAATTGTAAAAGGCTATAGAGTTCTTATGGCACATTTGATCATATCACAATGTACAAATTAAATGATGCATCTTGTATGTGAAACTGTGCAATAAACTGTGCACTGAGAGTGACAGTTCATCTCACTGAAAAGCTGACATGGCACTCTAGGTAACAATGCAATGAAACTTCCCACTGAGACTGGCCTTACAGCAATTATGCTCCCATAAAGAAAAAGTCATAGTGAGCAGCAAAGTTTACTGCTTCATAAGTCTTTAATGTGTGGTGGAAATTGAGAAAACAATGGGTTGCACTGTACTCATCGTTAGACACAGTTATGTGTCATAAACCAGCTATCACGCCTAGTAACAGGCCAGATCAGTGACGGAGGACAACTTTTAGTTTTTAAAATTATTAGGGCATTGCATGGGCCCACATGTTGTAGTTACATAGTTAGAGCAACTGTTTCACCTGTCTTACTAAAGTTTGGTATTCGTATATTTCCAACAAAAAACGAACTTTTATTTTCACAAAAAGTACTCACTAGAGGAAAACTTAAAGTAATTTTGGTCCGATTTGTGTAGGTTTATTCACACGCCAAATGTTCAGTAATTTATTAATAACTTATACACCTAATCATCATGTGTGCTACCTTGCCTCTGCTCTGTATATATTGGGATCCTTTGGTCTTTTATCGTGTCTATATGCATATGCAGTGCCTAGTTTATCCACAAGGGTTGGGAATGCTACTGCTACATATCTACACGAGTACTTCTTTCCATACGGATGGATGGCATTGGGAAAATGTATCAGACCGCCATGGGTGTTAGTGCTTTGGATCTGCAGGAGCAGTGAAGCTGGTGCGGGCTATCATGCTAATATGCTGGGCTGCGTCGCCCCACAAGCATATGCTATCGCCGCTGCAAAGGTTGGCCCCGCATGGGTCTTTGTGGTTAAGCTGCAGCATCGAACAACGCATCCTGCTACGGGCTACCACGACACAGCCATGGTGACAATAAGGCAATGGTGATCCTGACTTCTCCTAGGTGCTTCGGTCAATGAAGCGTCGTTCGTTGCTGACCTCATGGAGCAAACGCCAGAGGTAGTGAGATGGCAGTGCAAGCACAGGAGGGTGTGTTTGACCCTGTGAAGAGGAGTTACGCGAAAAGCTGCTGGTCGCATTCCCCTTTGCTTAGCGGTCCTCTCGAGGTTGCTGTACACCAATTAAAATTAGTTATTAGACTTTTTAATATATCCAAGCTAACGAAAAAATTGCACCGCACCAATATGATGATCTGTATATGTCTCCAGATTCTTATCCCGCTTTCCAATTCTTTAGATAACAAAAGATATTATTCCGGCTTCAGACATCCTCATACGAGAATGCATCAGACAATAAACAGTACAAATAGATGCTCATGTTCTAATGAGTGTGAAGCTAAGACATCAGAAGATCTGATAAAAAAATAAAGAAAAGTAACAAAACTAATAAGTGAGGACCCGGTTGTCCGAGGACCGGTGGATGGTCGCTTCCTGTTGTGATGAGTGATTGACAACGTGGTGTGGATTGACGTTTCCCTTGGCTCAAGTATTGCAGGTGTAGAATGCGGCTTGGTTGCATTGGTGCAGGTGAAGAACAGGCGCGAAAGGTCTTAGCCATGGCGGCCTCCGAGGAGCGGAGAGACAAGTAGGCTTGGTTCGAGGGACCCGGTGGCCAGATGGATCAAGTGCGGTTCACATGCTGGCAAGAACGAGCAAGGGGACGTGGTTCCGGTGCGAGGTAGCGGCTCACAACCGAAGCTCGTATGCGGACGAGAAGCCGGCGCAAGGTGGCGGCTAACAACCGAAGTTTGCGCGCGGGGTTTGGTGATTTGGCCACAAAATCATCGGTGGACGGTTTCCCTTGGTTTGGGCCTCAAAACCAAGGACCGAGGACTCGACGAGGCGAATTTGGGCGGCTGGGCCAGAGTGGCTGCCAGGGGCGGTTTAACCGCCCCCCAGGGGCGGTTTAACCGCCTCCCCCTGGGCCGGCCCAAAATCGGCGTCGAGGAGCTTCGATCCGGAGGACACGCGGCGTGACTGCAAGGCTTGCGTCGGAGGGAAGCTAGCTTGCAGTGGAAGGTGTCCCAGCCGGAAAAATCTTCGCGGAAAATGTCAAATTTGCCCCTGAGGGGTATGTATCACTTAGGGGTAGTTTAGTCTTTAGAGCAGCACCACTTGGACTATATAATAGACCCCCTAGGGGCTGGTGGCTGTCATCTAAGTAGTCTAGTTTTATTTCCCTTGCACTTGAACTATTTTCCTTTAGTTTTTCTTTCTAGTTTTCCATAGGCTAGCCAAGTGCTTCACCGGAGAAATCTTTGAGAGGGTTGGATGAAGGGAGGATAGCTAGCCTCTTTGTAAAGAAGTTGACCTCGTGATGTATGGAAGATTTGGCTTTCTTGTATCCCTCTTTGTGTGATTTCATTGTTCATCCCGTGGCTCTTTTTGGCCCCTTTGGGAGATTTTCGATTCCTTGTGTTTGAGGTCGTTTCCTTGCGTGTTTGTTTGGGGGATTCACACATGAGGTCGTGGACACTCTTTTTCTGGTGATTTGCCCCCTCAAAACGCAAAGAAACGCTTCGGATTTGGGGATTTTTGGATGAACTCGGGATGGATGTGTTCTTCACGAGATCTGAGATTCCGGGAGTTCTAGTGTGTTTGAGGCCGAGATTTTTGGGGAATATACTCCACTGAAGGTGTACATCATCTCCCCAAAGTTTCGTCTCAAGAGCTCAAGCCGTTTGGGAGATCGACTCACGAGTTGACTTTTTCCCGAGAGCTCCCAGTTTGACCGCCCCCAGGAGGTTTAACCGCCCCCCCTAGGCGGTTAAACCGCCCCTAGGGAGGTTAAACCGCCCCTGGCTGGGTAGAGAAGGTTTTGCCTCGTTTCGGTTCGTTTTGTGTTCGTTTCGATCGATTCGAGTTCCGCTGCGTGTTTCTTGCTCCTAGGGTCAGTAGCTTGACAGTGGCTACGTGATCTTGGCAAGATCGTTCTCGGAGGTTTCGGAGTTGGTTTGGGAGAATAGCCGGATTGGTTGGAAAGAATTTTTATCGGCTCCCATTCACTCCCCCCCTCTCTGGTCGCCGATTCGATCCTTCAATAAGAAACTCGAGTATGAAGCTAAGACATCAGAAGATCTGATAAAAAAATAAAGAAAAGTAACAAAACGAATATGAAACTCGACATCTCCAATAAGCTACTACTCCAGTGATCTTTCTTCACGGCATGTTTCATAAGGTCACCTCCAAAAGTACCAGCTTATCCACATTAGGTGAATGTGGAACCGAGGAATGAGCCAATTCCAACGACCGGGAACAGACACAACTCCGTCTGTTGATTGACGCTCTGACCATCAAGTTAATACCATAGAAAAAACAATCCACACTTCTACTAACATAAGCGGCGAGGATAAGCAAGATATCAATAGTTGTTGAAGAATCTGAGTTTACCAACCATTGTACCTGCACGAAATACACCACCACTCAAAAGCCTCCAAAATGACGCCACTACCGAGAAAATGATGATAGTCACCATCGCACTTGTATTATTTATCGTTGCTGTGTAATTTTGATTCTGATAAATATTTCTTGGTATGCAAGTTTTATCAATAAACAGGGGATATATATTGACAACCAAAATTGCCACAAGGCTAATATACTAAGTGAAAACGGCTAGGCATTTGCTTTTTACTCTTAAACCCTAATATCTCTTCCAAACATCCATGACCAGAGATGGCGTCCTAGACTTGCTTTGTCGACCTAGTGCTAGTCCATGACGTTTGGAGTAGTTACCATCCGGGGCAAGCCTGGGGTCATGGAATAGCTGTGCGCGTGCGGCAAGAATTCCAATGCTAAAAGTTATGAACGAGTTTATGGTATTAGCTAGGCAACTAACTCCGGTTGCATCCTCTTCAGTGTTGTCAAGAGTTCGTTTCTGTCATTTCTATCCTCCCCACATATTCAAACAAAGATGTAGATAAGAGCGGAGCGGCCTAGGCTAGCGTCACACCCAAACACACCTTAATTGGAAAAAGATCGAAACCCCTCCTTTTTGTTATGTCCAAAAGCTTAGGCCAGTCTCAGTGGAGTGTCATCAGCTCATCGCACGGTTTTTTTTTTTTTTGAGAAGGAACATATATTGATCTTAGCAAAAAATGAAATTTTATTTTCACAAAAAGTACTCACTAGAGGAAAACTAAAAGTAATTTTGGTCCGATTTGTGTAGGTTTATTCGCACACCAAATGTTCAGTAATTTATTAATAACTTATACACCTAATCATCATGTGTGCTACCTTGCCTCTGCTCTGTATATATTGGGATCCTTTGGTCTTTTATCGTGTCTATATGCATATGCAGTGCCTAGTTTATCCACAAGGGTTGGGAATGCTACTGCTACATATCTACACGAGTACTTCTTTCCATACGGATGGATGGCATTGGGAAAATGTATCAGACCGCCATGGGTGTTAGTGCTTTGGATCTGCAGGAGCAGTGAAGCTGGTGCGGGCTATCATGCTAATATGCTGGGCTGCGTCGCCCCACAAGCATATGCTATCGCCGCTGCAATGGTTGGCCCCGCATGGGTCTTTGTGGTTAAGCTGCAGCATCGAACAACGCATCCTGCTACGGGCTACCACGACACAGCCATGGTGACAATAATGGCAATGGTGATCATGACTTCTCCTAGGTGCTTCGGTCAATGAAGCGTCGTTCGTTGCTGACCTCATGGAGCAAACGCCAGAGGTAGTGAGATGGCAGTGCAAGCACAGGAGGGTGTGTTTGACCCTGTGAAGAGGAGTTACGCGAAAAGCTGCTGGTCGCATTCCCCTTTGCTTAGCGGTCCTCTCGAGGTTGCTGTACACCAATTAAACTTAGTTATTAGACTTTTTAATGTATCCAAGCTAACGTAAAAATTGCACCGCACCAATATGATGATCTGTATATGTCTCCAGATTCTTATCCCGCTTTCCAATTTTTTAGATAACAAAAGATATTATTCCGGCTTCAGACATCCTCGTACAAGAATGCATCAGACAATAAACAGTACAAATAGATGCTCATGTTCTAATGAGTGTGAAGCTAAGACATCAGAAGATCTGATAAAAAAATAAAGAAAAGTAACAAAACTAATAAGAAACTCGAGTATGAAGCTAAGACATCAGAAGATCTGATAAAAAAATAAAGAAAAGTAACAAAACGAATATGAAACTCGACATCTCCAATAAGCTACTACTCCAGTGATCTTTCTTCACGGCATGTTTCATAAGGTCACCTCCAAAAGTACCAGCTTATCCACATTAGGTGAATGTGGAACCGAGGAATGAGCCAATTCCAACGACCGGGAACAGACACAACTCCGTCTGTTGATTGACGCTCTGACCATCAAGTTAATACCATAGAAAAAACAATCCACACTTCTACTAACATAGGCGGCGAGGATAAGCAAGATATCAATAGTTGTTGAAGAATCTGAGTTTACCAACCATGGTACCTGCACGAAATACACCACCACTCCAAAAGCCTCCAAAATGACGCCACTACCGAGAAAATGATGATAGTCGCCATCGCACTTGTATTATTTATCGTTGCTGTGTAATTTTGATTCTAATAAATGTTTCTTGGTATGAAAGTTTTATCAATAAACAGGGGATATATATTGACAACCAAAATTGCCACAAGGCTAATACACTAAGTGAAAACGGCTAGGCATTTGCTTTTTACTCTTAAGCCCTAATATCTCTTCCAAACATCCATGACCAGAGATGGCGTCCTAGACTTGCTTTGTCGACCTAGTGCTAGTCCATGACGTTTGGAGTAGTTACCATCCGGGGCAAGCCTGGGGTCATGGAATAGCTGTGCGCGTGCGGCAAGAATTCCAATGCTAAAAGTTATGAACGAGTTTATGGTATTAGCTAGGCAACTAACTCCGGTTGCATCCTCTTCAGTGTTGTCAAGAGTTCGTTTCTGTCATTTCTATCCTCCCCACATATTCAAACAAAGCTGTAGATAAGAGCGGAGCGGCCTAGGCTAGCGTCACACCCAAACACACCTTAATTGGAAAAAGATCGAAACCCCTCCTTTTTGTTATGTCCAAAAGCTTAGGCCAGTCTCAGTGGAGTGTCATCAGCTCATCGCACGGTTTTTTTTTTTTGAGAAGGAACATATATTGATCTTAGCAAAAAATGAAATTTTATTTTCACAAAAAGTACTCACTAGAGGAAAACTAAAAGTAATTTTGGTCCGATTTGTGTAGGTTTATTCGCACACCAAATGTTCAGTAATTTATTAATAACTTATACACCTAATCATCATGTGTGCTACCTTGCCTCTGCTCTGTATATATTGGGATCCTTTGGTCTTTTATCGTGTCTATATGCATATGCAGTGCCTAGTTTATCCACAAGGGTTGGGAATGCTACTGCTACATATCTACACGAGTACTTCTTTCCATACGGATGGATGGCATTGGGAAAATGTATCAGACCGCCATGGGTGTTAGTGCTTTGGATCTGCAGGAGCAGTGAAGCTGGTGCGGGCTATCATGCTAATATGCTGGGCTGCGTCGCCCCACAAGCATATGCTATCGCCGCTGCAAAGGTTGGCCCCGCATGGGTCTTTGTGGTTAAGCTGCAGCATCGAACAACGCATCCTGCTACGGGCTACCACGACACAGCCATGGTGACAATAATGGCAATGGTGATCATGACTTCTCCTAGGTGCTTCGGTCAATGAAGCGTCGTTCGTTGCTGACCTCATGGAGCAAACGCCAGAGGTAGTGAGATGGCAGTGCAAGCACAGGAGGGTGCGTTTGACCCTGTGAAGAGGAGTTACGCGAAAAGCTGCTGGTCGCATTCCCCTTTGCTTAGCGGTCCTCTCGAGGTTGCTGTACACCAATTAAACTTAGTTATTAGACTTTTTAATGTATCCAAGCTAACGTAAAAATTGCACCGCACCAATATGATGATCTGTATATGTCTCCAGATTCTTATCCCGCTTTCCAATTTTTTAGATAACAAAAGATATTATTCCGGCTTCAGACATCCTCATACGAGAATGCATCAGACAATAAACAGTACAAATAGATGCTCATGTTCTAATGAGTGTGAAGCTAAGACATCAGAAGATCTGATAAAAAAATAAAGAAAAGTAACAAAACTAATAAGAAACTCGAGTATGAAGCTAAGACATCAGAAGATCTGATAAAAAATAAAGAAAAGTAACAAAACGAATATGAAACTCGACATCTCCAATAAGCTACTACTCCAGTGATCTTTCTTCACGGCATGTTTCATAAGGTCACCTCCAAAAGTACCAGCTTATCCACATTAGGTGAATGTGGAACCGAGGAATGAGCCAATTCCAACGACCGGGAACAGACACAACTCCGTCTGTTGATTGACGCTCTGACCATCAAGTTAATACCATAGAAAAAACAATCCACACTTCTACTAACATAGGCGGCGAGGATAAGCAAGATATCAATAGTTGTTGAAGAATCTGAGTTTACCAACCATGGTACCTGCACGAAATACACCACCACTCCAAAAGCCTCCAAAATGACGCCACTACCGAGAAAATGATGATAGTCGCCATCGCACTTGTATTATTTATCGTTGCTGTGTAATTTTGATTCTGATAAATGTTTCTTGGTATGCAAGTTTTATCAATAAACAGGGGATATATATTGACAACCAAAATTGCCACAAGGCTAATATACTAAGTGAAAACGGCTAGGCATTTGCTTTTTACTCTTAAACCCTAATATCTCTTCCAAACATCCATGACCAGAGATGGCGTCCTAGACTTGCTCTGTCGACCTAGTGCTAGTCCATGACGTTTGGAGTAGTTACCATCCGGGGCAAGCCTGGGGTCATGGGATAGCTGTGCGCGTGCGGCAAGAATTCCAATGCTAAAAGTTATGAACGAGTTTATGGTATTAGCTAGCCAACTAACTCCGGTTGCATCCTCTTCAGTGTTGTCAAGAGTTCGTTTCTGTCATTTCTATCCTCCCTGTGACCCTTGTGATAGTCCCTGGATCAGTAGCTATCACGTACAGAACTCATCTCAGCATAATATCATAGTCATACAAAGAATATTAGATTACAAAGAGAGGTTTACATCCATATCAAATGGGATTACGAGTATAGTACAAGCCTCACAGGCTGAGCGACAAGCGGAAATCCTGCGTAGCGGTAGCTAAGTCTTCAAGTCTTCATCTTCAATCCACAGGCATCCTTGAGCGAAGCAGCGCTACCCATCTAACATATTCGGACTTGAACACCAAGTCCTAACCTGCGACTCACAAACTATCCCCAAGGAATGGGATAGGTTCACGTCACCATCTGAATGCAAGCTTTAAGTGGCCTATAAATCTAAAGGGTAAAAATATATATCAAGGAAGGGCTCGGGTTTCCTATGCAGCGGCAAAGTATAAAATACTATCATCATCATCCCCAACTATATCACAACAGCACGGGCTATTCTGGCACACCAGACTCCCGTCTCATCCTCACCACCTCCTCCTCTCGAGTCGATGGGAAAGCTTCCGACCTTTCCCATCTCAACGGCAAACGCCGGACCTTATCCTGAACTAGCAGCTCTCATCCCAACCTGTAGTTTTAGAAGAGGGGGAGGTAGAAAGTCCCAAAACACTAATCAGAAGAAGCCAGTATACAGGGGGTGTCCATGACCGAGGACGCGGCTATACGTATAGATTCTAACTCTGCAGAGCGTGTACACCTGGAACCACTCGGGCTGCGATCGGTTGCAAGCCGATCGAGACACAACCCACAACCACGACTCCCTAATCAGACCGGTACCATCCTGCATTCCCGGACTTGGACCCATTCAGTAAACCGAACGATCCGGGATCATGAATCCCTAGCACCACACAGGCGCTGAGAGTCTCGGAAACAAGGGCTGAACGCAGCCAGGCTCCGTACACCCTCGTGAAACGGCAAGCCCAATCCTAGCACACTACTCCACAGCAATGGTACCGACTAACTAGAGAATGGCTGGAACCCCTCCCATAAGGGTAAGCGGTGCGTACGTAAAAGTCCTGTAACCAGGTCCAACCGACTCGGCCTAAGCCAGAGCAAGCAAGTCCCCGTCAAATGCGTATCCACCTCGTGGTCCGCGAATCGGCACCCATTATAGGTATGGCCGCCCAACGCCTCAAATCCATCCATATCACAAATCATATCACAATGTACCCGCTACGGTACAGGAGGTGTCCAATAGCCTCCAAGCCCCGACCCGAGGGTCGGTTAATGTCTGCTCACTCCAGCCGGGGGTTCGAAACTCTCCAAGTTTTCCCACCCAAAATACTCACGCCAAGAGGTTTAAAAATCACCACTATATCCCACACATGCAAGCAGCAGCATAGCAATCATATATAGTAGTGTAGTAGGTAAACAAGGAATCAGGACATATAAATAGGCTATGCGGGCTCATCATCATCTCATCAATGCAATAAAGAGCTAGCAAATCTATTTGCAATGCCTAATAGGTACAAAGAAGCAGAATGGGCGTGAACCTGGAGTATCGTCCTTATCTTCGTCTTCAGCGTAGTCGACGTCGTCGAAGAAGTCCGGGTCCTCCGGGGATCCTATTGGACGCAAATACAAATAAACAACGACATCTACTAGCAAATGAACTCCAAATAAGAATCAATGAAGATCCAAATAATAGCAAACTCTATTCTATCGTGTTCGTCATAATTTTAGAAAATACTGAAACTGGTTTCATATATTTTTCTGAGCTACGGTTGATTTATTATGAATTTCCGAAGTTTAAATCCTTTTTATAAGCCTTTAAATCAATTCCGAAAAAGAAATAAAAACAGCCAGGGACCTAAATGTAAAACTGCCAGGGTGGAAGGACCTATATGTAAATACTCAGGGACCTATTTGTAATTTTGGAAAAAGTCACGGACTAAACTGCAAAAGTGCAGTGGGTCCGGGTTTTGCTGACGTCATCGTGGGCCCAGATGACGTCAGCGTTGACTAGTCATCGTTGACCAGTCAACGGTCAGCGGGTCAACCGTCCAGGTGGCGCACGCGTGGCGCTGAGGTGTCAGCCGCGTGGCGCCCAGGTGGCACACACGTGTCGCATGGCCACTGGCCGGTCAAAGAATGGTCCAGGGGCCAAAGTGTAAAAGGTAGGGGTGTTCTTGTAGAAGGAAAAGATGGCTCAGGGGGCTAGGCGAAAAAGGATAGGGATGTTCTCCTAAAGAGAAAAAGGAATCCAAGGGGCTCTCTGAAAAAGGGCAGGGACTCGTTTGAAAAGGGGCCGGCGGTGGTGCGTAGATCCGGTCCACCGTGAGCCGTGAGATCGGCTCACGTGAACTGCGTCCATGGGATCCGGTGTGGCAGCTCCGGGATCCCGTGCGGCTAATCGATCTGCGGCCAGATCGTGCGGCTGGGGTCGAAGAGACGAGCGCAAGGTGTTCGACGAATTGCCTTGGTCGAAGCACATGGCGGCCGGTGGGTCTTGGACGGCGGCGCGGCGATCCTCCGGCTGTGACGGGCTCCGGTGAAGGTTGGCGTTGGTCCTCCAGCGACAGGCGGCCAGAAAGGTTGGGCCCTGGCCCGGTTTCTCGTGCGAGCGGCGAGAAACATGTACCTGAGTCGAGACCAGTACTTAGAGGTAAAATCTGATCTTGTACTAGATCTAGTCTAATTACGATTGTTTCTGAGATTAAGTACGTATAATCTGATCTTATACTTGATCCCGTGTAGGCGATTCCGTGGTGGTGTGCCCCGCATCCAGATGCGTGGGAGAAGATGGTGGACAAGTGGGTCGCTGAAGAATGGATGGAGGAACACCTCGCTGCCCGAGAACGCCGTTTGGAGATGCCAGGTGCATCACACAATATGGGCAGCCTTAACATCGAGGAATTTTCGAAAAGATGGGTAAGTCAAGTCATTTCATTTTCTAACGCTAAATTCTGCATAATTTCTAACCATATTATTTTTTGTGTTTTGTAGTCGGCGACACATGGTGGCGAGACACTCTCCAAGTTTCAGGCTATTGCTTTATCCCACGTGGAAAAGGCGACGTCCGACATCCGGTACAATCTGGAGGCCAGACCCTAGGCGTACAACAATCCCATGGCACACACCCGCCTCGCTACATACACGGAGATGGGAAAGGAAAAGTATGGGCCTGACTGGGATCCGAGCGCTAACCCGATTGATGGAGAAATTGTCATGAGGATGGGAGGAGGCAAGAAGCATTGAAGGTACGCCCTCGGCGATAGCGCACTCGACCCAGCCACTACTCCCACTCTGTCCCAAATTCGGGCAGGCAGCGCTAACCCAGACATACGTCAGGCACCGACCGCTGCACACGTTCTCATGCAGACACTTTAGGTTATTTCTGTTTTTTTGTAGCTCGTTTATTTTTACATACCTTTACTTTGCATTCTAACATTTTGATGGCATATTGCATGCCCAGGTGGAAGAAGAGAGGAGGAAAAGGGAGGAGATGGAGGCGCGGTGGCAGGCGCGGTGGGAGGCCAAGCGGAGCAGCGGAGCAAGCGGAGCGGGCGAGGCAACAGCAGGCTGAATAGGTCGAGCGGGCAAGGCAGCAGCAGATGGTGGATTGGCACACGTGGTTCAGTACTATGGCAGTGCAGATGGGGCAAGCTCCGCCACTGTTCACACTGGGTCCTCCGCCGATGGCAGCACCTCCTGCATCATATTCTCCTGTGAGTCACCTGACAAAGTTTTATTTCAACCTTAGACAACGTAGTTGTTCACCATACGTTGTCCACCATTGACAACCTTAGAAAACTTAGTTGGCCAACTTTAGACGATCAAAACACATTTACTTTGTTTCTGTTTTGTCACTTGTTTCACACATGCAATCTGCTATCCTTTGTGTAGAATTTCGCTGGATTAGCGGCGGTGTCGAACGAAGGGCCTCCGGACGATGACCTGGCAGTTCGGATAGGCCACCAACTGTTCGCACCCAAGCCAACACCTCCTTAGTGATTTGTGGATTGCTTGACAATATTTATGCTTGTGAACGAACATACTTTGGTTGTGAACGTACTTTGGTTGTGAACTAGGGAACTTGTGTTGTCAAACTTCCTGTGATGCTTCCTATGGATTAATGGTTATGGATATTATCTATATGCGCTGCCTGTAATGCTTATTGTGATTTATATGAACTGTCTGTAATGTTTGTTGAGCAAGGGTACGTTATACGCAACCGAACGAATAAAATAGAGGGAGGTCAGTGGCTTTGCCGAGTGTACACTCGGCAAAGAGGGCCTTTGCCGAGTGTATTTACCATGGAGTCAGTGGCTTTGCCGAGTGTACACTCGGCAAAGAGAGCTCATTACCGAGTCTACAGTCGTCGAGTGCTCATTGCTGAGTGTTTACACTCGGCAAACACTTCGCCGAGTGTATTTAGGCCTTCGCCGAGTGTCTTCACTACCAGGGTTCTCGTAGTGAGGCCCTCATTTTAAGCCGTCCATTCCAACAGCGACCAACTATCCACTTCACCTGCCACGTCCACACAGTTGGCCCTCCGCGTCCACAGCTGTAGTGTAGCTCCGCCGCATCCCAAGCTCCGTCGCATCCTCCTCGTCCTCCACATGACGTCCTTCCTCGACGCAGGGGCCAAGACTGCGGCAGCTTAGGCGGCTGCAGTTAAACATGTCACGTCATTGACTTCATCGCTCCCGCGACGGAGACCTTGGTAGCGCGGAAGGCCTTCCTCTGCTCCTTCGCGCCGCAGCCGTATTTGAGGCCGCCTTGACCGGATCCGCGACGGACTCGTGGAAAGCGGTGTCCTCCGCCGCCCACGCCGTCGCGCATCGGCTCGCCTTTGTCGTGCGGAGGCAAGCCACACTCAAGGCACGGGCTAGATCTATAGCCGCAGAGGCGGCCTTGGCTGCGGAGAAGGCCTATGCTCTCATGGATCTGGCCTGCGACTTCACCACCAGGTGCTGCTACCTCCCCTTCGACCATGACCTCCACCGGGATGATGGCGGCAACGGTGGCACCAGGACGAGCTCCACACTGCAATAGCGGTGTAATCTGACGATGTAAGCACCATGGGATTACATGCTTTTGTTATGAACGAATTGTCCATTTTTATCCGTTTAGTTAGGCATTGTCGTTCCTTAATTATGCTACCACTAGCTAGTTGTTTAGTCTTGTGTTATGAGATGAACTGCCTGATGAAGTCAAAGTGCTACCTAGCGATGAACTTTACTTTATCTACAACTAGATTCTGTTAAGTGATGAAGTCAATGATGTATAGTGATGAAATGTTGAAATGATCTTGAATGGGTACCAGCTAGATTCTATGTTGTTGTGAACGTATAGCACATACACGTTCATATTCAGCTGAATGTGAATTAGTGGTGTGTGCAATTCATTCGTAACGATCCATATATAACTAGTATTCATTCCAGATCAAATAATTGAAATGAACGCCTTTTTTAAACGTGTGTGCCATCATCCTAACCGGCATTGACTAAACTGTTAGCAATACGCTAATAAAACTACGCGACGCTAAACAAACCAATTAGTATACATAGTCAAACACTCCAGCGTTAAACGAACCAATTCGAAAAAGCAGTCATTCTAAGCAGTGCAAAGCACACCTTTTAGGATGACCCCTTATTGGCATCGCTAAAAGGGAAGCGGCGGTGACGCCGGCACGAATGGCATTTTTGCGCTGCTTAAAATATTGGTCTCTGCAGTAGTAAAGTGGTGCCTAAAGATTGCTGCGCATGCGTCTTGCTGCTGTAGCCCAAGGGTAAGCTCTTGGTTTCTTTGCCAAGCAATACAAAACCCTTCCTGTGTTATTAGCATTAGTTAGATTGAAATTGATAGTCTGGTGCAATAGCCCAAGATAGATCTGAGACCTACATTACCAGCCAATTTGAGGAACATGATATCCACGATCATTATCGATCAAATCCTTCAATTATATATTCATGTAGTCACTTGCTTAATTGCTGAAGGGTCCGTTTAGACCATTATACATGCAACAAGAGAATAACATATTGGCTATTTATCTGTAAAATATTATTCGGGTGCTGCAAGTGCCAATATTTCTTAGTTACATAAAGAAATTAAGGATTGGCATATTTGCAACCAACAAATTGTTTAATTTATCGAAATTGTTGCTACAGCCAGTTTCATTCATGGTCCAATTTCACTGTGCTATACACATATTACCCCTTTTATATATGCTGGTATGCTTGCTACAGCCAAAAATTAAGGAAGGTGCAAAGAACGCTGCTTATAAGAGGCTGTCATCCAAAGCGGTTATAAAGCCGTTTGGATGACCCCTCATTCACATCGCCTTAAGGGAAGTGGCTTTCGTGCCTGCTTCTGATAAGGCTCTCAGACAGGGTTATCTTTCTATAGGACCACTTTTTAAAGTATTTGGGACACCTATAATAAGCTAATCACGACCACCAAATGTTCAAAGAGGTTCTACAGTGCTACTCCATTTGTTAATGTATATATGACCTTAATTAGCTCAATTTTGAGCTAATAACCAGTGTCATATAAACAAGAATGGAGATAGTAGTGAAAGGGTCTCTAGCCCAGTGGTTAAAGCACCTGAGTAGCACCTAGCAGGCTCAGGTTCGATTCACCGTGGGAACGAATTAATTGAGTCTAAACCCGCTATATCGTTTAAAGTACTTTTCAAGCACGCATATTGTAACACCCAAAATTCAACTTTTGCAATTATTAAAATTTTTTAGAATTTATTTGAATTTATTTAAGGCGTTAAGGATTTTCTAGCGATTTATCGAATTAATCGAAAGCCAAAAATATTTTTTTCCAATATAATTAATGAATTTAGCCTTAAATTGTTGCATGCATGCTGCTGCATTTTATTTTGAGTTGTTCGAATTCAAATTTGGTTGAATTCGAATTTAGTTTGAGTGTTGTTTGTTTAAAAATCAGCAAGTCCACCTTTGCCCCTTGATCTTCTCGGCCCGCTCAGCTTCGCCCCCTCTCCCTCTCCTTTCAGCCCAGCAGCAGCCGCAGCCCAGCCGGCCTAGCGCGCAGCCGCGGCCCAGTTCCGCACGGCTCGCGTCCGCCCCGTCGACGCCGACGCCGAAGGCGCCCCCGCTCCTTTCCGCCTTCCATTCGCGCGCGCGCCCCGCAGCCGCTTCGCCTTTTTCCGCTTTCGCCGCTCGCCCGCGCCCGCGCCTCCGGCCGCCTTCGCTCAGCCGCTGACGGGCGGGTCCCGCCTGTCATCCCCCACCCCGCGCGCTGCCGAGCCGGACTCGAGTCCGAGTCCCGGCCGCCGACGCCTTCTTGGCCCGCACGCCAAGGCAAGGCCCTTGGCCTATTCAAACCGAGTCGCCGCTCCGCGTGCGACCTTTAGCCTAACCCTAGCCGCGCCTCGAGCCGCCGCCGCCGCTCGGTCCGCCTCCTCTGGTCGCCGCCGAGCCTCGCCGTCGTCACAATCGTGCTCGTGGTGAGCTCTGCCGCCCTCTCGTGCTCTCAGCACGTCCTCCCGTGCCGCGTAGCGCTCACGCGCATGCACCGCCGCTCGCCGGCCATGGCGCCGCCGCCGCCAGTAGAGCGCCGGAGTGCTTCTCGCCGTTCGATCCAGCGCCAGCGGTCCATATCTAATCTCACGAAGGGGTAAGCTGGCCGGTCCACCGTGGACCCGTGGACCAGGTCCACGGCGCGGTCCACAGCGCCGCCGCGTCGACGTCAGCTGACGCCGTCCGCTGTGACGTCATCATGGCGTCACCCGCCGTCAAGCCCGCCGTCGCCGTCGGCCGGTTTTGCAGAAAAGCCACCGAGTTTTTCTCTAATTGCAGATCTATCTCGCGCAGTTCTAAATTCTTACCGTTTAGTCCTTTTATTTCTGTTTAGGCCCCTAGAAATTCCTGTTCTTTGCCAGCAAGTCCTTAATCTTGTTTATATCATATCTTTTGCATCTTAACTCCAGTTTTACGCGTTCAAGATATTGTTGGAATCGTTGTTTTATGTACAATCTATATGTGTGGACCATGTGTTGGTTTCTTATGATTGTTGTACTGATTTCTTATTATTTCTTTTGCTTGTTGCATGTGTGTACCGATAGACGATCCGCGCTTTGCTAACTTCCCGGGAGAGGAGTTCGAGGAGTTTGGGCAGCAGCAAGCTTTCGCTGAAGGCAAGTCGCCTTGGTCATGTTTTGTCCCATTTAAATTAAAAACTTACTTTTATGTTCAACCGATCATAGTTGCATGTTATATTTAATTTTGAGGGGTTCCCTACTAAGGACAAGCCTAGCCACCCTATCCTGAATATCATGCCTTTACCTTGGGTTAATGAATCTGCTGTAGCCTTTGCTAGTGCTCTACTGTTTAATTGAACCCCTATGTTAATCTTGATTTTATCACGCTATGCCTCGGTAACAAGATCATTTATTTAATTGGAAACATGGAGAACCACTCGGGGCATACCGTACAACCGCAGTGCTAATGGGCTCTGGCCTTGACTTAATAACTAGTGACTCTAGCTTGGGACAACCTCACCTGGACTGGGCAAGAGGGGAAGCGTTGACGGTGTATAGCCCGGCCCTGTTGAGGAGCGGCCTTTGCTAAGGAGCACTCTTCAGAGAGGGTTATGCCTGCTTCGTCTTGGAACCTTAGCGGGTTGTCACTTGTTAGGGAAGCTTCGTAACGGTCTCGTAGTGGATCCCTGGCCATTCACCAAAGGAAGTGTCTAATGGGGCCTTGCAAACCTCGGGCAAAAAGGGTGACACTTCTGCTGGGTAAAGCTGTACAAACCTTGCAAGGCTAATTAAAAGCTATCATGATAGCCGTGCTCACGGTTACGAGCGGCCTGGACACTCACATATTTAATTTATCGAACTTTATTCAAATCATTTACTTTATGTTGAGGCTCTCATGTTTATGTTACTTTATTCATTAATTGTGGGTGGTATAAACTTATACTTAAGCTTGCCTAATTAAAATTTGATCAATTAAAATGCTAAATGCTTAAACCTTCAGCCTATCCTTGTTTAAGCCTTGCATATCATTCTGTTATCTTTCGCTTGTTGAGTACGGCATGTGCTCACGCTTGGTCATTTATTTTTGTAACGACCGATCCGGATTTGTTCAGACGTGGAGAGATTTGAGGAGTTCCCCGGCGACTTCCAGGAGTTCTAGGCTGTGTCTGCCAGGCAACCTCAAGGTCTTAGAGGAGTTTCATTCGCAACGTTAAATAAAGACTCTATTTATTCTATGGAGACAAACCTTGGCTTGTAATAAATGCTATTTAATACTCTCTATTTATTCTTGCACACTGTGATATTTATTTTTGTCAATTATATGTGAGTTGTCTTGGTTAAAGACTTGCATATGAGATGGTTCGTTTTCTTCTGAAAACGGGCATGACACATATCATAATTTATCCATGTAATCATCAGGATCCTTAGTCTTGTATTGTGTCTATAGGCATTGGCGCTGGGTATTCCACAAGGGTGGGAATGCTACTACTATTTGTCTACACGAGTACTCCTTTCCTAGGGATGGATGGCGTTGAGAAAATGTTTCAGACCAAACCTTTTGATCTCGCGGCTACAAAGGTCCGTCATGCATGGGTCATTGTGGTTAAGCTACATCCATGGTGATGGTGACCATAATGACAATGATGATCGTGATTCCTCCTAGAAGGTGGGTTCAGTGTAGCGTCGTTTGCTGCCAACCTGATGAAGCGACTGACGGATGTGGCAGTGCCTAGCTAGCGGCTGGAAAAGCACACGAGGGTGTGTTTGACCCTGCAAAGAGGAGTTATAGGGACAGCTGATGGCCGCATTCCCCTTGCTCATTTGATTAGCGGTGCCTCAAGGTTGCGTTGCGCATGGGTAAGCTCTTGTCTTCTTCGCCAAGGCAATATGAAAGCTTCTTGTGTTACTAGCATTAGTTAGATTGAAATTGGTAGTCTGATGCAATAGTTCAAGATATATCTGAGACCAACATTACCAGCCAATGCAATTTGAACGTAAATCCACAATCCTTATTTACCAAATCCTTCAATTATATCTTCTTGTAATCACTAGCTTAATTACTGAAGGGTACAGTCTTCAAGGGCCTATACGTACTTGCAACAAGAGAATAATATATTGGCTATTTTCTATAAAAAAAATCCAGTGCTGCAAGTGTCAATATTTCTTAGTTACAACAAGATATTAAGGATTGGCATGCTTGCAACCAACAAATGGTTTAATTTATCAAAATCGTTAGTACTGCCTGTTTCAGTCATGGTCTAATTTCTGTATGTTCAATTAATATATCAAATTAAATATGCAATGATTTACATAGCTACTTTTCACTTTGCTATATATATATTACCTCCGCTATTTGTACTGGTATGCTTGGTCCTTGACTCTTTATATATATAATGAAAGGCATTGCAGATGCTAGTTTCCCAACAAATTGTAGGAATGCTCGTAACTTACATGTGTATTTCTTTCTATAAGGATGGATGGCATTGGGAAAAGGCTTCAGATGACCTGCTCTGGGAAGGTAGTAGTGGTGCAACTAGAGCATGCTATGCTATGCCGCTAACCCACTGGTCTAGCACACCTCTCAAAGCCTATATATGACACATAGACCCCCCGGCACGTACACGACCTCGTCGGTGCACACGCATGAATCCACGGCTCATGACACATTAATCCCATGCCAGTTCAGGCTCTTCCCTCTCCTTCTATAGATGCGGTTCACATGAACCGATGTGAACCGAGTTTTCCAACTATGGGGACCTCAGTGTGGAAGTCCTAGTAATGCACTATTTGTTTTGGAGCTTCTACTTTTGGGATTTTGGGTGGAAAACAAGTTTTGTGGCTTTTGGCTTTTTGGCTGCTGAGTTTTGCTATTGACCCTTTTAACAAATTTTTATCTTCTTAGCACACCAAAAGTCACAAAATACTTATCTTCTTAACAAATTCGGATGCTGCAAATGTCAATATTTATTAGTTACATAGTTAAAACAAGATATTAAAGATTGGCATATTTGCAACCAACAAATGGTTTAATTTATCAAAATCGCTGGTACTGCCTGTTTCAGTCATGGTCCATTTCTGTACGTCCAATTAATTTATCAAATTAAATATGCAATGATTTACATAGCTACTTTTCACTTCACTATATATATTACCTCCGCTATTTGTACTGGTATGTTTGGTCCTTGACTCTGTATATATAATGGAAGGCATTGCGGATGCTAGTTTCCCAACAAAGGGTAGTAGAAATGCTAGTAACTTACATGTGTATTTCTTTTTAGAGCAAGTATTATAGTGGGATGTAAGTTGGCTAAATGGTGAGGTGGAGGAGACAGAAGAGGAAAGAGAAGAGAAGTGGGTTGTAAGCTTACAACCCGCTGAAGCACAAGAACCAAGGAACTTTGTGAGAGAGACAAGTGAGCCCTTACATTAATTGTGAAGAGCTAAACCATTATATAAGTAGGCTAAGAGAAGGCTAAAAAAATCTTTGCAGCCAGCAGCTGGCTGTATTATAAGCCTTGCTCTTATAGGGATGGATGGCATTGGGAACTAGGGTTCAGACGACCTGCTCTAGGAAGGTAGTAGTGGTGCAACTAGAGTATGCTATGCCCCTAACCCGCTGGTCTAGCCCACCCCGCAACCCCATATATAAGCGTGTCTTTGCTGCAATGCTTCCCTGGTGATGTTCATTCTCTTCCTAGGCTAGCAGCCGCCCAAGACTCTGCAGCAGCCCGCGTTTGTAAACTGTTAATGCCTTCCCCAGATACACATGTGGTTCCATTCTCATCCGTGCATCATGTCGCTCCCTACCCGAGATCCCAATTATGCGGTCGAGTGCACCCCTCTTTCCGTGCGCTCGGCGCCCGCCCCTCACGTGGTGGGACCCGCACTCCTTTTCTTATCCTATTTCGCCCTCCCACCCAGCGCTGCTCACTCCACCATCTCTTTTTCCCTCCGTCCCACGCGCCTCCTTGCCGCCAGCTTGCGCCGCCGCGCGCCTCGAGGAGCGGCATGGGGCTGCAGCCCCACGGACTGGAGCTGCTCCGGCGAGCTGATGCGGCGGAGCAGCAGGTGCGTGGGGGCATCGACGAGTGGAGCGGCAGCGACGGAGCAGCCATGGGGGATTTGGCGAGCGGCGGCCCGGCAGCATGCGGCCCCCGACGGTGAGGCAGCACCCTCGTTAGAGAGGAGGACTCCGGCCGTCGCAGTGAGGTGCCTTTTCTTCTTTTTTTCTTTATTTTTCTTTTTTAGGTCAAAAAAAGTAATTTTGTTGCAGAAGTTTGCTCAAGATTTTTGCTACAAAAGTTTGCTCAAACTTTTTTCTTGAAAAGGACAAAACATTATTGCAAAAGTTTGCTTACTCAAATTTTTGATGAAAAATAATTTTTTCTGAATAATTTTTTCTAGTAAAAGTTTTTCACTTTTTTGTTGCAAAACTTTTTTTCTGAAAAAAATCTCGAAATTTTGTTTGTTGCAATTTTTTTTCTGGACAAATTTCTTCCTGAACAAATGTATTTTTTGACAAATATTGAACGCGCTTTTGAGTAGGGACACGCTAGTTTGCGCTCGCACCGGCGGGCCCTCCTGCACGGCTGAGCCGCGCGCACTAGGCAACAGGCGGCAGGCCCTCATTATGTAGAAAAAAAAGTTATACAACGGAAACAATATCTGTCAAAAGAGAAAGTTTATGAAGAAATATTTTTGCACCAAAAAATCTTTGTTTGCGACAAAATTTTTCAGCGCCAAATTTTTTTGAGAAATTTCGTTTACATTTTTTGACAAACTTTTTATTGCTTGTTTGCGACAAAATTTTTCGGCGTCAATTTTTTTGCAATAAACTTTTGCTTGCGATAAAATTCTTGAGCGCCAAAATTTTTGCAACAAAATTTTTCAGCATCAAAAGTTTTGCAATAGAAATTTTGCAACAAAATTTTGTCAACAAACTTTTTGAGAAAAGGATGAGGAGGCGCTGAGTCCCACTCACAGGGAGCGATCGCACGACAGTGCTGAGCCCCTGTCCGTGTGGGTCTCCCACGTGGGGTCCACATGTGCGGTGGGTGGGACGCGCTGTGCGCGTTGGCCAAGCGTGGCCAGTGGGGGGACGTGCAGCGCGCGGTGGGGGGACGCAGCAGAGCGTGACTTTGCGTCCACGCGCGTGGACGCAAAGTTGACATCGTGTTTTGAGTACTCGTATTATGCAGGAGCCGTGCATGCGAATGCGGAGGCCCACGCACATGGACCGGGGGTGCAGAGCCAGCGCTGCTGCGGGTAGGCAGGTGAAGGACCGAAACGGCGACCAGAGAGGGGGGGAGTGAATGGGAGCCGATAAAAAATCTTTCCAAACAATCCGGCTATTCTCCCAAACCAACTCCGAAACCTCCGAGAGCAATCTTGCCGAGATCACGTAGCCACTGTCAAGCTACTGACCCTAGGAACAAGAAACGAGCAGCGGAACTCGAACCAATCGAAACCAACACCAAAACGACCCGAAACTCGGCTCGATCTAACACACCCAGGGGGGGCGGTTAAACCGGCCAGGGGGGGCGGTTAAACCGCCCGGGCCTGGGAGCCTCGGGAAAAAGTCAAAACAAAAGTGGATCTCCCAAACCGCTTGAGCTCTTGAGGCGAGATTTTGGTCAGATGATCTAGACCTCCAGTGGAGTGTTTTCCCAAAAGATCTCGGCCTCTAACTCAGTACAACTCCCGGAATCGCAGATCTCGCGAAGAACACCATGACCTCGAGTTCATCCCGAAAATCTCAAATCCAGAGCGATTCTCGGCGTTTGGGGGCAAAGGATCACCAGCAAAAGAGGCACAAGGCACTCATACGTGAATCCCCCAAAGAAATCCGAGAGAAAACGCTCGGGAACAAGAAGAACGAAAATCCCCCAAAAATAGCTCCGAAAATACCCACGAAAATAGAAAAAGGAAAGGGAGCTCGGGAAATCAAATCATGGCACAAAGATGAGCAGCACAAACTCAATCACATAACCATGAATTCACCTATACAAACTAGGAATGATTCGAAGTAGTTCTAGGTGGAGGGGATGAAGGGGAAAACAAGTTCAAAGTAAAACCTAAAGAGATAACTAGAGAGATGACAGCCACCAGCCCTGAAGGGGCCTATTAGTAGTCCAAGTGGTGGTGTCCTAAAGACTAAACTACCCCTAAGTGATACATACCCCTCAGGGGCAAATTTGACATTTGATCTTCAGATATTTTCCGGCTCGGGCACCTTCCACTGCAAGCTAGCTTCCCTCCGACGCAAGCCTTGCAGTCACGCCGCGTGTCCTCCGGATCGAAGCTCCTCGACGCCGTTCTTGGGCCAGCCCAGGGGGGGCGGTTAAACCGGCCCTGGGGGGCGGTTAAACCGCCCCTGACAGCCCACACAGGCCCAGCTGCCCAAGTCCGCCTCGTCGAGTCCTCGGTCCTTGGTTTTGAGGCCCAAACCAAGGGAAACCGTCCACCGATGATTTTGTGGCCAAATCACCAAACCCCGCGCGCAAACTTCGGTTGTTAGCCGCCACCTTGCGCCGGCTTCTCGTCCGCGTACGAGCTTCGGTTGTGAGCCGCTACCTCGCACCGGAACCACGTCCCCTTGCTCGTTCTTGCCAGCATGTGAACCGCACTTGATCCACCGGCCACCGGGTCCCTCGAACCAAGCCTACTTGTCTCTCCGCTCCTCGGAGGCCGCCATGGCTAAGACCTTTCGCGCCTGTTCTTCACCTGCACCAATGCAACCAAGCCGCATTCTACACCTGCAATACTTGAGCCAAGGGAAACGTCAATCCACACCACGTTGTCAATCACTCATCACACCAGGAAGCGACCATCCACCGGTCCTCGGACACACTGGGTCCTCAATCTCCCCCTTGATGAGTGCATTGACAACACACACATAGTAACCAATTGATATAAGAAAATATAAAAGAAATCGAAAACAAGACTCAAGCAAGTGACTAAAAGCAAGAACAAGCCGAAATCAAAGTCACTCTGCAAGAGAAAGCTCCAGAAACGCCGACCCTTCAAGAAGAAGCGAAAGGGCTCAACACCATCGGCAAAAGAGCAAAAGCACAAAGCACAAATTCACAAACTTCAAATCCTCCAACTCACTTTTCAGGACTCTCAAAGCACTCCCCCTGCAAAGATGCAACTCCCCCTGAACAAGTGAACTTGTGCGTGCGAAAATCACTCGAAAATGGCTCAAACCAACACAAACTTGTGCTCTCAGCACAGGGGCGGTTAAACCGCCCAGGGGGGGCGGTTAAACCGCCCCTGGCAGATGACCAAAGTGCAAAATCCCAAAATTGCACAAACCAACTCACAACGATGTCGTTCCAACTTGAAAACCTTCCAAATATGCCCAGCAAGATATTCCAATGATCAAACTCTCAGAAACTTGCAAATTTTCAGAAAACCTCATTTGGGCAAAAACTTCAACCTCTCACACAATTTCGACAAAATCTAGAGCAAAATCTTTCTTCTAAATTCAGCAGCGACTCCCCCTTGCCAAATGCTCCAGAAATTCTCCCCCTTGTTGACAATGCACACATCAAGGCAAAATGTACAAAATGCAACTACAAGCTTCTCAAATATACAATGAGCAATACAAAATGCTACAAGTTAGAGAAGAGGCATACAAGCTAGTTCATCATGTCACACGGGCATTGCCATCAAGAAGGTGAAGACATATATCCAATTGACAAAGCCATGAGCAAATTGTGGATTTTTATCAAAAATGTCACCGCATGAGCAAAGTCCTAACCATGGATTGTTTAAGCAAAAATAAACTTCATCTCACCAAAATCATGAAAGGACAAGCATTCTTGACAAAAGATCATCATAAACGCCCAAGTTCTACCTCATGTCATGTCAAAGCACGGAGCCATGTGTTCACTTCTCATGGGAGACTTCTCCGGCAAACAACATGCAACCGCTTAGCACCCATGTGTGCAAGTGTGTGCAATGGTGAAAGCATAGAGACATGAGCATAATTTTCTGCAAATATATCTTTTTCTCAACTTTCTTCTTTCATGCATAGACATCTCATTTTTCAAGTTTTTCAAATTAAGCATGGTACATGAAATGTCTTTGCGACAGAAAGAAGCTTATGCTCCTCCACAAGATAAAGCATGGGCTAAACATTTACAATGACAAAGGTCTTTGACCCAATTGAAAAGAATATCACACCCTAACATGATCTTAAGCAAGATATAGCCATTTCGGCTCAAACAAGACATGCAAAGGCATTTACTCATGGGTGTAGGAATTAAGTTCAGTTTGTCATTTTAATTCGAAAAGAAGCTATCTCAACAGAATATATATCAAGACCATCAAGAGCATAGCCATCCATCCAATCAATCCCTAGCCAGCCTGCCTAAACTCTAAAATGTAGCAAGTTGTACCAATCACTGCATATAGGAGAAGCTCATCCTAAGATATGATACAAAAGATGAAATCAAGATACAAAAGCAAGAAAAATATACATCAAGATACAAAGATGGTACACAAATATACATATGCTACAAGAGAAGCCTCCAAAACTCAGCTCAGAAAACCGCACACACACCAAGTTCCCCTCGCAAGCGGGTGAAGGTAACTTGGTCAAGTGGCTTAGTGAAAATGTCTGCAAGCTGGTTTTGGGTAGAAACGTGGGCAAGCTCAATATCTCCTTTCTCCACATGATCTCTCAGAAAGTGGTACCTCACTTCTATGTGTTTGGTTTTGGAATGAAGCACGGGATTTTTGGCTACGCTTATGGCACTGGTGCTATCACAAAGAAGTGGAACATGGGACATGTCTAAGCCAAAGTCTCTCAAGGTGTATGTGATCCAAAGCAACTGAGAACAACAGCTAGCAGCAGCAACATACTCGGCTTCAGTGGTGGATTGGGCTACGCTAGACTGCTTGCGAGAAGACCAAGACACAAGAGACGATCCAAGAAACTGACACTGACCAGAAGTAGACTTGCGATCAACACGACATCCAGCAAAATCCGCATCAGAAAAACCATGAAGTGCAAGAGTGGAATCGGCAGAATACCAAAGACCCAGCTCAGGAGTAAACTTGAGATACCTGAAAATCCTCTTGACGGCCTGACGATGTGACGTCCTCGGTGAAGCCTGAAAACGAGCGCACAGACACACGCTGAACTGTATGTCCGGCCTCGTCGCCGTCAAGTAGAGGAGGGAGCCGATCATGCTCCGGTACTCCTTCTGGTCCACTGGTTCTCCGTCCTCATCCGCATCCAAAGCTGTAGTCGTACTCATCGGCGTAGTCATCGGCTTGGAGTCGCTCATGTCGAATTTCTTGAGAATGTCCTTGGTGTACTTGCTTTGGTGCACAAATGTCCCATCCTTGGTTTGCTTGATCTGCAGCCCGAGAAAGAACTGCAACTCTCCCATCATCGACATCTCAAATTCCCTGCTCATATCATCTGCAAACTTGGCAACAAGATCATGAGAAGAGCCACCAAAAATGATATCATCCACGTAAATCTGAACGATTAAAAGATCTTTGCCATTTCTCAGCAAGAAGAGCGTCTTATCAACCTTCCCCATCACAAACCCCTTGCTAAGCAAGAACCCTCTCAATCTACCATACCACGCTCTGGGTGCTTGCTTTAGGCCATATAAAGCTCGGTGGAGTTTGTACACTCGGTGTGGGTATCTCTCACTCTCAAAACCCGGGGGCTGCCTCACATACACTTCTTCCTCGATCACCCCATTCAAGAAGGCACTCTTCACATCCATTTGGTACAATTTGAACCCTTTAGCAACTGCAAATGCTAGAAGGATCCGAATTGCCTCCAAACGGGCAACAGGAGCAAATGTCTCCTCATAATCTATCCCCTCCTGCTGCGAAAACCCCTGAGCAACCAACCTCGCTTTGTTTCTCACAATCTCACCACTCTCATCCCTCTTGTTCTTAAACACCCACTTGGTTCCTATGGGATGGCAATTTGGAGGTGGTTCTACTAACTTCCACACCTGATTTCTCTCAAAGTTTTCAAGCTCTTCATGCATGGCATTGACCCAATCGGAATCAGATAAAGCGTGTCCAACATTTTTGGGCTCAAAAGACGCGACAAAAGCAGAATGAGCATAATGAGAGATGTTCTGTGACCTCGACCGTGTAGTGCGTTCATCCATGTTCCCGATGATCTTCGAAGGTGGATGATCCCTCTGTACCAGCCGGGGAGCTTCTCGCCTCGAGATTGCCTCCCCCTCAACATCAGCTTCCACTTGAACTCGATCTGGTGCGCGACTCGACGAAGGTGTAGCAGAGGGGCCGTCGTCGAACGTCGTGGTAGTAGTGGAAGTAGAAGGTACACGATCTCCACACGGTGCCTGAATCTCCTCATCGTCTTCATCATCAAGCTGTTCTTCCTCAAAGATGGGCTGTCCCAAGTCATCATCACCTGCACACTCAAAAGCAGAAGAGCTACACGGAATGGTCTCGTCGAAGGTGACTTCGCAAGTCTCCATGATTTGGTTAGTTTCAAGATTGAGCACACGATATGCTCGAGAATGATTAGCATAACCAAGAAAAATTCCATCCATCGAACGAGACTCAAACTTGTCCAAATTTCCTTTCTTCAAGATGAAACACTTGCAACCAAAAACCCGAAAGTGACTCACACGGGGGGAACGACCATGGAAAAGCTCATAGCAAGTTTTCTTCTTGAAAGCACGAAGGAAAATCCGATTTGACACATAGCAAGCCTGTGTTCACCGCTTCTGCCCAATACTTCCTAGGAGTCCTATGCTCATCTAGCATCGTCCTAGCCATCTCACAAAGTGTTCTGTTCTTTCTCTCAACAACACCATTCTGACAAGCAACATATGGCGACGAGTATTGATGTTCAAGACCAAGATCACGACAGAAGGCATCAAAACGAGTGTTCTTAAATTCCGTACCATTGTCGCTACGAATAGCTCTCATGGCACCACCATTACTCTCGTTTTTCAACCTCAAAATCAGATCTCGAACAAAATCAAAAGTCTCATCCTTCGACGCCAGAAAGAACACCCACGCATACCGAGAAAAGTCATCAACAACCACAAGAACATACCACTTCCCACCAACTGAACGAACTCGAGCGGGGCCAACCAAATCCATGTGCAAAAGCTCCCCTGGACGCTCAGTCATAACATCTGTCAAAGGTGGGTGAGAAGCAGCAACCATTTTTCCATGCCTACACGGTGCACAAACCAAATCTTTCTCGAACTTGAGCTTGGGCAATCCTCGGATAAGGTCAAGAGCACTCAAGCGTGTGAGTAAATCAAAGCTCACATGACCCAATCTCCTATGCCACTTCCAAAGCTCAGAAGAAGTACCAGCGATCAAACAACGTGAAGGACCAAAAGATCGAGAAAAATCAGCACGAAAAATCTGTCCCTCAGGAATGATCATACACACAAGGTCACCTCGAGAATCAAGAATTTTCGAATCACCACGCTTAAAGCGAACCTCATAACCCTCATCAAGAAGCTGAGAAACTGAGAGCAAATTGAAACCAAGATTCTTGACAAGAGCAACTCGCTTCAACATGAAAGTGTCGCTCACCTGAATAGCACCCTCTGACAAACTCTACCTCTACCCTTATCCCCGAAAGTGATGTACTGCCTGGACACCACCGGGGTGAGACTGGAGAACCACTTACCATTACCTGTCATGTGTCTCGAGCAGCCAGAATCCATCAACCAAAAGTTCTCCAAGCCTCCCACCTGCACAATCAGAACCGAGAACGAGAATGAGCAAATGACTCGACACTGGGGTTAGCACAGAACGAGTCAAACCAGTGTCGGGCCATCTGCTCAAAAGAAGGGTTAGCAAAATCAGCTCTACCGCGTGACACCCTCTCGTCTCTCACCATCGGACCTCTAGCACCACGCGGGGGAAAACGTGGCCTAGACTCTCTCCTAGCCTCAAAGCTACGGTCGAACCTCCCTGAACCAAACTGACCGCGAAACGGAGGCCGCCTAGCAAACTCACGAACAACAGGAACACCACGACTAGCAACCACAGGAACTGTACGCACAACAGCGTCGCCTCTCGGCCAGGGTGAACGAGACACAGGCACACTACGAGAAGAGTAGTACCTGTCCCTGTTCCCCACCTCCTTCTCTCTTCTCACCTCCCTCTTCTTCCTCCAACAAAACTCCTCAAGGTGACCATCCCTTCCACAATGCTCACAATGGAAGCGGACTGGCTTTGGCTTTGGGGTTTCTCTCGGCTGTGCCCTCTCTCTCGGCTGGTAAACCCCACTCCTCACAAAGGTCACTCTCCTCTGAAAGTTCTCTGACTTAGGTGGAAACTTGGGAGGATCTGGAGTGGTGTCAAGCTTGTTCAGCAGGTGGTTTGGTTTGGGTGTAAGGTGTTCTTGAGAATGGTTTTTGGTGGGTTTGTGGGAATGTTTGCGGTGGAGCTCTCTGGATCTCTCTCTCTCTCACCACTACTCTCACCAACCTTCTCAGAACCAAGCCCACAACCATCAGCTCTCTTGAAACTCGCAATCAACATCTTGAGCTGAGGCTCACGACCAGACAACCAACCCAAACACTGTCTCAGCTCATCGTTCTCATCTTGCAAGCGATTCACACACTGCTCTAACTCAACATTTTTCAAAGCAACAACATCACAAGCAGAACATGAATTCGCAATGGGTGATTTAAGTTGTGCTTCAAGTGAACTAATCATGGTGCGTGATTCAAGCAACTGAGCATGCAAAGCAGGACAAGAAGTACAAGCACCTAGCAAAGATGACCTAGACTTCAACTCAGCAAGCTCAACTCTAGCACTCTCTAGTTCATCCAAGCAGTTCATGTGTTTTTCCTTGAGCACAACAAGATCAGCAATATGCACATCACAGAACGAGCATTCTACCTCATCAGACACAAGAGGAGCATCTTTCAAAACAGCAATCTCAGACTCAAGCGAAGCTGCTCTCTCCCTAGACTCGCAAAGCAAAGACTCAAACTCCATGGCCTTCTTTCCAGTCTCAGAAAGCAAGGTCTCAAGCTCAGCCACTCTATCCTTGGACTCTCCTAGCAAGGACCTAAACTCCCTCTTCTCTTTGTTGGTCTTCCTAAGCACATCATCGCGGTTATCGACCAACTGCTCTAACCTAGCAATCTCCTGACGCAAAGAGGTGGGATCTGTCAATACCTCATCCTCGGAGTCGGAGTCGGAGTCGTCCTTGCTCTTCACGGAGTCGTGCGCCATGGTGCAGTAGTCGACGGCGGCGAAGGAGATGCCGTTGAAGTTGCGGTTCAAGCTCTTCTTCTCCTTGCGGCGGCCGCGGTCTTCATCTTCACTGCTTGAGCTTGACGACGTGTTGGTGGAGCTTGTGTCGATGTCGCTCGCATCAGCCACCATCGCTCGAGATCTGTGCTTCTTGTGTCCACCGTGCTTGTTCTTGGATCTTCTCTCTTCCTTGTTCTTGTTCTTGGCGCGGTACTCGTCCTTGGGACGGTGCTTGTGGTCGTCTCGCGGGCGGTGCTTGCGGTTGTAGTCGTTCTTGATCTCCTCGGGGCACTCGGCGATGAAGTGGCCCATCTTCCCGCATCTGTAGCACGTACTCCCGGCACGCCTCGAACCCTTGCGGTTCTGGTACATCCTCTCGAACCTCCTCGTGAGCAACGCGAGATCCTCCTCGCTCAGCACCTCATACTCTTCATCTGGAAGGGACACAAGAGAAGACAAAGCAAAGTGTCTAGGAGTGTTAGCATGTCCATATCCAGAGCCACCGACTAGAGCCAGACTATGGGGATCAGTCGGACTCTTAGCCTTGGCAAGCAACTGCCTGTCAACCTCAGAAGACTTCAACTTCGAGAAAAGCTCATCAACAGAAAGAGTCTCATAGTTTGCCGACTCCATGATCGCCTCAACCTTGGCACCCCACACGGATCTATCAAGTGCTTGCAGGAGCTTGATAGCTCGGTCATGATCCGAGTATGGGAGCACGGTAATGTTGGCTTTCATGTTGTTGACAATCGAAGTGAAACGCTGAAACAAAGCATCAACAGACTCTCCAGGCAAATGAGCAAAGTTCTCATACTCCCTCCTGTACATCGAGAAAAGCCTAGCCTTGACATGGCTATCACCACCGTGGGCTACCTTGAGCTTCTGCCAGATCTGGCTAGCTAGGTCCTCGCCCAAAACCCGCTCAAACTCCTCGGCGGACAAAGCACGGAACAAGTAGTCAACAGCTCTAGCGTTTGCCTCAAACCTATCCTTTGCATCCTGGGCATCTAAGTTGGTGGGATTGACATAGTTCTCATCTTTGGTCACATCCCACAGCAACTTTCCTTTGCCTCGCAAGAAAGCGCCCATACGCGCAACCCAGTTCGGGTAGTTCTTCCCATCGAAGTGCGGAGGCCCGGAACCCCGATCTTGGTACGCCATCTTTGGATCTTAGACTGGTTAGAGTCGCAAAGACCCGTAACCGGCTCTGATACCAATTGAAGGACCGAAACGGCGACCAGAGAGGGGGGGAGTGAATGGGAGCCGATAAAAAATCTTTCCAAACAATCCGGCTATTCTCCCAAACCAACTCCGAAACCTCCGAGAGCAATCTTGCCAAGATCACGTAGCCACTGTCAAGCTACTGACCCTAGGAACAAGAAACGAGCAGCGGAACTCGAACCAATCGAAACCGAACACCAAAACGACCCGAAACTCGGCTCGATCTAACACACCCAGGGGGGGCGGTTAAACCGGCCAGGGGGGGCGGTTAAACCGCCCGGGCCTGGGAGCCTCGGGAAAAAGTCAAAACAAAAGTGGATCTCCCAAACCGCTTGAGCTCTTGAGGCGAGATTTTGGTCAGATGATCTAGACCTCCAGTGGAGTGTTTTCCCAAAAGATCTCGGCCTCTAACTCAGTACAACTCCCGGAATCGCAGATCTCGCGAAGAACACCATGACCTCGAGTTCATCCCGAAAATCTCAAATCCAGAGCGATTCTCGGCGTTTGGGGGCAAAGGATCACCAGCAAAAGAGGCACAAGGCACTCATACGTGAATCCCCCAAAGAAATCCGAGAGAAAACGCTCGGGAACAAGAAGAACGAAAATCCCCCAAAAATAGCTCCGAAAATACCCACGAAAATAGAAAAAGGAAAGGGAGCTCGGGAAATCAAATCATGGCACAAAGATGAGCAGCACAAACTCAATCACATAACCATGAATTCACCTATACAAACTAGGAATGATTCGAAGTAGTTCTAGGTGGAGGGGATGAAGGGGAAAACAAGTTCAAAGTAAAACCTAAAGAGATAACTAGAGAGATGACAGCCACCAGCCCTGAAGGGGCCTATTAGTAGTCCAAGTGGTGGTGTCCTAAAGACTAAACTACCCCTAAGTGATACATACCCCTCAGGGGCAAATTTGACATTTGATCTTCAGATATTTTCCGGCTCGGGCACCTTCCACTGCAAGCTAGCTTCCCTCCGACGCAAGCCTTGCAGTCACGCCGCGTGTCCTCCGGATCGAAGCTCCTCGACGCCGTTCTTGGGCCAGCCCAGGGGGGCGGTTAAACCGGCCCTGGGGGGCGGTTAAACCGCCCCTGACAGCCCACACAGGCCCAGCTGCCCAAGTCCGCCTCGTCGAGTCCTCGGTCCTTGGTTTTGAGGCCCAAACCAAGGGAAACCGTCCACCGATGATTTTGTGGCCAAATCACCAAACCCCGCGCGCAAACTTCGGTCGTTAGCCGCCACCTTGCGCCGGCTTCTCGTCCGCGTACGAGCTTCGGTTGTGAGCCGCTACCTCGCACCGGAACCACGTCCCCTTGCTCGTTCTTGCCAGCATGTGAACCGCACTTGATCCACCGGCCACCGGGTCCCTCGAACCAAGCCTACTTGTCTCTCCGCTCCTCGGAGGCCGCCATGGCTAAGACCTTTCGCGCCTGTTCTTCACCTGCACCAATGCAACCAAGCCGCATTCTACACCTGCAATACTTGAGCCAAGGGAAACGTCAATCCACACCACGTTGTCAATCACTCATCACACCAGGAAGCGACCATCCACCGGTCCTCGGACACACTGGGTCCTCAGCAGGTGGTTGGGGCCTGCCGCCAGTTTTTTTGGATGGACGTGTGAACGCACGGTCCGCTCCGTGCGGCCGAGCGCAGATTAGCAACGCCCCTCCCTACCCATCCTCCTTCGGTCCTTCCATCCTTGATCTCAGTCTTTGTTGTTTTTGTTCTTCCCATATATAGCCTATTCAATCAGCAATCGAGCAAGGAAAATAAGCATGATGAAGATAATGATTGGGCGGCATCAGGATATACCATCATACCATAACATGAAAAACGAGTGATATGGTATACTCCGTATTATTTGCAGGGTTACTTTTAGGCATTTCCCCGTAGTACTACCACATAGAGGTCACCAAAATACATCTAGTGCTATATGGGAGAGTGATAAGGGCCAGAGCTGATCGATCGGTGTATTTCTGCAAAATGAGTACAGTCCTATCATCACCAATAAAGAGTGCCTTTATCTAGCAGTGTGTAGCTGTCATATGGTTTCTCAAGACCCTCACGTCCGCTCAATTATCCACACAGCCTCTCTGCCTAACCCCCCATCCCCCTCATAGCCCGTCTCTCTCAATTTGAATGGGTACCATGCCACGCATGGGTGAAATAGAGACGCACACACAGTTGTTGGAACATGCACCAGTCGCGTCATCCCAGATGCTTGAGCATAAATATAAATTTGGCCCTCGCATTGTAATAGCTTGGTTCTGTTTTCATTTGTTGAAACTGAGCTCAAGCCCAAAAAGTTGCGGTACAGACTGCTTGCATGAAGGACAGTGTAAAGCCTATGTACAAGCATGATGTGCCATTGTTCTTTTTTGTTATCTCTGTGCATTGCTTCCCATTTTATATTAACAACACATCTACGTCTTTGTTTTAGTATTGTTACATCGTGTCTTCTCTATCAACAACCAAATTACTATTTTCAATTAGAATGGCACATAAACCCTTATAAGCATTGTTTTATTTACTCTTCATATAGTTCTTCCAGGAAGATGCAAGATAGATGTGTCCAAGCAATGAATAAGCTCAAGGATGATACAAACCTAAAAGTTTGTGTCAACCTCAAAGGCAACATAATTTTTTTTGCAGAATGTATCAAATAATCATAAAAAATACATGTAAAAATATCCCGCTGCAACGCGCGGGGAATCACCTGGTATCTGTATATACACTGATCCATTTGTTATAGCCACATCAATAACCAATAATCATTAAATGAAAAGAAATGAGAAAATTCCTTCAATCTCTGTATGCACTAGTCCATTTGTGTTATTGTTTCTATATACTCATATTGCTCGATGGGTACCCTTGGAATCCTAGTTAGGTTTTGGCCATTCTTAAGTCCTTTATGGTACATAAACGGAGTATGTCAGGTTAACCAAACCTTTTTTACACAGAAAGGGCAAATGTGTACAAATTGTGCTATACATCTATACTATAAAGGACGATAAAATTTTTGTTTCGTCAATCATCCTTCATCAAAATTAGCCTACACCGTCGGATTTTATGATGATCAAACGTTTTAGATTAATCTAAACAGTCCATGTTGACTACATCTCAACACTGAGCCTACACCGTCGGATTTTATGACGATCAAATGCTCTAGATTAATTTAAAGAGTCAATGTAGACTACATCTTTAAATTTGCATTTTCTTAAAAAAACACGTGCCTGCGGCACGTGCCCTTAGGCTAGTATATTAGACCTCACTACAAATAAATGGAAAATAGGATGTAAGAAAAATTTTGATGTGAATAATATGAAGTGACGATATAAATATAAGACTGATGCTATAACAATGTTAGACCCATTCACACATGAACTAGCTATAACAAAAAAATATACTCCCTCCATCCTGAAATTTCTCCCCAAATATAAGACGTTCTAAAAGATTTTTGCAAGCAATCAATCAACTCAATAAAGAATTACCAAATAGTTCCCTTCTTAAATAGAAAACTTTCCTTCTATTACCATTAGCCCACCTCCTTAATCTGTCCTAAAAACCTAGGATCCCTTTTATTTCAGGACGGATGGAGAATATATTGGGGTTGTGTTACAGTTCCTTAGTTGCCATGACAAAACCAATCGTTGTGCATTAATGCGGTGGTGAGTAGTTCATACTCTGACTGCACAGAATTCATTTCACATAATCACTTCTCAAAATCAGAATAGAAACAGTTCTCTCAGAGAGAACTATTTGACACAGCTCCTTCTGAGATTCAACCTCGAAGCTTCTATAGGAGCTCTGCCAAATAGGGCCTCAATGTAGAGGGAACAGATCCTCCTCCCTAGACTACTTCGAACCTCTCAAATTTACACCAGATAAAACTTTGCACCCTCAGCCTCTCATCTCTCCTTCCGACACAGTAAATGCCGACCAAGAAAGCAATGGAAATGTTTAGAACGGAGTGTATTTTTAAAGCGAAGAGGATATTTAGCTTGTTCTTGATTCAGAGTGCGTGTGAGACACGGACCAAAACAAGGAGTCGAGTGGAGCGAGATTCATCATAGTCTGATAATGTGGTGGGATTTCAATGGAAAATTACAGGAGTGATATACGCCCCACAGTGGTCAACTGGAAAACCATGTAGCTAACAAAATTGACAACCGCATGTCTATCTGGTAACGAAGAAGCTGCATGTCGAACGTTTTCCCAGCCTTCATCTACCTCTTATTAGCTAGGTAGTTGGCCTAGAGTTAGGTCACGTGAAACTAACATGCTTTGATACAAATGATCAGATGAAACGACAACTTAATAAAGTTTAGGTCCTTAGGCCAATCCCAACCAGTGTTATCCTAAACGCTAAACGGTAAACAGTCGGTCACCCACCGTTTAGCTCGTTATACGGACTAAACGGCCAATTAAACGGATTAAACGGCCATTAAACGGGCTAAACGGATGATTAAACGGACACAGTTAGGCACTGTGTAGCGTTTAAACGGTGTGTAAACGGGCTAAACGGCCGTTTAGGCGAACAGTGATCCCAACCCAAGGCACTACCCATAGTTTTCATAAACTCCACATTATCAACAAACTAGTACTAGACACAACTCTTTCAATGCAAACACCACTATTTCATACTTGAATTTAATGCTACGCATCTATCATTACGCCTTGAATGGTGTGTAGAAACTAGGTCTCATGCAAGACCTAATTTCCTTCTCTTTCTTTATTTATTCTCTTGCCACATTATCTTTTATCCTAGGTGACAGCTTATTTATTCTCTTGCCTCCATCATGTTTTCGAATTAGCTTGAGTAAAAAAAGAGATAAAACTTAAATAAGAGAAACTATTGGTTCTTAATTACTCTAAATAGTAATTCAAGATTTTGACAAATATCATTTTATTTAACATTGCGGTTGTAGAAATTTACATGTCAAGCTATATTTATCATGAATTATAGTTTCATAATGTCACATTAGAGAACCCACTCACTACCAGAAAAACTCACATTGGTGCGTGGCATTTAGTGCCGGTCAGCCTGGAGCCGGCACTAACGTGGCGCGCCGAGGAATAGTGACCGCGAAGCCACGTTAGTGCCGGTCAATAATACCAGCCGGCACTAACGTGCGTCATTTAGTGTCGGCTGGTGTTATTGACTGGCACTAACGTGACGCGCCCATTTAGTGCCGGTCAATAACACCAGCCGGCACTAAATGACGCACGTCAGTGCCGGCTGGTGTTATCGACCGGCACTAACGTGTCCCGAGCAGGTTCCTTTAAAATGACACCATCTCTCACTCAATCACATGTGATGCATAGGTGAGATGGTAAGGAACCAACGCGCGAGGCTAGAGGTCGTGGGTGGTCCTGGGGTTACCAGCCGGCACTAATATGTGCACGTTAGTGCCGGTCTTTTTGGCCGGCACTAATCTGTGCCGACACGTTACCGCCCATTTAGTGCCGGCCACAGGGACCGACACTAAGGCCCCCTGTGACCGGCACTGATAAGAGGTTTTCCAGCCGTGGTACTTTTTATGGGTAATAGTAATTAAATAAGGAATATTACCTATTTTTACAACAGTATACTATGAAATGATTGATATCGAGGTTTTTGTACAATGTATAATGGCACTTTTTGGATGACATGCCGTTATATGTGTAAAGTAAGTAGATGAATGAAACATAAAGTTATTCACAAAAAACAGATACAAATTTTTATCATTCTCTTTGTTTATATAATAATCCTTTGTGTTGCTGAAACTTGCGATGCTTTTGTAGTCTCTGATATAAATATCGGATCGGAGAAACAACAGAGCCTGAGAAACAATACATGAAGTCATCAGCTGCTAGGGAGTAATGCCATGGACGGAAGTACTGAATGGGGATGGGTGTGAATTAATTTATCCATGTCTTAATTTGTTCGGTTTTTGGCTACCATCAATTGGAGATATCGAAAATCAGAATAAATTATATGAGCATAACGACAATTTAACGGATGATTGAACTAAATCTATTTCATTTTTTATTAGCTTTGACTAAAAATGATGAGGGTGAAACTGGAATAATAAGATAAAATTTGATCAATATCGTTTAATTTAATATATCAGTTGTATTTAGAAATTATTTCAAGCTAGATTTATCCAGAAATATTGTTTCGTAATAGCATGTGTTATTGTTTTGCATATAGAAGACTACACAAATTTTGTAGGCAATAGTAGTTAATTAAGGCAATATCACCCACCCTCCATGGAACATTGATATAAAATTGTTTGATATATCAATTAATTTTTTTGAACCGTGTATAAAACACTTTATTGATGGTGCCTTTATATATGTGTAATTGTGTAAAGTTAGTAGATTAGATATGAATTACATCACACAGAAAGAGAAAACCATGACTTATTACTGTCCCAGTAACCCCATGCTATCATTCTCTCTGTTTATATCATGCTATGGGCTGACCAATGTCCCTGTCCCATTCTTGTAACTGACATAAATATAAGTCGCCCAAACAACAGAGCCCGACAAACAATACATGAAGACACCAGCTGCTATGGATCAATAAGGGGTATCGGGAAATGATAGACTGCATGTTTTCTTGTGGTGACTATATATGCTTTGTGTTGGTCACAAAATGAGGGCCATCCGTTGGTCGTGTGGCCTGGAGGCAGGTTACGAATACGACCCTGTGTGTCTCTGTGGTTGCAGTGGCGTCGGCACATGTATAGAGAAACAACTATATGCAGCATGCCCGTAATGAAGGTTCCGCTACAAAACAAGAGACAGCAAAAGAAAATTACAGTGTGTCATTAAAACAAGAGTCCACCATGAGGTCTCTAGATTTTGCGGGGCAAGCGCGTGGTCATGGGATGACATGATGGCTGTGCATGCGTGCCCCCCCCCCCCCCCCCCCATTCTTGTTTTGGATTCGTGGCCATGGTGTTTGCTAGCTAACTCATGTTTTACATCCTTTGTTTTGGATGTTGTCATGAGATTTGAGTTCTGTTCTGTCCTTCTCTCCTCCCAACCAATTCAAACAATTTCTACCCATGAAAAAACAGCCTATCCTCACAGCGGCCCCACTTTCTAGGTTAATGGCCCCACTTTTCCACATTAAATGCCGGAGCAAGGCTCATGGAGACCCAAAAAACGCCTCATTCTGCCTTGTCCGCTGAGGAATTCTGCCCAAGCAACAAACCCTTTTACACCGTGCATATTACCCATACCCACCGGGCCCAGCATCTGCCGTACTCCTCCGCTTCCTCGGCTTGCGCTCCATGAAACCCGAAATCACATGCCTCTTCCCTACTTTGGTGTGTGCCACCTTGGCTCCTTCCTTTTAATTTGCTGTAATTGCATTTTTCATTGTTTTTGCTGTTCTAATATGGGTCATGTCTTAAATTTGACAGTGTCAGCACCTTTAGTTCCACACATTTAACTTTATGTAATATATCATACTTGTTGAATTTTCACATTTGGATCCTGTTGGGTTTTAGCAATAAATTGTATGACGATGGTTAAAGTAATGTTAGACTCAATTCTCTACTGGGTGCTGATCTTGTGGTTGCATTGTGGTTCCTTACGTCTGCTCTGTTTGTTTTTTGTAATTAGTGGTTTGAATCAAACATCATGTTGGAGAATTGTGCACTAATTTTTTTCTTTTGCCAAATTTGATGCTAGGGTATTATTGTATTTTGTTACTAAAGCATAAAATTATGTGATCAAACTATGTGTTGTTATTGTTATATATTATTGAGGCCTGCTGCTACTACAGTCAAAACAAATTGCAAGAAGCTCTGGATCTTTTAATAGGTCAAGAAGAAACTGTAGCTATTCTCAAGCTGGAATCCCTGATTTTGTACCGGCTAGGAAGAATGAATGACTGCATGAATAGCTTTGAGAAGCTTCAGAAATTTAAGACTGACTGAATCACTGAATGGATCTGATGATAAGCACCATCGGTGCTCTGGTTGCTGCTGGAAGGGCTTCTCAGGTGCAGGTACCTATGAAGGCGCTAAAGTTTGATCTTACCGCAAGAGCACTCAGGGATGCTCCTAGCTTTGAGCTTGCATCCAATTTTGCTTGCTCCTTGATACAAAACTAGAAGTATTACCCTCGCCCAAAAAAAAAGAAGTATTCAGAAGCTAAGGAGCAGTTGGACTTGGCTAAAAGGTGAATTTTCTTGGTACAGAGATTGCTAAAATGAATGTATTGCTTCAGTTTACTAAACTAATCCATCTGTTACAACAGCCTTTTAATAGTCAGATTGACAATTTAAGAAAACTTCTCATTTTTCTGCATGGTGTGTCAATGTTGTTAAACTCGTGATTCAAAGTTGGGTCTGTTCTTTTGTCTGCTGCAGGCGGGATGAATTAATGCATGAACGAGAGAGGCTTGAACGATCGGAAGAAGGCTCCACCATTTTCACTTTCATATTTTTTTATTTGGAAACAAAAGTAATACGATGGTCAAAAACGAGAATGGCGTTGGTATTTCGGTAATATCGGAAACGAGACTATGTGATCGAAAATACATCGATAACAGTCGAAATATAGAGCATGACAATGGCCACATAAGTTGACCTAGTACCATAGCATATTCATTTGGCTATTCATCCCAAATGGTTCCACCTTCATATTGCTAAGCGCTCTAGCATGCTAAGTCGATTCTCAATCTCCAACTCATTAACATATATTTTTATTGACATTCAAATTATTTGCAAGAGATTTTGCTTTATTTGAATGATTTAAACTGAGACTAATATGCTTATTCCAGTTGGCACGATGTAATGTTTTCATGTAATAAAATAAATAGTACTAACCATCACATATATGGCCCATTGGACCAGCCGCCAGCCACTCATTTTTTTAATAATAAATCGAATCAGCATTGGCCTTCAAGGAAAGCTAGGGACCTTATTACAATCATCGCAGCACATTTCGTCTGCTCAAAACCCCAGGGAAACATAGAAGGAACGAACGCACAACAGAGTTCAGAGATAGTTTAAGTATAGCTAAGCCTATTACTAAACCTCCATCCATGATGTGCGGAAATCGGCATGACCAAAGCTTCGAGATGCCGGCATACATTTATTATCATTTTCTTGTCATCCTCAAGTCGCTGCATTTTCTCAACTGCTTTGCGATTGTACACAGAACCCGTTCCATACCATCTGAAGGTGGATCATTCTGACAAAACTGATCTCCATTATTCCCAATTGCCTAAAGCCAAACCCTTCACCTCCTCACTTGTAATATATCTTCATCCTTTCTTATTTATACAGCAGGAACACTTGTTTTTGTTTCCCTGATAGACAGAGCCTACAGTACTGGAAAAGGTTGCTCAGTCCTCCAAATTTTCCCATGAATTTTCAATGTGGCGTTTTGTACATGGAGGTGGTTGGCATTTTCTTCACCTCCTCACTTGTAATATATCTTCATCCTTTCTTATTTATACTGCAGGAACACTTGTTTTTGTTTCCCTGATAGACAGAGCCTACAGTACTGGAAAAGGTTGCTCAGTCCTCCAAATTTTCCCATGAATTTTCAATGTGGCGTTTTGTACATGGAGGTGGTTGGCATTTTGAGAAGTTTTTTTTATCGAAATGATCTATTATAGTGACGGGGCGAGCATTTTTCACTACATTTAAAAGATCAACATTTTGCCACCATTTCACAAAAAAATTGCATTCAATTGCACAAAGAAAAAACACAATATGAGGCATGCTTAACTAGATAATCTTAAGATCATAATACTCCCACTAGCCTGTCTTTTTTATCATTTATGGCATTGGCAAAAATCCCCAAATATACACCTTTAATAATTACACTTATATACAGCAGTATTCTCAAGGTGGTATGACATTCTGATGTAGCTTGGGTATGCCTTGTCGCATAGATCACAGCCTTGAGAGCAGTTATCGATCAGCAGCAAAATATATTGAAACGTAGCAATACAGCAATCTTTTCCTGATAAATTTGTCACTGTTATTTCGTTTCTTGAAATTAAAATACTTTGTACACATACGTTCAACGTGATGACAACTATGCAGATGATCACAAAATATCTGATAGTTTGCAATCCGGTCAATTCAATAGATCATGCTTACAGAGATTCTTAGCTCTTCCACAGACACGGGAAATTTATGGAAGGGAACAGGAAAAGGTGCTAAGATGCAGAGGATTGGGAAACTAGACACATCGAGATCACTATTTTAAGAAGTCTTCTCCATCAGTTGGATCGGTGCCAAGATGTTCTGTTTACTTGTCTCCACGATGCAACCATTCATCACCATCTCTTCCAGCATGAAGTGCACCTTCTCCAGGTGGAACATTATATCAAGCTCGCACTGGCCAAAGCAAAGAGATAGGAAAAGAGTAGCATCAGCACTAGTTATGTAGATATCTTACAATGTGGAGTGACAGAATATCTGGGATTAGGAAAGCGTACCACATTGCCAAAGTGGCGATCCATAGTTTCCACCAAAAGATGTATGAATTCAAGGATAGCTAACTCATTCTGCAAAATGGAATGAAATTGACACAATGTAAATTTCTGTATCCAAGGGAGGAAATGACTAGGACAAATTTGTATTTCAAGTAATGAAGACGAATTTACTACCTAGTAATGTTTGATATATCAAAAGATGAAATTCGGATAAATAGCAACAAAAGTTAGGCATCATGTAGCACTCATTTACACTTAGGCGAAGGTGAAGTGCCCAAACAAAACTGGTAACATTCAAATTGCTACTAATGTTTCTAATCCTGTAGCACTTATTTACATATGCAGGTTGCAGTAAGAAAAATATTGACTAAGGTTTTCTTTGTAACATTGACAGAACTTTCCAAAAGGCCCTATTATATCAAATCCTAATACGGAAAAAGGAACGTTGGAAAACTACAACTATATTGATTCTGAGAAATGAACTTGAAAAACCAGATAAGCGGACATAAATAGATATGCAGAGCAGTAGACTCAAAGGGCAAATCAAAATGTCATGAAATATTATCATAAGTTTGCTCAATAGATTTCTGTATTCTGTAGAATTCAGTCAATGAACTAGCAAAAATGCCTCCCTAACATTTGCAGAAGTCCTATGTGATCATTCGCTCAAGATCCCCACACCTACTGGCATATCAATACCTACTAGATCCCTTCATTGGACAACATATATACTGTCCCAAATAATATGCTGTATTTTATATGGAGTCTTCAAAATAAGATTTTGACATCTGATTTCTTTTGCATTATAGTCTCAATTGCTACAAAGAGCACCATCATCTTAAATTCCTTTGAATAAAAATCTATTCATGCAATTTTTGTACACTAATTACAAACATAATTTAAACAAATTGTTGGTAAAAAACTGCAAAGCTTGACTTTTCCAAATCAAAATATGCCTTACACTGATCAGTGAAAAAATAATTCAAATTAATCGAGGATGATAACAGTTCCGTCACCAAATTATGGCTTGCAAAACTATTAAGAAAGAATATGGTATTCAGTAGGACTAATACCGTTGAGACTATTCCTAACAATTCCCTTGAGTACCCTTGAGTATAGTGACTAAAACGGTAACCCTAACAACTGGTGTCAGTAAGGAGCCAAGGACGTATTACTCGTAACAGTAAACCAATGAAAATAGCTGTACAACCTTAAGGATACATCCTTACTGAATCACAAGGGTCATAATCCCTTGCATTGAGGGAATTTAAATGAACAAGGGCTTAGTTCATTATTCCATACCATCAAGCTAAAATCACAATTCCCAGTTTCATTAACAGTAGTAAATGTTGTTTGATTAGTGACACAATAATTCGGATTCATCAATAGAGGATAGTAAAGCAACAAATTCAAACATGCATTTGCATAATGGTATCATAGGTGGATGTTAGTTCAACAGATCGTTGCTTTGAGGACTATGTACATTTTTTATTCCAAGGTTTGTGCAAAATAATCTGTCTTATTAAACGATTTTCTTCACAGCAAGCCTATGCATAAACAGAGGTGGATGGCAGGGCTCAACCCACGCCACATCAGGTGATATTCCAACAGATTCACTTCAACCACACTCGCAATCACAGCCTAATTGGCCCGACATTGACCTCACAAATCCACAAAGACGGATTGGAGAGACAGGAAACTGCGGGGGGAATTCACACCTCATCGTTGTCGATGCCGACGAGGAAGAAGAGGGAGGCGTAGCGCCTGTAGACGACCTTGTAGTTCCGGTGCTCCACGAACGAGCACTGCATCAGCAAACAACCATCGCGCGTCTCAGAAACAGGGAACCGCGCGGGGAAAAAAAAAAGAAACCAACTCGATCCAGATCCAAGAAGACGCGCGCGCCATCCTCCCGACCTGGGCCCGAGATCCGCGGCCGTACTAACGGCGGACGGTTCTTGGATCCAGAATGCCGGGCAGGAATCCGAGCAGATCAGGGGGCCGGGCGGCGGGCGGGCGGAGGGATGGACCTGCTGGTCGGTGCGTGCGAGGCACTTGCGGACGATCTCACCCTCTAGGGCGCGGCGCTCGTCGATGGAGAGGTGCTCGTAGTACTGCGCCAGCCGCGTCTGGCCCTGCTTGTTCACGAACAGCACGAACCGGATCGTCATCCTCTTCCCCTCGACTCCACGGCGTCGTCTTCCACCTCTCGAGTCGAGGAAAGTCTGTCAGAGTTTACTTCAAAAAAAAAGTCCGTCAGAGTCAGCTGCCCAGACGGCCCCAACCCAAGTTGCTCCAATTCGATGGTAATAACATGATTTTTAAAGGGGTCTTTTGCAAATAGAGCCATGAATCTTTGCTTGGGCTTCACCAAACACGCAAAATCTGAATAGGATGAGACAGACTCGATCATTCAGGGAAAAAATATACTAGGAATCGAGAATTTCTAGTTTGCACGTGATGTTCCTCTCAAGATGACCACTCCTCTGTACAGGATTCTTTCAGTTGCTCTTTTGCCTTTGTAGCTCAAGTGTTGCTTTGTAAATATTGGCTCTACCTTTTTTACTTTAATAAAATTTACAGCAGGGACCTCCCTGCTGTGTTTGGTTCAAAAAAAAAAAAAAAAGCTGACCACTCATTCCCATCATTATCCAATTTTGCAAATATGGACGTGGTTGTTGGTGATTGATCAGAGACATCAAACCATCGAGCACTGCCCAAGGTTTTTCACTTAATAGGGTTGCCTAAGAATACAAATTTGTTTATATCATTGTTATTTATGATTAAATAAAATAACTGAAACACTGCGTTGGTCATGCAGCAGCCCAAGGCCAAGGCGTCATTTTGCAGCAAAACAAAACCACCTCGGATCCCGTCTAAATGGTGAATTTTTTAATTTTTAACCTTTTTTTAATTTTATTTTAATACTAACCCCTTCAGAACAATATTTTCAGATCTGACCCTTTTGGCCGCGCCGGAGGGCCCGGCGCGGCAGGATAACGTTGGGCGGGCCTGCCAACGTGGCGCGGCCAGACGACGTGGAGGCCCCTTGCCGCGCCACTGCATGTGGCGCGGCAAAGGAGCCTCGACGCGCCTCCACGCCTGGCGCGGCAGGAGACTCTGCCTCCTATTCATCCACTTTGAATCATCTAAATAAAATAGCGTTTGATCTTCGAATATCACGAAACTTTGCGTGCACAATATTTAAGATCTAAACGATCCATTTTAGTAACAAGCACAAGTCTACGTGCTATATATTTTAAAATATATAATTTCAAAGTAGCCTATATATTATGCCTATATTTCTCTTCGGACACAAGTTAAACTTACTCTCACTTTAGCTTATCTTAATAAAATAGTATTTAAATTTTAAATGTCTCAAAATTTGGCATGTACAATGTATGATGTGTAAATATTCCGTTTTAATAGCACCCACAAGGTCAAGTGCTACATATTTTGAAATTTATAATTTTAAAGTAGACTATGTATTATCCATTTGTCCCCTTTTTAAATAGTTTAAGTGTTGAAACATGATATGCACTTGTCATAGCAGCAGCATTTACAAGTGCACGACCCCGGCGGCCGGCCCCGACGGCGCAGGCAAGGGGCCACGGATCCGGTCCCTCCCCGATCGGATCTGGTGGTGGTGTGGCGGGGACTTGTGTGTGGCGGCAGGAGGTGGTGACCGGCGACATGGCTAGCGCAGATCTGACTGCGGCGGCCGGCCAAGGTGGCGAGGTTTCGCAGCTGCCTAGCCACAAGCTGCCAGGCGCGGCTACGGCTGGCCAGGAGCGGCTACGGCCGGCCACGGCCGGCCAGGCGCGGCTACGGCGGGCCGGCGCGGCCACGGCCGGCAAGGCGCGGTGACGCCTGGCCACGGCCGGCTAGGAGCGGCTACAGCCGGCCACGGGCGGCCACAGCCGGCCAAGCGTGGCTACGGCCGGCCACGGGCGGCTACAGCTGGCCAGACGTGGCCAATGCTGGCCACAGCTGGCCAGGCGCGGCTACGGCTGGCTACGTGTGGCAGGCATGTTGCGGATTCGGACGAAAGCCCTCACTATTATGTTTCAACACTTAAAACTATTTTAAAAGGAAACAAATGGATAATACATAGTCTACTTTAAAATTATAAATTTCAAAATATCTAGCACTTGACCTTTTGGGTGCTATTAAAACGGAATATTTACACATCATACATTGTACATGCCAAATTTTGAGACATTTAAAATTTAAATATTATTTTCTTAAGATAAGCTAAAGTGAGAGTAAGTTTAACTTATGTCCGAAGAGAAATATAGGCATAATATATATGCTATTTGAAATTATATATTTTAAAATATATAGCACGTAGACTTGTGCTTGTTACTAAAATGGATCGTTTAGATCTTAAATATTGTGCACGCAAAGTTTCGTGATATTCGAAGATCAAACGCTATTTTATTTAGATGATTCAAAGTAGATGAATAGGAGGCGGAGTCTCCTGCCGCACCAGGCGTGGGGGCGCGACGAGGCTCCTTTGCTGCGCCACATGCAGTGGCGCGGCAAGGGGCCTCCACGTTGGCAGGCCAGCCGCGCCGACGCATACGGCGCGGTAACGTTATCCTGCCGCGCCGGGGCCATCGGCGCGGTCAAATGGGTCAGATCTGGAAATATTGTTCTGGAGAGGTTAATATTAAAATAAAATTAAAAAAAGTTAAAAATTAAAAAAAATTCTAAATGGTAAACAAAGTTCAATCGTGTTGTTTAGGCTGTAATTTTGTCTATTAAACGCTTAAAAGGCAAAAATAGCCTAAACAAAATGGAATTAGACACACATTTTTCGATGCTACTCCCTCCGTCTTCGTATATTAGGCTCCTGGAGTATCGTTGCAGGTACCAAGGTAGAACTAAATGTTGTAGTGTTTCTCTCGTCAGGCTGTCACGTCGCAACGATGCCACTTCATTTTCCTCGACAAAACAACCGCGCCTATTTTCCTTCCCCTCCGATTTTTCCAACCGCGCCTATTCAACTGCCCGCGCAAAATCATATGGAAAGAAAACTACCGCTCCAGTTTTTCCTTCCCCTCCGAATCCTTTCCCAACCGCGCGCCAGATTCTCCTCAATTCTCACCGAAATCTTTTCTACAACCACGAGACAACTGCCTTGGCAAAATCTGATCGAAACAAAACAAACCGCTCAGTTTTCCCCTCGCCAAATCCTTTCCTGACCTCCCGCTCTTTCTATCTCAAACCTCATCGAAAATTTTGAATCGCCAAAGCAAATGGAATTCATGTGTATAAATAGGCCTGGCCAGCTATCTCGCCACTCCTCTTCCTTCAACTCCACTAAACCATGGCAGATCCACATCCAGTTCCTGAAATTGATCTGAATGCTCCAGCGCGTGAAGATGATCCTGAAGAGGATGATCAGGTGGTGAATGCTCCAGTGCGTGAAGATGATCCTGAAGAGGATGATCAAGTGGTGCGGCAACCTGTTGTCGAGATTTATATGAGTAACTCGATTGACTGGGATGAGGTGGATGAGGATTTTTTTTATTTGTGCAACCCCATATTTTTTTATGAGCCTGAAGAAGGTAGTTGGATTACTTCAAGTTCTTTCTTTGTTTTCATTCTTTTTTTACGCTCATCTGTATTACAAATTCGTAGGAGATGAGCAAAAATCAGGATGGTGAAGAAGAAAATGCACAAGGTGAGGGCACTGGAGAAGATGCACAAGTTCAGGGCAGTGGAGAAGGTGCACAAGGTGGCGCTGGTGGAGATGGACACCACAACGGCCTGAGATCAGTACTGCCTGATCTAAATGAAATGCCTGTTAATGCCCACCTTCTCATGATGATACTGGTACATATTTTCATGATGTAACGCCCTGTACCTTCTCATGATGATACTGATACATATTTTCCTTTGCTTCCCTTTTCATGATGTATTGCCTTACTGTACAAATATAGAGGATGATACTGATGACATATTCGAGAACTTTGATACTGAAATTGCTCAAGGTAGCGGCTCTGGTAAGATGGTCACAACTGTATTTTTTGGTCTTTTAAGTTGAATGAGAAGGGATGGTGTTAGTAGTTCATGGCCTATTTGATTGCACAGGTACAAATGTTAGGAGAAGGAAGCAATACAGTGATGACACAAAGCGAGCAGTATACGCGATGCTGTTAGAGGGGTCAGTGCAAGGCCATTTGCCAGAAGGGGTTTCGTTGCAGGTGTCTTTGGCTATGGATGTTTCGCTGAGATGTGTGCAGCGCATATGGAAAGAAGGCCAAAAAGGGGGAGGAATCCATGCTGTCGTAAATAAGAGGGCAGGGAATTGTGGACGCAAAAGAGTAGAAATTCCAACGGAAGCCATCACTGCCATACCATTCCAAGACCGAACAACTTTAGGAGATCTAGCAAGGAGGCTGGGAGTGTCCAAGTCCCATGTCCACGAGCGTTTGAAAGAAGGAAAAATTGAACGGCACTCGAGTGCTATCAAGCCATTTCTTACAGATGAAAATAAGAAGGCATGAGTGCAGCATGCTCTAAACATGTTAGAACCAAGTACAATTCAGCACCAGCCGGTCTTTAAACATATGTACAATGTGATCCATGCGGATGAAAAATGGTATTATAGGACTAGATCAAATCAAAAATTTTATTGTGCATCGGGTGAGGAAAGGACTCCTCGGACTTGCAAGAGCAAAAATTACATTCAGAAAGTTATGTTTTTTGGTGGACATTCTCGACCTTGGTTCAATGAACATAATGTCTGTGTCTTTGATGGGAAGATTGGCATATATCCATTCGTTACCACTGAACTTGCTAAAAGGAAGAGTCCTAATAGGCCACGTGGTACTCCGATCACAAAGCCAATCACATCAGTAACCAGGGATGTAATCAGACGGTTTATAATTGACAAGATGTTGCCCGATATCAAGGAAAAATGGCCAGTTGAGGGACGCCATGAGACAATATGGATACAACAGGACAATTGTCGAAGTCATATCCCAATTGATGATCCTGAATTTTGTGCAGCAGCTCAAGCTGATGGATGGGATATCCGTTTGACATGTCAACCAGCGAATTCCCCAGACACAAACGTGTTGGACCTTGGATTGTTTGCAGCCATACAGGCATTGTTCCATAGGAGTGGCATGCCAAAAACCATTGATGAAATTGTGCAAAAGGTTCAAACAGCTTATTGGAATTTTCCAGTTGGTAGATCAAATAGAGTATTCCTCACTCTTCAAGGTTGCTTACGTGAGATACTCAAGGAAAAAGGAGGGCAGCATTACCCTATGCCTCACATGAAGAAGGCTATGTTGGAGACATTAGGAACGCTGCCGAAGACTTTGTCATGTGATCCAACGATTGTTCAAGAAGCAATAGATTTTCTAGCCTCTGTCTGATCTTGTTTAGTCAACTTTTTAATATCTGAATTTTGTAATCCCTTATGTAATCTATGAATTTTGTAATCCCTGAATTTTAATCAACTTATCATTTGCATGAAAGCTTACATTAGTCACACACATACAGAGAGAAAAAAGAAAGAACTCCAAGATACGGGCAATTGACATCCTTGACATAACAGTACCGCATTCAAGTTCCATACATATTGTAAACACGGAATCCTACCTAAACAAGGATGCTAAGATTGTTTCATCAACCTAAACATGAAATCCTAAGATTCTTAAAACACGGATAGCATCTTCTACTGTTCTACACTGTCATCAGCTAACATGTCTAACTCATCTTCCATGGTTGCACCTCGGCGGATTGCATCCAATGCAAATGCAGCTTCACGTACGTCGCTTGTGTGAGCACCGAAGTAGGAAGGGATCAAGAGCGACCCCATTATCCTGAAAGCTTCATACTTGCAGAAACTTGACATGTACACTTCCAAGGGCAAAGAATAGAGATGGAAGAGAGTTTGCGCTGCCTGTTTATCCTCCTCGATGGGAAGGAACACCTTCTCGCCATCCTCGACTGGAACCTGCAGTGGAGCAGAGTGGACAACCTCGTCGCCATCGGAGAGAACGACCTCGTCGCCGTCGGAGCGGACGACCTCGCCGCCGTCGTCGGAGAGGACGACCTCGCCGCCGTCGGAGAGGACGACGACCTCGTTGCTGACGGAGCAGACGATCTCGCCGCTGTTGTCGGAGAGGGCGACCTCGTTGCCGATGGAGCGGACGACCTCGCCGCCGTCATCGGAGAGGGCAACCTCGTTGCCGACGGAGCGAACGACCTCGCCGCCGTCGTCAGAGAGGACGACCTCATTGCCGACGGAGCGGACGATCTCGCCGTCATCGAAGCAGACTTCACTCCCGGCGTCGGGAGCGCTAGCCATGGGAAGAAAACAGAAAGGAGCGGGATTGAAGGAAAGAAAGGAGAAGGAACGATCCATTTTATAGTCCCTTCGACATGGGCTGTTCAGCTTCCGAGGACGAGGAGTACCGACTACCGAGGTCGACGGGTCCCGAGGGAGGGTGCTCTATATTCGTGAAAAAGCAGGAAAACACCAAGCGCCTAATATACGAAGACGGAGGGAGTACATGTGAATGCTGTTGATGCTCGAATGAGGTCATGTTTCTTGTATTTGTCCATATTTCCAGCAGGCCACAAAATTAAGCGAAAGCAATTAATCAGGAGGTGGATTGCAGAGGGATATGCAAGGGAGATTCATGGCATGACTGCAGAGGAAGTTGGTAACATGTACTTTGAAGAGCTTTTGGATAGGAGTATGATCCTGCCTGGAGAAGAGGTAAATATCTATAGTGGCAAAATTGACTCTTTGTCAGCTTCATGATATCATGCGCCAAATATGCATCTCAAAGGCAAGGGAGGAAAACCTTGCTTTTACACTCGAGGCTGGATGCTGTTTGTGCAATACACAAGGGACAATACGTCATCTTATCATAAGCAGCAATATCGAAACTAATTTTGCCATAATCAGCAAATGGACTAGAGAAGAGAAGGACATGTTCCAAAGAATTGTAGACTTGTCACGTGTGCGGTCGTTGACTGTGTTTGGAGAATGGAGGTCATATTTCATTTCTAAAAAGATGAGGTTTCTCAGAGTGATGGATTAACAGAGTGGATCCATGAGCTTCAGAATCTAACAAGGCTACTGCTGCTGCTTACAGAACTGAAGCAAGATGACATACAGGCCGTTGGGACTTGGGAGGCTACCAAACTTTGCAATTCTAGTTATGTACGATGATTCGTTCAAGGAGGATGCGCTCGTCTTCTAACAGGGATCTTTCCCTAATCTCATCTGTCAAGTTTGAAGATGAAGCGATGCCTAAACTGAAGCGGCTAAAAATTTGGATTTGGAACGGCTTGGAACTGTCAGGGCTAGGTTGTCTCACGGGGCTCAAGGAAATTCAGCTGGTCTTCAGATTCGGTATGACGTTCAAGGATAATGTGACGGAGCAACTAGTGGGGCATCCTACCAACAATGTCAGGGTGGTGCGGATGCGGTGAGACCAGCACGCTAATCGGCGACTTGGGCGTTAACCTGGTAACCTCGTCGAGTCCGTTTGCATAAGTTGATTTAATTGTTGGATTGGTGTCGAGCAAGTCGATTTAATTCCTACCGTTTAAGTTGATATAATTCTGCCTTACTATGATGTGGAATCCGGCATGTACAGTCCTATATGTAATCTTCGTTTCTTTTTTTTTGTTTTGATAAATCTATCTATGTTGGATAAATGTAATCAATCTCTTGTACTTTGCATGAAACGAAAGTAAACGTGTAGCGGCGCTCTATTATTGTATGCACTACCGGATTCGCTGCCACACGGCAAAGGTAGCTTTGCACAGGGCAAAGGACTTTGCCGTGTGCGGCTCACGGCAAAGGGCACACGGCAAAGATTGGCCGGGAAAGACCATCTTTGCCGTGAGCCCCAACGCGGGCACACGGCAAAGATTTGCCGTGTGCCATAGTCTTTGCCGTGCGCCAGCGTGGGCTTAACGGCCGTGCCCGTTACGAGTCTTTGCCGTGCGCCGTCATGGCGGGCACACGGCAAAGACCGCGCCAGGTGGGCCCAAGCTGGGGCCTTTGCCGTGTGCCACAGGGGCCGGCTCACGGCAAAGGCCGCGCCAGATGGGACCAAGCTCGGGCCTTTGCCGTGTGCTAAGGCAAAAGCTCACGGCAAAGACCCGGCCTTTGCCGTGAGCCGTGGTAGATACTCACGGCAAAGGCCGGTTCTTTGCCGTGAGCTTTTGCCTTAGCACACGGCAAAGGCCCGAGCAGATCCCTTTTTTTTCATTATTTCAATTATGCCCCCAATACAAAACATCACAGGCAGTTTCTATATCACAATACACATCACAGGCAGTTTGTATACCACAGTACACATCACAGGCAGTTTATATAGTCCAATCATCCACATATGCAAATAAAAGTCCATATAAGTGCATAGAAGTTCATACAAGCTCATACAAGTCCATAAAAGTCCATGCAACTCGATCCTAAGCAACTACGAGTCCATGCACGTCCATACAATGCAATTTCATAAAACTCACGCAGATGGCGGCGGGTGTGGCGGGTCCTGCGAGAAGGGCGAGCCGTGAGTGGGTGGCGGGTACGGCGAGCTTTTAGGATTTGCTCACGGCAAAGGGCCTTTGCCGTGAGCCTGGTGTCTGACACACGGCAAAGTACAAAATTTTTTAAAAATTTTTGCGCAGTTCAAACTTTGATAATATTTGTTACCTTGCCTAAGGTCCTAAACAACTCATGTTTAAGGTTTTCACACCAAAAAAATTAGTATTTCATGCGTTTGAAATTCAAATTCGATTTAGATCCTATAAATCGTTTGAATTCAGTTTGATCAATTATTTCATCTTTGCATAACTTTTTCACATTTTGAACATGTCTTGCTTTACTCAATTAACAACATGGTTGATGAATATATGATAAGAAGTACGTTACTTCATGTATATATGTACATATGAGTTCATATTATTCAGTTCAAAAAAAATAAAAAATTATGAAATGTGTACGAAAATTTACGAAAATTTGGTCTCCCTACATCTATGTTGCCTTTTATCTATGGAAAAACTTTGAAGTCAAAACCTAATTCGACTTCAGTTACGCCTCTCAATATGAACTACTCATTCTCAACTCTTAGAAACTTCTCCAGAGATTCTTCGATTTGTAAGCAGCGTACGTGACAACTTGTGCGAAACGTGTTCAACTTTTTACCACATCATATACACATGAAATCATGATGGTAGGACAAATCTGATGATTTTCAGACATGGATTTTTTTTTCTAAAATTTAAAAACGATTCGGCCCAACGTGCATAATCATGTTTCTTGAACCATACGCTCGAGTTTTCATTACAGTTCATGGATACGACCTCAGAATGGACTCAATAACGTGTATGGTCCCTTTGAATCCATTATATTTCATTATTCGACACACTTGCAGCTCAAAAGTTATTTTCAACGATAAATCGAAGAAAAGAAATAAAATAACTAAATATAGCAAATAATTTCCGAAATGCATCAAATCTTAACATGGAACACCAAGCAAGTTATATTGACACCACAAAATTTTTAGGTGACAAAAGATTAAAAAAAACCTTTGCCGTGGGCCCTACCTTTGCCGTGGGCCAGGGTCCGGGGCGCACGGCAAAGGGCTGACGTGGCCGTGCGCCAAACCTTTGCCGTGAGCCACACGGCAAGCACACGGCAAAGGGTGACGGCCGTCACACGCCGTCACCTTTGCCGTGGGCCGAGTCACCAGGCTCACGGCAAAGGTTTCAACTTTGCCGTGTGTGGGCCTTTGCCGTGATCCCCGGATATGGGCCCACGGCAAAGGAGCCCCTTAGCCGTGAGGTAATTCTTTGCCGTGTGCCAGGCCTCAGGGCACACGGCAAAGACACTCGATGCCGTGTGCAGTGCCTTTGCCGTGAGCCTGGCCCTTTGCCGTGTGCCCGCGGACATGCACACGGTAAAGACTCAGGCACACGGCAAAGGAGCGGTTTCCGGTAGTGCTGGCAACCGAAATACAGGAGAAAACTTTTTCGGAACTTTTGGCAGGCATTCCTATCAATTTGTAGGAAGTCTGAGTCAATCGCCGACGGTGTGCATGCTATCTTGCTGGAATGTGGTCCCATTGCCAATGTCAGTGTGCCATCACGTCCCTTGCCGATGCCACCACCAGCTCCATCGACCATGCATGACAGGAGCAGCTCGGTATGGGTCATGTGTGATGCTCGACTTACTTGGTCCATCAAAATCGTCGGCAACCACTCTGTGGCCAACTCATAATATTTGACCTACCCATATGTCTCATGCATACACTTGGCTTGAATCCCTAATCAGAAATTATAACTTGTCTGAGTAAATTGAAAGGAATACAATGGAGGATCATAAACCTCTACTACTATCACATACTATTTCATCTTATATGTCAGCTGCAGGAATGAATGAATGATCTGAACCACAAAAGTTCTGGAAACTGAACATTTTGAACTGGTCTTTAAAAAAAACAGCATAGATTTTTTTTTCTCTAGCAGAGGATACGTTAGGTGAACTTTGTAATCTCAGAGTTATTCAAGATGAAGAGAATACAGAAAAAATGGAAAAGAATAAGATTATTTGTTAGGTGAGCTGGAGTAGCTTTTGTGAGTTGAGCTGGATAAATCAAGAGGCGTTTTCATCCCCAAACAAAGCAAAGCACGCGCTAAACTTGCGCCAAAACTGCTCTGAAAGAAGGGGGTGAAAAAAAAAAAGCTGTGGCAATGGCGCGCCTCCCCAGCTCCAGTTATCCCGCCGCCGCCACCACAGCGCCGCCGCTGCCGTCCCCACTCCCCGACCTCGGCGTGGCCCTCTCGGCCGCCGACCTCCGCGCCACCGCCTACGAGCTGCTCGTCGCCGCCTCCCGCGCCACCGGCGCCAAGCCCCTCGCATACATTCCTCAGTACGCGACGGCTGGTGGCAAGCTGAAGGGGGCCTTCGGGCTCGGCTCCTCGGCGTCCTCCAATGGCGGGACGGCTGCGGTGCTGGAGCTGGTGCGGGTCCGGATGGGGGTCACGGCGGAGGCCGACGCGAGGATCCGCCGGGTGCTGCTCCGCGTCGCCGGCGGACAGGTTAGGATCTCGGCATTCCTGAAACGGACAATGCAGCTTAATTGCTTATTCAAATTTTACAATTTTCAGTGGTTATTGCCGTGTCGGCTGGTTCGGGGTTGTTCTGTGCGGTTGGTAGTATGTCAGATTGTCAGTATAGTAGTTGATGTGTCAAGTACAGATTTTTTTTTGTTGGGATCACTGAATTTAATTAGGTTCTTGGCGTTGATATTTGATTCGTTTGTTTGCGCTTCAGGTTCCATGCTCAGTTGAGGCAAATGCTCTGTTTCTTCCCCTGCATGTGCGATGTAATGCCGTGTCTGCATTTCTTCTGATGACAAATTGACAATGTGCGAATTTGCTGATGCTGCTTGGGCCTCTGTACTTGACCTACCCATAGTGTACTTGAACACTTTTCATAATTGCCATGTTCTGTCCTTTCAGTAATGAAATGAGTTGATTCAGTAATGAACGACTAATTGGCAAATAAATTATAAAAATAGATCATGCCAGCCTGGGTGTCAGTTTAGCTCATACATGTTCAAAACAACCATACATTCTACTCTTGGTGAAATTAAGTGTCAGTGTGTAAATTTGCTTATTATTTACCTGGTGAGATGTCCCATTATTCTGTACTTGGGCGCCCAAGTAGTCATTTGGAAGGTCTTCCTGGCTTGTATTACTAAAGCATTCTTATAGTAGTGGTTGCTTGCTTTGCACTTCTTGGATTGTTAGGCAATGTTTGCTGATGACTTTTGGTTCATATATCTGCACTAGTTGCACTGACATCCTAAAAGAAAAAGCCATGAGCTTTATTCCTGTTAGATTCTCCAAGTTTTGTTTGTTAATCTAAGCTTCATCTTTTTTTTTTTTGATTTCAGCAGTATTTTTATATGACAATTGTCGAATATAGGTTGCCGATTACATATGCCAAACTTTAACTGCATTCTTCCCTTTTCCCGTTTCTCTCATTCAGTCATTCTAGATGATAGATGTTCCTAGAAATTGCCAAGCTTCAGCAACCATTGTTTTTTGTAAAGTAAATTACTTGAGACTTGAGAGTACTATTGACTGGTATTGTTGGGTCACTGTTGCCTTCACAGTCCTGCACTTATTTATCTAGAATTTCACTGAACCATTTCTGTTGTCTATATATAGACGTTTAATTTGAGTTCATTTTCGACCCTTTTCTCCCTTGAAACAGCTTGGCACACCTGCAGAATCTATGGTTTGGCCCTTTGAGTTCCTGCAGAAGTGTAAAGCATCAGATTTCTCTGACCCTCTCGAGTATGAGGCTTGGCAGACTAGGAATTTCAAGCTTCTCGAGGCAGGTTTGCTGGTCCACCCTCTTGTCCCTTTGAAGAAATCAAGCAGTTCTGCAAAGAGAATGCGGCAAATAATACATGAAGCATATGATGGGAAACTTGAAACTGGGAGGAACTCTGAGTCCGTGCGAAGGCTACGCAGTGCTGTCATGTCGCTTGCATGTAGATCCCTTGATGAAACTTCTGATGAGTGTCACTGGGCAGATGGCTTTCCCTTGAATCTCCATATCTACAAAATGCTGGTAGATGCTTGCTTTGATGTTGAGGAAGGAACTGTGGTAGAAGAGATTGATGAAACAATGGAACTGTTAAAAAAAGTTTGGCCTATTTTTGGAGTCAATCAAATGCTCCACAACCTTTACTTTACCTGGGAATTATTCAACCATTTTGTTATGTTGGGCCAAGCAGATATTGAGTTGCTTTCTGCTACAGAAAATCTATTAGTTGAAGTTGCAAACGATGCTAAAATAACAAAAGACCCAGATTATTGTGATGTATTGAGCTCCAGTTTAAGCTCGATAATGGGTTGGACAGAGAAAAGACTGCTTGCATACCATGAAACTTTTGATACCAGTAATATTTATTCCTTGCAATATATTGTTTCAATAGGAATCTCAACTGCAAAGATTATTTTTGAAGATCAAGATAGATCTTATGAATACCATAGTGGAGCAAAGGGAGATATTGATGTTGCGCGCAGCAGGATTGAAACCTATATACACTCGTCACTTCGCACTGCCTTTTCTCATGTAAGTTCCAAACAGGATGCCTGTTCTTTCTCTATTTAAGTAAGAAATAATTTGGAAGTTCAAAGATTTTTTAACGATTTTTTCTGAAATGTCACCTAATGTTGCTAGATTCTGTAAAGCATGGCTGCAACATTAGACACTGAGTACTTCTGATAACTGTTCTGAAAATTGCTTCTGTCAACTCACGTGCGCCTATTTACTTATTGATTTACAATTGCTTGTACCTGTGCTTATTATTTGTGTAGTGTTGATTCATACAGAAAATGGAAGAGGGAGCTTCAAAGAGGTCATCAAGGAACCATAAGCCTGTCCTGTCAATTCTGGCAAAGAAAACAAGTGACCTTGCTATTAAGGAGAAAAATGTATATAGTCCAATATTGAAGAAATGGCACCCCCTTGCTGTAGGTGTCGCGGTTGCAACCCTTCATGCTTGCTTCGGAAATGAGCTAAAGAAATTTATAGCTGGAATTACAGAGCTCACACCAGATGCAGCTCAAGTGCTTAAGGAAGCTGACAAGTTAGAAAAGGATCTAGTTCATATTGCTGTTGAAGATTCTATAGACATTGATGATGGAGCCGTGTCATTACTGAGACAAATGCCACCTTATGAAGCTAGAACTCTAATGGCTGATTTGGTGAAATCATGGGTCAAAGAACAAGCAGACAAACTTAAGGGATGGGCTGACCAGAAGTTAGAGCACGAGGTGACCTTGTTTTTCTTTACTCCAATATGTTACCTGACTCAAGTGATCTGATATATTGGGCATTCGTGCTTCATCCATTATCAGCTGTCTCCTCAAAAACAGGCAAAACATAAAAAGGAGCCTGAGCTGTTTCAAAATATTTTATGTAACGTTTTAGAAAGTAACTTCAGAACTTCATCTAATGGCTCACTAATTTTGTGAATTGATATGCAGACTTGGAACCCAAAGGATAATAATAGGGACAGTTTTGTTCCCTCTTCTATGGAGATGCTGCACTTAATTGAGGAGACTCTTGATGCATTTTTTGAGTTGTCCATACCAACAGACTCTACTCTGCTTGCTGATCTGACAGCTGGACTTGATAAATGTCTACACTATTATGTCTCCAAAGTGAAATCTGTCTGTGGTAAGTATATTATGAAGATAGTTCTTACGCATAAGGATCTTGGTGACTTCATTTTGAATTGATTTACAGGAACACAGATCACTCTTTTTCCTCAGCTACCTCATCTAACAAGGTGCGATGTTGGATCCAAGTTATTCAAGAAAAATGAAAAACCACAGTTTCTTGTGAAACGAGGATCGCAAGTTGGATCGACAACTGGAAATGAAGCCTCAAGTCTTCCAGGACTATGTTTACGAATAAATACCCTCCGTTACATTCAAAATGAGCTAGAAAACCTGGATAAGAAGACAAAAGCATGCTTGCGAAGTGCTGAATTGGCTCAGCCTGATGTTCCTGATGAACTGAACATCAACTTTGAGCTATCCCAGGCAGCTTGCCAAGAAGGAATACGACAGCTCTGCGAGACAACGGCATATATGGTGATATTCAATGATCTGAGTCATGTTCTTATGGATACTCTCTATGTTGGTAGCCCTGCATCAAACAGGATACTGCCTTTGTTAAAAGAGCTTGGTCCTATCCTTAGGACTATATCTTCGACAGTGTGTAATAAAGTGCGAAACTCTCTGATAACTGCATTGATGAAAGCTTCTTTTGATGGCTTTCTGTTGGTGCTTCTTGCTGGCGGTCCAACCCGTGCTTTCTGCTGTCAGGACTATCAGATAATAGAGGATGATTTCAGAGCTCTCAGAGGCTTGTACTTAACATACAGCGAGGGCCTGCCAGAGGAAATAGTTGCCAGGGCTTCTTCAGAGGTGAAGAGTATTCTGCCACTTCTACAGACAGATACCGAAACCCTCATTGAACGGTTCAAGAAGACAATTTCTGAATCATATGAAGTTACAGCAAAATCTAGGTTCCCCATGCCTCCGGTTCCTGCTCATTGGAGCCCAGATAACCCCAACACGATACTACGTGTTTTATGCTATCGAAAAGACGAGGCAGCTACAAAGTTCCTCAAGAAAACATATGATCTTCCAAAGACGCTTTGATTCTGCAGAAATGCAAGCCCCATGGTTTTGCAGCATGGAAATAAAAAGTGTGGTGCACTGGGCTGTACTGCCTCCTTGTGAAGGGTAGCAACCTGAACATGCAAGTAGATAATTACAAAGTCTGGAATTGGCAGATTTCGTGGGTGCAGACTGGACATTTGGTTCTGCGAGTTTTTCTGCAGCAATGTCGATTTGTATTTGGTGGGCTTGACAGCTTAATATGATGATCAATGTTCGGATCGTTTGTTTCTGCTGGTCCTGGATTTGTCTGCATATGATGTACTCTTCTGTCAGACTGTCAATAGGATCTATACGATGTATATAGAGTGTGCAGTATCAGTATGTACAGAAATGGTTACTTGGCTATGTTTGCATTGCTTACAGTGGAAAGATCGGTGATGTGTATGTATGTGTGATACCTTGACATTGTGGCAACTATTCTAAATTTTTATGTGACGTAAAATATAAATATATATTTGTATTTAACCTGGCTCTACCACCAAGTTAAGCTGTTGTCATCTTTTTTAATCTTTAGCAGAGTTAGCAGAATTTGAATTTTTTTCTTCTTTTTTTTTTTGTTAGAATCCCAAATGGTGACTAGGAGTAGGTGGTACTTGTTTGCAAGTGATAGGTCTAGTTGGCACCTGCGTGGCACTCGCATGTCATCTAAAATTCAAGCTGAAAATAGAAGCTGAGAATAGGCTTGTCGGTATATTTGAAGTTAAAAATTGGTAAGCAAACTGAAATAATAAAACAGCAAGGTTTCATTTTGTTTATGCAGGGATGGGTAGGAAGACCCCGAGTAGAAGAAGCGTTAGATACTGTAAAGTCTCTCCTTTTCACGAAAAGCTATCCACTTAGAGCAACCGTGTCAACTCATTTCTATCTCTGCACGTTTCCATAGAAACAGTTATTTTCCGTACTTTCTACCCATTTTTCTCGATCTAAACACAGCCAAAAGCTGAAGGAATCTGACGGAGAAGGACAAAGCAATGCAGTGCCTATAACTTGATGAAAAGTTTCTTGGTTGGTGTATTTTGTTTAAGAGAGGGAGTATAGAGAGTCAAGTTCATGCTTTTGTGGGGCTGATCAAAATCCTCTAACTTGTGTTTACAAAACATGGCATGTAAAGCAGGTTGGTAATTCCAGCGAGTCAAACATTTACTTTCAAATCAAAAGTAGAGTGGTTTTTGGTCTCAACATGCCTAAAATTTTTGCAAGTAAACTGAAGAAGCCAAAAATGTTTTGCGCGTAATAGCAGATGAAGTATAAGAGCATCTTCAAGAGTCTCTTTAAATCTCACTCTTCAAATCATCATTTAGAGAGTCATTTGCATTAAAATTGTTTTCTATATCTTCTCGTTTTCTAACAACTTTTCTATATCTCGCATGCACCTAGAGAGCTATTCTCTTTTCTATATTTGCCTAGCGAGAAATCTGGAATAGAGAGTGTGTATGTTTGAATAACCAAATAGAGAGACTGTTGGAAGGTACCTTTTTAATCAAAATCTCTAAAATTTGAAATTAGTAAGGATTTAGAGAGTCTCTTAGAGTTGCTCAGCATCTCCAAGAGTATCTCTAAAAATCACTCTCTAAATCATCATTTAAAGAGTCATTTGCATTAAAAATCGCTGTCTATATCTTCATGTTTTTCAACAGCTTCTCTATATCTTGCATGCACTCTAGAGAGCTATTCTCTTTTCTATATTTTGCTAGCGAGAAATCCGGAATAGAGAGTGACTATGTTTGAATAACCAAATAGAGAGGCTATTGGAAGGTAACTTTTTAATCAAAATCTCTAAAATTAGCAATAAGAAAGGATTTAAAGAGTCTCTTGGAGTTGCTCTAAAGTCCTATATTAAATTTTAGCTGCTCCTTTATTTTGGAACCCGTAATAAGCATGGCATGGGCAGAAGTGGGACATGGGCTGCAAATTTGGAGCCCAACTATGACGCGTACTGCGCCCAAATCCATCCTGTGCGGGCCAAAAGATAGGTCTGAGCAAGCTCGAGACCCGCAAGACCCCGCAGCATTCGTGGCGGAGGGCAAGGACATGGAGTCCGACGAGGCACTCTGGTCGCTGTACGGGTGGTGGTGGGAGCATTTCAGGCAGGAGTGCGGCGGCGGCGAGATGGCTTGCCACTTCGACGTGTAGATCGAGCCCGGTGCTGACCTACCCGAGGCTGGAGATATGGAGTACGCCGACGGGAAGCTGTGGGACAAAGAGCGCAGGCATCCACAATTATCTTAGGGCTGAAAACGTTGTGGTTGCCTTGGGCTGTTGGGCACTACTACTACAGAAAGCATTTATAAGAGCTAGGAGATTTTCTTTTCTAAGACGGGTCAAAAGCCCATCCGATATCATAAATAAGCGCTAGTTATTGTAGCTAAGGCCAGCCTTGGAGATCGATTTCCAGGGGCAGGCTATGAGCCGAGCCACCCTTAAAAATTGCACCATTTTCCAGCGGCGGGTTGCCCCATAACCTGCCCTTCGAAATTTATCTCTAGATGCAGGTTATGGGTCGACCCGACCCGAAAAGTTCTCTACAATAAAAACCGAAACCCTTTCTTCCCCAACCTGACCATGAGCATTTCAACCCGAAATAAGATGAGGTGATGCCCAAATTTCTCCAACATTACGAGGTAAGTTGATTCTTATCCTATGACTATTATTGATATTATTGCATAGATTATGACTCAATTAGGGTTGGTTGCACCTCTAGCAAGATGTAGATCTCCATGGTAATACTTAGCCATTTTGACCCCAATTTAACTCGATCTTTTGGATCGAATTCGGCTAGTGAGGTTGGAGAAGAATATTATCCAATATATTTTCCTCAATTTTTGACATTAACCTCATCTAACCTCTTATATTTTTTGTCCATGTGTATATGTTTTTTCATGAATTATTGTTTTAATGAATCAACATGTCTAATTATTGTTTTAACGAAGGCAGGATGTTTATTTTCGCGGAGAGATTGACAAGTTTCTTAAAGCCGCGGAAAATCATGCAATGAATGAGAGGACCAATGAAATATGTTGCCCATGCAAAACCTACCAAAATCATGGAGTTTGCAATGACCTGATTACAACCAGATTGCTTATGCTAGTTCAAGGTTTCTTGAAGGACTACACAATATGAATTTGATGATAATGATTTGTTGGGTGTGAGTTGTTGCATCATACCAAAACGGAACTATTAGTTGGTAGTGCAAAAGGCGCACAAATTTTTGAAGCATTGAAAAAAGCAGCCAAGGAAAACGTGTACAAGCATTCAAAGGGTTATCTGAGACACTAGACCTTGCTTTATTTCATACTTGAGCTACAAATGTGCCGACTCTTGTTTGAATCATCCCGTCTGATTTACATCTATGAGCTTTTATTTGTTTATTTATCTCGTGTTATTGATGATAATCAAACCAATCGGCTTTCTCTCGTGACAAGCTGATCTGTCCTCATTCGGTCCCCGAAGGACGATAGCAATTTACCCCTTTCACCTTGTCAATTTTCAGGGTTAAATTACATGGCGTGCCCGCATTCACTGCACGACTGATTTGAAGCCACTGGAGCCTTTCTCAATAAAAAAAGAAGCCTGCACTAGAGCTAAGCTGAACTCCTAGGTCCGCGCATGTGCCTGGCGTGGAGTGACAAATTTTGCGTCAACACTTGCGCCATCAGTCTATTGATCTAAGTCGCCACTCTGTTGTTGGCGCACTATCTTGCAATATGCAGATTGCTTGAGTGCCTTCAGCTCGAATTTTTTATTTTAACCTATTTAAAACTAATATTTTCATAATAACCCTACCAATCTAAATTTTTAAGAACTAGTCCTTTTAACTGCACCGAGTATTTTGGCGTGATAGATACATCAGTCATGCTATCCGATTTGGCATGATAAATTTCCACGCTAACCCCTACCAAACTAAATTTTTAAGAACTAATCCTTTTAATCGCGCCAAGTATTTTTGCATGATAGATACATCAGCCGCGCCATCTAATTTGACGGGACAATTTTCCATGTTGGCATGAAGGTTGACATGGATGCAGTTGAGTCACGCCACATGCTATGGTATGACTGCGGTCGCGCCACGCGTGATGGCATGACTAAGCTCCCCTATTCTTTGTTGAAAAGTTGCGCGGGTAGTGCGCGCTAGCCAGAAGCAACCAGTCTGTATTTGTCACGTCAAAATACTCAGCGCGACAGATGTATCTATCACGCCAAAATACTTGGCACAACTAAAAGGACTAGCTATTGATAATTTTGTTTGGTAGGAGTTATTGTTAAAACTAGGTGATTACCTGTGCGTTGCTACAGGATTTGAGAGAGTTTTTCGATAAACTATGAATCAATGTGGTCGTTTAGTTACTCGTAAAAATGGTGCACTTTGATTACTCCGAGAGCCCATGAGCAATCTTTTAATGAAAATCATAAAATTTTTAGTTATTCTTGGTTAATTAATGAATAGATAAGAATGAAAACCAATAAAACATACATCTAATGGATAAATAATATGCAAGAAGTTGATCGGACGGTTAGAATATTCGAGAATTCAAGCTGACGTGGTTGTTTGAGAGAAGAGATAAATAGTAATAAATACTTATTAGTAGGCTGCTTCTATATGTACACAAGATATATGAGATTTAGATAAACTTTTGACCCTGTAGCATCCTTGAGCGCGCTCATTCATTACTTTGACATATCTATTGTGTGTCTTGTTAGGAGAACTGATCAAGAAGAAGAAAAAAGTGTGTTTATACCCCCATCGTAATCAAAACTAAATTAGCAATATTGTAGCTACTTTGTCACTAAATAAAGTAGTGATAGTATTTCTACTATTGGTTTTTTTAATGAAAAGCACTTAGTGAGTTCCTTATTAGTGGGTTGTAGATAGTCAGGATGTGAAGTTTTTTAGATCGGACGGTGCAAACAATTTGGATGATGTGGCTACATTATAGAAGAGAGAATAATAATTAATGTATCTTAGTGGGGTGCTTCTATAGAAGTTATACTAGGTGATTCCCCGCGCGTTGCCGCAGGATATTTTGCGTAATTATATATAATTATTTGATGCATTCTGCAAATAGTTTTAATGTAATAGATAATTGTGGAAGATACGTATGCATTTTATCCATAAAATGGCAACACCTGCAATAATAAATTACTTTTTCATTGGCCTTCGATTCGTTCAAAGCCCTCCCGACATGAAAGAAAAGAAACCTCACAAATCTACCTAAATTCCCCCAATGCGAATATAACTTAATGAAATTGGATATAAAAGAAAAAGGAAGCGGGGAGCAGAGCTGCACGTAGCGTTGGGGATCAAAACCAAAGTGCTTCGCCTCCTCCTTCTCGATCGCTACATGAGCAACCTGCGTTGCCGACGCGGCTAAGGCCGCCTGCTGCGACGCCTCACCGACGGTAAAATAATACCCCAAGATACTAACATCGCTAGCCCTGCAGCGATGCAAAGGGGCTTGATGCTGCAAGTGTCTTGCTGCGCGACTCTTGATCTATTTGCCATGACTTTTAATATGCCATGATCTTTTGAATGCATCTTAGTGGGATGATGAAATGGCCTCTAATGCATCTTCGTGGGATGATGACATGGCCTCTTAAGGGTTGAGAGAAGTCCTTAGTGAGGACCGTCTATATAGTTATATAGGACAGATAGATATAAGTTTAAAAGGGTTAAAATAAAAAAAATCCCTTCAGCTCGGCCCTTGAGCTTTTACTCGAACAAAAAGCTGTCTTTTGTTCCTGTGCGGTCTAACGTTTCTTTTGAGGATGTGTATAGGATGTGAGCTCTTGTCTGCACAGCAATTTTCTTACGCTGAGTGAGCTCCACACCTTTATGGTAATGTGCGGCATAACTTTTACGGATGATGCGCTAACCTTTACATATTCGCATGAAATTGAATTCAGATGGACACCTTTTACCAAATTTTAACTCGAATACTAATACGAAAGTCGAACTTTCTCGAATACGAATACAAAACAGATGTCTCACATTCGGATATTTACTCGACTTGGAAAACAACATTTACCTATTTTCTTTATTGATAGTTTATATAGCAAACTCATTATATACAAATAAAGACAAAAGTATGAGTACATAGAAAGTGTAGATAAAGATCACTCATTAATAATACCACATTCATCTATAATTATTTTCATAATTAATCATATAATAAATAAAGAAAACTATTAATAAATACATATTTTATTTATGGATGCAATATTTTTAATATTAGAATCAATATCATAATCATTAGTTATGGAGATAAATTTTCCAATTATACACTATCATTTAATATTTAAATGGATATCATTTGTTATTAGTTGTAGAGATAACTAAGAATTTTATAATCCCTCCGCCGCGCCAGGGCGCCTCGCGCCAGGGCCGTGCCAGGGCGCTGCTCCCTACGGCCGCGCGCCGACGCTCCCACCGGCCTCCCATCCTACACAGATTGAGAGACATGAGAAGGATATAAGGTAGCCAGCTAGAGAAGAAAGGGAGAGAGGAGAGAAGAAGAGAAAGAGATAAAGGAAGGTGAAGGACGGAGGGGATAAAAAGAGAGGAGAGGGGAGAGAGTTGCAGCAGATTTTTTTGAGGCAAGTTAGTACCGGTTGAGGGCACCAGCCGGTACTAACGTGCATCATTTAGTACCGGCTAGTGTTTTTGACCAGTACTAAAGTGGCATGCCTATTTAGTACGACCAATAACAACAGCCGGTACTAAATGACGCACGTTAGTACCGGCTGGTGCCCTCGACCGGTACTAATCTAGTTTTTTTTGCTAGTGTTGTCTGCAGCCGGTACTATAGGCTCCCTTTAGTACCGGCTCCGCCCAGCCGGTACTAAAGTGTGGGGATCGTTGCTCATTTCTTCCGTAGTGTCTAGCATAGTGTCATGTTTGACCAATTATAGATAAAAAACTATCAATATTTATGATATCAAATAAATATCTTTATAATAAGTACACAATGTATTTTTATAATAAATTTATTTAGAGTCATAAATATGAATACAATTATCTAGAAACTTGGCTAAATGCGAACCAATTTAACTGGCACGCAACCCATAGTTGCATCCTTTATGGGACGGAGGGAATATGCTCGAATACGGATAGTGCCAGATATTGTTGAATATGGATGTGAAATTGGATAGAGAAAATTAATGAAAATAAATTCAGAGTATCCACTTTACTACTATATTTTAATTCAAATCCGAATACAAATATCTATATTTATGTTTATGTTTTAGATGATACAAATATAGGATAATTCGGATCCATTTCCATATTTTCATTCTTAGGTAAAGGTCTAGCGTACCTTTTCTTCCTTCCCACACAGCTACTTTCTTTAATCTAATCTGAGTGGCTGTTTTTTGATGTACGGAGTAAAGGCTAAGTAAGTGACCTAGAAATAATTTAGTAGTACTCCTACGAGTGTTCTTTCGATTATTCTGGAAGAATTAAAAGGAGGAAGATCGTTGGCTTCAATCATTTGTTCTCCCTTCTAACACAAGGTCGAATATATTGGGAGTTGAGACCCATGTAATAAAGAATATTGCGGCTTCAAGCAACATGATTGTGCTTTAACGAAAGAGAAGGAATAAAAATTTTTATCTCTTACTACTTACTGTACTTTAATAAAAAGAAAACAAAGAATATTTATATTCCCTGTCATATATGCACCCAGTCTGCGCTCGTGCCTTCTCTCTCTCAAACACACAATGTACAACACTGTGCATAACGCCAGCACAACCATTTTCCCAGCGACGAAGCAACGGCGGTGAGTATTGGCAAGGCCGTGCTTAGGCATAGCCGTGCTTGACGGGGCGCTGGGCTACGCCACAGGAGAGATCACCCTTCAACTCGCCCGGGGGAAAGAGCAAACAAAAATTCTCTGTAGCCGTGCTGCACCAAGATCTAAGAAGAGATTTTTAGCGCTAATAGAAAAAAAAAATCGAGTCGGCTTGTGCTTGCCTTGTGCGGCCGGTTTTTGTCCTATAGGATATGCACTACAGGAACCCTGGTATTCGCCGAGAATTCGTCCAGTGTCCCAAACGCTCGACGAAGACCACAATACACTCGGCAAACACTTTGCTGAGTGTACTATAGACTCGGCGAAGAGCTTTTTTGCCGAGTATCCTTTTTCGAGCACTCGGCAAAGGCTTTGCCGAGGGCTACATCTGACCCTCAGCAAAGTTTCCTAAGAAAAATAAAAAAATCACAGCGGCTCACCAGACGCCGGCCGTCGCGCCACGCCGCCGCCGGCGACCCCCGCACGACACTGCCCCGCGTCCTCACCGGCTTGAGCCGCCGGGCCGCTCGCGTCGCCGCCGCCGCGTAGAGGGAGCACCGCCGGCCGGAGACGCCGCACGCCGGGCTGCCCAGGCCGAGGGCCGACGCCGCCTCCCGAGCTGGGGTCGCAGCCGCCGGCGGCCATCCCCTCCAGACTTGCCGCCCGCCACCGCCGCTGGCTGGCCTCTCCAGCCGCGTCGTCGCGCTGCCCACCAGCCGAGGCCAGGGCCGCCGCCCCCTTCGTGCTGGGGTAGCGCGGCCGCTGGCGACCCTCACTGGCCTGGGTCCGCCGCTCCCGGCCCCTCGCCGGCCTAGAGTCCGGCGTCGAGCCCCTCGCCGACCGGCCGGAGGAGACGAGAGGGAGGGAGCGGGATTCGGTGGAAGGAGAGAGAGGTGGAAGAAAAAGGGATGAGGAGGGAGCTGGATCCGCGTGATGGTCTCTTGACCAATGAGAGGCCTCCATTTTGGAGTGATGGATCGCTGACGTGGCCATGTGTGTTTTCTCTGTGTGCTTGTAACGAATTTTTGGATAGCTAAATAATTTTAAATAAAAAGTTGTAAACTATAAACTTTCGTATCTTTTCGATTTATGCAACTTTGATATTGAACTTATTTTCATCCGAAGTCATTTGAAGTTTTTACAATTCTAAAATTTAAAATCAGATAGCTTATAATATTTTTTTAGAGTACTAAACAATCTCAAATACAAAAATTTTGAACTACAAAGTTTTATATTTCATTTAGATGTACAACTTTGGTGTATAACTTATTTACATCCGAGATTATTTGAAAGTTTTAAAATTTTTTAATTTCAAATTATATAACTTATAATAAAGTTTTGAAATATTAAATAATGTTAAATACAAAAGTTGTAAACTATAAAGCTTTATATTTCGTCGATTTGTCCGACTTTGGTTTAAAGATTTTTTCCATATAAGATCATATAAAAATTTTGTATTAAAAAAATACATCCACTAACTCTCTCACGTAGAATAACACATATACTTTTTATAAGATGTTTAAATTTTGTAAACATCGTTATGACAAATTGTGCGAAATCTTCTCAAAGTTTTATCATAGCCTCCACGTGTGATACCATCATTTCACACCAAATCTCATGATTTTTAGACTTTATTTGCATTTTTAGAATTTATAAACCTCTCATAGTTGCCGAGGGTCATAAAAATACACTCGGCAAATAAGCGCTTTGCCGAGTGTCAAAAAATACACTCGGCAAACACTCATCTTTGCCGAGTGTCTTTTGTTGACACTCGGCAAAGGGCTTTATTTGCCGAGTGTTAAAAAAGTCGGACAAAGGGCTTGTTTGCCGAGTGTTCGATACAAGACACTCGGCAAAAATTTGACACTAGGCATGTACAGGTAGCGATGATTTTCTCCAGTTTTCCACCGAGGCAGAGATCCATGTATTGATGGGCATCTCGAAAACAAGAATCTCGCGCGTGGGCGCTCGTGGTCTTCAAAATAAAGCGACAAATCGAAAAGAATCTGCGAATAAAGCAACGCACTCCTTTATTATCTAGAAAAAAAAAGAAGAAAGCGACGCACTTTCATAATTAGTGGGGTTGTCGCACCACAAATTGTTTGCGTCGTGTCTGGTGGAATCACATGGTGAGATCGAGGCGCAAGCTTGATGCCTGTGGCGGCGAAGTTGCCCTGCTGCCCTGCAGCTGCCACTAGTTATTGATGCCACCTTGGCCGCGGTATTCCGATCTGAAGCTGGAGGCCCCAAAGGGCCATTATACCAAGAGCTTGCCAGGTCATTTGTTCCATACGCACTCTAAGCGTAACACATTAGCGGCATTGCCACCGTCACCTCTGTAGTCTGTAGAACTCACCACTCGCCAGCCAACAAGAGAGGGGAAGGAAGATCTCGGGTAGCCATGGAGGCGACTGCGTTGAGCGTGGGCAAGGCCGTGCTCGACGGAGCGCTGGGCTACGCCAAGTCCTTCGTCGCGGAGGAGATCGCCCTGCAGCTCGGCGTCGAGCGCGACGTGATCTTCATTGGAGACGAGCTCGAGATGATGCAGTCCTTCCTGATGACTGCAGACGAAGAGCAGGACAGGCACAAGGTGCTTCTGACCTGGGTCAAGCAGGTCCGGGAGACTGCCTACAATGTGGAGGACAACCTCATGGCCTTCGCGGTTCACTCTGAGAAGAAGCCGATCTGCTTTTACATTCCCCGCAGCCTCTGGGAGCGCCGCCGCATCGCCAAGGCGGTGAAGGAGCTCAGGGCCAAGGTGGAGGATGTGAGCAACAGGAACCTCCGCTACCGCCTCATCAAGGGCTCCGGCTCCAAGCCTACCACAGCTGCAGAGGAGCAAGCCAACGTTGCCACAGTGGCAATGATGGGAATTAACGAGGCAAACCGAACTGCCATGAAGCTGGAAAATTCAGTCATTGACTTTCGTCAGTTGATCACCAGTGAGGATCAGGGCCGTTCTGTGGTTGCGGTGTGGGGTGCAACTGCTGATCTCAGGACCACTGCCATTCAAGATGTCTATGATGACCCAGCTGTAAGGGCCAACTTCGGATTTCGTGCATGGATTAAGTTGGCACACCCTTTCATTCGCAAAGAGTTCATTCAGAGCCTTGTAAGACAATATTATGAGAATTTTCCGGAGGCAATTGGAGGCACACACAAAAGAAGAACCGTAGGGGTTAGTGTCTTCATGAAGATGGAGAGTATGAGCCAAAGTGAGATGCTTGATGTGTTTGATACAAAGGTGAGTGACAATAGCTACATGATTGTTGTCGATGACGTGTCCACAAAAGAGCAGTGGGATTGCATAGAAAACTACTTCCCTGACAACAAGAAAGGAAGTAGAGTCATTGTTTCCACACAGCAAGCAGAAATTGCAAGGTTGTGTACCGGGAAAGAATATCTTGTGTCAGAGCTAAAGCAACTATCATATAATCAAAGTCTTTATCTGTTTCACAAGAAGGTAATATAACGTTTTGTCTTGACTTCTTGTTATGTCAGTTTGATGTGATTGTATAACTTCATTGAAAAACCTAACAGAAAAGTTTTATGAACTCTGATTGAAATGCATGTTTGACATTATCTAAAAAATATAAATAAAGCGGTATGTGACGAAATGCTTGTTTACAGTTCTTCAAGCGATATCAACATTTTAACTTTGTACCTAGGTACTTCTTGAAGGAATGTAAAAATGCTCTAACTACTTTGCCTTATGCATGGTTGTGAACTTCTCCAAAAGAGCAGAACTAATCACATTACCCATCTAGTGCCCAAAACTCAGCAATATTAGATCCATGATCGTTAATGTAACAAAATAATGTCATCAATATTTCTTACTTTGTGCAGAATCGAACTAACTAGTTGCCGAGAGGTCTAAATCATTTCAGGTTATGTTTTCATCAAACTCCTCAAATGAGAACCTAGAAATCTCCAGCAGTGAAATTCTGGAAGAAGATAATCAACCTAAAGATGAAGATGGAGACAAAGTTTTTTATTTAACTTCCGGAAAGAAGTTTAATCGCAGCAGGACAATGGACCAGTTTGATGAAATACTACTCCTTGGACGAACAACAGATAAATCTAGAGTTATCGAACTTGTGGGACAACCACACGATGGGCAAGGTTGCAAGGTAATCTCAGTTTGGGGAATGGGAGGTCTTGGGAAAACTACCCTTGTCCAGAGCGTGTACAGAAGCCCACAGCTTGGTAACTGGAAGCGTGCTTGGGCCACTGCACTGCGACCTTTCAACCCAGAACAGCTAATTAGAAAGTTAGCTGGAGATCTTGGTGTGGCAACAAACGGGGAATTTAAAGATCTGACAGAAACGTTAACCCAGAAGCTAAAACAAGAAAGGTGTCTGATTGTTCTTGATGATATATCATCCACCACAGAGTGGGATTTCGTCGGAAATTGCTTGAAAAATGCTATGCGGATCATTATCACGACGAGAGAAAAGAGTATTGCCAAACATTGCTCAAAAGAAGTCATAAACATGCATAACCTTAGTGGCCTGGAAGATGATGTAGCACTGGATCTCTTCAAAAGAAAGGTACTTCAACATCATCCCAGAGTTCCTCTTCTTTTTAGTACTCCCCGCATTTGAAAATTACATTGCATATTTTGCATTGCGCTTAAACAATACTCCCTCCGGTTCAGTATTAGAAGTCGTTTAGGACAGCGACACGGTCACCAAAGCAAAACTTTGACTTCTCTTTTCTATAAAAATATTTTTTGAAAAGTTATATATGTATATTTTTATGAAAGTAATTTTCAAGACCAATCTATTTATATGATTTTCACATTTTCAAACTCAACGACTTAAATGTTATTCATGATTTATGTTTCCAATGTTTGACTCAAACCTTGTCCAAAACGACTTCTAATACTGAACCGGAGGGAGTATGCATTGGGACAAATTACATCCCATGTGGAGTATCTTTAGTGCATGCAAACGTGCAGAGTTAAAAAAGAGGAGCGCACGTTTTACATTGGAATATTTATGAAATGCTATTCTAAGATTGGTGTTCCCCTCACTATGAACTCAAATTGTGAGTTTATCCCATTTTTCTAATTTTGTGAACGTACTCTTTCTCTTCGAAAATGAAGCTGCAGTTTAACCCTACTTCTAACACAGTTAGTAGGAGCCAAAATTAAACAAAATAAAACAAATAGAAAAGATGCTGAAAACCAATAGAAAAGACAAAATTGCTCTTTCTCCCAATGCATAACCCTAATATCATATCAGCATGGATGGCGGAGGTGAGGCGAAGAGTTGGATTGGGCACTGCGGGGTAGGCGGTTGCAAGCTGGGCTGGGCAGGTGGAAGGCTAGGCAGGTGCACGGGGCTGTCTGGAGGCAGCAGCGAGCATGACCAGGCCACAGAGCAATGGCCGTGCCGGCTACACATAGGCCCCAGTGAATAGAAGGCATGGCCGCAACACGCGGGCCTTGCAGAGGCTTGTTACTCCGGAGTTTGGAGTGTCGCATTAGCATTAGCATTCGTCGTCATTCTGGATGGTGGTTTGCCAGCACTCTAGCGATCTCGCCATGCATTTTGTAGGTCCCACAAAGAGCTGACCTAGCTGCGCTACCAGACCTCACCCTCCAGATCGCCACCAGACTTGGATGTCATGGCGCCACACATGATTTCTCCGCTAGATCTGATGCAGGCTCTCGAGGAGGCCTCACTCGTGTGCATTGCCGGCTCATCCTCTGCCTACCCTCGAGGTCACATCGGCTTTGCCTGCCATGAGTCCCACATCTGCTAGTGTCAAGCCACTACCTGAGCTCGCTAACACAGTCCAACCTCACTTGCCGCACAAAGCTCTGTGTCAGCCATTGGCCCTGTACGCATGTGTGCCATGCCCCATCATATCGCCCCCACAGAGCCACCAGCACTATGCGCGAGCTGAGCCTCTCTCCCGCTTGCAGGTGGCCATCCATCACCTTCCTATCACATGCAGGGGCAGATCCAGCGGTGGGTCGACCAGGACTCGAGCCCCTATGGCTGCGCATGCAATGGAGCCCCCCGTGCACGACTGGCCTCCTGGGATCCTCACTGTGGCACTGGCCACCTTCCTAGCAGCGCGTGGCTACCACAGAGGCATGGCCAACGGTTGTTGATGCATACACAGAGACACACACACAGAGAGAGAGAAAGAAGCAGGAGATAGATGAGGTAGGTGACTTGGAGAGAAAGGAAAGGAGAGAGGTTTTGGAGAGAAAAAATTAATACAGGTCAACATGAAGACACGATGGGTTTGAGAGGACAGTTTCTAAGCAAATGTCTTATTGATGTGAAAGTATGGACATAGTCTATAAACACTATGAGCTGGGACAATGTTAGCACTCGTTAATAGCTCACCAGTTGGCATGTGAAATAACCGCACTTTCGCACATATGTTGTATTTTGGAGCATATAGCATTTTGACTGGAAATATGACATAATCAAAGGGTTTTCATAGGGAGCTCAATGCATGTCTGGACAAGAATTGTCAAGGAAGGATAGCACGTGAAAGAGGAGAGCTAGATGGGCCAAGATGGGCTCAGACCAGTTCACTTGGTCCCACTAGGCCAATTGGCATGGACTATTCCTGGGCTCGTTCATGCTTCCATTTCTTCAGCATGAAGTATCCAAGGATCCTAGGGTTTTTTATCAACCATTCATCCAGAACTGCCTCCCAAATGACGGGAAGAGGTGCATAAATACCCCTTGGAGGACCGCCTTAGAGGGAGAACCATCACAAGAGGAAAGGCAGCGCCAGAAACCAAATGTACACCATTCTACTGCTACCAAAAGACTAAGAACAGAGAAGAGATAGGATCTACACGAGGTGACCAAGGCAGAGCTTGAGAGGTGGAAGACCGTTGTAGGACTTCACTCGAAGAGTATTTAGGGTATCATATTTTCTCAGGAAATGGAGGTGTACTAGTCTTCTAGATGGTTCGACCAAGGACACTAAGAGTTTTGCAGATGAGGGTAGAAAGGATTGCTATGGTTTAAGACCTTCTTAGGTAAACTTGGCCTCTACTTGCTCACTTCAAGCACCGGTCCCCAAATGCTAATATGACGCGCGTGCGTTAGTAATCGTCCAGGCGCTCGTCCCACCGTCCAACTCGGCGCCACGTGGTAGGCCCCACCAACGAGTTTTCTTTTCTTTCCTCTCCTTCACACAGACGCTATCCTTCTCTCCTCGAACCCCTCTCTCTCCATGCCAATCTTCACCCTGAGATCTCTGTAAGGCGTGGCAGGACCCGGGCCCACCACCATGAGAGGGCCTCCGACGGAGGTTGGTGCGACAATAGAGTGTTGCCCCTGCCGTGGAGGGCGTGAGCACCTGCCGGGATGGGGACATGGTAGTGGACCTCCGCCACCGCCGGGTGTGGCTGCGAGGGCGGCGGTGCTTGGCCCCCGCGGCCTGCCAGTGATGGCTGGCCTTGGCGAGGGCCCAATGGCGGGGAACTCCCATGGCCAACAAGCCCACCTCGGGTGCGTTGTACGCGGACCCCCAGCGGTCTGCCAGTGGCAGAGGGCAGCTGGCCCTGGTGGGGACCCGAGGGTGGAAGGTGAGCGGCCCCGACGAGGCTGCGGTGACGTGGAGCTACGGCGCCTTGCCAGTGGCGGAGGAGCGGCCGGTGCCGCTAACGCCGCTCTTTTTTTGTTTTTTTTTTGTTTTCAAAAAATGCGTTCGATGTTTCTAATAGTTTGTGTCCGATTGTTTTTCCAAACTTTTGTGTGTCAATTTTTTGTCAAAAGTTGTCATAACTTTTTGTTTCAAAGTTCTGCTCTAAAATGTTTTAAAAAATTTCAGCATTCTTTTCAAAACATTTGTTTCTGAAAATTTATGTTCCAATGCTTTTTTATTTTAGTTGTTTGGCTAGGGGGCCACATGGGGATACAAGCTGTGAGGGGAGCGACTGAGGAGACCAACAGGTTGGGGGACTAGGTTGTCGGATTATGCAGTGGGAAGCTCCCCACTGCGTGCCCGTAATTAGCCATGTCGTATTGGTCTGACCGTGGTCTCCCAAGGACCTCCAGCTATTATCACTACCCTGTATCTGGATGTGGGGAACTCAAAAGGTCGAATAGGTACTATCACCATCTAGCGGCCTATACCCCTGTGAATCCGTGGGATACACAGCAAACAAAGGCAACCTATATCCTAGACACCACGTCTACGCTACCGATCACTACTCTAGCACGGTAGAAGGGTTATCACTAGATGAACGAATGATGAACCCGCAAGTAGTTAAAGGATAGGACTACTTAACCAAAAGACTCACCATCGGAGGAGATCACAGACACTTATGTATTGAAGGAAGCATCCATCGAGGTACAAGCGCGGGGAAGAGTGCTAACAGGCTGGCACTTCCCCGATCCACCCCTCACTCTCTCCCTATTTTCTAAGCACTAGCTAGGCCTAAGTGTTGGAATGGTTGAGCTGAGCTCTTCCTCTTGTGGTGTGTGTTGAATGGGGGCTCTCCACCTCCTTATATAGGGCCTAGAGGTCAGTTCCTGAAGAGGATAAGTGGCGGGGCACCCAGAACCACATTAGGGATTGCGCGTGAGATCTTCCCGCCAAACCTCAGCACAAATGGAGCCAACGGCGGTTCGGCCGACCCCATGGGTCGGTCAACCCCTCTAGTGTGGCCAAATATAATGGGCCCATCTTTGGTTGTTGTGTTCCTCGTGGGCTTCTAATGTGGGTTGCAGGCACCTGAGCTGAAGTTGAGTCGTTTTGCTTTGGTTTATGGGCTTTGGATTCTTTGTGCAGTGCAGGATTTGGCATGTAAGCCTGGGTGTGTGGGCCCTTGATTTTACATGCATTCCTAGATCACGTTCTGTGGTGTGTTTATGCATGGTTTTTTGTCTCTTTTCACCTGAAATGATAGATACACCAAAGCTTGTGGAGAATGTTAGCTTATAAGCCCTATATCTGCTTTTGGTGGTCATTTTGTATCAAGGTTGACGGTTGGTTGAACATTAGCGGGCCGTTAACAATGGTTTATTTTGGTACTTAAGGACTGTCAACAAACACCCCTAGCTGGTCGACTAGGTGGTGCCCAAGCTGATCGGCCTTGGCATTTTGCCACCTGTTTGTTGTCCCCTTTAATTTGGTCCAATTGATCTCCATAGCCCTCCACACTCGGTTTTGCATTGACATGTGTAATTTCATGGTGTAAATTCTGTTTGTTATTGAGGTTGAAGAGATATCTTGATTTTTGTAATCGCCAAATGTTTGGTTGAGATCCATATTATGCTTTTCATGAAAATATGAAATGGCTGGCCAGCGTTACCTTGGGATGCATTGCTCATAGTTTTGCATACCTTCTATTGACATCTCATGTTTTTATTGTTCAGCAATCGATTACTCTCATGTGGTGACACGTACGCAGCAGGGAAAGTGTGTTTTGAGCTTTGTGCGCATTTATCTTTGATTGCATAAGATTGGTTCGTTCACTCTTAGCAGTTGCATCTTCAAGTGATCCTAGATCCTTTGGACATGCGTTTCACGTATCTTGTTCATACCACAACTTTCGCTCTCATTAAGCAAGACGCATTAGCTCTTTATTTGCACTCAATCATATTCAAATAGATCTTTCGATTAACATGATTAGTGCTTAGTTGTGCATGCAATCCACTCATTTCACGGATTGATGAAACTTGGGAGATACTTTAGGAAAAAATCTATAGCTGACCTTGAGCTTGTGGTTCACATGAATTGGTGCGCTAACCACTGCCAACAGACAACCCTAACATACTCGAATAGGGTCATTATCTTTTGCGGTACAGAGAGGAACATCCATACATGTCATGTGTTCTCGATTGTCATTCTATGATGTTGCTTAATAGATCGTCAATACTTCATATTTATAGTAGGCATTCATTGGTTTTAGTAATAAAAATGTTAACCTAAATAATGATATTCGTTACAGGTATTTAAGGATGGCTTTGAGAAACACAAAATTTCCGCTGACATGACTGAACAAGCAAGACTTATCATAAAGAAGTGTGACGGACTTCCCTTGGCAATATCCACAATAGGTGGTTTCCTAGCCACTAAGCCTAAAACTTCAACCAAATGGAGGAAGACGTATGACCGCATTAATACTGAGTTGGAGATCAACCAAGAACTCAGGGCAATAAAAACAGTTCTCCTAAGGAGTTATGATGGCCTACCCTATCATCTAAAGTCGTGTTTCTTCTACTTTTCCATATTTCCAGAGGACCACAAAATTAGGCGGAAGCCATTGATCAGGCGGTGGGTTGCAGAGGGATATGCTAGGGAGATGCACGGTATGACTGCAGAGGAAGTTGGTGACATGTATTTTGAACAGCTTTTGGACAGGAGTATGATCCTGCCAGGGGGAGATGTGAACATTTATAGCGGGAAGTTTGACTCTTGTCAGCTTCATGATATCATGCGCCAAATATGCATCTCAAAGGCAAGGGAGGAAAACCTTGCTTTTACGCTTGAGGATGGATGTAGTTTTAGCAGTACACATGGGACAACACGTCACCTTGCCATAAGCAGCAACTGGAATAGATACGAGCAGGATTTTATTCAAACAATGGTAGACCTGTCACATGTGCGGTCGTTGACTGTATTTAAAGCGTGGAGATCATTTTACATTTATAAAAAGATGAGGTTTCTCAGAGTGATGGATTTGGAAGGCACACAAGAGGTACGAGGTCATCAACTTAATGGAATTGGGGAGTTCATTCACCTAAAGTTTCTTTCTCTGAAATGTTGTCCTGGTATCCATAACTTGCCGAACTCTTTGGGGAAACTGAGCAACCTACAAATACTTGATATCAGAGGTATATGCGCACGGGAACTGCCGGCCAACGTCACCAACCTCCAAAAGCTACAGTTCCTCCGTGCACATCGTGTGCTAGTTCCGAGAGGGATTGGGAAGTTGAATGCCCTGTGCACATTGGCCCATGTCGAATTATATGAAAAAGGGCAGGGAGCTGTAAAAGAGTTGGCACAGCTTCACCAGCTGCGCAAGTTAGGGGTAGAGGGGAACACTAAAACAAACAACAAAGAATTCTGGTCTGCCATTCGTAGTCTTAATCATCTGCAATCTTTGTCAGTCAGCTGGTATTGTAGGGGTTCAGATAATTATAAGTTGGATAGTCCTTTGGGTGGGAGTTTGTTACCTCCTAGAAGCATTGAAAGCCTCAAGCTGGACGGCCCAGTAGTGCGATTAACGGAGTGGATCCATCAGCTTCAGAATCTAACAAGGCTACTGCTGCGGGGTACAGGACTGCAGCAAGACGCCATACAGGCCGTTGGAAAGCTACCGAATCTTGCAATTCTGAATATGGGGATTTTTTCTTTCAAGGGGGAGGAGCTCATATTCGAACAGGGATCTTTCCCTAGTGTCGTTCTGCTGGAGTTCATTCAGATAAATGACGCGTCATCTGTCAAGTTTGAAGATGGTACGATGCCTAAACTGGAGGTGCTACGAATTAAGCTTGACGCATCTGACGGGGAGCTACAGGAACTGTCAGGGCTAAGGTATCTCACGGGGCTAAAGGAAATTCAGCTTGACCTCTGGAGATGCCTTGAGGAGAAGGTTATCAACGTTTTGGATCAACTAGTGGGACATCAAAACAATATCAGGGTGCTGAGGAATGATGATTATTAGCACGTTGATTGGCGGCTTTCTGGCGCGCGTTGACAAGGTCAGCTACAGTCAGTAATTGCAGGCTCGTCGTTTAGTTGATTTAATTTGCTTGCATATACTACATAATAAATAGGGACCAAGCCACGAGCTTTTTGCTGCTAGTTAGTTCCTCAGTTTGTATCTCTCCATTTTTATGTAAAGGTCGTATGTACTGCCTCAGCTAACAACGCTGTTGCAAGTGTACGTTCGCATATACTTGTGTTAGTACAATTTAATTTGTCCAATCTTGAAACAACGCTGCAAATGCTGTTGCAATAAACGTTGGAGACACGGGATTGTACGTATTCTGCAATAATTTGTCCAAGCGAACATACATCCATGGGATTGTACGTGTTCTGCAAATGCTGCCTAGTTCGATTTTCCATCGATTACCCCACATGCGTAATGCACGCTCATGCTGCAGATCCTATCGAACCTTATTGTTTGATTTCGTTCTCTCTTGACGGGATCGGTAGCATGGCATTATTGCTACGATTTCTAGGGAATGTGAGCAACAGAGACACGGAACTTTCTTTCCAAATGAGTCCGCGGAGCCTAGAACTGAAACGAAGTGGTGATTCAGCTTCCCACCTTTTATGTTTCTGTCGGTTGCGTTGAACCTTGTATGCATCTTGTGTGATGGTAGGCTTGGTCAGTTGGTCCATCAAACCGTCGGCAACCACACCTTCCAGGATGGTCCTGCACACACCTGCTCACCCATACATACACTGCTGCAGAAACTATTATCTCATTAACCCATACAAAGTGGGCCAAAACGGCCCGCTTAGTTTAACTAATTGTAAGCAGCGTGACAAGTGCCGCTTAGAATAAGTTCATCATACGAAGCGGTGTAATTCATGAGCCGGCTCGGATACGTAAACGAAGTGGTGCATAATAAACCCGGTTATAATGGTATCTAATCCTAAACGGTGCATTATATGCCGGCTAGAATATTCGTTTACCGAAGCGATTTTCTTTGTCCCGATTGCTTTCGGAATTTAAAACTGTTAGTTGGAAGTTGAAGCAGACATGCGCGTGTGAAACTGATCGAGAATCTTCTTCATCTTGCGAAGCAAGTTGAGCGCAATCTCTAACTTCTCCTTCGATTATAAAACAAAATCCCCATTGGTCTCCTGTGTTCTTCACACTACCCAGTGATGGCGCAAATAATAGATCTCGTAGGCAGAAAGTCCCTACTTCTTGACCCCATAGCCACACCTTCTTTTTCTTATCGCTAAAAGAATTCTCGTGATAGGCTTGGATTTCTACCCCTTCTTCAGTTTGCTTCTTGAATAGCCTGGTAAAACCATCACTAGGAGAATTCTCGTGATGACAGGAGAATCCTCGTGAGGACCTAGCTTCACCGCGCTCTCAGAGGAAACCAATGAAGGGGTAGTTAATGCTTCCGGTCCGCCAAGATGGGGGAGTTGAAGCGCATCGAAGTACAGCGGGTAACAAGGAAAGCACAAATTTGTGCTCGCGCTTGTTGTACCTCCTCTCCGTCTTGCCCTCCCCCTTAGGGGGATTTATCAGATCCGGCAAAGATGAAAAAAAATCGTCGTTGGATTGGCAACGATGAACAAAATTAGCCTCGTACTTTTTCCTTTTAGAACTTTGTAATGGGCCATCTTTGATCAATAAAGAGTTGAATATATCATTTTTTTTGTTTTTTTACAGTTTTTATGGACTCATTCGAAGCGGCGTGCTATCAGCCGCTTAGAATAATCATCGTGTGTCTTCCAACCTGTGACAACCTAGGGCTTAATAGGATTGATAGAATACTCATACCAACAAGTTGCAACTTCGTTTTTGGAAGCGCATCTCGAAAGAACTCTGGGTTAAGCGTGCTTGGCTCGGAGCAATTTTATGACGGGTGACCGACCAGGAAGTCCTTTCAGGGTGCGCATGAGTGAGGACAAAGTGTACAGAAAAGACATGTGTTGGTTTGTGAGGATAGTCTTGAGGTCCTAGAGAGCTGCCAAGGTAAGCGGGCCCGGCCTCAAGGAGGCGGGACGTTACATTTGGTATCAGAGCCGACTCTCACGGTTTCACGGGCGCATGGGGTCGCAGTTGCGCAGGCATGGTGTGCATGGCTGGTGTGAGCCCAGAGTGGTCACACAACATGGCACATGCGCTAGCACTGGGCACATGGACATGGCCGGAGGGGACGTTCCTGGCCTGAGGTTGACCGACGAGGGCGTCGGTCTCCTAAGGGGGTGAGATTGTGACAACCCAGGGCTTAGTAGGATTGATAGAATACTCATACCAACAAGTTGTAACTTCTTTTCTGGAAACTCACCTCGAAAGAACTCTGGGGTTAAGCTTGCTTGGCTCGGAGCAATTTTATGATGGGTGACCGACCGGGAAGTCTTTCCCGGGTGCGCATGAGTAGGGACAAAGTGCGCAGAAAAGATATGTGTTGGTCTGTGAGGATAGTCTTGAGGTCCTAGAGAGCTGCCAAGGTAAGCGCTTTATCTTGCACGAGAAGTTGATAGTGTCCTATATTTATTGGTACTTGGCTTCCTTCGTTCCATATGTTCTCCTTTGTTTTGTAAGCAGGAAACCCAGAGGTTGGGCATGGAGGCACCGACAGGCATGGAGGGGCGGAGCCGCTGCTGTGAGCTTGTCACCCAAAGGGTGCTTCAACAGCTTCAGGTGATCCCCGGAGATCAGAATCGCCTCGTCATTGCCTTCGGTTGGCCTCGACTGGGACCACGTCATCGCCAATGACACCCATTCATCACCATCAGCTTCGTCGTCAAGCATGTACTCAGGCATTACTAGTTCAGGATAACAATGGAGGACGACCGCTTCGACCACACCTTCTTCGTGCCTCTTCCTGAAGTAGGCGACATGGAGATGTTCCATGCCCGTAGCTAGAAATGGAGGGGGCAAATGGTGAGCTTCTACCGCGTACCCGAGATCCAGATGAAAACGGATTGGCTTGGGATGTACATGCCTCGCCTGTACTGCTACCGCGTCGCACTAATTTCTCCAGGATATAGATCTGTAGTGTTCTGTGCTCATGCTTCGTGTACTCATCCGCATGTTTATCTAGACTTATTCACATGTTTATCTGGACTTATAATTCGTCTTTTATTTTTTTTAATTTTTTTGTACTCATTCTAAGCAGTCAACACCAGACAGTTTAGAATGATCCTGAGTCTATATATATGAGGCGGCCATTTACTAACCATAACCTTATCCCCACTCCCCCAGCCGCCGCCACGCGCCCACAAGCACACACATCTAGATCTCCTCCCATCTCCTCCACCTCTTCCTTCGCATCCCACGCCTCCACCATGGCGACACCCCGTCCATTTGAGGTCCTGCGCCACGCCAGTCCACATGAAAAAGAAGCCCTCCTCACATACTATGCTTATCAGATGGAAAGATGTCCTTTTGTCGCGCATTGCTCCACGCCTTGGCGCACAGAGGCTAGGGCTGCATATAGGATAGTCTTGGTCATGATTGATTCTGTGCTGGCTGACCGTCGGAAGGAGCTACTGGTAAGATTCATTGCTGTTGGGTGCTGTTAAGTACCAAAATAACCGCCAACATTCTCTACTAAAGTGAAGGATTTGCAATGCTAACACGCATATTTCACATTGAATAATGTAGTTCCACATGTCCTTAGAGAATATTTGGTTGTAGGTGATTTGCTGCAGAAAATAACAAAAATTGAAGGGGAATCCACCTCATGGATCCAAGTGACAGCTTCTCGACGAATTGGATGCCGCCACATGTGCATCACATGGATTGAGGGTCCCACCAAGGACCAAACCGCCTCAACTCAGTGTGTGCGCGTGCAGACAACACTTAGGACCCACTTGTCAGCCACCCTGAAGAAGCACAATCCGAGGGAGGCCATGGCAGGGTCGGCCAAACCGTAGGATCGGCCGAACCACCATTAGCCCCTCTCATTTGTTGCTTCCACGTGTCAGCACCTAGCGCTCTCCCAAGGTCGGTTCTGAGATGCTCCAGGGAATATTCGCTCGAGATGTTGCTGCTTGGAGCCTATAAACAAGTGGGAGGGGGCTCCAAATGAAGACACACAACTCTTGGAAAATCACTCTCTTCTTTAGGCTCTAGGCTTAGTGGAGTTAGGCTAGAGAAGCTCTATTTAGGTTCCAAGTCTCTTGGAGAAAGGGCATGGCTCTTGTATCTCTTAGTTCTAGGGTGACTTTATTCTACTTTGATTATACACTTTATATGGTTTTTCTTTGTCATGATATGGTTGAATTGTGCTCAAGTTCTTGCTCTCTTATGATGCTTGGCTTATATGCTTGTGAAGTCCTATACCCTAGCATTGATAGTGTAGATTTGAGTACCCTCATACATGTTAGACTTAGCTCTAGTTCAACTAGAGTATGGTTTCATGCTTTATATGGTTTCCATGATCTATGCCACGGTTTGGGTTCTTCGGCTATTGCTATAGTTTTATTTATCAATAGCTCAATAGCTTGAGATGGTCAATGTGTTGTGAACAATGCAAGCATGGTGCTTGGGTTGGAATCATCAAGAGATTATGAGCGTTCCCCACGGTTTGGCCGAGGTAGGCAGTGGGTGGTGATAGCCCCGTTGGACCCTCTGAAATCCTCTACGTTCGGGTTCATTGTAGGAGTTCTGAAATGAGTAACAACCTGGTTGTGCGTAAGCAACGAGGGAGGTTATATCCTCCTGCCTGGGTGCATAGGCTTAGATTCTATAGTTGTATGAATCCATACCTCTAGATTGACCTGTGCCATATATAGGAAGTACATAAGAACCTAGATGCTAATTCTTAGTCCTTTTCCCTAGCCTAGATGTCCTTGAGGTGATCCCTTGTGTGTGTCACACTACCACCATATCTATCTATCTTGTTTCCCCCTCTTGAGTGTGATTCTATCCATGCCTCTGCTATATCCATGTTCGCAATAGTATTCTTTAACCAATCCCGCCTTCCTTTGGGAAATACGATACCCTTGGGAATACTCATGGGTGAAGTGCTACAATGGTATATCCGTGGAATTGTGGATTCATTCGCAATTGTTAGATTACCATACAATATTTCTAACGGCACTACTGAGTAATTAGTAGTGACGTTAAGAAACGCCAACAATTGCCAGTGCAATCAACACCGGACGGGAAGAGGTGAGAGTAGAGTCCCTCCAGATGTTTTTTAGATTCTTCGCCATGGCGTCTGCCTACAGTCGACATGTCAAAATGCTTGCGCTCTCCGAGATATGGCGGGATTTGATGCGCCTTCGTTGTTGTGTCGTCTTCGACCATGACCACCGTCCCCATGGTGGGCACGACGGAGGTTCTACAGGTGCGATGGCGGCGATGTAAGCGCCGCCACCCATAAGATCCGGTGAAGTAAGCGTCAGTGTTGAGAACGAATTATCATTTTGTCCACTAGGCTTTATCGTTCTACCATTGCAATGTGTTTAGCCATGTTATGTGATAAACTTTTACCTACTATATTGCCATGTTATTATTAGTTGTGATGTTTAATGTATTCAATCAATCCTTGTATGTGAACTTCTATCTACTATTGCCATGTTATAGCTAAGTTCATGTTGAGTTCAGCTCTTACCAAATGACGATTTGAGTATGATGTTATTGTTATGAATGTCTAGCACATACACATACACATACCATAGTATGTGCACTATGCCAACATGTTGCATCTATGACGAAACGGTCTTGACGTTTCAAAATTCCGTCATTGAAGCAACCACATCAATGACGAAATTTTAGTGTTCGTCACAGAACTCTGGCGTCCGTCAAACGCCCCTTTGCAATCATTATGCGAGGGCAAATTTTGTCATTGAAGCACAGGGCGTGTTGTCATTGAAGCAAAGAGCCCTCGGCCGTAGCATTGGTGACGAATGCTCTCCGTCATCTTTCACTTCGGGTCATACTTGTCAACGCGGGGTCCACTAGACGGACGTGTTTGACGGTCCCCGTCTACCGGGTCCACCGGACTTGGCGGTCCACGTGTCCAGGTCCACCGGTGTTGTGGGTCCGGGTCCACCGGTGTTGTGGGACCTGGCGGTGGACGCGTGCGTTGGTCCTCCGGCTAGGCACCGGCGGCGCTCACGCCCGCTCCGGCGGTGCGCTCGCGCGCCTGCCCGGTCGGAGATCCGCACCGGCGCACTACCCCACGGGGCCAGGCAAGTGACGAGGGTATAGGCTCCGTGACGCATCTGAGGAGGAGTGGGTCGAGACGGAGAGAGGGGCCATGGCAGAGCTCCGCCAGAATCATGAAGGTACCGGACGGCGGCGTGCGCGTCGGAGATCTATCCCGGGCCGGATCCTTTGAATTCGAACGAGCCAGAGATACGATGGCGAGGGAACATGTTTCATATAGCATCACGGCATGGGAGGCGTCTCGTCCGTCCGAACGAGATGGCAGCGGCTGCGGCCTTCACCGACGGCAGAAAGAAGACGACACGAAGAAGGGGATGAAGCTGACAGGTGGTCCCCACATGGCAGTGACACAGCCACCGTATGGAACCGAATGGGCCAATTGCACGAGCCCATCAGCATTGAGCGGATCAGAGCCTGAACTGGGCCTCTGTCTTCGCTTCCCACGGCCCGTTGCAGCGTGTTAGCTGTTGGCCCTTTCAGCTGCCAGCGTGGCAACTAAAGCACGCGCGTTGCAGCGTAATAGCTGTTGGTACGGATACGACCCATTGCAGCGTGTTAGCTGTTGGTACGGATACGATCATGAAACGAAATGTTGTGTGACGAACGTTTTAAGGTTGACGAAATTTGTAACTGTTCCAGCCCGCTCATGGACGGCCGGTCGACGCACGCCCAGGAGCCGGTAAGTGTTGCCGCCCATGGCCGCCGCTCAAGGTTAGCTTCGTAGAGAAGCCTCCGAGGCATTCGAGATCGCATTCTATCCAAGATTGGGGATCGATTTTGTCAAGAAAACCCTATCCCCAGCGTCCGCGCCGCCGCCACCTCCGGCGGCCCGCAACACCCATCCGCCTGATCCCCAGCCCGCCCGCCCCTTCCCAAGAGGCGCATTGAGGAGACGCCTCACTTCCCCGAGAAGACGCCAGCGTCCTATAACTTCCCGTCCCCCATTGGGATTGATTTTCCAAGAAGTTCCTGAAAAATCCCCTGCTCCGTCTCTGCAACGCCGCTCGCCGCCGTCGCTTCCGCTTCCACTTGCGCTCGATGGAGCCCTATTCGTCGCATAGAAGAATGGCTTGTGCTGCGATGATCCGCGGCCTGTTAGAAATCCTGCCAAAAGAAATGTCCGAGGAGATCATCGTTCACTGCATCAAGATTGCTAGTGATGGAACAGAGGCCGTCCGTGTGTACCTCGGCTTACAATATACCTGCCGCTTGTTCAGGGAAATCACTGACCAGAAAGAGGTAATCCTGCTCCTGTCTTACCGTGCGGTCCGTGAGTATTTCCGCGTCGACCGCCGCCGGCTTGCTGATTGGTGGCGTGACTGGCGTCATTCGGCTGAAAGGCGCTCTCTCCTCGAGCTGCGCCTCCATGAGTATCGTCATCCGGAGGCAGTATTCTACCTGGGGATGAAGATGATGGTCAAGCATCCGCATTGCACTGCCGGGCTAGAGGACGTCAAAGAGGCCGCTGGCGCGGGGGATTCCTGGGCTCGCTACTTCCTGGCGATGCTACGGTACCGTAGGGACCCAGCGGACCCCCAAGCGCTGGAGTGGATCCATGGAATCAGCGGCGACCCATCGTCCGTTGATGGAAGGTGGGAGAGTGGCAACCGGATGTGGTCGGCACGCCAGGGTGTTCGGCAGGAACTCTACGACATTTCATACCAGTCTTGGACTTCGCCCGATGTACCGGAGCTACTCGTCCATGTTCCTCATGTTTGCAACTGGGAGAAATGCAGGCGCTGGGGGGAGGGGACCTCCATTATCGGGTACTGCAGCGCGTGGTGCCGCATCCGTCATGAGTTTGAACTCTGGACACGGAACTTCAATGAAGAATGAAGTTCGTCGTCGGCAGGATGTGAGATGCCCCACCAGTGTTCTTGATCGAGGGACAGCATCATTCGATCCCCTGTCGATTATCGGATGATATGTATGTATGTATATATCGTAGTCATTGTGTTTAGGAAGCGGTACTAGTAGAATGGTGTTTGTAATATGTCTATTTAAGTTTGTAGTGATGTATAAAAATATGCTTGAAGTATCAGATTGTGATGCGTATATTCAATCAGTTTTCTGCCATCCACATGAATGTTGACATCGTCACGGCAAAAAATGACATATTCAAACGATCCGCGCATACTGCGTCAGACCGAATCGTCCGGTCGCATATGACAATGGTGTTTGTAATCTATGTCTATTTCTGTTTGCAGTAATGCACAAAAATGTTTTTGACATATGGCTACCGAGAAGAAAACAAAATTTAAGCAATCTGCGTGTCAATTTGTATTCTGTCTATTTATGTTTGTAGTAATGCACAAATATGTGCTTCAAAATATCAGATTTTGATGTGATTCGAATTCTTATACCTCCTAAAAGCTCATGACGTATTCACAGGATCCATGCAAACAGCGTCCAACCGAATCATACGGTCGCACAATGCACGTTCGACTACTGTCGTGGAGGCTGCGCTTCATCCGGTGTACACACAATGCGTTAACACAAACATCTTGTTGTTCAATGCACGGTGGTTCGCGAAAGGGTCATGCTCGACGGGGCACATGGTTACGGAAGGCAAGGAGACGCCTCACTTCTCCGAGGAGGCACCGCCGCGATAACTTACGATTCCTTCGTGCACAGAACTGATCCGTTTGAAGAACTCGCCATAAAAATCCCCCGCTCTACCTCGCCACCGCCGCTCACCGCCCACCAGCTCCTTCACTCCGTTGCCGCGTGCGTGGAACGATTCAGTATGGCACCGGGGTGGCCATCACTGGAGGAGCTCCCGATTGAGTTGGTTGTTCTCATCGCTGGCCGCCTCGCCGCGTCCTCAGCGGACCCAATGGAAGACCTTCGCAGGCTGCGAGCGACGTGCAAGAGAATGTACATGGTGTGCCGAGACAAGAACGTCGCCAGGTCCATACCACTGGAAAGGGCGATGTGGTGTGTGCCCGTCGCGCCACCAGTAGTCGACAACCTGAGAGCGCACTTCGACAGCCTCGTGGACAAGCTGGCCGATGTTGATCACACAGAGGCCTGCTTACGCAAAGGCCTGCGCGTCGTGTTCAAGGAGAATGGCGGGGCGCTACGGGCGCCCCTCGACAGGCTGGACCGTGCCGCCAAGGACGGCCATAATCTGGCGGCCTACGCACACACCATGTGCCTATACCGGTGCAACGGAGGCGCCGGACGATGACGAAGAGGCGTTGCGGCTGCTGAGGAAGATCGAGGACGATGCGGCGGCGGGCGGCGGAGGTGAAACACCATTTCCATTGAAGAACGAGGTATGTCTGGACTACCGTCGGCAAGTTTATGATCTGGTGCCTCGTTTTTTAGTACCAGTGGCAAAGCCAGTTGCACGCGGCGATCTTCGTTGCGTAGGAGGCAGGTGCGGCAGACCCTATGGATGGGTGGAGTGGGTCTCGTTTTGCAGCGAGGAGTGTAGGATTCGCCATGAGTGCGACGCTTTCTTCAAGCGTGTGAATTTTTATCGGTATTTTACTATTCCGCAACAATAAACATGTGTCGCAGAACTTTCTTTAGGAAGCAGTACTGGTAGAATGGTGTTTGTAATATGTCTAATTAAGTTTGTAGTGATGTATAAAAATATGCTTGAAGTATCAGATTGTGATGTGTATCTTCAAGTCAGTTTTCTGCCATCTACATGAATCTTGACATCGTCACGGCCAAAAACGACATTTTCATACGCTCCACACATACTGCGTCAGACCAAATCATCCAGTCGCATATTACAATGGTGTTTTTAATCCGTGTTTCTAATCTGAAACTATGAACGCAATGACATATTCATAGGATCCGAGCAAACTGCGCTGAACCGAATCATCCGGTCGCACAATGCACAATCGACCCCGATGGACCAAGGTCGACGAGGAGACGGCAACAGAAAATTTAAAAATAAAAGCGAAGCAATGGAAATTAAAGACTGCAGGTTAATAGACAAATACACGTCTGAAGTTTCGGACATCAGGCACAATGTACGATACATTGAAACAC